>JARGYA010000045.1:0-727751 GCA_029204335.1 Mycena vulgaris
CCAACTCAATCTTCCACACCACCTCGGGTAATCGACAGACTACAACATCGCGAGGTACGAGCAAATATCCTGACCTACAGTGGTAGCCGTTTAGTTTATCTCTCTCTGGCTACGCCAGCCCTGGTTGGACACGCGGCCCCTGCCTATACCTAACCCAGGCCGCAGTTGTACCGTCTGTTTATAAGAGACTAGCTTTTTCCAGATCTTTCACATCTCATGTCAGATTAACATAGAACCTGTACACAAAGCCACCGAGGGTCTGGGAGGAACAAGACCCAGTGCGACCCAACGGAGTGGTGCGCATAAACCCCGTCACGCCCGATGGATTATAGGCGGCACACCCACCCCAACCCAGGCCCGACCGGAGGATCAAGTTGGGCTCAGGGTCGAGCCTGACTTCCGAGCAGACCCGCAACCCGGGCTTGGGCTCGGGCGCCCTCTTTGATCTGTTCAAATTTCTCAATGGAATTACAACCATTCTTGCATAAATCTCGGGTCACACCTAGTTTTTGCTTGATCTAGAGCTTTTATGAGGGATGGCATTAGCCCAGTGGAACTCAAACTCGAGAACTCTTCTCCAAAAGGGTCTATCCCTCACTTAGCTGTGCTTGAATACCTCGCTCTCACAACCAAGAGTCCAGTAACTGACTATTAGCTGGCTGATTACCTAAACATGTATCTGCTTGAATCTATAGGATTGCTAATCAAATCATTGACTGCAGGAGGAACCAGGCTTGCCCGAAGGGTGGTGGTGTTTAGACATTGTTTTGTCGTAATTTACAGGAGTTCTGCTGCTTGTTTCATACCACGACGTGCGCCGACAGGCTTTGACTTCAACACAATAGTTCGGGGCCCGACACGCCGCCTTCACACCACCTTGACAACGACAACAATAAGCCCCTCCGGATCTGGATTCCTCTCGGCACCCACCGGGCATTAGGCATTAACATGCCTGTGCTGGCAGGTGCTGCCGCCGCGAGCTGCGTGCGTCCACGTCAGCTCTGTATCAACTTCATTTCTGTTCATCTGCCTGCATCTGCCTCGAGTCCGAGTCATCATCTGCCTTGATTCGACTTGGCTTTAGTTCTGCTTTCGAATTCATGCAGGTCGCTGCACACATTGCATTCGTCCAGTTCGGCAGACACGCCACCTTATTTGACGCGTACTCAGCCTTCATGCCACCTTATTTGACACGTACTCAGCCTTCATGCCACTCGCGCATTCAGCTGACTACACCCCTACACATCTGGCTACGCGGCTTTCCAAACATTCTGCGCCACACCACTCGGATTGAACATGTGACCCCGTGGCTCTCAAGTAAGGCGGAAGCAAGTGAATACTTGTGGCCCATGCACGACAGCCCTCCTCTGTGTGCTAGTGCTCTCTTGTTACCATCCTTCTCCACAACACACCCACCTCCCCGGCATCTTCCTCTCCTCAAAAAGGCTCCCGCCCCAAGCTCGCCCTAAACACGTCGACATCCAATATGCAATCCACGCACCGCCCACACCCTCTCCTCTCCTCTCCGGCGCGCATCTGTACAATTTGAGACCAGAATTCCGCGGCGTGCACATATGCCCACCGCTCCGGCCGGCCGTGGTCGACGCCTCCGCATTCGACCGCGCGCCAGACCCCTCACATGACCCCTTGGCCAGAAGGAAGTGGCGACCGTGTACCACCGCCCGTGCCGCCGAGCTCATCACCCGCCTCCAAGTCCAAGTTCCAAAAACACTTCCCCCTCGTGCCACCCACACCCCAAGCCGCGAGTCGCGCACGCAACGCAGCACCTTCCCGCGGCTCTAATCCCCAAAACCTCGAGCCCCGAATCGCGAATCTCGAACGCAGCCCCATCCTCGAAAAGACGAACGCAGCCCCATCCTCGAAAAGACGAACGTCAAATCTCGCGCGGAGGGAGGAGGGCGGGACGTGGACGGGCCGGGTGCGTGAGGCGAAGCGGCAGATCGGACGCAGAGGGGGGAAGGGGGGAGGAAGAAGCGGCGACAGCGACACCGCGTCTTTTCCCCTACGTAGACCTCACCATCAGCAAATCCACGCCCGCATCCGAATCCGGATCCCGAGCCGCGCCGCGTTTCGTTGCAGTTGGCAGTGGCAGCGCGTCGAAGACCAAGGAGAAAGGGCGGGGAAGCGAATCAAATCGGAGGATGGATAAATGAGAATGCCCGTCCTGTCGAACGCACAAGGGGAGGAGCATGCACGCATATGCCCAGACAAGTTGCGAGTTGAGTTTTGATCTCCTGGCCCACAACTCGCTCACTGGATATCGCACTGGGGTGATCATGAATGCGGTTCGACTCAATGCGGGCGCTGAGCCACCCCTCTCTAGGAAACTATTACCACAAAAAACGCGATCCCAGCGGTCGACCCCGGACATCAACATCAACACCAATACCGACACGTGCTAACTACCTACTAGCGATGTCCACCGCTGACGCTGTTTGGACTTTGGCTGACAGTGGCCATCCCCGCCAACGGACAGACCTGCCTGTGTATGTATTTTGCGGCGGGCACGCGCCCGAACGCGGCCGTCTGCGTGGACTTTCGACTTGGACTTTACTGTGTACGACGGGAGGTAGCCTTTCCCGACTTCGATGTTGACTCGGGCTTTGGCGGTTCAGGATTGCACTGGGCTTGATTTCAACCGTCTCTGATTCGAAGGCGAGGCGTGGGCACTGGCTGGATCTGGTCTGGGGCGGTGCTGCGGGATCAGGATCACGGGCTGGCGGCTCGCAGGGGGGACGCTGCCGAGCGAGTACGCCGGGTGTCCGTCAGATGCGCCGGGTGTCGTCTAAATATCGTGGCGGATAGCAACACTGCGGTGGATACTGAATATACGAGCCGCTCTTGCAGTGTGGGTGTGGGTGTGGGTCGCACACTTGCGGGTGGGTGTTCCTTCAAGCTTCAAGCCCCACGCGACGCCCGCTCTATACACGCAATGTCGTGAATGGTCTGACAATGATCCTACTCGGACGAGGCGTTCTCTCCATGTGGTATCGCCTAACGTGTCTCGGGCTCGGTGGTATTCAATTCAGTGTTTACATGTATGCATGCATGTACTGCACCGTGCATGAGACTTGCACAGCGCATATTCTGCGCTGGAATGCGAGTCAACATGTATTACCTGAGCTGCGCCCTCTTGTGCTCCACAAGCTCTCCCCATGCCTGTGTTTTGTTTCCAATCACCAATGCGACAAGTTGAGCGGGGCGTAGCTGGCTTGGTTGGAGCGGAATCCCCACATTGTAGCCTTGTTTTTGGGGCGATTTCGGGAGCCTGGTGGTCGGCCAGCTCCCTCTCGCTCGCCACCGTGCTTAGCTTTCGCAGGCACGTCTTCCGCCATCAGTTGAACCGTGCGACGGTGATGTATTCGTGTGAGCGTGGAAGGGGGAGTGACAGTAACGCGGTTACTAGCATCAGTAACATCAATCAAGTGTCTATGTGGCTTATGCCTAATCGGGCATAAGCCAGCAACGGGCTCGGCTCATGAGCCTTTAGTTTTACTGAATTTTTACTTGAATTTTACGTATGAGAAGCGCAAACTTCCCTGTCACCTGTCAACCTGGCCATGGCAGTTGGAATATTGCACTATGGACTCAAAAATATGCACGAAGCGTCAGCTCAATCAATGTTTTAATTACGGTCCGTATAGAACCGTATACTGCCGTATTCTTACGGCTTCATACGGTCCACTTACGGTGACGGCCGTAACCGTAAGAACCGCACTAGAAGGCCATACGGTACGATTACGTGACCGTATCACCGTAACGCGTAATTACGGTTACGGTGGGGATCCCTAACATTGTCATTGGTCGTGCGGCCGTCGTTTTGCCTCCAATGCCTCATCGCTCAAGGCCCGGCGGGATCTCGCACCGTTTACACTCAGGGAGTATCTCCTGACAAAATCCCTCTCAATAGCGGCCCTGTACTCCCATATGCGACTTCGCAGCGGCAGTGAATCAGCGGCCGCTCTCACCTTTATGCTTTCCCGCTTTGTTATCGCAGATTTCGATTACGTTTACAGCCTAATCTTCCGACTTCCAACCAAAAGGCAAAAGGCCTTCACGTCCTGCCTACGAACCACCCCTGTGGATTTACTGGGCGGGGAATTCAACGCTCTGCTTCACTCTCAAAAGTCATCTCATCGACGGTGCCATGGATTCTGGCCGTCTACCTTTGATCTGTGCCTCTCTATGTGTTTCAGCTGTGTCTATACTCTACTTTAAATTTCGGTTTCATGCCCCTCCTCTCCCACCAGGTCCACGGAAACTCCCCTTGGTCGGCAATCTGTTTAGCATGCCACTTCATTCTGAGTGGGAAACCTATTGGAAGTGGAGCAAAAAATATGGTACGCACAATGCCGAAAGGAAACCAAAACCTAATGTAAAACCCAACAGACTCGGACGTGATACACCTCAGTGCCATGGGAACTTCCATCGTCGTGCTATCTTCGGTCGAGGCTGCAGAAGATCTGCTTGACAAACGCTCGGCCATATATTCAGATAGGTATGCTCTACATGCGCCCACATCGCTGAATTGAGATTGAACTCCCTAGACCGAGAGGGCACATGCTGGAACTAATGGGAGGCACTTTTATGTTTGGTATGCAGCTGATTCGCCTCATTTTTGTCTCTAACCTTCTGCTTCCCTTAGCATTGCAAAGATATGGTGAGTCTCGGACTGTATCCCGCGTCTCCTTGAACATTGTTTATTTCAGGCGATACCTGGTATGAATCAACCGTTCTGTCTAAACCCCTGGTTTATGCTCTTGATAGGCGTGCCCAGCGCCGTCACTTCCATCACGAGCTCAACGCCGTATCAGCTCGACGGTTTCGCTCCCTAGAGATTCAGCAGGCCCACGATTTGTTGAGACGTATGCTCGATAACCCGGATGCGTATGACGAACACTTTGACTAGTCCGTAGCTCCAATTTACTTGAGCCATGGATCACATTAATTCTTTTATGGCCAGTGTGTTTGGCGGGATTATGATGACTATGGCGTACGGTCTGGACACTCTCCCTCACGACGACCCCTACGTCAACCTGGCACACATAACCCTCCGTGTGTTGACCCATGCCGCAGTTCCTGGGCGGTTCCTAGTAGTGAGTGCCTTGTTCATAGCCCGGGGATTTTCTCAGGAAAAGTAGGATGTCATCCCGGCCTTGAAACATGTTCCTTCTTGGTTCCCTGGAGCTGCATTCAAACGGAAGGCGGCCGAGTGGAAGGAGCTTGTCCAAGAAATGGTCGACCAGCCGTTCGCGGCCTCGAAAGACGCCATGGTGAGTGTTTGAGGTCCCAAATTACTCTGGAGGGAAATTTAACGTTCAATTTTGATCGATAGGCGAACGGGATCGAGCGGCCATCGTTCACAACAAGCAGACTCCTCTCCCTTGACGGCGGAACTAAAACGTCCCTGGAGTCCCAGGAAAGGGACATAAAAGAAGTTGCCGCAACAATCTACGCGACTGGAACGGATACTGTGGGCCACAGTTTCATCTTCAATCTAGGTGTTTTCATGACAGTGCAAGCACGCAGACTCGGGCTACCCTTCTAATGTTCCTGCGAGCCATGTTAGTAAATCCGACAGCTCAGAAAAAGGCACAGCAAGAAATCGACGCCGTGATAAGACCCGGTCATCTGCCTGGTTTCGAGGACGAGGATCAGCTGCCTTACGTTACTGCCGTGGTAAAAGAAATCATGAGAATGTGGCCTGTCGCTCCCATTGGTAGGTAGCTTATTCTTGCATCGACTGGAAAAGCTGGAAAATGTTTCAGGTGTGCCGCATGCTGTTACTGAAGACGACATTTACCGAGGTTATCGCATACCGGCCGGTTCCGTAATTATCGCGAATTCCTGGTAAGTGCGCACGAGGTATTTCTCGTTACTGAATCTGACGCAATCGGGTCATGCAGGGCGATGCTCCACGATGAGGTACAAATCAAACGTCGCTCATATCAACTTGCCGCTAACCCATTCAGTCCGTGTATCCTGAGCCTCACACGTTCAAGCCGGAGCGCTTCTTGCTCCACGGCAAGTTGAACCCATCCGTCAGAGACCCATTGGATATCATTTTTGGCTTCGGTCGTCGGTCAGTTCGCGGCCATTGTGTACGATATGTGTGCTGAAAACACCAAGGTCCTGTCCCGGGAGATACATGGGCTTGGATTCCGTCTGGGTCATGGTCGCGTCAATGTTGGCTGTCTTCAACATCAATAAGCCTATTGGAGAGGATGGAAAGGTGGTTGAACCACCACCAGGGCACATATCTGAGCTTGTCGTGTGCGTGTGACATTTTTAAAACTGGGGTTTACTGAATTTCGTCCAGTGTTCCTGTACCCTTCAAGTGTTCCATCAAGCCGAGGTCGGGGTATACAGCGGAGCTTATTCGATCTACAGCTATTATGTGAAGGGATTCGTTTTTGTCGGTTTCAAGCAGGGAAGTACAATCGCTACAATGTACATCTTACAGAAGAGTGTAGGGCTTCACCGATTTCACCATTTATCCACTTCATTACGACCGACGCCTCGCAAACTGAGTCTCTTGACAGTCGAATCCTCCCATATCTGTCAAGATATTCACATGAATACCTGTAAAAGGCTTCTCGTGTGGCATCACGGGCAACAAAAAATCAAACCGGAGTCCCAGGCCAACCGCAACAAGGGTAATGAGCCGAGCGTGGCGGATGACCGGTATTTTTAAGGCCACAGTCAGCTGTGGCGTAGACATTCACTATGGAGTCTTTGCCCGCCACATTCTGTGGCTTGCTGCTATTAATCACCATCTCAGCCTACTTCAAGCGCCGTTCAGCTTCTACCCTGCCTCTCCCACCGGGGCCAAGGAAATTGCCCCTCGTTGGCAATTTGTTCAGTATGCCCTCGCATTCCGAGTGGGAAACATATTGGAAATGGAGCCAAGAATCTAGTGGGCAGGCCTTTCTGAACTCAACTTACATTTACTCTCCGTCCTAGACTCGGACATCATCCATCTGAATGCTGCTGGTACTTCGATCGTCGTCATCTCTTCGGTCGAAGCGGCGAAGGATCTTCTTGATAAACGCTCAGTGATATATTCCGACAGGTGCGCCATTCACTCTACTTATCATCTCAAAGCCAACTTCCGAGACTCTCAAGGCCACGATCCACGATGCTTAACGAATTAGTTGGGGCCGATTTTATGTTTGGTGAGATCTAAACAGGCAATCGAAATACTTACTCACTGCTTGGAGCAGCTTTTCAAAAATACGGTGAGTGCAAGCTTGGAATTCCATCTCATTTTTTCTGACAAGACTCACAGGGGACACTTGGTGATTAAATAAATTTATCCTGCCTTGGGTATTTATTAGCATTCAAATCAGGCGGACACATCGGCGGTTGTTCCACCAGGATTTCCAGCCCATCGCCGCTAAGCTATTTCGTCCACAAGAGCTTCAGGCAGCCCATCAATTAATTCGGCGGATATTGGATACCCCAGATGACTTTGCTCAACACTTTTTGCAGTATGTCGTGTTTATGGCCTCCATTTTTGCAACACATTTACATGTAAATCTCTTCCTAGCGTTATGGGCGCGATCATAATGTCGATCGCTTACGGGTTGGATGTGAAGCCATCGGACGATCCTTATCTCAATACGGTCAACGCAGTAATTCGTGTCATCAGCGCGGCCGGGGTCCATGGACGATTCTTGGTGGTGTGTTTTGAATTGAAATTCCCCTCATTCAGATATCTGATGTGATCAATTCAGGACAACCTACCTGCTTTGAAATACATCCCTAACTGATTCCCGGGTGCTGAATTCAAACGAAAAGCGGCAGAGTGGAACGGAATGGTGAAGAAAATGGTGAATATCCCATTCACGGATGCTAAACGAGCGTTGGTAAGCTTGTGAGATCAAGGCTACATATTTCGGTGAACTTACTTCAAGTATGGATACACAGGTAGAGGGAGTGGCTCGCCCCTCGTTCACGACCAACCGGTTGCGCGCGCTTTATGAGACTGAAGGCGAAGCCGTTCAGGAGCAAGATATAAAGGAGGTTGCAGGAACTCTATACGCCGGGGGAACTGACTCGGTAATGCCCTTGCGCCCGTGGTTTACCCTCCCAGTTCATTTTCATAGACGAGTGCCACCCTGCTGGGCTTTGTGCGAGCCATGCTTGAGAATCCCGACGCCCAGAGAAAAGCGTAGGTAGGTAGGTAGGTAGCCCAGGGCTGTTACCTGATTTTACGGACGAAGCGGCGCTCCCATATGTTACTGCCGTCCTTAAAGAATTACTGAGATGGTGGACTGTTGCGCCAATCGGTAAGCACAGACTTGAATATGACGTGTGGCAGAATCCAAACAAGCTTCCAGGTGTGCCTCATTTCATCGCCGTGGAGGACATCTACCGTGGCTATTGGATTCCGGCAGGATCAGTCGTTATTGCCAATTCCTGGTCGGTGCCAACCTATTCAGCAATCTTCATTCACTCATATACTTATTTATCTTGAAGGGCTATGCTCCACGACGAAGTAGAACATGTTTACTTTTTTGGCGGCCGTCCTTGAAAATAACCCACTCATCAGACCGTTTACCCCGACCCACATTTATTCAAGCCGGAACGCTTCCTTATTGACAGCCAGTTGAACCCAGCGATAAGAGACCCCGAAGCAGTGTTCGGCTTCGGTAGGCGGTGAGTGGTTTGCATATGGGCTCGCATAAACGGCACTGAAAGTACCAAAGAGCTTGTCCTGGACGGCACATGGCGTGGGACACGCTCTGGGTAATGATCGCGTCTATGCTCGCCGTCTTCGACATATCCAAGACTGTCGGTCAAGATGGACAGTCGATTGAGCCACCTCCCGGGCATATTTCTGAACTTGTGGTGTGAGCATAGCATATTTGACGTGGATTTTACTGACCCAATTCTTAGAACCCCACTGCCGTTCAAGTGTTATATTACGCCGAGGTCAAAAGAGGCTGCGGAGCTTATTTTGGGAACAGGCAATCTTTGATGCGCCCCCAAAAGTGGGCCCCAGTTTACGTACTTGAATATGTTGCCTCTATCCATCTTGTGTTGAACATTGATCTGACGTAATACCTTCCCACGGTTCAATTTTGGCACCTACCTGCTGAGAATTCTCGAGTTCTGCGTGATTGGGGACATCGACGCGCGGATATCTAGGGTCTTCAATACATAGTCTGAAGCCTACACCTTCAAACCTTCCAGGCTCATCGCAGTCCTGACTGGAATGATACAGAGTCACCGAAAGACACGATGAGAGAGAATACCGGTGTTAGACGCGCGGAGTGTTTGGGAAAGAGGAAGAGTAAAATGGGACTGGTAAAGATACGAGACTGTATGGCGAGAATGTTGCCATGATATTATAACCCGGTCCAAGGAACTTCTCCGCGCCAAGCTCTAAACAGGTGGGTAGTTCGTTAGATCATGATGCTGAAGCCGAACAATCCAACTATGGGTCGCTGAAAAGATTCATCCGGATTACAGAGTAGATTCGGTGAACAATAAAAAATCATGCAGAATAAGCCGTGGATCGAATGATGTCTTCAACTTCTTTCGACCTAGGTTTTATGGAACACTTGAACGGAAGGGGCGAGCTGCGAGGTTATGTCGAGTCAGCCTTGAGTTCAGACAGATAAGATTTCGAAGCGCACTCAACAAGCTCAGAAGTATGTCCTGGAGGCGGCTCGAGGACCTCTCCATTCTAGCCAACGGCTTTGGTGATATCAAACGTGGCAAGCATGGATGCGACCATTATCCAGAGCGTGTTCCACGCCATGTCTTTGTACCGAGGCAACCATCACGGTCACGATGAGGTCGGTTGTGTTGCCCAAAACGCGCCGGGTCACGGTCACGATGCCCTCGGTTGCCTTACTCAGACAGTGACATGGGCAAAATATTATTATTTTCTCGCAAAAACAACTTAAAAAATGTCAAAAATCTCCCAAACCATCCTAATTATTGAGTCTACGAAGGAAGCGAGCTTCAAATGGGCCTCGAAACAGCCTAGACTAGCAAGTTGAATATATTGGGTTGCCGAATTTTCAGCTGTCCCGGGTGAATTTAGGCTGGTTGCGTTGCCCAATTTTTTTGATGGCATCACGGTGGGTTGGCCGGTTGCCTCGGTACAAGTACTTACAGTATGTAAATACTCAGTGCGAATGTGAATGTGAATACGAGGATCCCTTTCCCCCCGCTCGGTCGCAGAATAGCTCACAGATACGTGTGTCGCTATAGTATAGTGCATCGCACTGTGTGCGTCCACCCTCAAGTTGCCCACCCATCGAAGCAAGAATTTTTTACACCCACGGGCGACAGATGAATTCCCTTGGATTTCCGATGAGCACGAAATGAAGCCAAAAAAAAAGTTCTACCCCTTCCATATCCATACCCATTTATGCAAGCTTGAGGTTCGCGCCGCAAGTAGTAGATGCGCTGGCGCTCCACTTACCAACGGAAATCGAATCAAAATGCACAGCCATGGTACCAGAAGTTGAACCGAGGTTCGCACGGTTACACTGGGGTGGGCGGATGTACGTAAATTCAACTTGAACGTGGATGAGATTACGTGTCTGGTGTGCATGCGTATTGCGCAGGGACCGCGCGCGACGGGACGTCGGAGTATATATAATTCAACAATTGGGGCATGGACACGCGTCGGATGGCATATGGAATCACGACGACGGACGACGGACTCGGAATCAAGATGCGCTTCGGCAGAGATGAACATGGCCCGGGATTGAATACTGAGCGATGGCCTCGGATTCATTGAACATGCATCTCAAATGGGCATGCTGCAATTCGGACGGGTCCAGATCTACATACATGCGGAAACGGATCCGAGGTGGAATTGACTGGTCAATTGAACACGGGACGGGACCGAGCGCGAACGCGAGCTGAACATCCCGGAGCGGGTACGCACGCTCGGCGAATAGAATCCACAAGGATCCTGAAGTCGCACCCTCGGATACGGATCGGGTACGGAAATCTGCCTGCAATATTGGTATTTTGAGCGCCTTGCGAAACGAGGCGAAAGGCCGCTCTCTATTTTAGCAAGATGGGATGCGAATGGGATGATGGAGGGGGATGCCGACGGATGTATAGTATATATGTACTGCATCGCGGATCAAACGCGTCGAGGGACGATCAAACGCGTCGAGATGATCAAACGCGTCGCGGTTACGGCGAGCTGGCTGCCTTGACCATTGCCGTACATCTGAATCCAGGAGCGCCAGAGAGGATCGAACGCGTATGTCGTGGACGAAAAACATCGACGCCGGATACGTGTATGTGCGTGGACATATGTGGCGGATGGGCTCGAAGCTGGAACGCGGGCGGCGAAGACGGAAACGGGGGCGACGGGGATATCAGACCAACCGGGCGTTAAGTTAACGCCGAGCTTAAGATTTCGGAGACCGGAGGTGTTGATTAATTTGGGAGGGCGCGTCGTACAGCGTGCATGTTGGAGGGAGATGCGAGCGACAGGAGAGAATGGAGTAGAAGCCAGTGCATATGCACGGATTCCGAATCAATCACTTTTCAGTTCCCAGAGATGCCTGATGCTCGAATGCCGGGCGATTGAAAGCGGAAAGGAGGACGAATTGGGGTTGGCTTGATTGAATACGCCGAGCTGGCGGCGGAGTCTAGATGGAGGGAGGGAAATTGTAGTCGAAACGCGGCCGTCTCGGGCGTAGGATTGTACATTTACGGCTCGGAGGTAATATCGATAGAGGTGTTGAAGGGCGGCAAGCAACGAACAAGATGGAAGTGGGAGGAGTATATGTGGAGTGCGCCGGAATGAATGAATGGAGGGACGGATAGATAGATGAACGAACGAATGAAGGAATAGAACGGCAGAGATGGGATGGACAGCAGGAATGAGATGAAAAAATAAACACACTCCAGTAAACCGGAATTGAATCATGTGATAGAATGCGCTTTGACCGTAACCCCCGATGTGTTCGGACCATGGGAGTCTGGGCCCATGAAAGAGAGGATGGGCCAGGTGCGCCACCGAGGCTGTCACGCGTCCGTGTCCGTCCATATCCATGCAGCAGGACGAATCACCCACATCCTGTCTTGATAGCGATATGTACTTGCTGGGTGATCAGTCATCCTCATCCTCATCAAGCATCCTCCACCTTGATCATCCTGACACAAATGCGCCACACCCAACTCTCCCCTCCGAGTACGGCGATAATAGATGGATGATCAGGGCGGTCTGCGTCCGCGGGCACTTAATGGAGTTTGAGTTCGCGCGGTGTAGGTAGGTAGCATTACACGGCACGGTCCCGCGTAGGAACGCCGGTTTCAGGAAGTATCCCGGTACTACAGGATGATTTAGAGTTTGGACATCGCTGCATGATGGATGGTGTTTCTTTAGGTCGAGAGGCTGAAGCAGATCGGACGGCGCCTTGGCGACGGGATGTCGAGCTCAGGTATAAAGAGGCCAATTGCCACCATCCTGCGCCCTGACGAACGCGCAGGTCCCACGTCTGATTTGGATGGGGTGGGTCGGGGTCTGGGTGGCAGGTGCTGTCGTGAGCTATGTGAACTTTAAAGTGCTAACCCGAAGCCGCGCAAGTGAACGCGGATTGGCAACGATCGGGGATGACGGCTGGCACCTGTTCGGGGATCGTCTCTTGAATGCGGCCTTGATTCCGGCTGGCACTGTCTTCACACCTAGCCATGAATAAGATGAGGTCGAAGCGCGCGGCCAGACTACATGGCCGACTGATGCATGCTGTAACAAGCGAGAGAAAACGAAGCTGGAGATGAAGAGGAAACGCTGGGAGCGCCAATGAAGATATGATCATGCGGATGGGTGGGTGTAAATGGCCAGCGGATGTAGGACGGTCACTTCAGGTGCGAGATGAAGACGGAGATGACGGGTGAATAGATATAAATTCGTCGGAGGCGGTGCGCGCAAACGAATACGTGCGAAGGGTATACACACGAATAAAGATTGAGGATTCCGATGGTTCTAGGATAGAAACCCACCATGAGTGGACCGAACGCTAAGCGGTTGTCCCGACGCAGACCCGCCACACGCTGCGTCGAGTGCAGATGGTCAGAGCCATTGGCGGCAGGGAGGGTGTTGCGATAGCGGTGGCAACAATTTATCGCCCGTCTTGACCAGGCGAGCAGACCCTGCAGCACAATAATCGTGCGACGGGGCGTCTCATCAAGGCTGAGGCTCCAGGTAGTTCAGGCTGGACGGGCCCTGCGTCCAGCCTAGGAATCCGGATTCGGGAAGATCATCAGCGGAGCTTGACGAGTCGGTACTGTATTCAGAGCCGCTGTGATCACTTTCTGGATAAGAAGAAGTGTCCCCTCCCCTCGCTAAGGTCTTTTGCGGTTTCTCGCGCAGAGACCCACGGCGCCGTTCGATCTTTTCCTCCGCAGTATAAGCATTGAGATCCCAGCACGCCGCCCTTCCGGGCAGCCGCCCAGCTGATGCGTCTTTCAAGCCCAGCGCCTCGCGAGATAGCTTGAGCTGATGCCGTACAGAACTCTACCGTCCGTATAAGCACAAAACACGACTTGAAACGCTCGGAGCAAACGCACCTTCCACGCTGCCTCAGGCCCTTGCTGGTGCTGCCGAAACCACTTGAATCGGGAACAAAGCTCGCTGTAGACCTCTTGTGGCGTCAGCTTCACCCTGCCGCTTCCGTATATCGCCAGCTTGATGAGGAGAGGGAGAGGCACTGTGGGTTTTTCGCCGGGCGCGGGGTCTGGGACGGACCACAAATTCACCGCGGCGTGCGGCGGAGTATTCAATTGGGAGCGCAAGTAATCGCTGGCGTCCGCCGCTGAGATTTGCTGGGACATCGTGACGGAGGACTTCATTTATGTTTTGGCGAGAGACAAGTCAGCTTGGCCGCTTAGTCAGCTGGTGCTTCTTCTCCTTGACTTCGTCTTGAAACTTGAAAATTGCTTCGATATCGCTACCATAGGATTTCTGGACCTCTAGGTTCCTGGTCTTTCCAAGCTTCAAGACTCAACAACTCGGTCTCAGGCTGTCCCGTGGACTTATGCGAGATCTGTTGTCCACCTCGTACTATTACTGCAATCTTATGCTTGCCATGCTATGCCATGCTATCCCTCCTTCCTAGTATTCACACTAAAAAACCTAAAGATTAAAGCGCTCAGCACTTAACCCCTGGAAGCATCACAGCACGGTCACTCTTCCACCAACTTCAATGGGACGACGCTCTGCGTCACTAGCCAGCCTACTGTATGTGTGGCGTGAGACGCGGATTTCTCTTCATTTTAACGCAGTATCGACCAAGTTTTTGCCGAGGCTCGCCCTGGCTCACCAAGGACGCTAAACTTTGGAAACACGATGAAGGAGGATCTACGATCAAAAGAGGATCGGTTAGGTGGTATCATACCTACACAGGCGGTCACTAGGCCCAACCCATGAACGCCGTTCTCAATCTTATAAAGTTCGTTGCTCAGACCTGATTCCGGACTCACAAAATGCCCCATCTCAGCACTGCAATTATCCCGCGCGACCTGGTGCTATCGGGAAATTCTTTCGGTTCGTGTCTTCTTCCTGTGTTGTACCATTCAAATTAACAGACTTCGTCCAGGCTGCACCGCCGATGCCGATGCGAACGCGACAATGGGCACGAACCAGACCATCACGCAGTGCTGCGAGGAAGTCGGGAGCACGGCCGGCATCTTCAACGGCTCCTTCGGATGTCCGTATAATACTGCGTGGAACGATTCGCTCCCGGCCGTGCACAAACTCATGCGCTGCGTCGAGAAATTGAACGCAAGCGGCTTGGAGGCAGTGAATCCGGGCTCGTTTCGAGCATTCATGCCGGGACTGCGGCGAAGTTACCTCCCAGTCGGGATCTTTGCCACATGTAAGCGTTCTTTATTCCGCAAGTATTCGAGAGATAATAAACACACAGCCACAGACACTCAGATATACCCAGGATGTGGTTGATAAGACAACACACAGAAACTGGATGTATTTCGATGGCGCTGTCGCGTTTCGCGCAATTCTGTGCGGCGAGGACTCGACTGGCGCGATGGACAGCCTCGCGAGGAGCGGACGAAAAGGGTCGATACCAGGTCGTCTGGACGCGTCAAGGACTCGCCTGGAGCGGACAGACAGTTGTTCAACGTTCAAACAGAGCCAGTCCAACTCGAACATCATGCATTCATTTATTTAAATTTCTGTTTTTAGCGAAAGAAGGAAGGAAGGCATGGACAGTCCGAGTTGGAGTACGATTCAGAGTTCGAGACGATAGATTCAGAGTACGTCAAGGGTAGTGCTTCAAGTGATTCCATTCAAAGAACGCCGAGTTTTTCGACATCGGCCATGGACTGAACTTTGTCGTCGCGTTCAGCAAGCCCACCGCGACCGCCACTCGCCTCCGTCTCCGCTTCCATCTTCGACGGGAGCTAAGATAAAGAACATGTTTGAACTGTATGTGGGACCCACCGCCGACGGCTCCACGAACCCGACCGCCGAGATGTCCAAGACCTTTTGGCGGATTTCGGAACTGCATTCATTCAATGATGAACAAACACTAAACGCGCGTGACGCAGAGAAACGGCGCACGTAGCAAGTATGCTGGCCACGTACAGTCACGGCAAAAATTGTTGCCCATACCCGATATGGTAACTGTACTGATGGCAATCTAATCGGGCCATCAAAGCACAAAACCAAGGAAGATATTCGATTATACACAACATCTAAGGATTATATACAACATTTAGGCTATGTTTTAGACTCTGAGTAGCTAATAGTCAATCCAAAGGAAGTTGTTCTCCTTCAGCGCCTCCAAACGACGTGGGAAAGAGTTGTAAAGATGAATCGCGTATGCCTTGAAATCAGGCGACATCCAGATTTCTCGCGCCAGTTGGAAAAGCGCGTCTGCGGACTGCACCTCAGCATAGCGCGGATGCTGCCGAATTTCGCGCTTCAACTGCGCCCATGCGTTCTCGATGGGGGACACGTCCGGAGACTTTGCCGGCCATGGGAAAACCGTGACACCTTGATCGCGAAACCATGCCTTGGCGAGTTTCGATGTATGCTTGGGATCATTGTCTTGTTGGAAGTAGAGAAAGGTGTGCCGTCGATTTTCGTAGTGATCGTACAGCGGCACCAGCGCACGGTTAAGGATGTCCACGTACTGCACTGCCGTGAGATTTCCCTCCACTTGCACCAGCTCACTGACGCCGTTCGGATGGATGGCACCCCAAACGTTGATCTTGATGCCTCTAACCCCATGTGCCTCGCGTGGCTGGACCGTCTCGACGGCAAGAATGCGCTCTCCATGACGGCGGTGGCACCAGTGGCGCCCTTGAGCTCAATCTTTGACTCGTCTGAGTTGATCATGACACCCTGAGTGAAAACCGCCGGGTCTGTCCACGCCGCGAATGTGTTATACATCTGCTCGCGCTGTTGGATGTGACGAGGCTGCAAGTTAGGCTTCACACGCTGGACGTGTCCGCGCAACCCCACACTTGAAAGCGCGTTTCGGATCTAGTGATCATGGTGTCATTTGGAAGACACGCCGAGAAGTGTGGCGTACCGTGCGCCCCGGGACATCGGGTAACATCTCGCGTCTGACGTCCTCCCCGTCGACAAATTCCCCCGCGTCGATCCGTCGAACTGCTTCTTCGAGATCCCCGTTTGAAATCGCTTTCGGCCGGCCCACGCGGCCCTTCCTGTTGTTGAAGTACAGATCCCCACCATGTGCCTTCACCTCCTTGTAATTACGCTCGAGCGTTCGTCGATTAAGCGAGGTGTGCTTGAATGGCGAAATGGTCGTGATCTTTTCGAAGGGATACTTGCAATGGTCGTGGAGAGCGACCAGAACAGCTCGTTTAGTTGGGGTACATTGAGTGGTGGCGCGCTTGGATCGTGCACGAGTGGGCGAACGCGTCGCAGGCATGGCAATATGCGTCGAGAAGTGGTAAACAAAGGGATTGATGGATCCCGTGGGTGCGGTTACATCATACATCAGTACAGTTACTATATCGGGTATGGGCAACAATTTTTGCCGTGACTGTAGACTGTGGGGCGCATTATTTTTAGCGTGAACAAGGGGTGGCGGGCAACGGGGGATGCGCACCTTTACTATTCGGAGTGAACGGGAGAAAACCCCAGAATGTATCTGGATAGCCGAGAAACTGGGCGTCGACCTTTCAGAGGAGGGGAGTAAGAATAAGTGCCTTAAACGGGGAGTGAGTCAAGGTAGAGAATAGACGAGGGCGATGAGCTGATACGGTGCCAATGGTTTTGTCAATCTCCGAGCAGGAACGAGCTGATGTCTGATCGCAGGATTGGTTTGACGAGCGCTGCGAGTGAGAAGAGGCGACATACATCCAGATCGTTTGGGCTATAGGCCTATAACGGCAGCTATACGGCGTGAGCCACGGGTCAGGCTCTAATGAGAGGTCATACATATCTGTACGAGGGCTGAAAGAGCCTGCGAAGGGGGAAGTTGAGGTGCCGATTGTGGGAAAGTTGAACAGTAATACGCACTGCACGACAAAATATATTCCTAGCGCGGAGGTCATGTGCAGTTTGACGCGATCCCTCGTCACTGAATAAATGGGACATGGGTATCAGGCATCCGGTGGGTTTAAATATGTACGGAACGCAAAAAATACGGGTCGCGAAATAACTGTCAAACATGAGTCCAGTGCTGCGCCACGGAACGACGGGGAATACATTTGGACAGTGAATTGGGAAAGATACTGCGGGGGATCAGTTGAACAAACCATCCGCCGAGTTGCATTGCAACTCATGTTCGCTAGAATTTGCGTCTGGAGGAAGATGAGTTGAAGTATGGGTCGAACTAGACAGTGTACGCACTGAATCGGACCTAAACCGCGTCTGCTTGAGCACAGAAACACAGGAGAGAAAGGTTGCGCACCAGATCAGGTCATCCTGAACCACCCCGAACTTTGTGATGAAACGAAAACAGGCCGAGTGAGAAAAGGACGAGATCTGGATGGCCTCGAAGACCTTGTTGTGTGGTTGAACATGTATGTTAGTTGGCGTCTTTCTCTATGCTCTCATGGACGCACAACACGAGAAATACCTAGGTGTGATAATGAGACAAGTTCAATAGACGGTACATGGTCCTCATCGGGACTTACAGGGAGCTTATTTAACCAATTATCCTTGGACTCGCACGACAGGCAATAAACACACATTTGGAGGAAGCCAAGGCCGTAGAAAATGGTTTCAAGTAATAGGGAGATTTGCCAGAAGCCGTAGAGGAAAGTAGAAAGACACAGAAAGGCTCTGTCAAGTGTACTTATATTTAAGGCTTGGAAAGCGGAGATTGATCATTAGCATTCGAAAGGTCGAGCGCCATCTGTTTCGAAAGCTCCATTCAACAGAAAGTTACCAGATTTCTGCTTGTACGTAAATGTTGCGGCTTCATTGAGGAACTTCCTGCCATTTCGGAGTCCTTGCGTTTCCTTCAAGCCCCCGGATCTGATGAGCACCAAATTCTATTCGAAAATGCGCAGCCACAGTACCGGTTCAACTAGAATTCGCACGGTTGAAATCGATCAGACACGTAAAACATATCGACCCCGCAGCCATGGGAGTGATTCTTACTCAGGGGTGACAAGCCGCACAAATTTTGATTGATTAAACAGATCTAGTGAATTTCTTCTAGGCCGGGGGCGTGTTGAAGGACAGAGTTGATCTCTGCCAGCATCTGTTCACGCGTGTGTTGTGCGGAAAGTCTCTGTGCCACCTCGCGCAAGCGGTCATAGATCACCGAGTTGTTGGTGCGGAGAGGTATCATCCACCGCCGCATGTACTTGCCCTGCTGCACCTGGATCATATGCAATTGCAGGCATCCTCCACTGCTCTCGGCGCGTGCGACAATATTGCTCCATTCGTAGCCGAACTCCGCGAGCGCGGCGGCCAAGAGTGAGTCGGTTGCGGAGTGGACCTCAATTTGGAAGGGTGGGTTGGAGTAGTCGAAGAGCGTGATGAAGAGACAGCGGGGGTTCTGGACCATGAACTCGACCTGTTTCACACAGATGGAATGGCGGTGTTTCTCGTAATCGCGGTGGATCAGTGCGCGAAGAAACGCGCGTTCATGAACACCCAGCGTAGGGTTGACGAGCTCGGCTGTCATATCTCTGAATATATGCTGCGCGTCGCAGTACAGATATGACTCACTGAGATGAAAAGATTCGGCCTGACGGCAGACATTGCGATGTTGCCCTGGGTGCCAATCAACTGTCTGACATTCTTCGTTGCAATAATACGCCGAAGTGCACCGAGAGCAGCGTCTGAGAAATACTTTTTCCGCAATTTCTCCACACTGGCTCGTCGTGAATGAGATATCTCTCTATCTAGGATTTACTAACCTCCAGATTATCGCAAGCTTTAGAGAAAATGAACTCTGCTGAGTCAAACCCGGCTACAAGAGACTGGCGTTCATCGGCCAGGGAGATGAAATCCTCCCATAACGCATATATATCGCATCGCTGAAAGACTTCGGCTGTGACGAGCCCCTTGACAGCGGCCAGGGAGTATTCAAGCAGGCTTGCGATATGGTACCAAACTAGGCCACAAGAGATAACTCGGCGGAGAATGAAGCGCAGATGATGGTTAATTTTCCGGGCGCATCCGAGGGTAGCACATGTCACGACAGCACGGAGAAGGCCGCCATCTATAGCCTCCTCGAGCCATATGGTTCCAGGCGGCGTGGTGAGTATGCGTCGCAAAAGCATGAAGGCTTCATCCAGCGCGAGTCCGGTGTCGGGCGCGGAGGCTGTGGTTAATGACATTATAACTGCCATAAGCGCCTCCACAAACTCCTCGTAGATCAATACTGTGCACAGCGGCCCGAGAGGCACCACCTTCCAGAGTTTTCCCTCCTTTGGGTAGAGATCGGCATCTGCGATGAAAGCAAATAGGCCGCGAATGTAGTGGACAGTCGAGTTGGGGATCGCTTTCGGCGCAGGCCGTGCAATTACGGTGTGGATGTACTTGATTACCACGTCAGCCAGGTCATCCAGGGTCCCGCCGGCGCCTTCGACAAACTCGGTAAGATTTGCGGGCTCTCTGACGTTTGAGTCAACGATGAATCCGCACAGGTCATTGAGTACCATTTCGAGCTTGTTCGGTTCGTCCAAGTCAGCCAGAAACGTCCAAGCCTTTGCTACCATCATCCTGAATCCCGGAGTTGTCGACATCATAGCATATGTTGCCGGATGGTCGTGAAAGCCGCCGGCGAATACAAGGAAGTCGGTGTAAAAGACTAATTCATCGAATATTAAGATCCTTGTGAGGTGCTCCCAGTGGGCATGGATGAATCTGGACCAATGCCACACCCGAGACCACAGAGAGGGTCCAACATCCATGGGAAGTCTGGTGTGGAACACGACATTCACAGAAAGAATAGCGCGCGAGACAACGTCTATGGTGTCTGCACGAAACAGATCGAGTTCGGTCGAAGTGGGAATGCCGGCCGGGTCGAGATTGGCGAAAAATACGGGGAGTAGTGAAGTCCTCTGCGCAGCGGATACGGCTCGGGTGCTCATTAGCTCAATTACTCGCTCTACATCCTCGACAGTCCGCGTGTTTCTGCAAGCGTTGTCTGCAATACGCTACGATGCTGGGAGTCAGAAGACTTGGGATCCGGAGGATCGAGAGAGACGCTCACTCGTATGGAAATAGGTAGGTCATTCAAACTTCCGAGCTGGACGGCTGGATGCATAGGTCGAGCTGAGCTCGAGAGTGACGAAGACAAAGACGTTGTGGCAGTGCCTTTGATTGGTTTTGGTTGGTTCTCAATGCTTGAAAGAGACTTTGGAGCGACATGCAGATAACAATTGTAGCGCGCTTTGCGGCAGAGCCCACTAACTTAAAATCTTCCATTCTATCAACATTCTATTCTATTTCTTGCAATGCAATAGGTGGATCATATAATTCAAGCTCCGATGGCTCGGTAATTGAACCACAGCTGCCAATATTTCTGCGGGGAGCTCCAGCAAAAACTTGTGCACCTATCTATCCCAAGGGAGGAATTTAATCTGATACTCACTAGGCCCCAACTGGAATCCCCCAGTTCCGTGTCTGCAACACCAGCATTGAAAGTCCAAATAAATTTAGGAAAGTCCAATGATCAACACTGAAGACAGCGGGGAGGAAAGTTGAATCTCGCGTAAGAATGCATCATCAATTTGGGGTAGGAGCCATTGAAAAAAAGTAAGTGCCTGTCTGTAATTCTGAATGAAGCCAACATATGTTTGGATAATCATCGGGCCCGGCTCACACCAGACACAAAAATCGCCCGGGAGCAGCGCAAAGACGAAATAGAGAGAGAAAACTTTGAGCAAAATCCATCCCCAGCACAGTCTGAGAATGCTGTGGGTTGGATTATATGGATACAAGTTTTGCCCTTGGAATGCAAGGTTTGTGTGACTAAGGATATAGGGAAAGTGTCAACAAGAATGATAATTAATGGCAGATATGCGTGAGGAGTGGGGAGGAATATCAAGAATGCTGCACCAGCGGCAGATATGCCTTCGACGACGTGTCTTGAGTGGGAACACGAAAGTGATGCACGATCACATGCCTTGATGGAACGCGGTTCCTCGTTGGCTCGTTCACGATGGACGCTTGCAACAGAGGCAATTTCTGCTATCCACGTAAACATTGTAGAAACATGATATAAACCGGGGAGATCTTATGCTATAATGCCAGGAATCAGACATAATTATTTTGGAAAGTTAATATGGGTGCTCACATTTGGATTTGGATGTGCGGCGACCGGTCACAGGGGCTGCCGATGTGACAAAGAGCTTTTATCTACTGCGGACCGGCGTCTGAGGATGTAGAATGCACATGAGCATTCCAGAGGTGTGGGAGGACCGCCAAAGGAATGGTGGAGGAAGAAAATTCCCCTAGAACCGAGGGGCACGTCAGTCATGTGAACCAGGGGAAACAAACAAACCTACCCTGTCCATCCGCTTGCGGGGAACACTCTTGGGGGCTACAACTTACCCGGGACGTTGAGTCTCAGTTGCAATATTTCGGATGAGAGCTGTATTAGCTCTCTCTTTCCTTTCGAGCCGAATATAGGAATCTTCCTTAAGCTTAGTCTCATCCTCTTCCTCAGAACTCCCCCTGGTTGCGGTGAACAATTTTTTGAGCTCAGATGTTACCGTTGTCACCTCAACCCCTGTACCTGTGTGAATGATTGTTTGAAGAGCTAGATATCAGTGCCGTTTTGCTTCCTGAGTCCTGACGGACCTCCTCTGACTGACAGCAAGCTATCTTACTCTTTGGGAAGCTGTTCAAGATCAGCACTCTCAGTTGAATCTAGATCAAGCCAGCTTCCAAGGATTTTACCAAATCGAGCTTCCAGACACGGCTGCATGTTGAATTTCTTGGGGCTTGTATACCATCAGCCAGAGCGAGCACTACCAGATGAAATTGAATGTTCTTGAAAGCCTTAAATGAACAAAGGAATTGTAACTCAATTGGCTGTGTTGAGGGCTTAGCTTCAGAAAATCCATCATCTCTGCAACATGTCTGCCTGGTGCAATTCATCTGTGAATGTCTCTACCTATGTATGGGCATTAACTCCAGAGCCGGGTGGAATGATTGACAAGGGTTAAAGCAGAGTTTTGGTTGAATTCTTATCTCATTTGAACGGGAGTGTTGACAACCACTTTGGGGGAGATCAATTGGGATTGAAGGTTTGTTTTAGATGCAACTTAAATATCAAGAAATACATGCCCTAGATGTTAGTTGAATGCCAAATACCTTTTATAATATAAGACCAATCAACTCTGGTTGAATTTTGCAAAAAAGTAAATGAAAAGAAAATCACGCATGAGGGGACTCGAACTCATGCGCAAAATCACAATGTTTGGCTCTGCTTGCCCGTGGGAAAGCTACATTTTGGCGGACGCTCTGCACCATTAGGGCACTACAGGACCCACTACCTAAAGTTAGTGGGCATATTTAATCAGCATCCTTGCAGCATCCACTCTTGGATGTCAACTGAACAAAGGTCTCACCAACAAGCCTACGGCACGATTATAAGAATAACAATGGGTAAGCAATTCGACAGCGAGTATGGTAAGAAAGTTAGGAGCGAATGCACATATAAGCGGGACCGACAATTACTAGAGAAAATCAGAAGGTCGGACGAAGAAAACGTCAAGTTCAGTCTCGCTGAATCATTTCTATTTGCATGTCGTGATCAGTGATTGTGCACTGGAGGGACACTGTAAAACAACACACTGAGGCGGCCTCGCCTTTGGTGGTGGCAGGATACCCGGCGTCGCCGGGGTCGATTTCCGAATACGAATCATCGGCGGCGTCGTCTTCCTTCGCAGCTCCACTCTTGCTGTTCGCCAACCTTTTTCGCGGCCGTTTGTAGCTTTCACCTCCGGAAATATCGAGCTCCCAGTAACTGCCCTTTCCAGGCTCCGTCACCGGTCGCTGGATGCTTCTAAAGACTTTGTGCAAGGACAAGTTGTGGCGGATAGAATTCTGGTTGATGGGTGAGTAAGAAAAAAAACAAGGACCGGGTCTCACCTTCCACGCCTGGTCTTGGTTATGCTCGTTGAACCATTTGAATCGTGACGCTAATTCCATGTAGATCTCTTGGAGCGTCAACCTCTTTTTCTCGCTACCGTAGATCGCGAGCTTGATCAACATGGGGAGCGGTATGCTAGGTTTCTCTCCGCCGGCGGACTCGGGAACGGACCACAAATTGACCGGAGCATTGGGTGGAAGATTCAATTGTTGACGTAAGTAATCCCCGGCGTCGGGAAACCTCGACGTGTGCTGGAAGGCGCTCGGAGCCGTCGCGGTCGGCATGTGAGGGACATGCTGCCGGTAATGGTATTGCGCGCCATACTGCGTATTGCAAATTGAAAAGAACGCCTCCACGTGCCGGCTACTCACCTTTGCGTTTCAGAACGAGGAACGGGAGATGGAGTTTGTCAAGAGAGACTTAGTACCTTTGCGTCTGGCAAGTGGAGACTCCGGGGGGAGACAAATTTCTGCGGGGTCTGATGCTGGGGCTGCTCGCGCGGAGGGGATTATGGCGCTTCGTCGACGAGAAGCCGCCCGTGAGCGGAGGAGAACGAGGGGTTGGAAGCCTGTGACCTATAAATTCGCGTCCGGACATCTGTCCGGAGGGACGAAAACCACCGTGAGAACCGGCATCGGACTCATCCGATGAATGGTAGGCTCGAATGCGATCATTTGGATAGGAAGAGTAGGTGATACTGAGAGGGTCAGAGGGAGTGTGCAGCTGGTGATCTACCGTTACTTGACGCTCTCCCAGGGCAGCTTCGTCGACGAATGAAAGGGTTGCGTCTCGATTTGAATCCCGCCCAGGCGAGTGATTAGAAGCGTCAGTACCAGGAGAGCCAGCATCGCGAGATTCATCCGACGAGTTATAGGTTCGGATGTGGGAATTTGGAGATGCAGGCCGCAGAGATGAAATTTTGTCCTCAAAAAATTGCCCATCGTATGTCTCAAGAATTTCGTCCACCGTTGAACAGCCTCGCAATGCGGGATGCGCAGATTTGCCACGCCAGTGATGGTCTGAACGATGGCGACAGGTTCGTCTGAATGCTAAGGATCAGGCGCAGATTAAACCTCCGAATATTTCGCACGAATCATGGAGACAAACGTCAAGTATGTATTCCAGAAGCGCATTACTTGGGTGGTAGACCTAGTAAGTGAACCAGAATGAGCGCTGTGCAAGTAAATCATGTCTGAGACTTGCCCGGGACTCTCCAGGAATCGACTTAATAGCCCATTCCGTCGATCTGCTTTCTCCCCGGGTAGACATGGAGGATGAATCATCCTCATCCTCATCCGATGATGGAGGCCGGGGCTCAGCAGCGGCTCGGATAACCTTGGGCGAGCGGATTTTTCTTTCCAATATTTTGTAGCCGCGAATGAATACGGTTTGGTCGTTTATGACGATTTGGTCATCGAGCATATCCATATTTTCACGGATGGGGCCCGACCTTCATCGAACAAGGCCATACCTGTGCTGGACGGACTGTACTCAGCTACACTCGATGACCGCAAATTCCCGGGATCGAAAAATTTGTCGTTCCGGCAGAACCATCCGATAGGCAGAGTCAGCGGTTGAAATAGCACAGGAACCCCAAGCGTCTGGTCTGGATGATCTGCTGGAAGGGTCACATTGAACAGGCGGTGAAATGCTCCCTCCCTGAGATATCCGACATCGCTGACCTTGACCTCGGTGTAGAGACAGGGCTCGGGGCACCATAGCGCGTATCCGTGACGCAGTTCGCGGAGCTGGGAAGAGTAGACTTGGTGGGCTGCCCGCATGTTGTTGCTAGGCTAGGGGTAGGAAGCAGCCAAAGAGAGCTGATAAAGGTGCCCATTTAACCCACAGACAACGAGGCTTAACAGCAGATAAGAGACCAGGGGAACGAGTACTAGCACTGGATGAAAAGGCTGTCATGGGAAGGTTTCCTCCAAAGCGCGACAAGATGTGGTGATCTCTGCACAGCAGGAAGAGAACCATATACTGGCACCCTCTTATGAGGCAAAGTCTTCCCACCAAGAGCTTAAAATAGAGCCTCAGCAGCAAGGCTCGACTTCTCGAATTCCTGTGCGAGAGGAACAACAAAGGAAGGCAGTGTGGCATGTGTTTAGACCACCAAAACAAGTCGTGAGATCACTTCGGCGAATGCCGACATTTCACTCGAAATGGAAACCGTGTCCGAGGTGTTCAAATGAAAACGTATCGTGCACGTGCGACGCGAGTCAAAAAGAGGGTTCGCACACTGTGTTTTTCATAAAGCGTACCCAGCGGATAGGCACGATCCGGGGTGCTCCACGTATCTACTGTAATATACATTGACATGGTTCCGTTGATTTAGAGAGAGACACCGCGGTAGGTGGCCATCTGCGACTTCATACGGGTCTAGGTTCACAATACCGTCAGCAGGGATATTGAATGCAAGAAAAGACGCCGTACGAATTGGCCCGCGGTGAACTCGGTCATGCAATCGTCGTAGCTGTAGTCCATGAAGTTGTGGATGGGGTCCACGCCGCCGCCGGAGCAGGTATCGCGCGAAGTGGGGCAACCCGACGCCGGAGACGCCTCGGGGGGTGTGTCAGAGACGGAGTCACCAGAGCTGCTGCAGCCACCCCTGATTTGAGTTATTAGCAATGAATGGACGGAGGTGCGACGGGAAACACAAACTGGAATGTGTGGTACAATCCAACCCAGTGTCTATTTAACTTGCTTGTCAGGGACAGGAAATTAGAAATAAGGGCGAGGGAACTGACCCGGCCTCGTGAGTAAGTGTCTGGCCGCTGAATCGAAAATCAGTATATTTTAAAAAATGAGACGTGGCAGAAGACGTACAGGTTGTAGTGAGTTGTTGAACCGCCGGGCGTTGACGAGAAGAGCATGACAACGCCATCGTCTTTGGGAGCACCGGAGTAGCTCGAAGGGAAGGTCGAGTATCCGAGTAAGCCTGCGCCAGATCCAGACACGAATCCGACAGCTACCAAGTAATCAACACCGGTTCACAAGTCCATGAGTGATGCACATACTGTAGACGTTCAGATCGGCGACACCGCCCGTGCGGAGAGAGTTCTTCATCGTGGTTTGCAAGGAAGAGTCGGGACCAACACCATTGAACCAAGCAGCGTTCACGGTGCGGGTAGTTCCACCCAGAACCCAAGTGATTCCCGAGCCAGCGTACGCCTCGTTCATGACGGTGACTTGTGCAGCAATCTGGGAGTCGCTGTGTTGAGTAAAGTTATGAGACAAGCACTTTTGACAAGGAGGTAAGCAGGGGACGTACGGGACATTTCCCCCCGCGACGGTGGAGTCCTTGCTTATGACGTGGAAGAAGATCTGCCGTCGGTGTTAGAAGTAGTTTGCACGAAGAGCGAAGAACAAGAACCTTCAGAGTCGCAACCAAAGGTACGAGGGAAGAGGAGGTAACTTTGTTGGCAGCGAAATGAGCTTCTGCAGCAATGAGGTCGTTGTCGCTAATGAATGTTCCACAAGCACTATAAAGATGTTAGAAAAAACACAAAAAGGCGTATACACAACAGACACACCGAGGAACAATGGTGGTGTTCTTGTGGGGCAGGGCAAACGCTGCAGCTGAAGAAACAAGCGCGAGGATGGCGGGTACAGCGAACAACATGGTTGACGAGGGGAGTTGACAAGTAGTTAACCTGAGGAATTCATCCAGCTTGTAGAGCTTTTATACCACAGTGCTCTCCATCCAGCGCGCGCTCCAGTGCAAGAGATAACGACTCCACGTGCACCAAGTAACGGTCGTATAGGATCCATACAAAACAAGTGTGCTTCCCATCAAATCATGAAGAGGAACGCTGCCAAGTCGCGCCAAGTCCAGTGCATATTTTTAACCCCAAGATAAACCCCATCACAGTCAAATCACAGTTGACAAAGAAACTTGCATACTGCCCAGATACAACCCAGAGCGATCTCAATCAGTCGGCGGAGGATATATTTTGAGGGGCAGCTGAGCAAATCGAGAATTCAGAGGACGACGGAGAGATCTTCATTATTGTGGTGTATGGCGGAGTGATGCAGGCGTCGGCGAAACGCCGTGAAATCTCGGCGAGATATCTCCAGATGTTTCTGTCAGAATGACGAGATAGAAGTTCAATCACACGCTCGACACAGCGTGGATCGTTCTCGGAGACGGCGGGACCGAATCACGAAGGTGAGTTTTAACCCTTCTTGACCTCGGCACCGATATTTAAGAGAGTTGCCAACAGTCGCCAAGAAAATAAAACGAAGATGAGACTCATCTGACTTATCTCAAATCTGTGGACCGACACATTGCGTTGGATCACAAGGAATGCCAACGTGCGTGATACCGTATGCGTCCCCATGCCCAAGAACGAAAGAGCGCCTCGTTGACGTCCATTCCTCCGCTCTCGAGGGTAAACGTGAGATTTGCCTGAGATAAGACGCGCTCAGAGTGTGATATCGATCAGAGGCAGTGCACCGGATCAACTTTCGCCGAACCTCTCCTCACGCTCCAGCCAAGCTCCAGCGGTCAACGTGAAAAAGACGGAAGAATAAAGGGAAAGCCTACGCACGGAATGGTAGATTATCGATTTGCGCAAGTTATGACACAGGATTACTGGTATACAAACACGGTAGCATGAAGGAAACGCGCGAGAGTGCGGCGACTGCCACCCCAATGGCCACAGCGTTCAACGTTCAGCCGAGGTCGGGGAGCAGCCCGGCTGCCAGGGACCGGGCAATCGTCAAAGCAGCCGTCGTTTGTGGTGGACGATGCCGTGGTGCGGGGAGATGCGGCGGACGATGTGGGCGAGGTGCGCCGTGCGGATGAGAAAGCAGCCTAAGAACTGGCCCGAGCCATTACTATGGCCTATTGGCGCGGGTGCTCGACGAGGGGACGAGAATGTAACTCTTGAGCTATGAGTCGACGGCTTGTGGAGCGGTTATAACCCGGGTGCTCGATGGTACAGGACAGGAGTTAGCACTGGACTGGAAGGAGAAGATGGCAACGAGGTAACCGCGGCGCTACTCGAGGTGGTCCGAGCCATGGATGAAGGGGTTGCAACGCTGTGGTGCAGAAGACAGAGAGACGCGGTACCGGTATTGGGTCGAAAAGACGGCGAGGAGGCGACCACCGGGCTAGATGTGATAATGTGCGCCGTCGACGATGAGTTTGTGGCATCGATGCTTGAGGTCGCTGCGGTGGGACGGGACACACGGAAAGGCGAAGCACCAGAGCTGGTGCCAGTACTCGTCCGAGAAGAGGGAGCAGATGATGACGCAAAGGATGGCGTTCCGCTGCGGGTGCTTGGCCGGCTCACAAGGGCCGACGAGTGATATGTGGATGCAGCCGTTTGACCGCTGCAAGACACTGAGCCGGAGGCAGAGGCCGATGCTGGGGTCGAGCTGGAAGTGCGTGAGGCCGAGGTGGAACCTGGCACGGAGGAGCTAACGTGCGAAGAGAATGCAGAGATCGAATGGACCGCCGAGTTGCTGATGTAGGAGCTTGAGGATGATGCCGCGAGAGACAGTGTCTGCTGGGGGGAGTGCTGGAAGACGCCGTGCCGGAGTGGCTTGCCGGGATGAGCGCTGGAAGGCACCGTCGAGCTAGCGCAGAATCTGGAAGCACGAGCGGCTAATCGAGTTGGCCGAGGATGACGCCGATGATGCAGAGCTGCTGCAAGGAACAGCGTTAATGTGCGACGGGGGCCGATATGAGGGGGGAAGAACTAACGTCGGCGTCGGGAGACGAAGCAGAGACTGAACTGCACGGGCGCAGCTTGAAGCAGATGCCGACCTGAACTGGGACTGCGACGTGTTGCTAACCCGCGACATGTAGGACGAAGCCGAGATGCTGGCTGGCGGGCGAGGACGCCGACGAAGAGGAGCGAGTCGAAACCGAGCCGTGCGATACAGCGAACGATGATCCTAAAGGAATGACGCGAAATCAACCAAAGAACCAGGACGAGAAAAATCAACCCTAACCTGCTGAGCTACTAATGTAGGAGGCAGCCGACGAGCTGTGGGAAACGGCCGAGCTCGACGAGCCGAGGATGAGGAGCTGCCTGGACGCGAGACCGACGGTGGGGATTGAGTCGCCGAGCTGCTAGTTCACTGGGCCGACGAGGACGAGGAAGAGGGCGGGCAGACGAAGCGGAACTACTTGAACGCGATGCGCGGATGACGACGAGGGCACACTGAGCTACTCCTCCAGTGCGTAGACGAGGCCGAACGAGAGACGGAAACCAATGATGGGCCCGAATGCAGATGCTGCTCGAATGCCACATGGTGAAGAGGTTGGAGCCGGGGAGTTGCAGCCTCCTGCTCGAGTGGGAAGAGGACAAGCGAGAGGACGATGCCAGCGATACGATATGGTGGGACGACGAGCTTGAGGCGGTGTGCGAGGCTGACGCCGCAGGAGCGAGGCCGCGGACGATACGGGGTGCGAGGATGACGTGGATACCGCAACTAAAAAGCACATGTGCGAGTAAACAGACTCCCACCAAAAACAAAGGGCGTACCGGGTGTGCAGTCGATCGCGATGAGCCCCAAGGTGGACTTTTGCGGGGTGCCTATTGCTCTGCGTTCGCACAAAGGATAAGCCCGGGCACGAAAATACGCGCAAATGCCAACGTACCAGGAATCGCCGAGGGCGCAGAGCCCATAGCGCCAAAAGTTGAGACCTCCAATATGCCGGGCTGATACATCGAAGCCGATAGAATTTGAGTGGTGGGTACTCGTGGCTAGACCTCGCAGGAGTCCATTGACTTGGCCGGATGGTGGCATTCAAATTTTGCACAAAACTTCAAGTTGAGATAATCTGGTTTCTCCTGTACATTAATGGCCTGGCGGAAGATTAACGACGAATACGCGTTGGTGAAGGTAACGTCCAAAAATGGCTTGCTTATAAATAGTAGAGCCGCTGTGACGGCATCATTGCCGACTCCGGGTCTCACTTTCCCGCAGCGCAGCGCTCTCCATCAAGGCTCTCACCACGAGTTCCAACGATAATTTAACGGCTGCGTGAATCGGATTCACCATAACACCAGCCGAAGAAATCGGGGAGAAGAAATACGCCGCGACGCTCAAGTTTCAACCAGGCTCAACCTCGCTCAAGCCTCAACGTTCCTCAACCGTCAAGCCCTTTTGCATCCACGGAAACTCCTCCGGAGCCTGAACTGAACCATCATTACACGTCAAATACTCGCTGGGTAACGCTGACGCGAACTCTCGTACAGGTCATATAATACCTCGTCCAGCCCTGCCCCCCAGGGGCCTCTAAGCTCTAAGCTCCGTGGTGGATCGATCTCCGCCGGCTCGTCGCTCTCCGAGAACCCTGAGTGGCGCGAGAGCAATTCGATTTGTTGAGCTCATCAATCACACGACGCTGCACCTATTGCGTTTACGCGGCAGGAGCACTTGGTACTCTTTGCCTGGTTCCTCTCCGATCCTGTCCCTCTGTCAGTGTATTTCTCGGCCACTAGGAAACGGTTTCTTTCTCCTTGCCTCGGGGGCTCAATACTGGAAGGTGACGGTTGCGATGGGCGAACTCGCGCCCACCTGTGAAGATCTGTTCACCATTAATTCCGAGCTCGTCCAGCAGGGCAACCTTGCCTGAGTCAGTTTCTCGTGCATTTTTGTCGAAGACCAGCCCAACGGGAGCAAGATTTTCACAGCGGCACGCCTCGCAGCCGAACCTGTTCACGCTGCAACGCCAGGACGCGCAGCCGATCGCCGTGTCCAAATCCAAGCTCCTCGCAAGCGATAGGGCCGTCACTGTAAGCTTCCTCGGCCTGTCCGTGCTATTCAGGCAATCCTGATTTATTTTGTCTGCAGTCCAATATCTTGTCCATCGGTTGATCTCGTTCGCAAGGAAACGACCTCGTGGTAGTCCAGTACGAGCTGCTTCAAGGGTCACAATTCATCGCCTCACATTCACCATTTGATACAAACTGTTGTATTGAAATCAACCATGACGTAAGGGTCAACGTGTGCCCCTACGCTGCGCAGTAAGTCATGGAAATAAGGGGATAGAACGGATCCGTACCAAGAACAGTGCATCGAGTATCGAAATGCGGCTAATCCATGTCTTTCAAGTCCTTCCATCCGGGTAACCCAAAGAAGGAAGGTAGTTTCCCCCATGCTTCGCGACGACGAATTTCCCATTGAGCTTTGACAATATCCTTGCATTCCTCGCAAATATCTTTCATCCAATCCGCGTCTGCGATGGTATCCCAAGGGTGAATTACGCAGCTCATATCCTGGAAGTGCTCGAGATGATACATGTCATGCATGCCAAGTAGTTGGAGTTTGCACTCTCCGCAGATGCTGAGATCTTCCAGTAGGAACAGTTTGTGGAGCCATTGGATGCTTTCCCATTGTAATCGCAAGATCCTTTCCGACGCGAGTGCCAGCGTTAATTTTGTGCTGTCTGGGAAAGTTATCTGGGGCCCAGCCTTACGTTTGGTGCCGTTGAAAAGTTCCTCCTGTGGTCGTGGTATCAGAAGCTACGTATACCGGGGGTAAATCCCTCACAAGTGTGTAATTCTGTAGACACTTGAATGCCAATACTGGTATGCTCGTACAGACACCATTATCATACGCCAGGTTCAAGAGATCAATGACAATGCCGCGACGCTCTGTGATCTTTACTAGCTTATTCTTTGCGAGGCGGCGGTCCCATGTACCAAGTTTGGCAGGAAATTCGTAATGCAAACGGGAGAGGGCGTCGTCCTTGAATTCCGTGATTTCGTACTTGCGGCCGAGCCGTAACATGCAGGCAACAACTTCAAAGGGTTGACAGAATTTGTGATGAAATCTATGAACAGTTTTGTCAAAAATGAGAGGCTCCACGTATTGCGACGGCATCACGTACGGATTGTAGAGGGCGCCCAAAAGCATTCCTACGTCCTTCGCGGAATCCGAAAGCTCCACGATCGCGCACCCGTCTACGGTCTCCTGTTTTGGGGGTTGAGGTAGCAGAAACATGCCCTGAAACATGGAGGAGTGTTTGGCTAGGACATCGCGATTGACTCTAAAGAGAGTGGATTCGGCCTGGAGGATGATATCGCCGTAAGGCATCCATATCTCAGAGCGTACGAGGACCGTCGCGCGAGCAGCAGGCGGATGTATTCGGAGACGTTTTGCGGGTGGAGACAGGTCTGAATGGTCTGAATGCTGAGGTTCAGACATGACTAGCGAAGTAGGCGGGACGGAGGAGGTACGGTTTTCAACTTCCGGCTTCCGATCAGATTATCCACATGACCATAACGCGGCCTCAGAATCATTATCGGAACCATCCTTCAAGTGAACAAGAGTTTTGAGCTCAAACTCAAGCCTCAAAATCCACCGAGGCTAGAAGTATACTGGAGGTGAATGGAGCTCTCGATATCGCCGATCATTTTTCTTATGGTTCGACCATGGAACGAGCTACCGCGGGTCAACGATAGACTCATAACAATGATCCTCATTGGATCTACTTCCTATTTCGAGAAATAAACGGCTTCAAGTTCAAGTTTCGAACCTTGAACGCACAGCCACTTAAAGTTCAGAACGGTCACGTGCTCATGTTCAATTCCAGTGCACTGCTAGACGACGTAGACGCTCGTAGACTGCTCTGTCCAGTGCGATAGGAGTTACAACTCGTACGATCCGCGAGCTTTTTTTCTGCTTCATTTTTTGTTAGCGGAGACCACGAGGTTACGGAATCTGGTTCCCCGATGTTGATGATTTCCACTGTCTTGAGGGAATTGGCGAGGACGTCAATATTAATTGGCCGCTTCCACTTTCAGCTTGCGGAGTATCGTGGAATGTTAGCTTTCATTCGTCTTCCATCACGATGATCTTCTCATGTCAGGCTATCCATTAGGAGGTCATCGAGTATCCCAGGTTCAAATATGAACTTGCGCAGCCTTGCTCCAAATACCGAGCACCATTGTAACGTGGAGGGTATGGGTGCCCAATATTGAGCTTCCGGGAGTTCTCATATAAAAGCAGTGCAAAATTGACAGGCGACAGCGCGGGAGTCGGCAGGCACAACGTCGGACTCCCAATCAGGTAAATTTTCAGCGTTCATGTCTAAATCGCTGAAACGTCTGTGAATGGTGTGAGAACGACGTGAAGGTAATGGAAGTAATACGGGGTCTGCGGCTTAACAGCCTTGGTGGATGCAAAACTTCAGGTCAAGTTCAAATGTTCCTTGCTGCCAGCACATGTGTCGATCGAGCCAGGCCATACATGCTCACCCTGAAAGCTCTCATGAACGGCTAGCATGAGCGTCCGTATCGAGGGCGGTACCGAGATTTTGAACAGGCATGCCGATCGAAGCGCGAGGCTGAAAGCGATCAAAACGGGCCTCCAAGTTCTTGGAGTAGATAGTACTCTTACTCGGCGGGAAGGAGAAGCAGCAGATGGACAATAAAGCGACAGGAAGCGGCGGGGCGATCAAACTAGCAGGTTGTTCGGCTCCCATTTGGGGAAGGAGCTAGATACTCGTTTGAGAGTCGATAGGTACCGCCTAGTCTGCGTGCATGATGTTGCACCATTGAGCTTTAGGGCCACTGCGTGAGCATGTCAGAATGGGAGGATCTTCATTCTACATGCCATGCTATTGATCTTAATACACACGACGCCGACTCTTTTGAACAACATTACTGATTGACAACGTGCTTCAATAAACTGTCTCTCCATTTTGAGAGATCACCATGCTCACTATCCTTACCGTCGAGGGCAGAGCTTTGAACGGTAGTGGTACCCAAGGTCCTGTAGCCCAGCATTTGATGTGCTGACGCTCGTCAGAGGATGTCCGACTGAAGCTGTCCATCAGATACTGGCGCTTTCATCCGAGTAAGAGTAATGCACCCTCTCCTCGAAAGGCAGTGTCATTTTTTCAAAGCATCAAAGCATAACCGGGAAGCACACCGTTTCCGTCGGAACAGGGATCATACAGGGGGTGGAATTATACGCCTTCGTATATGCCCTCGGTAGTTTGATGCAGGCAATGATCCGCTCACAATTTGGCGAGATGTCTAAGCAGCAGTGGCACAGTGTAACAAGGACGCGTCGTACTCTTCGTCTGGAGGAAGAACCTCATCCAATTCACAAGTAAAACACAGGTGTTTAACCTGAATGTTATTCTAAATACATAGGCTTAAATATGACTGTGTATCCAACCGCACCGACACACCGCCAAAATAAATACACCCATATCATACACCATAATTTTCTTTCCCTTTCACTAGATATCCTACATCAGCCACACGTGTGCCACAGAGTCTGCGCATCCGGGCGTCTGCGGTGCCTCCGCGCAACAGGTCCACATGGCGAGTGTTTTGCGGATCTGGAGGGCGCGGCCCTCGGGCGTACGCGAGAGGAACTCGAACACGTCTTCTACGAGGTGGCCTAAACACAGTCAGCACCAGGCCACACCGCAAGGACAGGACGAGACTCACCTGGGTGGAAGGCACAGGGCCCGTCCGCGGCGGTGGCACGGCGGACTTGTTGACAATTCGCGCACACCGCGTCCGGAGGCGCGACTGGGCCCTGGCGCGTAATCCCTTTCCCTTTGCCGTGGATGCGGAGGTGTAGCTCGCGTGCAATGGCGCGCTGGAGGCTTGCGTCCGTGAGAAGCTTTGCCATGAGAGCTCGGAGCTCAGCCTCGGGAAGCGCCGCGATCGCCAAGGTGCACGCGTGGCCCTCGGAGCCTGCCGCTGAGCTGGTGAAGGATGACTCGGATGCAGGGGAGGACGCGCTGCTGGACGAGGACCCCGCTAACTCGAAAGTAGGCGTTGGGATTGAGCTTGAACTCGAGTGGCACGTCATGTCTGGTGTGAAGTGTGGGAGGCTGTCGAGTAGAGGGTAAGGTATAGCAGGAAAATGGAAACGGGGAGAGCACACGAGGGCTTTGTATGGGATGGTTGAGAGCCAAAGAGTGAACGGGGTATTAATAGGTCCAAACCAAAACAAAGAAACACGCTAAGGTCAACCCGTCACCCATGTCCGCACGCCACTCGATCTCACGGTTTCACTCCAGCCCGGTGAACCACTCTAAGCGTCAGATTAATTGCACGCCCAAAAAAGTATACAAGATGGGGATTATGGTGAGCGCGCGGGTCTAGAAGTGAAATGACGGCTGGGAAAGCAGATGTCAGAGGCGCCGTTTCTTATGCGTGGCCACGCTGTGTTTCCCGGTAATGCAGCCCTCTGACAGACCGTCACCGCTGCAACAGCTCCATGAAAAGTTTTGGGGGAATTCGTCCCGGTTGTGTTGCGAGTCCATGGGCCCGTGGCAGTCTTCGTCCCAATCTAAAAATTTCGCTTCGTCTACTTCCAGGTCGCCTGTCAGAAGGACCAGTTTAGCGAGATGAGCGGTATATATCGGGCAGCGGGCGGAACATCATACCCGGATGGAAGATGCACTCTTCTCCCTCGTCGCCGTGCATATCGTACGTTGCCCCGCAGTTCGCGCACGTTTCCCAGCGAGTGATCACCCGCGCGGAGGGGCTGACCGCGACGAGCTCTCTCGCTAGCGCACGGTACACCGCGGGCACAGTGTCCGCTAGATTAGCTAACACGTGGCGCAGTTGTGCTTCGGGGACCGCGTAAATCGCGGCGTGCAGCTGGGCGCGGGACGCCTCGTCAGGACCATCTGACGCGTAGAGCTCTTCCTCGTATTCCCCCTCCTCTCCGTCGTCCGACTCGGTTTTCTCCCCGGTCAAGTCGATGATTTCGAGCTCAGGCTCAAGCCCCAGAATTTCCGCCGCGGCCATCGGGTTGCGGTAACTGAGCTCCTGAAGGTTGCTCCGCTGAAGGAACTCAGTGAGAGCACGCGAGCCTTGCGCGTGGTCGTGGAAGAGGTTCAAGAGATGGAAGTAAAATCCCTTCTGTTTTTGCAGAGGCAGCCTGAAAATGGACACGTGATGCTCTGCACCTTTCTTCACCGCGTACGCGATGTTTTGAGCCCATTTCCTGATTGCTGGGATTCGGTCCCTTTTCCTCATTATCCCCTGCACCAGAGTGGGCTCCGTCGGGCTTTCTCTTTGTCTCATTGCATACCCAGAAGAGCCAAACTTCACGGTCGTGCACTCGGCATACTGTGACTGCACAAGAAATCCATGTCCGAGTCTTCTTTAAAGTTCAGAGTCGATTCTCCCGGAGAAGCATCAGCTCTTCTGGCGTTTTTACCGCCTCGGTGACCGGAACTAAATGCTAGCGAATGCTCATCGTAGCGGATGCCTAAAACGCGGCCCACTACTCGTACAATCTAGATCTCATCTCGTTCGAAAGGAATTGCCTCACCCGCGTCTCCGTACTGCAGGCCGCTTCGACGAGCCCAACGAGAAGCAGTTCCCTGTCCAATGCAATAGGCGGAGTAAGCACGCTCTCGACTCCTCGGGCCCAGACTTCTCTCCTGAACCCAATATTTCCGACCATACCGTAGCTTCTTCCATTACTCGCAAGTACTCAGGCTGTCCACAAATCGAAATTTCGCCGAGTCTGCCGCTATTAATATTCTTTCAGGAATGATCTCAGAATGGAGAAACAGCGCCAATTATTGCCGCAGATTTGTTTCCCTCGTTCCGGTGGCCGCCCGCAATGAAGATGCTGTTAACTTTCTACAGCTTTCAAAGCCTAGAAGGGCAGGACAAGCACTAGGAGCACAAATACCTCAGAACCTTGACTGAATTGAGCGCTCCTAGAAGCGAAACCGATGTTCTATATGTGAGCTGCGTAGTCAGGTACCCATTAGCATCGGGATTCACCTCGCGCGGCGGTATCGCTATTGGCATTTCTTGCCTGGTCTGTGCGTACAGCATCACATGAGGGTCTCCGGCAATTCGGTCCGGTCGAATCTTTGGTCCAGATAACAAGCGTCAGGTAGAACGTTCTGACGGACCCGCTGTCCCGAAAAACCAGTACTTCGAATTCTGCAACAGTCTATCCCATAAAAGTGGTGCTGGTTCCTCACCCTTTCTCCCCAGTTGTTTTCGCGATGTCGATCGAAATCACCGAAGAAACATCCTTGCTTTCGAGACCGGCCAAGAAACCTAGGACGCCACTGCCGAAGCTTCAGCTCTCGATTATAATGCTGATCCAGATCTGCGAGCCACTCGCGAGTCAATCTATCTATCCTTACATCAACCAGGTAAGCTGTGTTTCTGGCCATGTTCGTGCTCAAAATGAATCGGATATTCTGTGATAGCTTGTCAGCGAGCTCGATATCACCGGAGGCGATCCAAAGAAAGTGGGCTACTATGCGTGCGTGCAATCGACATATAGGATATTTCCCGCGTTAACAGCGATACATTCGGTGCAGTGGTTTGGTGAGTAGCGCTTTCGGGATCATTAAAAGTCTAACAGCTGATTTTTGGGCCTTCCGCGCTGCAGATCGTTGAGTGAATACAATTTCTCCCTGGCATAATCCGACTGTAATCACGCATAGGAATCCTTATTTTTCCTAACGGAATCGATAACAGTTTTGCAATGGAGCAGAGCGTCCGACCAGATTGGTCGTAAACCTATCCTCATGATAGGATTGTTTGGAGTGGCGACTTCGATTCTCTGCTTTGGACTGTCGCGCACATTCTGGTCGTTGGTGGTCAGGTAAGTCGTTATTTCGTTGTTTCCGCCTTTTTTTAAGAACCCCCCCGCTTGGTAGCCGCTGTCTGTGTGGGCTGCTAAACGGAAACATCGGTTGATACAATTTACCTTCCGTCCAAGCTCTCTCTGATCCTTTGGCCAGGTGTAATGAAGAGCGCTATGGGCGACTTGACAGATCGCAGCAATCGGGCCGAAGGATTTGCTTATCTTCCAAGTAAGCGCTAGCTTCCTTCTTTCTAGACTTACACGAGAATTGACCTTATCGCTGTGAAGTTGTTTGGGCTATTGGGGTGAGTAATCTCCGTCGTATGTTCTGATCCGCTCTTGTGACACGGCCGCAGGCATCCGTGGGTCCATTAATCGGTGGCTCTCTCGCTCGGCCGCACGATCGTTTTCCAGAGCTGTTTTTTGGCGCCTTTTGGAGGGAGTATGCCTACTTTTTGCCTTGCCTAGCGACGGGGAGCTTTGTGTTTCTATCTTGTTTCGTCGTCTTTGCGTTTTTCAAAGAGGAAAGTTCCCCGACATATCACATAAAAGTTTGCATTTTGACCATGTTGACCAACAGACTGTTCCCTGGAAGAATCGGGCGCCTCGTGTCTTCGCCGAAGGCGGAGTTGAAAACATTCTACGCGCTGACAGTCCGTCCACTGCACCGCTTCCCAAGCGTGATGGGCCCCTTCCACTCCGCGAACTATTCATTTTCCCAGTCATCATATCGATTTCTAATTATGTTGCCTTGGGATTTCTCAACACAACCCTCGCCGCACTTCTGCCCCTCTTCCTTGCAATGCCAATCGACATTGGAGGCCTTGGATTACCGCCGCCCAAGATCGGCCTTATTCTGGCTGCGTACGGTCTTGCTACCGGTCTGTTTCAGGTCTTTTTCTTCGCACGCTTGGTTCGACGCTTTGGCGAGAAGCGTGTGTTCATCAACGGAATGATTACATGTCTTCCGGTATTTGCACTGTTTCCGATCATGAGCATAATCGCTCAACGCTCCGGACTGACCACGGTGGTCTGGATCCTCATCGGATGTGTACTGGTCCTGGGCGCTCTAATGGATACCTCATTTGGTCCGTTCTGCCTGGGTATTTAATTATTATTATTTGACGCTGACGAGCATTCATCGTGCCAGGTGCCATTTTCATGTTCGTTACCGCCTCCGCACCCAGAAGCAGTAGGGGCAGTGTGAATGGTCTGTCGCAGACCTCGGTTGCGCTGGCCAGAGCCATTGGACCGGCGATGTCCACCTCCTTGTTCTCGCTGTCTGTGCAACACAACCTCCTGGGAGGGTACATGGTTTACGTCGTCTTCTTGGTGATCTCTGGGCTTGCCCTGGTGCTCGCGGCGCGCCTTCCGGACCAGATATGGGATGACATCGACGATTGAGTGGATACTCATGACGGCTCCTTGGCGAAAGAGACGATAAAATTGGACGAGAGATACGTAAGGTAGTCCAACTGCACCCTGGTTATGTTTCTGTCACGTCCGATCGCACAGCGGAAATTCTTGAGCTGGGGTTTAATTTAGGGCTGGGAATAGAATGGCTGTGTAATTTACACAAAGATCACATGTAAATTACATACATATAAAATACATCTTTTACACAGGACCTCCCATTCCAGGCGTAAAATAATGTAAATTTTGTGAGGGTGCGCGCGAGAGCTTCCTGGACATTCTCACAAACTTCGGTCCATTTCAGTGCCAAATTCAATGCACAAAAGCTCTCATCAATCCTCGGCGTCATAATCCAGGACATTCCTCAAGTGTGAAATCCATTGGAGCGCGCTAGCGACAATCGGGGCTTAGCGCTCAGGAAGGACGAGTTGACTGCAATTTGAAATTCAAGCGGACTCCTACCTTTTCCATGCACCTCTGTAATCTCGGCTCCAGATGTTAGGGGGTGATCAGGTCAGCGGAGTTTCAAGTCGGAGGCAAAAAGATCAGAGAAAACAGCCGCGAGATCACCACCCTGGACAGTGCTCCTCCATCATTTCTCATCAAAATCTGCCTCGGATCATATTCTGAATGATCCTATGCATACTTGACGCTAATACAGCTCTCTGCCCGCGAGCGCAGCAAGCGACTGTCCTATAACGTCTGGAAACGAGACTAGCACCTCTGCAGCTTGCACCATGACAGCTGTTACTCGGAAAGCGAATTGGACTACACAGAACACGGCATGGGGAAAAGACGGCGGCGAATGGTACGGCCTGCGGTGCTGTAAATTACGGTAAATTAGGGCAACTCTAAGATACGAGAGACCCCACTATATACCGTAAATTACACCCGGGTTCTTAATAATACCCAGCCCTAGTTTAGTTCCTGGAAATGCGATTTTGTCGGTGATCCTGAGATACGAACAACACGTTGCAGATAACCTCCTTCTTCCTTCGTTCAAATTTGACAATGTGGATCCCGTGTGCATAGGCTGCGTGAGTTATGCCGCAAAGATGACGCCCAAGGCACTCGGCTGCCTGAAGTAGAACCGACATCTACCGACATCGGCAGGGGGTGCCAAATTCCTGCAACTTTAGGAAGCTGACTATCTCCTTCAGGGTACACCCTCCAGTACACCCGACGAACGGCCGCCCGAATTATGGCATGCATCTCCACCTGGCCCGTGTAACCCAATTCTACCACGGAACACGGAGCGCGATTCCCGGGGTATAAAGCTCGCCGATTTCGCCGCCCTCCTCGGAACCTGAAATGTCTGACGAAATTAATGAAGCAACGACCCTGCTCCCCAGGCCACAGGCCAAACGACCAACCCCTCTACCAAAACTTCAACTGGCAATCATAATGCTGGTACAAATCTGCGAGCCATTGACAAGCCAGTCAATATATCCATATATAAACCAGGTGTGTGTACTTCATTGCGGACGAGAAAGCGATTCAACGACTGCTGCTAGCTTGTGAGTGAGCTCGATATCACCGGTGGTGATGAACGCAAAGTTGGCTATTATGCGTAAGTTCCACTGCACTTCTTGTAACCCCCGCTAAGCTTATCCCGATATCTAACAGTGGCCTGGTGGGTTTCTCGACTGTTTTGCTCATCTGGATGGGTCCACTGAGGGACCTATTTTTCACCAATAGATTGTTGAGTTCACAGGTTTTCGGACTAGCTTGAACATGCTAAACAATGTTGTAGGAGTCTTTGTTTTTCATCACGGAGGCATTAACGGTGCTGCAATGGAGTCGAGCATCTGACCATATCGGTAGGAAACCTATTCTATTGGTTGGTTTGTTCGGCTCCGCCATCTCCATGCTCTGCTTTGGACTGTCCCGCACATTTTGGGCGCTGGTTATAAGGTGGGAGATTGGTCGTAGTAATCCCTCTCATATCAATGCATGTTCGCTAGCCGCTGCCTCACTGGACTGTTGAATGGGAACACAGGTACATATTCTCATACATCTCTGACTACTCTAACGATGTCCTCCAGGTGTAATGAAAAGCGCTCTGGGTGATCTAACAGATTCCTCAAATCGGGCGCAGGGTTTCGCGTATGTTCCACGTATGTCTACCACTCAGGTTCATTTAGAAATAAAGTTAATACCATCGTCGAAAGTTATATGGGCCACAGGTGTACGCTGGCCTTGCTTTAACCTAGAACAGCTTCTGACGCTGGCGTAGGCATCCCTTGGACCGCTCATCGGAGGATCCCTGTCCCGGCCGCAGGAACGATTCCCCAAGATGTTCGCTGCACCATTTTGGGGGGAGTTCCCCTATCTACTGCCTTGCCTGGTGACTGGTGGGTTCGTTTTTTGCTCGTTTCTGGTGGTGCTAGTGCTTTTCAAAGAGGTGTGTCGGGTCAACTTTCAATGAATTCCTCCCTTGATAGCTTTTCCCAACAGACTGTTCCCAAGAAGACCACCAACATACGCGGAAAACGACCCGAAGGCCATGACGCCGAAACTGCCGACATTCCGTCATCCAAATCACCAGGCGGACCACTCCCGCTCAAAAACCTGTTCACTTTCCCGATCATGATATCTGTTTCCAACTACGTCGCGCTGGCATTCTTGAACATCGCCTTGGCGGCTCTTCTCCCCCTCTTCTTGGCTATGCCAATTGAAATCGGCGGTCTCGGTTTACCTCCATACACCATCGGGTTGATTCTAGCAACGTATGGTGTTACCACAGGCCTGTTTCAAGTCTCCTTCTTTTCTATGCTCGTGCGCCGTTTTGGCGAGAGACGTGTGTTCATCTATGGTTTGGCAACTTGCCTTCCCATATTTGCGCTCTTCCCTATTACGAGCCTTGTGGCTCAAAAATCTGGGCTGTCCTTCGGAATCTGGATACTCGTTGGCTGCGTGCTAGTGTTGGGTGCAATGATGGATAGTGCATTCGGTACGTCCTACTATTATATTCTGGTGCCATGATTAATCCCATCGTAACGAAAGGCGCGATATTCATGTACATCATCGCATCTGCCCCCCAAAATAGCAGAGGAACTGTCAATGGTTTATCACAAACAACGGCTTCAATATCTCGCGCTGTTGGACCAGCATTATCTACGTCTTTATTCTCTCTCTCCGTGGAGTTGAATATCCTCGGAGGGTATGCCGTCTACGCGTTTTTCTTTGCCATTTCGGCGCTTGCTCTGATGCTCGCGCGGCGCCTTCCGGAAAAAGTATGGGATGAAGTGGATTGATGGGGATTGAGCATGACTCGAGCCTATTTGTTGCGTTTTAGTACCAGTACTAGTATTGTTTTGAGCGTTGAAATTTAAGAGGCCCTCATCGCCGGAATCTGTCTCCGTGGTTCAACTTGGCTACAGATTTCACATCAGACCATCCATATATGTAAAACTTGAAAATTCTACGAAGTAACGCTCCTGGTAACGTCATCCAGTCACTGGCGTCGACCAGGGTTGCCGTGCTGTGAAGATACGGTTCAAATTGATGGACGTGCCAAGTCATGGAGAAGCCGTCTTGGTCAATCCGCTCGGTTTCGTCGCATCGAACATTGCGATCGCGACTTCCACCCCACCACGCTGGCATATTTCTGTTAGTACATCTTTGATCGCTTGTGCGGTGGGCCGTCTCGAGGCTTCGGGGTTCCAGCACCACTGAATGAGCTCCCAGAGCCTGTGCGGCATAGGAACACCTTCCTTGTCATGCGGTTGAGTCTGGTACGGAATTGCTGGCGGCGTGTTTGGAGAGTCAGATAGCGCGAAAATAATGCCCGCGTCAGAGCCGATATGGCTGAAGGGTGAAACACCTTCAGACCATATCTTCAACCAGAGGGATAAGCGAGTGCAGACTACAGCAATTACGAACTTGACACACCTCGCAGCAGACACAACCAAAAGCCCAGATATCAGACGCGGATGTGCGCTTGAACGGAACGCCTGGAGAGGGGTGCACTAGTTCAGGAGCCATCCAACGTATCGAACCACTCCGCGTGGATGTTTTTATCGAAGTATCCGACTCGATAAAGGCAGTCAGTCCAAAGTCGGTCAGACACGCTCGTCCTCGTTTGTCGATAAGTATATTACGCTAAATGTTCCAATCAGTTCACTGAATCTCGCACCAATATATGTCGGAGACCACCAACCCCACATAAATCGCCGTGGACGATGTTCACAGAATGCAGGTAATTTAAACCACGGATGACGTCATTGAGCTGTGTGCGCAGGTGAGATTGAGATTGAAGCAATTCGCGAAAGAGAATAGGCACCAATTCGACTGCATACGGGGATGATGGGGAAATTTCCGCGATATATTTAAGCACGCTTCCCTGTGGCATCCAAGGCGAAACCATGGCCCGCGAAGGACTTCGAAATATGGTAGAATCGACTCCGAGGAAAGGCACGATATTATCGTGCTTCAAGTGATGCCACACCAGCGCCTCTTTGGAGAATTTATCATGAAGGATATGCCGGTGTTCGTCCGACCGGTCCTCGAATATTTTAAGGACCTTCAAAGCGACTTCAACGTTTTCGCCTTTGGCATTCTTGTATCTCCCATGGTAGATGTTTGAGAACCCTCCATGTTTAATTGGATGATCGCTTAAAAGCACGACGTCTGTAACGGCAAGTTCCTCCGGAACTAGCTTCAGATGTGTCGCCAATAAGTTGAGGAGACGGTGGGCGCGTTGAGTAAACATTCTGTAGTCCTCAATCACGTCATTTTCGGGCAAACCACAGTCTAGAATCTGCATTCATGATGGTCAAGGGACGTTCATGGTTCGAAAATAATGTGACGTACAGAATGGGTTATGTTGAGAACGGCAATCATGTGCCCGCGGGGGAACCGATGGGATATCCTTTTTGTATGAATTCAAATCGAAGAGCTCTTGTAGCTTTCTGGCGATCTTGATGCGATCTTTGATAAGCCTCGCGGGAATCTGGGACCTCGTTATTGCGGACGTTTCGGTCAAGCACTGGGCTTCCGTTAGCTGCTGAGTAGAAGAGCGTCCGAAAAACTTACCTTCAAAATATCTTTGCGATCTTCTGATGCCTTGTGCAACGTCGAGAATATTGACATGGTCGAACGATTGTTTTCATCCTCAATGTCCGAGATAGAAACACCAGGAGAAATTGCCAGCACTCTTGGCCACATGCTGCGGACGGTCAATTACTGACGAACTACAGAGATAACGTGGAAGGAACCTTTCAGCTTGAGTGCCTCCAATCCAGTGGATGTTATCGACCAAAAGCAGGAAAATGTTCTGCGAACCAAAAGGTTGAGATTTGGCAAGTTGCAATCAGTTTAGATGCCCACCTCATAAATCACCGGAGGTGTAGGAGGGTTTCCTGAGTAAATGACTGAGCCATTGTCTGGCACATACATCGTGCAGACACATTTCAAAATGGCCTCATCATCGTCGGCCACATGGCGAAGGAGTTTAGGCTCGCTGATTATCACAACCCCGATACCTTTATAACGTGTCTTCAGTTTTCTCTGCAAAAGATCAACGGCGCGGTAAATCTCTTCGGCTTGTTCGATGTTCCGGATACCATGCACAACGAGTATAGCGCGAGCCATATCGCGAGAGTCCGCACTTTCGGGATCTGTAGCAGGCTTTTTTGCAAGCTCTTTATATACCCGATTCACCAGACGAATGAAGAGTTTTTTAATGAGGTCCTGCCAAATATTAGGACGGAACCTCGGTGTTTATAGGTACGCACATCTCTGTCTTTATAGTGTGTCCACGGTGACACGCTCACTTTCTCCCATTGGGCAAAGGCACCGGTGCCAACAGGGAAATACTGGCTCAGTTCGCGGGGTGGGTTATCTCCAAGCTCTTTTCTGTACTCGGGAGATGCAATTGCCAATCCCCGGACCAGGGGCCAGAAAACAGAACGGGTTTCACCAACATTGACTAACGCAACGTTGGCTCCGCCACCAAAATCGGGGGACGAGAAAAGACGAAACACCTCTTGCGCGAGGATATTCGTCTTGACCTTGCTGTTTGCCGTGATCCATAGCGCTTCGTAGGTGTGCCACTGTGTCGCCAGCTGTGACCAATGGGTCGCATTCTCGGCCACCTCCGCCGGCACGTCCCATATAAGATCATCTAGAGATTGCCGGATATCGGAGCCGGGGCCTGCGCCTGCGTCCATTTCAAGCACTGGTCCGTCTTCTTCCGGGAGAGCAATTGGGCCGGTAGATGGGCGCCGAAAAATAAGCATCAATCGAGACCACAGTCGAGATATCTTGCTCGGTGGCGTTTCTGTATCGAAAGATGTCGAGTCTGCCAATACGAGATATCCCAGGCACTAGATAACTGCAAGACGTCAGGTGGATCCGTCTGAGAAAGACAATGGTCCACGAACTCTGCCTATCAATCATAAATTGCTGGAACTCATCTCCGACCCAGGTTTCCACGACAAAAAAAGTGCGCTGTAGACGAGGTAGATCTGATGAAAAAAGGACGTCATATAAATCAAAATAAGAAGAATATACTTACGCCTATCCAAAGGTGGAACGAGGGTAGCCAAGCACTGCAACAATGTTCTGAAGGGATTCGCCAAAATTAGCACCGATGCACATACGATATGATAGTGCCCAATACTGCGGAGACCTGTGGAGTTTGAACGGTTGCCGAGAAGAAGAAGGAGGTTTTTTCTTACCCCTATAGAGTGTCGGAGGTAGTGTTGCCGCGGCTCGGCTACGGCTGGCTCCGGCTCGGCTTTGATGGCTTCGGAAGCCATCACCGACTAAGCCGAGCCAAGCCATTTATAGACGGCTGGTTCTCACGGCTTTCAGCTTGGATTCGGCTCAGCCGTGGCTCCCAGTGGCTTCCCGGTATTTTTCTTCCTACACACCTCTCACCGCTACGCTGCCCATTCAGCACGTCCCAGAACATGCCTCAAGGTGCCTGAAGTCCTGAACTCCCAAGTGCAGCATGTAGCTGCCTCATCCGCTGCGTCATCGCCACCATCGAGGGAGTCACCGGCCTCAAAAAAGTTACAGGATCACACTGTTGCCATGAGATTTGGGCCGAGAATTGTTGTATGTGGTACTTTAGGAGGAGGTATGATCCAGGGGAGCGACAGGTAGCATGTAGAGTAGCGAGGAGAAGAGAGGTAACCAGCGACGGTGGAGCCGCCTGGAGCCGCGCTAAGCCGAGGGTCAAAGCCGGCTCCAGCCGAAGCCGAGCCACTTATAGCCGCATGGGAAACGGCTGGCTAGGCCTGGCTTAATTGCGGCTCGGCTTGATCGGCTAGCCGAGCCGCGCCAAGCCGCGGCAACACTAGTCGGAGGACAGGGTAGTACCACAAGGTGTTTCATTCGTCGTAAAGCACCGCGATGCAAAAACCGAGCTGCATTATTAATACGACAGTGCACACCACTGTCGGCATTTTTGAGCCCAAATTCTTTCATATGCGCCCATGACTTACTCGTTCTGAAAAGATATGAATCGGATCGTTATCTAGAGGGGCCGGGTCTAGGTTGGCCAATACATAGACGATGTACGATACCAGCCCGACCTGGATTATGCAGATAGGGCGGCCATATGGGATGGTAATGCTCTGGCGAGACTCGGAGGCGCATGACGAGGAAGAGGAAGGTGAACCTGCCGAGGGCGCCTATTCTCTTGGCGCCAGTCCATCTCAATATCAGGTTGTCAGGCATGAGATTCGGCATACTCCTATGTACAAAGGCTGCGCGCTGAGTCTTCGGAGCAGAGAACCTGTGTAGAAATTATGGATCCAGGGCTCAGATACGACATGATGGCTAGCCTCGGTTTATTTATTTAATTATTACGTGGTACATTAAGTAGCGAATGTCGATGAAAAAATTGAGCCTCAGTTTTTCATCAGAATCACAGCAAGGAGGGTTTGATCCCGGAAGGCTCGATGCATAACACGCGTGGAGGGAACGCGCGAGGAATGGGGCACAATTATGCATGAGCAACCGCGATCTCCATCGAATCTCTTAACTCGAGTCCTTGAGCGCTTAAATCTCTGACCGTCGGCGACTGCAGTCACGTATCCGTCGCGTTCGCCACCACGTCCACCACAACCGTTGGCCACGTCCGGTCGCGATCAAAAGACGCGTCTCGATCACGACGCGACACTGCACAACGAAGAGCCGCCAGAGGTGCGTCGCCGTCATGCAGAGGTCGAGGTCGATGTTGTGAGAGGAGGTGGAATGGAGGGGTCTGCGTGCGGCGAATTGCGCGAGCCACGCGGTGGCTTGCGCGTGATCCTACGTCTGTGAATCGTCGGCCTCGTAGGGCGCGGCTTTGCAGGACGGTTCTGAACGGCGTGGCGTGAGAGAGGTTGGCGGTGAGGGTCAGCGGAGGCAGTGTGCAGATGCAGAGGTATACGCGGCTTGCGGACGCACGACGTCCTAGATGAGGCGACAATGATGAGTAGCTGCGAGGGCTGGGCGACTCGACGTCAAAAATTGGGCTGGAACAATATTGGTGGTTGTTCCCAGCGTCGCGGCCGTGCGCCGGTGCGTTAGCACCGGGCCTCAGCTCCGCAGAGGGCGCACGGGGACGAAACGGGCTGGGCTGCACGTCCCCGGCCTGGCGCACGCGTCGGGGTCCATTCGTGAACTGAATGGCGTGCAGCTGTGCGAGTGTCCGTGCGTCTGCGTCGACAGCTCAGATCGGAACGCCGCACTGATTTCAAAGATCACACTCGCGGGGACGGTCAGCGTGCTCCCCTGTGCGATGAGCAGGCGCGCGGTCGCACAGATGATAGATCGCGCGCGACGCGGGTGTCGAGGCTCTCCATCGTGAATGTCTATCGCTGGCTGCGCAAGGACGTAGGCCCCACCGCGTGCTTCATGCTCGGCGAGGGGTGGACGCGTCCGACACTTCAATCACCTCTTTTGGCGCCTCATCCGCGAGCGCTACCTCACGCCGGCGCGTGTCGTCCCGCTTGTCGAGAGTGGCACGCATATGACGGTCGTCAACTCATAGAGGAAGTCATTGGACGTATACGTATACCAGGGCAAGTTTTAGGACTCTGCTACGAATTCTGGGCGCTTTTTGTACCCCGGAAGCTCTGAAGCAAGCTGCTGGCGGTCCCGTCGGCCAAAGCTGAGACTCCGCTCCCCAGTGTGAACTACGCTGTCCAGATCTTGGGGAGGCGAAGGAAAGGCTTGTTATTACTGCAGACTGTTAGGGCCCGTGGGTTTTTAGGACACTTGAGTCGAAATGAGATGGATGTGGTAGACGAAGAGAGACGAAACTAGTCGACGGTTGTTTGGACACATCGAATACCTGTTCTACCACAATGTCATTCAACTTCAACTGGTCCACATCTTCGACTCTGCCTGCGGTGTATTGACCTCACCTGGACCTTACTCTGCGGCATGCATCGAGTCCACGTAAAAGGGGGAAAACTTGGAAACATCCAACCAACGCTTCAGCGAGCGGGATGACTTGACTGGGAGCGAATCACCAAGACCGTTGAACGTTCAACAATGGCAGCGGACGTCCTGCCGCCCTGGAGTAACCAGTTCTCTGCACCCGTCGCCGTCGCATAACAGTACGTGCTCTATCACATCTCCCCTCTTCCCGTTTTCGCTTACCGACGATGGATACAGCCTATGACGTTCGCCACGCACGAGCTGGTTTTATCCTGGCCGTGGGTACTGCTCGAGCAGAATCTTTGTTCGCAAACTTCAAGTCAGTTCTCGTGAATCTCCGTCGCCCTTGGTTCTCCCTCCAGAAGAGTCCAGAAGCCTCCTCCTTCCCGACGCCTGCCGCTGAAGATACCACGCCCCAGTCTCTTCCGCTACACCGCCGTCTCCGTTGCCCGTCAAGCACGTCTCCACATTCTGACATCGAGTGGCTCGGGCCATAGGATCTCTCAACGCCACCCTTTCGTGCCTGCGACTATCGTCCCACCGTTGTCGATGGGGATGGTCACGCCAATTGCTGCCCCGCGTCGGTGTTCCTTCGGGCAGCGTACTGACTCCCGTTCCACCGCGTTTCCCTCCGTCAGCGTAATGCTCCGTGGCCGCTATCTCGCGTCCGTATATTGAATTCATCTGCAGTCGACGTACGGCTTTCCGCCTCACCGCTCAATGCATATAGGTACGCTCGATCCAATTGCTTCAGTCTCCCCCGTTTTCTGAGTGACGGAATAGACGGCGTCGGTCACGAATAAGCTGGCCTTTCTCTCGCCACGCACCCTCGTCCCGGGTTCGCATAGGCCCCCCATTCCTCCTTTGCCACGCGTCCTGCAGAAAATCCTTGACACGCCGCCTACCGCCTCGACTGTGTACGCTCGTCAAGCATACTACGTCCTGGCCTCATGCTGAGAAGGATGGCCTTGGGAGTGATGCAACGTCCCCCGCGCGTCGAATGGCTCTTGTCCTCACCGCTGTCGATGATTACCGTATTAATTCAATTCCTTCCCCGTGTGGGAGGTCCTCACCGGGTTCCCCAGCGCTCGCTCTCCACGGACTACCCAAGCCTGACTGAGTCGTCACTTCACTTCATGTCGAGCGCTCCTCGAATAGAAAGATTTTCGACGGGTTTTCTGTAGGTACGTGCGGTACATTTTCTAGTTTTTACGGCTATTTTATATTTATCTATAGGTTTTATATGTAGTGTCCGTGATCACAGTCCATGAAAGAAATGTCCACGAGGTCCATGAAGAGAGATGAAAAAAGAAATATCGTCCGTCAAGATGAAGAAAAAAACCGTGACATACGCCTCAGAACAACATCTTCAGGCGGCGGGCGGCGAACCTGATTCGCAGGGACGCATGCACCTTGAGCTTGAGGAACAAGTCCTCCTTGTAGAACGCCTCCAACTCTTCGTTCGTGTAGCGTCTTTCCTCGCCCGCTCCTGCATCTCGTCTCTCCTCGCCCGCTTCCGCATCTGCACCCCCTTCCGCCTCCCTGGCCGCGGTGATGGCCCGAACCGCTCCGTCGAGCGATTGGAACCGCGGGCTGCCTGCCATGGTCGCGGGAAAGAGCAAACGAGGAGACTGCACCTGTGTCGGGCCCGCCTGCGGGCTTCCCGACGACATATATCGCCGCGCTGGCGCCGCGATATCATGCGACACAGAGACTGAGACAGACACGCCACTCGGCTTCGACGCGCAGCGAAGAGAGCCGGGGGAGGGGGGGGTGGGTGTGACGCGTCTGCTAGCGGTGTGCTTGGGTGTCTCTTCGGTGCTCACGGCGGCGGCGTACGAGCGCTTGCGCGTCCCTAGGACCGGACGTGCGGCGGCGCTGGGCGGCGGGGTGGCGGGGCCCTCGGCGATGGCGTGCAGCTCCCTTGCGGGGAACCGCTCCGTGCGACGCTTGATCGTGGAGGAGGTGATGTGGGGGCGGGGCTGCACGGACGCCTGCGGGGACGCGGGGCTGTTGGGTGTGAGGGGCATGTTGCGCCGGGAGGTCGAAGGATGCCCGAGCCCGATGGCGCGGCTGCGGGGTTGCTGAGGGGCCTCCGGGGACGCAGGGACGTCCGCCGGGGACGTGGAGGGGGAAGGGGGGGTGTCGTCGACGTCGATAGCGGCCGCGGCGCTGGGCGCTTGAGGTGACGCCGCTGCGGGCGGGGGTGCGGCGTTCCAGGGCGGGAAGCGTCCGAGGGGCGACGTGCGTAGTGCTACGACTCGCCGCGGGACCGGGCCCTGGGGTCTGTCCTTAGGGGCCATCGAGGCTACCGCGTCCTTTGCGGAAAGCTGCGTTGGATAGTTAGTGCGACGTCGATGGTATGGGGTTGCGATGCACGTACGAGTGTATACATATCACTGTTCGGCATATTGGGAGCCCAGTACTCAATTTCTGCGGCGGTCGTGGGGGCGTTTTGTTGTGAGACAGTGGACATGGTAACTGGGAAGGGTGAGGAGGAGGTGGAGGTGGAGGGTAGTAGCAGTTGTAGGCTTCCGTGAGGAATGAGAAGACGGAGGCAAGAATAGAGAAGATAATAAGGCGAAAGGCTTTTTTGCACTAGGCAAGATGGGGGAGAGAAGAGAAAGAGATAGAGGACAGGAGATTTGCTTCCGCGGCCATTCGTCTCGCGGATGCAAATTGCAAGACAGGGGCTTTTTTCGTCGAGCTTGCCTCCGAAATGAGACAAACACGTGGGTCAGTCAGGGGTCCATAAATTGTGGAGGCGACGCATCGTTGGCGAGTTTGGATCAAGGATCAGTTGGCCAGATGCGCCGCAGAGGTGAGCATGCAGTCATCCAAATTGCGAATCTGGCAGACCATCTCAGCGTTTTTTCCGCGTCAATTCCTGACGCTCATCAATGTTCTCGGCGCACAAAAATGTTATTTTCCATGCTCCAGTGAGGTTGACAAGACAAAAAAGGAAGAAGCCTCCATCCAGCAGATTATATTTCTCGCCTGGCTTCCGGATTATTCGCCTTGCTCTGAGGATGTTGAAGGGATGGTCTGGAATCAGATGGACGGCACACGTGTATGGAGCTGCAGACTCGATTTGATTGTGTATGTTGCAGGCTTCGGGTTCCTCTGACGGATGGGCACATGTGGAGGGAGCTGCAGACTCGAATTGATTATGTATGCGTAACAAATGCGCAAACGAAGAAGTCGAAGTGTATAAAATAATTGCACGCTGCTAAAGGCGCGTAAAATGGTGTGTGTTGCTGTCGGTCGTCCACCCGCCTCCAGCCGCCGACCGAACCCGAAACGAATATGTCAGGCTGAGGGCGGTGTCAAAATTTACCAAAAGACGAGGAATGGGTAGAACTCACTGTAATGAGGATGCCGTAGTAAGTGGACCGATGAATGCTATTTAAGCAATGACACAGCTGCCGCTGGAGCCGGTGCCGGAGTCCTCGTTGACGGCGGGGAGGGATGTGTCCTCCTTGCAGACAACGCAGCTGCCGCTCGAGCCCGTGCCGGAGTCGTCGTTGACGGGGGGGAGGACGATGTCCTCAACCTTGGAAGTGGTGGCGGTGAAAGAGTCCATTTCTGGGAGGATGAGTGTGGATGGAAGAGGAGTGGTGGGCGAGGAGTGGTGGTAGGTTGCCTGGAGAGGTGATGTAAATTGGTCGGGCTTTTATACCTCGAGAGGCGACATGCCGTGGGTGATTAATAAACGACGCTGATCGACCTTGGTAACAATAGGAAGGATGGACCCAGCGAACAAAAGGACGGGGATCGGTGGCCTAATCGGGAGGACAAAGTCTAAATCTGAGTAAGACTCGACATCAGCAACCAGGCACCCTTAGCCAGAGAGACTCAGATTTGAACGAAAGCGCTACAAGTTGAGGAGAGTTGAAGACTGTACGGACCTCGCACTATCGCAGCGTCCGCCATAAGCGCTAGATTCCGGAGTGGTTCCAGGATTTTATTGGAGGCGTAAGGGCGAGAGAATCCAGGAGGATCCGTACCAATAATTGCCGAGTCGATGTTGTTCTCGGGACGATGAGGGAGAACACAATAAGGATTGGCCATCACTTCGATCACGATCGAGCTCAAGAGAGAACTTTTGATGAGGTTGGCTTGTGAGAGCTCTTATGAGAGGTTTGAGACATGGCAGGCCACATGGACTTCTATCCGAAAGTGGCAGAATGAAATCCGCGTCCGCTTTGTGATTCTTGTCGGGGATATGGGAGTCCAGGACTTGGAGAACGCGAGACAAGTTTGGAGACCGTTAACGTTGTGCTGGGGGAGTTTTGTCTGTGGAATAGCTGGACTTCAAGAAGTAAGGCGTCATTCTGTCGGATGGTGAGAAATGGCTCTCTGGCGCGTGTCGTGGTTGAATTTCAAAGCCGAGAACGTGACCGCGTGTCGAAAGGCGTGATCGCGCGGTCTTTTTCCACTGACTCCGACTCGGAGTCTTGACTCTTGACTGAGACTGACTCTCATCCGAGTGTTTACCATCCATTCGGCGCTCTGATGGAAAAAATCTTACATTAGTCTTGTTGCATGGTTCATGGCAGGACGATTCTCACTCCTCGGGAGTCCATCATGCGCAACTGTTTTTTCCGCGCCGGCCGCTTATAGAAGAAATCTTTGACTCGAATCGCTCCGAGCTCCGTGACGGCGTTCTTGTCCCCGCTTATCATGGACAACTCAGAGACGCCTAGGGAGGGCTCGAATGGTCATGTAGCAAGAAAGCGCACTCCCATTCCAAAATTACAGGTAGCCATCGTAATGGCTATCGCGCTGGCGGAACCAATAACGGGTGAGTCAATGGACATGTCCTTGGCGCACTAAAGATAATCACAGCATGCGGTTAGCACTGGTGATATATCCGTTCGTCGTCCAATTTGTGCGGGATACAGGGATTACAGGAGGCGAGGAAACAAAGACGGGGTTTTACGCTGGGATACTCGTAAGTTAACCTGCTCGCTTGGATCCACAGCCGGATCACCAACTTTCGATCCAGGAGTCTGCGTTCTTCATGGCAGAGAGTCTTACGGCTCTCCAATTTGGCCGCCTGTCCGATTTTTATGGCCGGAGACGAGTACTTCTACTCGGGCCACTGGGGCTCACTATCGCGATGCTTGGTTTCGGTCTCTCGAAGACGTTCTGGTCCCTCTTCTTCTTCCGGTGCATCCAGGGCGCATGCAACGGGAACATCGGTATCTCTCCTTGTGATCCTCTGCTGTTCCTGGCTAATCGAGGCCAAAGGGGTTACAAAGACAGTTATTAACGAGGTAGACAACTCGAGTCTGCGATGTAAATGCTCCTTCCTAACCTGCCATAATAGATCTCGGATCCAACGAATGTCGCCGATATATTCTCGATGATACCCATGGTCTGGTCGCTTGGTAGCACCATAAGGTGCGTTCTTTCACCTCAATGATATTCATGGTGTTCATTTCGTCTAGTCCTCTCATAGGCGGCATGCTTGCCAACCCAGCAGCCAGATGGCCAGCCACGCTCGGGAAGATCGATATCCTGAGAGAGCACCCGTACCTGCTTCCCTGCGCCGTCGCGGCCTTGTTCGCGTTCTTTTCCTTTGTACTAGCGTTGGCCGGATTGAAGGAGGTGCGCCTCGTTCTATGCATTTCGGCACGCGAATTTACCTCCTATAGACCCTGCCGTCTCTTGTCGCACGGCGACCCAAAAGCAATTCTCCTGCCGAGACGGATCCGCTACTCCCTGCAGCACCGCCAGAATTGTCAGCCGCGCCGCCACCCATTCGCGACCTCTTCATCCGGCCCGTCCTCATCGCCGTCGCCAACCAAGGCCTGCTGTCCTTCTGCCACAGCGCTCACGACGCCCTGCTCCCCCTCTTCTTCGCGACGCCCATCAGTCTCGGTGGCCTCGGTCTTAAGTGAGGAATTCCTTACCCTGCATGGTGCTCCTGCCGCTGACGCCTCCCTCAGACCGTACGATATCGGGCTCATCCTGGGCATCTGCGGCATCTGCAACGCCTTCGTGCAGATTTTCCTCGGCGGGCGCATCATCCGGCGGTTCGGCCCCCGCCGTATGTGCATCGCGGCCTTCTGTGCGATATGTGCGCAGTTCGCGATGTATCCACTACTGGGGCTCCTCGTACGGCGCGCGGGGCGGGTGGACGCCGCCGTGCGCGTCGCGCTCGCATGCCAGCTCAGCGGCACGCTCGTCGTCTACTTCGCGTACACGACCACGTACATATTCATCATGGACGCGGCGCCGGGCCCCGCGAGCCTCGGGGGCTTGAATGGCCTCACGCAGATGGTGGGGACGTTGCTGCGCAGCCTTGCGCCGTCGTTCGCGTCGTCACTGTTCGCGCTCTCCGCCGAGCACCACATCGCCGGCGGGAACATGGTGTACATTGTGCTATTCGCGGCAGCGCTGGGGGCGGTTCGCTGCTCGATGTTGCTACCTCGAAAGCTGCGCTCCGAGTCCAAGGTCCAGCTATGATGGCCCATAGCAGTATGTTTACATAGATCTATTAGATGCGGGTATTTGAGACAGGGCAATATATCATAGACACTCGTACGCTCCCATACGGGAGCGGGATCGGGGCACGCTATGCCAATCCCGCGACGGGAACCTCATCATTTCAAGTTCTGAGGCTTTGTGCGTGAATTTATCTGAATCTGCTCTCATGTCTTGTCCAGCTTTCCGACGTTGTTTCGATCTGAGCGTTGTCCTTTCGAACAACCAGCATCGTCGATCAGCGCCCCAACACAGTCCAAGAGGAGGCGAGAACGACACAGACCAAGGCCCCCAAATGAGGAATGCAAACTATACTATCGGCCTAAATCTTCGCATTGTCGAGCCCATTCTAACACAGATTCTCCCTGAATTTTGCCTCCCCCCCCCTCATAAACCTAGCCTCTACCGGAATACCATGTCAGACTATTATTTAGGGGCAGTAGGTACCTCGGCCAAGGCCCAAAATAAACGGTGCAATTTCTGGATCAAATCGAGGCTGATCATCGAGATTTCCCAAAAGGGAAGCCATTTCTTACCCTTTTGGTCGAAATCGTGCTTACGTAGTCCCCCAGCTGTCAAAACTTGGTCAAAACTTTGCAAGGTCTGTGCTCAGCACCTTATTCCCGCCTGCCTCTTGACACAGTCTGTTCAACAGCGGGATGGGGGCATTTTCTAAAATTTGGCAGCAGTTGATGCCGTAGAAGCCCGAGTTCGCCGTAGGCATCATCCCACTCCTGCCGCATCCAGCTGGGGCAGATTCTTGTCCACGTAATCCACCAGGTGCGGACCTTACTGGGACTTCATTGATCCTGAACGATCATGGAGCGCTATACTTAGAGGCTGTAACGAGCCTAACTGGGACCCATAATTGACGGAGCTCAAGATTAAAACCGGTGAAAGATCATCATGGGCGACCTCGGTCATTTTGCTCCCATCTCCCGTGATTAATATCTCAGGGGCCTTCGAGACGTGTGCGGTGTCGACTGCGGCCTTCTAATGCACCGAACCACTCTTGCGCCCCCCTTCCTGCCTTCGTTGTTCTCCTTCTCATCCCGAACGCCCTGATGATCGCCTCCCAAGGTAGGGTGCCCTCTTGCACACAGTGCTGGAAAGCTGACGCTGGAATACGCTAGGTGGTCCAAGGTGTCTCATTCTTCTTTTTATTCTCTGTAACGTTCCTTTCTTATGTGCGTCCAATCTTCTTCCTTCCTTCTGGGTCGTTTGTCTTACCTATGCATAAAGGCGTCCATGCCCGTCTCGAGAAATTTCGGCTTGAACAGAATGCTATCGAACAAAGGAGCCCATTATCCGACAGTGGACTTGTGTCCGCTTCGTGGATCTGGACATCTAGTGGAACAACAGGGAACGTCGCATTCATGAAGACTTTCCCCAGTCCCACAGGGCAGAGCGCTGTTTCAGCCAGCATCTCGATGACTGCGGTCAACCAATTCACGCTCTGGGTGAACGGCCAGCCGATTGGGGCGTCCGGAAACGGGGCGGACGATTGGAAGTCTGCGACGGTGCTCAGCGCCTCACTGAACGCCTCGACAAACACTTTTTCAGTGTTGGCGGTGAACAATGTCGGCGCGCCGGCGCCAGGGCTTGTAGCTGCCATCCTATTTAAGTATAGCGATGGGTCAGTTGACACCGTCTTCTCCGACTCGAGTTGGGCGGTGTCCGCTATTATCCCTTCCGATTTCCCCACCCCGTCCGACCTTTCCCATTTTTCGACTGCCGCAGTCGCTGCACCATTCGGATCCGGACCGTGGGGAAGTAGCGTAACGGTTCCCTCTGCGGATCCCAATGCGCTAAGCCTGTTGGGAAAGACATGGATCTGGTCCACGTCCACCGCCGCTTCCACTGCGGCGGTTGGTCGTGTAGGATTCCGCAAGACCCTCACCACTCCCAGTGGGAAAAACGCGCAGGCCGCGACGGTACTCATCACCGTCGATGATGAATTCAAATTGTATCTCAATGGCAATTACGTCGGGGCGCCTCCAGGTATCGGAAACTTCCAATTCGTGCAGCAGTTCGCTATCACCCTCGGCCTTAACGCTACCTTGAACACATTTACGGTGATCGCGCAGAACTATGCAAACCCAGGCACCAGCGATCCTTCGCCTGCTGGCCTTATCGCAGCAATTAGGATCCATTACTCGGATGGAAGCAGTGATGATGTGGGAACAGATACGAGTTGGTTGAGCGGTGATTTCACGTCTCTGCCCTCTTTTCTCTCGACCGCCGACTCTGCCCTGTCCCCGGCATTCACCATTGGACCGATGGGCGCACAGCCCTGGGGCCCACTAATTGGCACTTCCAATGCACTTGCTGCCGCGGATACTCCTTCAGGCCCCTTTGCCGACGGCACCAAAATTACCTCCACCTCAGCTTCACCTTCTGGGACAGGCATCCCTAGCAGCACCGCGACCTCTGCACACAAGGTCCCCATCGGCTTGGTCGTCGGCCCTGTCGTTGGTGGACTCTCCCTACTCGCGGGCGGTCTCGCGCTGTTCTTCTGGTACCGCAAGAGGGGTCCTCGTCACTCAGAGACAAATGCGCGGCGCGCGGAGCCGGCAACGAGTCTTAGTTTTCTCCGCCCGCCCATGGTGCAGGCTGGATATCCCCAGCCATACCCGCAGCCGGTGTCATTGCAGATGCAGGGGGTCATTCCCCCCACCAAGCTCGCGCGCGAACACATGACTGGGCAACGGAGCGCTCCGGCTTCAAGCGCTGGGAGCAGCAGCAGATCTCTCCCGTCTGACGCGCAGCCACATTCCCGAGCCACAGACAGAACCGAGTCGCGGACGATACGAAGCCATTCCTGTCCCAGACACAGCGATGTTCCCGCCACCGAGCTATTATTCCTCCCAAGAATAATATACTTTTTTTACTTTTGTCATACCACCAATACTTGCAGTACTTACTTCTTACTTCATATAGCATAGGGCGTCAGTATGTAGAGGTTATTTTTTGTACTGTGGACGTTTGAATCTTGATCGTGAGGTCGCAATCTGATTGGGAGTACACGAGGGAGGGAAAAAAAGGGATGACGAATACAGAGGCTCAACGAGGGAAGTCGTGGGCAGCAGCTATGCAGTACAATGCAATTCGAGGATGAAATTGAAGAACTATAGGATGCAAGTACGAGTCGTATTTATTTTCGTATTATGGACTGAATCATTACGGTCGAAAGATGGCCGCGAGATATCGCGCACCACCTCTAGCATCTGCTCTTGCACGCGAGTCGTCAGCGCCGCTACATCGTCTGTGCCCAAACCAATCGTCGAAATGGGTGGTAGCACTGTAATATCAACGAGCGAATCAGTAGCATTCGTGATCCTACTACACGAGCCGGCGCACCTCGGACCCTGAGCGTAACTGGCTCGAAATAACCGCGGCGGTACATGTGCGAGTAGTTCTCGCAGACGATGGGGACGATTGGGAGCCCGCTTTGCACGGCCATGTGGAACGCGCCTTTCTTGAAGGGCAGCAGGCTGGGGGTGCGCGCGCCGTTGCGTGTTCCTTCAGGAAACACCATGAGCGAGACGCCGCCTTGCCGCAGAGTCGCGCCCGCCCTGCGGATCGACGCCACCGCGCGCGCGCCGCTGCCCCGGTCGACGAGGATCGAGCCAGAGAAGTATAGGACTGGCCCGATGGGCGACCACCCCAGCGACTTTTTCGCCATCACCGACGTGCGCTTGGGGAGGAAACTGAGCGTGCGCGCAAGAGTGAGTTCAGGGGAGCTGGCTGAGCGAGCGGCGACTCTGACCTGCCGAGGAGCCACACATCGAGCGCGCTCTGATGGTTCAGCATGAGCACGGCGGGCTGCGCGGTGAGGTGCTCCGCGCCTTCGAGCTCGACGCGCAGGTCGAGGACCCAGCCGACGAAGCGGTGGAACGAGCGCGTGACGAGGGCGGGCACCTCATAACGGCGCCCCATTGCGGCCATTGTGAACGCCAGGGGTGTACCGGCGAGGCCCCAGAGGGCCATAATGGTAAAGTACACCCCAATTCGCACGAGGTACCGAACATAGCTTAGGCGCGCCATGACGAGGTAGAAAGCCAGCAAGAAGGAAAGACAAGGGCTGCGGTCCCGGCATTTGGCTATATGGACGAGATAAGGACGGAGGGTTTCTACTAGCAGGTTTCCGGCGACCACTGCGAATCCCGAACACCGCTCAGTGGAGGGTTGAAGAAACCGATACTTGGACACACAAAAGACCGGTCACCGGTATGCCCTTGGACATCGTCCGTGCTTCAAGCCGGCGCTTCGTGCTTCAAGCCGGCGGTACTTCAAGTGCCACAGTACTTCAAGTTCCCTGGGATTACGCGGGAGGATGAGACAAGAGCTTGGATTCGAGATTGAGGGAGACTTGGGAGAGACGACATGGAGAGCAAACGAAAGCTGTGCTGATTATGTAAGTTTTCCCTCATCATCGCCACTCCTGACTTTCCGCCTCCACGTGACCTCCGAGTTAGGGAATTTGATGGCGGCAGGTATCGGGCGTTTCAAACTCCGCCGACAGGGTATTCCCGCCTTGTTTGTATGATTGAAGTGACCTTTCCACCTTGTGCATTGCAACAATTCGCTTAGAGTCGTCTGTGTTACCTGAAAAGCTTAAAATTAGTTCCTTCTGACTCAAAATTGCGTAGTTTTCGGTATTCAGTTGGCGGAGTGGAGCTACGGTGAATACTGGCCACAACGATACTATCGCTTTTGACTGTCCTTTACTGTCAATTTGCCGGAGTGGTACTGTGTCTCTCTGTTTGCCCCTGGTCGTGAGTTCGAACTCGACTCTTTACTTTATTTTATTTTGTCGCTGACCGTCTCCCTGGACTTTCCTTGTGTACCCATCAGCTTGTTCTCTTGTTATTATTTCCTCGGGACTTCCGACATGGACAGTCACACTGATTCGCTGCCAGTAGCTCACCAAATGGCTGAAACTCAGCGGTTCAATACGATTCTGTTATCAAGATGACCGATCGGCAGACTTCGGCAAAATACTTGGTTTGCCGACGTGCCGCGATCAAATTCCCTAACTCGGAGGTCACGTGGAGGCGGAAAGTAAACGAGTCATCATCGCCCGCTCTTCAGCTTTCGTAGGTTTACCAGACTGGAGGCACCGCGATCTCCAAGAAGATCACCTTTTGAAGACAGTGAAGGCTATCTCAGATTGTAACGACAGGATTTAATGAGAGCCTTGCATTCCGATTGCCTGCAGGTACATACTGATCGTCTCCGTCCAATGCTATTATCTACATTGGCCATGCCAATCGACTGAATCGCACGCTTAAACTACGTGCACAAATCATGGTTTACTCATGCTCCTCCTCATTTAACGTCGGCGCGCAAAACCAAAGCTTAATACCATCTTACCTCAATCTTCATCTCCAGCAGCGTTGCCACGAGCGACAAGCCTGCAACCTGCCCTTATCCACATCCTTCTCAACGTGTCTTTACTCGAAAAGTTTATAAACCCAGCCACGCATCGTGCGCCTTGCACCCATGGGAGAATTCCGAATTGCCGAATTGTTTCTCGCAACTCCCGCGACCATCCATGGCACTACCAAAGCAGCGTCGCCGTCGTCTCTTTCATCACAACCGTTTTTCTCATACTGGCCTGCCTTATCCTTGCCGGCCATATCATGGCTCGACACTTGGCCCCTGATTTCCAGCCGAAGTGGTCAGTGTGGACCCTCGCGGGGAATAGACCTGAGCTGGAGCACACCGCCTCTGTTATCAGCCTTATCTTGTTGTGGCTCCTCTACTCGCGTTTGTGTCCGTTCTCGTCTTGACCCGGGGCTTTTCAGTAGACCTCCTCGCCGTAACCACTCGCCTTTTCATCATCGACCTACTCATGTGGGTGTGTCGCGTTCCCCCGATCTTTTGTCTCTTTCCCGAATCTGAGCTGCATGAATTCCATAGTTTTTCACCGCTATCGCCATTTCAAAATATCGACGGATTCTTCTCCAACCGTAACTGTTTCATAAATTTCATATCTCGTCGTTTGGTTCTAGATCTAGAAGCTGATAAATAATAATGAAGTGAAGCAGCCATCCCGAGCTCGTAGCCCCGGAGGCGATGAGTTGGATCGTCACCGGGCTGACTGCGGTCAATTTTCTGCTGCAGATTGTCACATTCTGAAGATGTTCCACTCTACATTGACTAAACCAGGAAAGTTCGGAAGTCTTTGTGTCTCGCCCCACTCACTTTGGTTTCCATTGTGAATGGCGAATTAGAATAGTGGGGAAAGGCCGATCAAATGTGGGTCCCCGCAAGCTCTCAAAAGTCGATACGCGCGCGAGTTTCAACGCACACGCACGAAACAAAGTTTTGGAATTATCGAGTACGTAGCTCCGTGGTACGTCCGCAACTACAGGATACGTACTGCCACCCTTCCGACGCTTTGCGGCCGCTCTTTCATACCTCCTCTTGTACTTCAACAACACGAAAATGGGCATCGACTTCACTGTATTCAAGGGATGCCCTGACGACGGCATCGTGGAGGCGACGAGCCACCGCGAGCTCCCGACCGTGAACCAGGTCCTGGTGAAGATCACGCACTCCGGAATCCGTGGTACGGACGAGCACTACAAGCAGGCGGACATGGTGCTGGACCACGAGGGAGTGGGCACGGTGGAGCAGCTCGGGGAGCGCGTCAAAGGACTCGTGGTGGGGGATGTTGTCGGGTGGGGGTATATCCAGAAGATGTGCGGCGCGTGTGTGCTTTGCCTATCCGGTGAGCTCCTGCGCGCAAATTCGGATCGGGTATTGACCGCGATAGGACATAATAATTATTGCAGGGCGGCCGAAATATCAGTTGGATTTTGAACCACATATCTGGTGGGTCAGGCTCATTCTGCACCTCGGGTAGGTATGGTACAAGCAACCTCGACCAGGGCTCGCGCCGGATGCGGCCCCACTCATGTGCGGCGCCGCCGCTGTGTTCGGCGTGATTGAGACCTACAACATCCGCCCCACGGACCGCGTCGGCTTCGTGAGCGTCGGAGGGCTCGGGCACCTCGCGATCCAGTTCCTCGTGAAGATGGGGGTGCGCACCGTCGTGTTCTCGAGCACCGAAGCTAAGCGCGCGGAGGCGCTCGAGCTCGGCACGGCGGAGTTCTACACGACCGCAGGCGCCGTGGCGCTCGATATCGGCGCTCCGACTGGACGCTGTGGGTACCGCGTTATCTGGATTCTGCCTGCTCGCCGCTGACGTACGTGATCGCAGTATCGTCAACGTCATGCAGTCTATGGGGCGTATCTACGCGCTGACCATCGGCGAGGCCACCCTTTCCGTTCCCGCCATGCCGGTTGTAATTCGGGGCCTCACGGTACAGGGCTCTGGGGTCAGGTCAAGATGCTGTTTACGGCGGCGCACAAGATCAAGCCCATTATTGAGCGCTTTGCGATGACGAAGGAGAGGGTGGAGGAGGACATGACGAAACTGCGGGAAAGCTCGGGAGAGTCGCGTGAGGTAAAAAGCGGTCCTCGTGGTGTAGATGCAGAGAATCAGCAGGGGCATTTCTGTTGTACATATCAACTTGAACAAATGATGTGTCCTCCACTCAAAAGCCGGACGTAGGTGACATTCTCCCCAAATACAGCTGGAAAAACAATGGTCTCAGAGCAAGCTCATCGGAAAACAACTCACAATACATCCCCCCGAGATTCCCAACGGCGAACGCCGAACCAAATCACGGGCAAAATCACGGGCGTCACGTCAATTAAGTAGCAAAATAGGATTGTACCATTTTCCAACTACAAACGGGGCACTTTTGAAAACTCCAAACGGAGCACCCTACGAAGCGCGAGAAGTCCGGACTTCGATTTTGGTTGGAGGTCCCGAGATCGCCAACTATTGCCACAGACTGATACTATGATATATTTAAGTGACCTGCATGCATCGGTCTTTTAGTGAAGAGGTTAGGCCTCCAGTTCTTGTGATTCCCCAGGTAGGTTCGACCCTCGTCGTCTGCAATTCTTTTTCTGCTGTCTCCTTAATGCCGCTTTTTTTCTTTTTCATGTCGTCCTTTTGATGTGCTCGTTGTTCATTCCCACAACACACCGTGCATTTTAATCTCCATGTTCCCCCAGTTGCGTTGTTCAAACTCAGCCGCCCTCCTTTGGCCCCGCCTCACTATAGTAAATACCTAGCATCTGAGATTGGACATTTAATGAATGAAAATAGTTGCACCCGAGGAAGCCATGGAACGCACCAGGATGGGGCTGATAGATGTTAAATACCATGCTCGGGAGACTATTATCCTCAATTTGAAAAGTTGCTGTCTTGAGGTATGTCAGAAATATTGCCGACGTCTTCATTGATCACTAATTGAACGCAGGTTGAACCACTTTTGCATTGCTCTCCACAAGTATATACAATTGAAGACTGGATAGGGTCACTCAGGTTCCAGCCAAGGTCCGCTTTCTTGATTCCGGCTGCAACGAGTCACTAATCTGGGTACAGCCTCGTGGACTTAAGGTTGTCCTCGCATTGGAAATGGAGAGCCATGTCCTGGGATGGCTTTCAATGGATAATAATGTTAGGCTGAATATCTGTATCTAAATTCATCCAAATGTGACTTGACCTTTGTGATAGGCTTACTGGCTCTCCCTTGCGGATGTTGAGAAACTGAGACCTCTTCGAGTTCCCGGTCAATGTAAGGTTGCATGCGAGGGATACTCAGTTTAAACTAGATGCCGACAGATATGTGGAACTGAAGCGAGTTTGTGGTGAAATGGCTGAAACAAGTAGCATCATCCTTGGACCGTAGTGTATTGCTATCAGCAGGAAATCAACCAACCCGTGCCGTGGGGAAGTACACCAGAGACAAAGCTCTACATTTATCCGGTGAGTAGCCTTAAATGGATAGGTGTTTATATTCTGATGTAAACAGAGATTTGGAAGTCAGTTCGGTTGGATCCGAAGAAACTTGCTTCTATCTGGACAGCGTTAAGCCAGATCCAGCTTCGCCACTCGCTGGATGTGGAGTAGTGGATTTATTTCTTGGTTTATTCCATGCATTGACACTTGATCTCAGGAAATTTCTGAGGCGCAGCATGGAGTTGAACGGCCAACATGGTCCCAACAGTTTTATGATTATGGCGACCTCAAAGGATGTCGAAAGATCTGTGAATATTTAAAGTCACATCTAGATTTGCAGCTAAGGTCAGGCAGATATGTCCATGACCTAGCAGTTCATCGCCAGCTAGTTTGTGTGATTAGCTCTCGTCGCCCCAAGACAATCAGAATTTATAATGTGTGTGTGTTATCATTGTTTATAAGATTCTTATGGTTGAATTGGAACCATCTGACCCTGCCTACATAGGAAATGAGTGACTGTACTTATGCAGAGGCAAAGGCACGCAAATTGACTTCTTGAAGCTGCCGGTGGAAATGAACATGGCAGACACTCCCTCGATGTTTGATATCGGGGAGGTTGCTGAAGCTATGCTCCATTTCGACAGCCTGGGTCTGATATTACTGGGTGCAGCCTGGGATTTTCAGTCACGGTTAAAAGCAGCAGTAATCCCTAGGATGCGGAAGTTTTATTCTTGTTTGCCTCCAGATCTTTCAACTGTGGAACAGTTGAGCCTGAAACCACTCCCTAATCTAACTGGTGTAGAACTCAGTTTGCTGATCCAAGAGCGGCGAGATGCTGTTAATTGACTTGTGCGGTATTTTACTTCCGATGAACTGGATGGCCAAGCCTCTGAAGCAGAGCCTGATGATGAATCTGATTTCGAGGCTCCGTCGGAGCTCAGAATGGATTCCATATATTTTCCCCGACTAACGTACTGAACTTTCTTTCAGCCCTCCAAAATTATATCGGAACTGTCCGAGTTGACACCGTCGGAGCCAGATTATGGCTCTGAAACCGGTGGTGAGTTGTAATTTTAATTACCCTCTTGGTTTGAAACAGAACAGGCGTGAATTGAGGATCCAATTGTTCTTGAAGACATGAACACCGATCCGGAAATCAACATTATCCATGACAAGAAAAGGGCCAGATTCCAAATAAGCCTGTGCAAGAATGGGACAGGAAAAGCGGCACAGGAAATTTGGAGTGTGCTTCATGTTCCATTCCACACTACTTGTGCTGAGCCTCCAACGGCATTACTGTTCAAGCTTGAGCTAGAGACAAAGCGGCGGAAAAAGTGATCCAATATATTAAACACCACACCAGGTGGCATACAGTCGGACCAATGGAGTTTACTGGGCACACCAAACACGGTGTATAGGGTTGGAAGAAGATCATATGTTGCTTGTTTTGACCTGGATCTGTCTAACCGATTCTAGAATTGTTGTACCTTGCTGGTGGCATCCGAGCTTGACTCCGGATGAGCAAGACTTAGCTTGGAAGGCTTGGAGCAGGCTAGGGCCTTCAAAAAGCGGACGCAAGGCAGCAAAGGGGAAGAAGTCGTCGCAAACAGAGTTCGGAAAGAAGAGGAAAAGAGACGACGGCGGAGATGATCCGGAAGGTAACAGCAGGGGGACCATCAAGAGTGCACGACTGCGCGAGAAATATCCAGGCGAGGCCGGTGTCCATGAGTTGCAGTCACGTACATCTCAGATGCTAGGTATAGTGAGGCGGGGCCAAAGGAGGGCGGCTGAGTTTGAACAACGCAACTGGGGGAACATGTATAAATTTGATTAGAATGCACGGTGTGTTGTGGGAATGAACAACGAGCACATCAAAAGGACGACGTGAAAAAGAAAAAAGCGGCTTTAAGGAGACAGCAGAAAAAGAATTGCAGACGACGAGGGTCGAACCTGCCTGTAGAATGACAAGAACTGGAGGCGTAACCTCTTCACTAAAGGACCAATGCATAAAGGTTCCTTAAATACATCATAGTATCAGTCTATGGCAATAGTTGGCAAGAGCTCGAACGAAATGCGGTTCGTGATATTCGAACTGGGGATCTCGGGACCTCCAACCAAAATCGAAGTCCGGACTTCTCGCGCTTCGTAAGCACCCCCACCGAAAGTCCAAACGGAACCCGCATTCCTGAGTACCGACGGAGCACGAGGTCAACCGCAAACGGAACCCATGCTCAACTCCAAACGGAACCAGGATTTCAACTGTCTCAACTCCAAATGGAACCACAGTTTCATCATTTCATTTCGAACTCCAAGCGGAACCACGGTTTCGCCATTTCAAACTCCAAACGGAATCACGGTTTGACCTTTTCTACTCCAAATGCAACCATTAATTCAGTATTATTTATGTCTGAGATGGCTCGGTAGAAGAATAAACAGGATAACAACTGGGAAAATATGTCGGAGGAACTCAGGAAATGAAGCTCCAGATAATGAAGGCATTGGTAAATGTTTCAACGAAGCCTCTGCATCCTCCGTGTTGAATTCTTTCGTCGTCAGGCCGATGATTTCTGTCTCAAACTTAGCGCCAGCAATGAAAGACTGGTGCTTGGCCGATCTCAGGTATTGCTAGAAGGTCTGTACCAATTATCGGACTTGCAGGGCTGGGTCCCAGGCTCAATCGTCGATGTGTGGGCCCTACTTCTCAGGGATGGTGCGGAGGAGAAGAACATGATTGTCTTACCTCCGGGCTATTACGTTCAATTATTGAGAAGCAGAAAGACCGCAATACAGGGGGGGTGGTTTCAAAGTTGCTCCATTTTGGTTTCCTACTCAGTCCAGTTTTTCCTTTGTTTTTGACATTTTGGCTGTAAAATGGCAAGTAGGAGACGAGTAGGAGCACAAGTAGGAGCGCAAGTAGGAGCAACTTTGAACAACACTATTGTGTGAGTTGAATCAAGTTCGAACTTGTCAATCTGAGATTTGACTTGTCATTCAAGTTCCGACAGGCCCACAACACCGCCAAAAGACACTGAGGTTGTGTGCACGAGGTGACTTTTACTCATTGCCAAAGAGGAAATATTATTAATTGGTCGGTCTCCAGCTCTCCGTTGACTCCCTTGGTAGAAACACCAGTATTATCTCGCCGAAGCACACACAGAAAGGGCGTAGGAGGGGCCTAATAGAGCAAGAGATATGTGATACTATTATATTATTAGCTTATACAGATCTTCAAACAATACTTGAAACCGTGGTTCCGTTTCGAGTTTGAAAAGATGAAACCATGGTTCCGTTTGGAGTCGATGAGGCTAAAACCGTGGTTCCATTTGGGGTTTGAAATAATGAAACCATGGTTCCGTTTGGAGTTGAGACGGTCGAAATCGTGGTTCCGTTTGGAGTTGAGCATGGGTTCCGTTTGTGGTTGACCTCGTGCTCCGTCGGTCCTCAGGAATGCGGGTTCCGTTTGGACTTTCGGTGGGAGTGCTCCGTTTGGAGTTTTCAAAAGTGCTCCGTTTGGAGTTAGAAAATGGTACAAACATATTTCCGAATTAAGTACCGGATTGCTAAGATCACGCGACCGTGTCGTCAGCTCGTCATGCTTCGCCTTGGTCGCTTACTCACCTCCCCGAATCGACTTGCTCGTATTTATACCCCTCCGCGCTCCGTAGACGCCCTCACCGTTTTATCCCCGCCGTGTACTACCTCCTTCATCCTTTTCAATCTGTTCTCCTCCTCCCCCAACCACTCCGCCTCGTCCTCCAAAGCCACCATGTCTGTCAAGGAAATCGTCGAGGTGCGTCTCGCCGACGAATCGGAATGTCCTATTCACAATTATAATGCAGAACGCGATCGATAGCAACAAGATCACCATCTTCTCCAAGTCGTGGTGCCCGTACTGCAAGAAGGCCAAGGCGCTCTTTGCCGCAGAGTTCCCCGAAGAGACGCCCCTCGTCCTCGAGTGCGCACGAAGCCAGCTAGTATCGATGCATTATTCATTTACTTTTCATGCAGGTTGGACGAGCGCGATGACGGGGCCGCGATTCAGGACTACCTCGCGAGCAAGACCGGCCAGACGTCCGTCCCGAACGTGTTCGTCAGTGCGTACCGTTTTTCTCTACGAAGATCTATAGCTCATTGGGTGATTTGATCTGCAGATAAGCAACAGGTTGGCGGTACGTCGTGTTCCCTCGCTCGATTCGCTGTTTTGCTCATACGGTCTGCATAGGCAACGACAAGACGCAAGCGGCGTTCCAGAGCGGCGAGCTCAAGCGTTTGGTCAACCTGTAATTGAATTTGGTGGGTGCCTGTCCTTTTGCTAATAGTGTCGGATCTCTGACCGGCTTTTCTTCGACAAAGACGATTTTGTAATAAATAAAGCTTGATATACAGTACACGGCCATGGAAATTTAATGATTCTTCGGACCGATAGTGTCCTAACGAGAGATTTTTTGGGGTCTCACTTTGTGCTGCTGCACGTTGGTCGATCTTGGACAGTGGATTATTGAGAGACTTGCATAGTGTAGTCTCCGTTCCTCAGCTAAAAGATGGCAATTGCCTAAAACGGGACAAATGTAAGCGTACAGCCACGTACTGATACACGAACCTCTACTTTCTACCACCACCATGGCTACTGGCTACAAGGCTCTCCTTGCGTTGGGCGACAGCCACACCAAGAGCGTCGAGAGCACCGTCCAAGCTGCCCTCGCTCAGAAGAAGCTCAAGGACCAGCAGCGCCGCAAACAGCAGGAAGAGCAGGAGCAGAAACAGCGTGAGCTCGAGACCAAGCTCCGCCTCCGGTACTTCGAGGAGCAGAAGAAGAAGGAGGCGGTGGAGGCAAAGCGGGCGGAGGAGCGCAAAGCCAAGGAGACGGAGCTTCTGCGCCGCGAGGCGGAGCAGCGGGACGCCCTGCGATATGGCCCCAAGAAGGCAAAGGCCGCAGCAGCCAGCAGCACTGGCAAGTGGCCCACGTCTGGCTCCGGCGTCCGCGAGGATGTCCGACGGAAGCGTGTCCCTGATGACGAGGAGGAGGGTGACACTGGCAACATCCTGACTCGCGAGGAGAAGCGCGAGCGCAAGCTGCAGGCAGAGCTGAAAAAAGCCTTTCATGCTCCCCGTCGCTCTGGTGGCTCGACCTCGGGCTACCGCAAGCCCGGCCGCCGTCTCCCGGGGGGTGCGTACGATGTCGCCACGACGCCTGAGGACGCCATCACGGCCACCAGCGGCCCTGGGAACGTCAAGGACCGGCTCGCGGCGATGCCGAACACACTCACCCGCCTCAATGTCGTCAAGCGCGACACCCGCACCATCGACGAGATCGTGCGCGACCGCCGCGAGAACAAGGAGGTGCTCAACGGCGACCAGGCCCGCGGCTTCGACGACTGGTTTACATCCTCGCGGGTGGGGCCCAAGAAGGACAAGGCCCCTGTCGCCTCGTCCTCCGCGAGCTCGTCATCCTCCCGCCCTTCGTCCCAGCCCACGACGGCCCCTGTGGCCGCGGCGAAGCGCCCCCCAGCGCCCCCGACGCCGAAGTCCCGCCCCAAGGCATCCGCGGCCCCGCCCGCGAGCAGCAGCAGCAGCACCAAGAAGCGCCCGCGCTCGCCCTCCATGTCGCGCTCCGCCTCGCCGCCGCCGCCTAAGCGCGCACACGTCGGCAGCACAAAGTCCGCCGGCTCGTCCGCGTCGCACTCGCGCTCCCCACGAGCGGCTGGCTCCTCCCTCAGCGAGGAGATCTGGGGGCTCTTCGGAAAGAGCAAGGCCGCGTACGTCGCGCGCGACGTGCTCTCCGACTCAGAGGACGACGACGTCGCGATGGAAGCCGGCGCGAGCGCCCTTGAGCGCGAGGAGAAGCTCAGCGAGCGCATCGCTCGCCGTGAGGAGCGCGAGGCGGAGCTCGCAGAGCGCAGGCACGAGGAGGAGAAGCGCCGCAGGAAGGCCGCCGCCTCGGCTGCGCGCTGAACCATTTAACGTTGTTCCATGGACTTTTTAACCCTTACACTCAATCTACACCCATACATATGCATCATACTACCGCACGTCTCTTCCCCTCCCTCTTCTTGTATGTCTTACCCAAAGCTATTTTATTTTCGAGTGTAATCGTAGAGCTGTAGAGTAGCATTATTTTATTGCCGGTGTAATGCGTAATGCATGCAGGCTTCGGCGTGCCCTGTGGAACGGGAGGTGAGAGTTTCTTTCTGATGGGTCGTTTTTCATTTGTGTTCGGTAGGTCCCGGCTCGATGGTGCGCACAACAGCACATTCGTACTTCGTGGTCCGGAAATTCACGCGAACGGTTCTACCATGCGCAGGTACCTGCTTTCGAGAACCACACCACGCAATCACATTAATGCACCGTCTCAGCGTTCCAGGAAGATCTGCTTAAACCCGGTGAATACATTCCTCCGGCAGGGCCTTGAACAGCTGTTCACCATGTGTCTCTGCGTAGTCATGCCGCGGTAGAAAATACTCGCAAGGAGGCTCCTCCCGGCAGGCAACCCATATTCTGGTCGAACACCTACCCACCAAGAAACGCGGCTGGTAAACCGTCCGAAGGGTCAACCCGGAGTATGTATCTCAGCGTGGCTTCTGTGCAACTGGGGTGCATAGAGATTTTGCCGATCCGCAGAGTTGCCGGCGCGTATTTACAGCGGCCAAGAGAAGTCCAATGCCTACCGTGGAGCTTTTTTTGCGAAGGACTCGCATGGACGACGGGAAGAGTTTTCCGTCGATCCACGACATCAAGTCAGCGAACGCCGGCTGTTTAAAGCTGGAACCATCAGCATTGACCAGCATACTTAGCCTGGGTCGATGGTCTGCTCGATGAACTTCTATCGAGCGAATATTCACCCGGTTTGGGCGAGGGCGTATGGGCAAAGATAATGTGTCCTTCGATGATGTTCAGTGCGAATTGGCCTGACCATTGTGACTCCGAGGCAATTAGGAAGCTAGATGAACGCATACATCCAGCGGTGTACAAATTTACAAGCGCTGCTCGGGACAAACTTAGGACGGCGGTTGCGTCGAAGGATGAGGTTGCCAGGTTGGGGAGCTTATGAGGACCGAGATTGTGTCCTGGTTCAGAAGGTGTTTGGCTTGGGTTCGCACTTCGCATCAGATTAGATAGCGCTACTTTCCCACTGCGGCCAGTCTTCCCCATCGGCCACTGCTGGCTCAGGAGGTGAGAGTTTCTTTCGCTGCGATGATCATTTTATTCCGGGTTGACCCCATTTTAAGTACCACGTCATGGTGCGCCGCGATTCATTCATTCACATTTGTACTTCGCGGTCCAGAAATTCTTTCGCGCGAACGATTTCGGGTTCACCATGCGCAGGTGCGTTCTTTCGAGAAAACTGCTCGCAATCACATCAACCCACGATCCGGTCGCTCTCTACTAAGATTCTGGACGACGTTGGAACGGGGACCTCTTAGACTGCGGCACGAATCTGGGAAATCTCGATCCACAGCTGTGAAAGTTTGTTTCCTCTTGAAACCGTTGAAGAACCGGATGTTCTTGGGAACGGGGAGCTCGGTGGCACTGGGATATTTCTGCCTCGCTGAACCCTGGATCTCGATTCTGAGCTGGCGCGATCCGACTGCCCCCTATAGTTCGTGATTCCTTCCAGATCTACAACTCTTCAAGCACCTTCAAATTCTCCGGCTTTTCAGGAAGTAATTACTATGCTTCGACTTTCACTAACCTCAGAAACAGATTCGCTGCAAGACGGACTTCACCAACCTCGGCAGCGCGCAAGGATCTCGGGTTTAATATTCAGAATGAAGTCTATCGTAGAGTCTAAAAGAAACGAGGACCTGCAATTTTCTCATTTAGCTTCGGGTGCAGTGGTATTTCTGACACATTCAATTCATTCCCTCAGATGTCCACGTCGTTCTTTGGAGTTTGCCGTAATCATGTCGCCAACCCTAATCTCGAGGGCAAGATAAGTGAATATGACACCCGCGATGGCCGACCCGACAGCGCAGGTTTTTTTCTGGGATGGAAAGGAAGGTGCGTAAGAAAAAAAAATCGGTGTCAGTGTGGCGCCGAAGATGCCGAAGCGAGTAAAGCCACCCCCTCTGCTTAATGCAAAGCGCTTTTTCTCCGTCTATCATTCCACGGGCCTTCTTCTCCGTCTGGCAGCGTGCGCTCCAGGTCTGTATGTTGAATTCAACAGTCATGCACAGGGGAAGGGAGATGGGACTGCCTGCGGCTGGGATCGGGATCGCAACCCTTTTTTCGCTTTCAGAATGCTTTATCTGGCGTCTGAAGCTTGCGCCTTCCCGTTTCCTGTGCAAATCAGCCTCACGGGTCATTCGAAGAACACAACAAAAAAGACTCGCGCTGACATTCCCTTACGTGCCGCTGAGGATCCGGCAGTGCTCGACGACTTCCCCGTCTTTTTCTCCGTTTGTGTTTCTCCAGGGGTGTGAGGACATTGCGCCACCAAACCTTACTTTCAACGCGCGCCTTCTGGCATGGATTGAGCCGGCAATCACGAAGCCTTCTTTTCGCACGTAGCGTCCAAATTCGCTTTCCGGTCAGCAATCGGATGCCTCAAAAGGGGCGCCTAGCACCCACCGTTTCCCTCCCTCCTTTCGTCCGTATCTGCAATTTTGACTCGCGCGCGCCATGCAACAAAAAACCTATGCCTGGATATCTTTATGGTCCGTGGTCCGTTGAAGCGCCGTATGTTTACTAAGGCGTGTTTTCAGGTTCCTTATCACCGCCCCTCTCATGATTTGGGACGCCGGGTATGGGTGGCCAGCGAGCGTGTGACTTTTTGCTGACAACTGTCCTTTTTGATTGCAGGTATTGCTTGATGAGGTGCGCATCGTCTGGACCGGAGGCGCTATATTATTATAAATCTCATCGCACAGACCGCGTTCAATGGTCGGAGGGGATCTGCATTGGTTTTGGAAACCGTATGAGCGTACGCCGGCCTCACATTGACATCCCCACTCAGCGCTTAGAGTTTCATTCTAGTGTATGGAAACTTGGACTATGTACGTGACATCTATGTTTCTTTCTCCCTAAAGCATCATCATTTCATTGTAGGTGTACGGAGTCAAGGCATTCGAAGACGGAGATGGTTTCGCTGGCGCGGCAGGTATGTGCTCTATATATCCGTCTCAATATCTAATTTACGCTCGTCTACAGCGATCTTGAACCTCCTCGAAACATTCGCAAATGTGCGTGCAGTTCTCCAACATTTGTTTTGTTTTAATCGGAAGTTCGGCTAGATCGCGTACCTCGTGGGCACCCATGTCTGCCAGGCCGATATCGCCCCCTTGCTGGGGTATACCGGTGCGACGATGACGCTCGCAAAGACCATACTCTACGGTGCTCAAGAATATTTCTGCAACGGCTGTGCAGTGGGGCACAACTCCCCCTTCAACCTGTTCGCGTTTTGGATCTTTCCAAATATGTAACATGCATTGCATTTAACTCCTGTTTTGTTTTCCCTGACGCTCCGTATTTGATAGAATGTGGATGGTCTTTCCGGGGCTCATTATGTTGAGGCTCGGCGGAGATATTATGGTCACTGTTCACGCTGCCTCTGCGAAGTCCAAGACGAATTGAGCCCTGGGAATGGCTGCCGTGCCGCTGTCTTTTCCTAGATTATTTTACATGGTGGCACGGAATATATGCCGATCCCGCTCAAAACGAACTGTACCATTTTTGTCCTCCACATCGTCCAAAGTTATCCAACCAAATCCCTCTTGCAACAAACCATGTTCGGAGAATAATTGATCCGCGTGGAAGACACGGTGGCTTCGGCGGGTGAATGTCCTTCGCTATGTTCAGCCGGCTATTACTTACAAGTGCTCGGTGCAATCGACGCGCGGTTTCATGATCCCACGTGACCGCGTCACAGTTCATGGAGATAATGGACTCGCGGGCATCTGCCAGCGCTCCTCCTGAACCTCTGAGATCTGAGGGACAAGCCTGGACTCTGCCTTCCTCCAGTTGTTATGTCTGATTCAGACTCTGTGGAACCGGGCAAGAGGTTTTTTCATCCGTTCCACGAGAATCCACACGACGGAGATGCACCTCCCGGCACTTGGGCTCCACATACACTCCTGGAGCTCAGAATGTGCCGTCTGTCTGCCCACATCCGCCAAAAGCCCAACTGGTGGGAGAAAATGCGAGATGACACCATTCGCAGCAAGTGGATTCAGGAGGCGAAGGAGCAGCAGGCAGAGCTCCGACCTTGGGAACAGCTGACGGATAACATGGTGAGTCGAAGACCTTCCCGAATGGCCTTTTACTGAATTATGATGCAGTTGAACTACGTAATGAGTGAGCTGGACAGCTATGCCAAGTTGCGCGACGCAAAGACTGGGATCGAAGTATGCGCGCTGATAAGTATGTGTATGACCGTACCACTTATTCGATGTCTCAGTCGGGCCCATACGAAAGGATATTTATCTCCGACACATTAATTCCCCAAGATGTATCGACAGCCCTCGCACTGGCAGTTAACGCACTTGAGGACGTCCCGGGCACCATGAAAGACTGGCATCCTGGCTCCGATGGGCGGGTTCTTGATCTCGTCCACCCATCTATATGCCCTATTGTCTTCAATGAGGCATGGGACATAGGCCAAGGCAATGAGACATGGGGGAAGGACGACGACGGCAATACAGGAATATTTGACAGTCCCACTCCGGATGATTCTAATATTTCACAGATGTTCATCTCGGAACGTTTTCAGTGGCTTCCTTCAGACTTCTCCGTCAGCGATGACGGCACGGTCAAGCTTCTATCGCCATACATCAACAATATCTTCCCAGAACATCATGATGCTCTTGTTCCCGTCATTGAACAGGTCATGGAATGCGCTGTTCCGCTATGGCAACGCGTACTTTCTGCTCTCAGCAGCGACCCAACTCCTCCAAGGGTTGGGAACACAGACCCGGGTGTGTGGGCCAAGGGCGTCATCCCTTGTATTTGGAGTGCTGGAGGCGCAGATCCTGTGGATTCTGTCGACGAGGCGGAACGGGACCAAGACTACCGTGCTTGGCTCCAGCGTCGACTCATTCGCGGACCTTTAGTTCTTCCAGACGCACCTGCCGAATATCACAATACCCTGAATGAAGAGATGTCTGTTTCTCTCTCAGAGTCAACCATCCAAGTCATCGTTAAGCTCGCCAACATTGTACTAACACCGGAGAAACCAGAATATCCCGGCGGGATATGGCACGTTGAAGGTCGGCTGGTTTATTCGGACGAGTTCCATTTGCTAATCTTCCGTTGATCTTGCAGGAATGGCCACGGAATCAATTGTCTCGACGTTTATATACTACTACGAATCAGAAAATATCGAGCCCTGCGACCTGAGCTTCCGGATTGCGACAGAGGCGCCGGACTATCACGAGCAAGACGACAGTACATGCATGGAGATTCTCTACGGCATGAAGAGGTGAATTCTCTGCGACGTCCTGAATTACCCTCACCCTCATGTTCACCAGGGATGAGCCATGCATTCAGGACATTGGCTCAGTAGCAACTAAAGCTGGGCGTTGCATTGCATTCCCAAACCTTTATCAGCACCGTGTCCGTTCAGAGCGCATCCTTCCTTACTCAACTCTTACCTCAAAAATTATCCAGGTCTCCCCATTCCAGCTCGAGGACAAAACGAGACCCGGCATCCGCAAAATATTGGTATTTTTTCTCGTGGACCCTACATTCAGCATCTTGTCTGCTACCAACATACCACCCCAGCAACTAGGGGTTGTCAAGCACGCCCTTCGTTCCCAAGCCCCTCCTCGCGCCTGTCCTTGTTGCCTGTTGAATTGCTGGACTACATTGCGACGTTGGTCCCGGGTGTCAAATCGCGAGCCGAGGCCGAACTTATACGTGACGAGTTGATGAAGGAGCGGTCCCTCCTGATAAAAAATGTGAATACAGAGTTCTTTGAGAGGGTACGTGTCTATTATCAGCAGGTCTCGGCTATTGGTTCACACTGCCGCATTTAGGAATTCAACATGTGGTAAGTCCCATATTCCGAGTGAGGTCTTGGTCTGAATGTCTCGTACAGTGAGCACTGAGTGCCGTTGATTATGCCCTGATTCCCGCGTATAGCTGCGAGAGACTACGTATCGTCCTGTACAGCTATGACGTCCCCTTCCGGGAAAATGCCCCATGAAGTTGCGACACTCCCATCATCGAGCAGCCCGTGTTGGGCGTTGTTCGGCGATGCTGCCTCTTCAAAGGGTTGCGCTTGAAACAATGTCGCGAAAGCTGGACAGAGGCTACAGATATAATGAGCAGGAACGACTCAGAAGTACTGCACGGACAAGTGATGCGAATCCGCGACGCGTTTAGAAGATTTCACATTGTATGTATATCCTCCTCGTACCGTGCGGGAGCCAAGAAGTATTTGCAATGCATATTTTGTATCGTCGCAAATCCGCATCTGAGATCTATGTACATACACCATACGCCAAAGCGAAAAGCTCATGGCTTGTCCTTGGATTCGAAGCGCAATTTTCGGGGCAGCAACATCGAGCAGCGAACCGCCCCCAGCGTCGCTGCGAACAGTACGATGTACACCATGTTCCCGCCGGCGATGTGGTGCTCGGCGGAGAGCGAGAACAGTGATGACGCAAAAGACGGCGCAACGCTGCGCAGCACGGTCCCCACCATCTGCGCGAGGCCGTTCAGCCCCCCGAGGCTCGCGGGGCTCGGCGCCGCGTCCATGATGAACATGTACGTGCTCGCGTACGCGAAGGAGACCATGAACACGCCGCTGAGCTGGCACGCGAGCACGATGCGCACGGCGGCGTCCACGCGCCCCGCGCGCCGTGCGAGGAACCCCAGGAGGGGATACATCGTGAACTGTGCACATATCGCACAGAAGCCCGCGATGAAGATGCGCCGCGGGCCGAACCGCCGGATGATGCGCCCGCCGATGAAGATCTGCACGAAGGCGTTGCAGATACCGCAGAGACCTAGGATGAGCCCGATGTCGTACGGCCTAGGGGACGTCAGCGGGAGGAGCACAACGTAGGGTACAGGATTCCTCACTTGAGACCGAGGCCGCCGAGACTGATGGGTGTCGCGAGGAAGAGGGGGAGGAGGGCGTCGTGGGACATTCCGCAGAAGGCTAGCAGACCGTGGTTGGCGATAGCGATGAGAACAGGCCGGATGAAGAGGTCGCGGATGGGTGGCGGTGCGGCTGGCAATTCTGGCGGTGCTGCAGGGAGTAGCGGATCCGTCTCCGCGGGAGAATGAGTGCTTTTAGGTCGCCGAGCGACTATCGACGGCAAGGTCTGCAGGAGGTAAATTTGCGTGTTCAGTCCACAAAACGAGGCGTACCTCCTTCAATCCGACCAACGCGAATACAAAGGAAAAGAACGCGAACAAGGCCGCGACGGACGCAGGGAAGGAGGTACGGGTGCTCTCTCAGGATACCGATCTTCCCGAGCGTGGCTGGCCACCGGGCTGCTGGGTTGGCAAGCATGCCGCCTATGAGGGGACTAAATGGAATGAAGATCACGGATATCATGGAGGTGAAAGAACGCACCCCATGGTGCTGCCAATCGACCAGACAATAGGCATCATCGAGAATATATCGGCGATATTCGTCGGATCCGCGATCTAGTATCGCAGGTTAGGAAGGGGCATTCACATCGCAGACTCGAGTTGTGTACCTCGTTAATGACTGTCTTTGTAACCCCTTTGACTTCGATTAGCCAGGAACAGCAGAGGATCACAAGGAGAGATACCGATGTTCCCGTTGCATGCGCCCTGGATGCACCGGAAGAAGAAGAGGGACCAGAACGACTTCGAGAGACCGAAACCAAGCATCGCGATAGTGAGGCCCAGTGGCCCAAGCAAAAGTACTGGTCTCCGGCCATAAAAATCGGACAGGCGACCAAATTGGAGAGCTGTAAGACTCTCTGCCATGAAGAACGCAGACTCCTGGATCGAAAGTTGGTGATCCGACTGTGGACCCAAGCGAGCAGGTTAACTTACGAGTATCCCAGCGTAAAACCCCGTCTTCGTTTCCTCGCCTCCTGTAATCCCTGTATCCCGCACAAATTGAATGACGAACGGATATATCACCAGGGCTAGTCGTACGTTGTGAGCGTCTCTAGTGCACTAAGGACGTGTCCAGTGACTCACCCGTTAATGGTTCTGCCACCGAGATGGACCAGTACGATCGAGAGCTGCAATTTTGGGATGGGAGTGCGCTTCTTTGCTACATGACCATTCGAGTCCTCCCTGGGCGTCTCTGAGTCGTCCATGATAAGTGGGGACAAAAAGTGTCGCCACGGAGCTCGGAGTGATTCGAGTCAAAGATTTCTTCTATAAGCGGCCGGCGCAGAAAAAACAGTTGCGCATGATGGACTCCCGAGGAGTGAGAATCGTCCTGCCATGAACCATGCAACAAGACTAATGTAAGAATTTTTCAGAGCGCCGAATGGATGGTAAACACGACTCGGATGAAAGTCAGTCTCAGTCAAGAGGAAAAGACCGCGCGATCACGCGCTAGCCTTTCGACACGCGGTCACGTTCTCGGCTTCGAAATTCAACCACGACACGCGCCAGACAGCCGTTTCTCACCATCCGACAGAACGACGCCTTACTTCTTGAAGCCCAGCTATTCCACAAACAAAATTCCCCCCCAACACAACGTTAACGGTCTCCAATTGGAATTTGTCTCGCGTTCTCCGAGTCATATCCCCAAGAATCGCAAAGCGGGCGCGGATTTCAATTCATTCTGCCACTTTCGGATAGAAGTTCATGTGGCCTGCCATGTCTCAAACCTCTCATAAGAGCTCTCACAAGCCAACCTCATCAAAAGTTCTCTCTTGAGCTCGATCGTGATCGAAGTGATGGCCAATCCTTATTGTGTTCTCCCTCATCGTCCCGAGACTAAGATCGACTCGGCAATTATTGATACGGCCCTACGATTCTCTCCCTTCCACCTCCAATAAAATCCTGGAACCACTCCGGAATGCAGCGCTCATGGCGGACGCTGCGATAGTATGAGGTTCGTACAGTCTTCAACTCTCTTCAACTTGCAGCGCTTTCGTTCAAATCTGAGTCTCTCTGGCTGAGGGTGCCTGGTTGCTGATGTCGAGTCTTACTCAGATTTAAATCTTTAGACTTTGTCCTCCCGATTAGGCCACCGATCCCCGTCCTTTTGTTCGCTGGGTCCATTCTTCCTTACCTATTGTTACCAAGCTCGATCGCGCTGTTTATTAATCTCATACGCCATGCCGCCGCTCGAGGTATAAAAGCCCGACCAATTTACACCACCTCTCCAGGCAACCTACACCACTCCTCGCTCTTCCATCCACACTCATCCTCCCAGCAATGGACTCTTTCACCGCCACCACTTCCAAGGTCGAAGACATCGTCCTCCCCCCCGTCAGCGATGACTCCGGCACGGGCTCGAGCGGCAGCTGCGTTGTCTGCAAGGAGGACACATCCCTCCCCGCCGTCAACGAGGACTCCGGCACCGGCTCCAGCGGCAGCTGTGTCATTGCTTAAATAGCATTCATCAGTCCACTTACTACGGCATCCTCATCACAGTGAGTTGTACCCATTCCTCGTCTTTTGGCAAAGTTTTGACACCGCCCTCAGCCTGGCATATTTATTTCGGGTTCGGTCGGCGGTCGGGGGCGGGTGGACGACCGACAGCAACACACACCGTTTTACGCGCCTTTGGCAGCGTGCAATTATTTTATACACTTCGACTTCTCCGTTCGCGCATTTATTACACATACACAATCAATTCGAGTCTGCAGCTCCCTCCACATGTGCCCATTCGTCAGAGGAACCTGAAGCCTGCATGATAAACCCCCAAGCCTGTCTAGAATTCTCTTCTTTCTTTCCTCTTCATTGACCAAAATCAAAGCATGCTTAGAAACAGCAGTAACTCCTCGTCTATTTTCCCTCTCGATGAAACTCATATCACCGCTAGGAGAGAAATAATCTTCGCTGTGCAAGGGACGTCCGTAAGGCAAATGAAAGCTGCAATTTATCCCCGAGAACCAAGAGAAAGTACATTCCATCGTCCATGGTAAGCTCGCCGCGAGTATGGATCTCTACGGGTGCGCACACCCATCAAGATACCGCACATCCTCCCTCGGCCATCCTCGTATGTGCACAGGGCAGCTCGGCCTGAGAGCGCTACTCTACATTACGCTCGACCCCGTCCGCTACGCCCGGACGCCCCACGGCCGCCGCGGTAGCTGCGCCGCGACCCACAGCGCCACGCACACCGTCGCCATGAGCACGTAGTACACCAGCCACTCGCCAAAGTACCCGTTCCGCATCGAGAGCGAGAACAGCGAGTTCGCCGCCGCGGGCCCGATGGTGCGCATCAGGCTCACGGAGAGCTGGCACAGCCCGTTCGTCGCGCCGAGCGACGCGCGGTTCGGCGCCGCCGCAGAGATGTAGATGAATACCGCGCCTGGGAAGGGGCGGACGCGTCAGCCGGGATGGATGGATGGGGGGACACCCGTGACGCACCATAGGAGAAACTGAGCCCTATGGAGAGGACGATCTGCAGGACGGCGACAGCCCACACCAGCGTGCTCAACCCTTGGCTGCGCGCGAGGTAGCTCAGGAGCGGGAACGTCGCAAGCGTGGGGATCGCGCTAGCTATTCCGATGGTGTGCATCATCTTACTGCCTAAGTAGTCGTGCACCCGCGCGAAGAAGAATACCTGCAGGACTAGGCCGTCAGCGTATGCAAGTCCGCGGGTGCGAAACACGCACCTGAAATATCCCGTTGAACACCCCGAAAATGGACAGCAGGTTCCCGATGCGCGAGGTCGAGAGACCGAGCCCGCCGAGCGCGATGGGCGTCGCCATGAATACTGGCTGTATTGCGCGGAACGCGATGTCGACGAGTGACAGGAAGGCGTAATTCGACGCGGCGACGAGCACGGGGCGGGTGAACAGCCCTCGCAATGGGACGGCACGCTCGCTCTCCGCCACGACCGTCTGCGGGGTGGCCGCCTCTAATAGCGCCTCCCGTTTGATGGTTTCAGCATTCCGCCGCCGAAAAAGACGCGGGATGGATAGCACCGAGGGACCAGTGGCGGTCTCCTTGAGGAAAACGAGTGTGACACCCCACGCAAAGAGGGTGTACGTCGCAGGGATGGCACATGGCAAAAAGTACGGGTATGCGCGCAAAAACGCGTTCTTTCCAAAGAGGGTGGGGAAGCGTTCCGCCGGTCGGGCAAGGAACCCGCCGATTATGGGCCCGAGAACGCTACCTGTGGACCAGGCAACTGCAGGAAAGGATAAAAAATGGGTTACGGCAATTGCGTAAACACGAACTGGGCATATATGCATAGGCCTAAAACTGGTGAGTGGCGGAAGTGGAGAGACCTGGCAGATAGATACCTGCGCTATGTTCGTTGAGTCTGTCATTTCTGCGACCATGCTACGTATCAAGAGATGTCAGCCACAATCACAACTCTGCCAATGTGGCTCAAACCTTTTTATGACCCCGATGTTCCCGTCTACATAATGCATTAGCATGGTTCAGGGGCCACGAGAGACGACGTACTCAGGGCGCCATTTAGGCTCCGGCTGCACACGGCGATAAATATTAATATCGGGCAGTTGACGTGAATTCGAAGCGAACCTTAGGACGAGGCCCCAGAAAGTACGGGACAGTCCAAAGCAATACATGGATATGCTCAAACCAAGGAGTCCGCAGAGGATTACGGGCTTGCGTCCGATGCGGTCAGAGAGACGCGACCAGTGGAGCACAGTTAAAGCTTGAGTAAAGAAGAACAGGGATTGCTGGTGGAGTCAGTAGGATCTGAGAGGGTGGTGGTGGGAGAGGTATGTACCATGATCCCGACGTAGTACCCGACCTTCGTTTCGTCGCCATTGGTGATCCCAATGTCGCGAATTAACTGGGACAAGGATGAGCAGAGAAGGGCGACAAAAGAAAGGGGGGCCGACCTGAGGCGCAAACGGATAGATAACCTGACTAGTGAGGGGCTCGGCGAGCTGCAAGAAGAGCACAATATAGAGCTGGAATTGCGGCAAGGGTGTCCGCTTGTGTGGGAGGTCGTGAGTGTCGTTACGGTCGTCAGCAAGGAGCGGCCGGGTCTCGTCGTCGTTCCGAGACATGGTCGTCGCAAGAGAGAAGGGGGCAAAAAGCCTAAGGCGACTCGATGGCGCATTTTGTCAAGCTATTACGGGATTTCTAAGCGGAGGACATATGACTCGGGCCTTCTTTTGTCCATCTTAATCCATCTGCTTGCCTTTTATGTTCACGTCGGGTCAAGTGTGGGTAAGGGATTCGGCCCGAGCTGTGACTCCGCGTCTCCGCCGTTGATATAACCGTTTCTCTCCTCTGCTGGCTATCACGAAGGCTTTCATTTTCTGTTGCCGTTCTCTTCCCTTTTGCCGTCGGCGACCATGCGGAGAGAGATATCCGATTATCCGATCGGACATGAGCGAAACATTTGGAATTCAGCCTTAACCGTGCGGTTGAGGAGGAGAACATGTACTTGTGCGCGCTCCTGCGCTGCTTGGAACGACATGGTGGGGAAAGCAAACCAGCGACAGCGGGTTCCGTGCCGATTTGATCCGCGTCCACATGGAAGCAAACACGACTGTTGAGTGTTGAGTGTTGAACGTTGAACTGTCACATCGGGAGGCCCGAGGCCCCCGAGGAAACAGAAAATTCTATCGACGCATTCAACACAAAATTTGCCCCAAGAAGCTTAGACTCGAAAGGTGCACTCGGACCAATTAGACCTGAAGGAATTACAATCTGCCAGTCTTGCCTTAGTACACAGCTAGTCTCTCTTGACAAACTCCATCACTCGTTCCTTAGTACACAGCGAAGTGCCAGAATACGACAGCAAAAAAAAAAAAAAAAAAAAAGAGCAACTCTGGCGAATAATTTGACCATCTTAGAAATCAAACGAGGAACTCGGATTGAGGTAATATTGCACTAAAGGTTGAATATGGCATATATTGTAGAGAGGAGTGTCAATGGGCGAGTCTCTTTGAAAGGATGATGACTGTTGAAAGGATGATGACTGTTGAAATTCCGAGATAATTTGGCGCCAATGCAAGAATGAACGCCCAAAGGGATTTGGGAGAATAGAAAAAATGACAGTGGGCCCGTGGGCCAGGGAACGTTCTAGGAAGGAGGTGCGGAGGAGTCCAATTGTTGTGCCTCAGTTGGATCGAGAGGCAGTTCGGCCACCCAATACTTCAACGGCTATTGTGGTGTCTCCGCGCAATGGGCACTCTCAGAGGTTGTTGTGACCTGTTGGAAAATGGGCGTGATAGAGGTTTGAGGCGAGAAAGAACGAGCTATGGTACGAACTAACCTCGCCGATATCTCTCATTCCAAGAAACAAGAGACGTTGAGCAACCCTTAACAACTATTGAACGTTGAACCACAGGTGGGTAGATTTGAATCCCAGATCCAGTAAGAGCTCAGAAATGGGGAGAAGTTGCCGATTTGCGCTGCTCCCTCTGATCAGTATCTCCTCACCACTGACTTCCCTGCCCAGAAATACGATCTTAGATGAAGATTGTTCGAATTTCAATCGAATGTAGGGAAATATTTGGAAGGATCCGTGCGGTTGCGCTCCCGGCTTCGCCGGATCTGGCTAGAAAATTGGCGGCCGGCATCTTTTGAGTCTCGTCGGGTTCTCTATCCGACCATCCACTGGCAGAGTGAGCTCAACGGTTCACGTTTGGAGACAAAAGCGGAGGTTCGACATCCAGATCGAGTGGCTGAGTGGCTGCGTGAGGATTTTTGCCGATGGACTCTGTAACGAAGTTTTGGGATGAAAGTTCAGAACAGGTAACGGCTTTCGGTCCGAACGTCCGAAGGCCCCAACTATTACGTTAAGCCATGTTCAAACGGTCGACTGTTGTAGCGACTGTGTGAATACTAGCACTCTGCGTCGGCGTACTCGTGGTCCTTCTTGATTGGCGCCTCTCTGTCGTGGCCACCCGCAATATATGGATGGCTGAGAGCATCAAGCTCGCTTCACTCAAACACCCATGTCTCCCACCGACTCTGAGCAGCTAATCACCTACCGAGGAAACTGTCACTGTGGGGCCTTCAAGTTCACATTCACCGCGCCAGAGCTCAAGCAAGCCTTTGCTTGCAACTGCAGCATCTGCTCCAAAGTACGGTCACATCCTTTCCGAAGCGCATCCACCACCGACCTTTCTTCAGAATGGCTACATATGGGCGCTCCCGGCCACCAACGGGGACTTCGTTGTTGTGGGTGGCGACGAAGACACGACGCTGAAGAGCTACGAGTTCGGGAAGCGTACGATGGCACACAAAGTGGGTTGCTCGATCCTTGTGTGCTGTTATCGGGCGCTGAGTGCACAATCCAGTTTTGCCCAACATGCGGAACGTCGGTCCTGGTGCGCATGCACACACCCGCAAACGGCCACTTTCTCGGCATAAACGTACGCGATAAACCCAAGGAAACCGGGCGTCCACTGACTCGGACGCAGGTCCGCGCGCTCATGGACGTGGAATTCGATTCGCTGCAAGTCCGCGTGAGCGACGGCGCTGCGCAGGAGCCGCCCTATCAAGCCCCCAGGCCTCTCGCGCAGGCAGAACCTGCCACCGATGGGGCGACCATCTACACCGGCAGCTGCCATTGTGGCGCCGTAGCGTACACCCTGCGCAACCCGGAGCCGATAGCCAGAGTGGTAGACTGTAACTGCAGCATCTGTTCCAGGGTGGGCCCCTCCTCTTCATTATGTGTATCGCGGCAGGTATTCACGGGGGCGGAACAGGATGCCACGCTCTGGATACACCCCGCAATAAGCGGGGTCGTGTTTGAAGGGCTGGATTCCTTGACGGAGTACACATTCGGCCAGCAGACGACGTACCATGGATTCTGCAAGGCCTGCGGTGTCGCGATCCGGGAGCGGTTTGTCGCAGCCCACCGCGCGGACCGAATGGCGCTGAACGTCCGCACCATGAATGGGGTGGATTTGGCCGCGATGGAGGTCAAGAAAAACAACGGCAGGGCGGGGGTGCCCACGTACGAAGAGAGTGTGAAAGTATGGTAAGGTCTGGACATACATCCAAAGAACATTTAAATCCAAGTAACTAGCTAGTGTACAGCAACCGGACATGATTAAAATATTAAACAAGTGCGCGCAACATCCCATTAGTGCGAGGTGGAGCTGCGGCGAAAATACAGAACGCAGGCCAAGAACGACAGGAATATAATAAACGAGTTCAGGCTTAGAAGCGACGATTTCGGCTCCTCCGCCTGGGTTTGGGGGCCGGGCAGGACCCATGGCTTGAACGCATTGTCGACCGAGTATGCCGACACATTGAGCTCGGGGACGGTGCGGCCAATAACCGCACGGAAATCCGACCTTGAGACGTAGTCGAGGCCCTCCTGCGTGTACTACATTCGAGAGTCAGCAGATGCTCGAAAATCGCGGCCGGCAAGACCTGCGTACCGTCGCAGCATTGTAGTCCGTGGTGAAGAAGCGGTCCGTCATGAGGCGGCGCGACGCAGCGAGGATGAACACCTGGAACTGCGTGTTGCTAAACGCAAAACCCGTTGCGCGGGGGCTCTCGGCGAGCGAGCCCGGGAGCAGGTCGACGCTCTCAACGTCCTCGCCGTAGACGCTGCGCAGCGCCGCGACCGCCGCCTTGTCATCCGAGATATCGTCCATCGTCTTCGCCGGGATGAGCGAAAAGAGGCGGCGGAACTCGTTGTAGCGCGGGACGCCGCGCTCGCGGTCGCGGAGGACGTCGATGACGCCCATGTCAATCGTGTTGGCCGCGCCGGGCTTGCTGAGACTCAGCATCGCCGCGGGGTAGTTGCCCAGGTTCTGTATTCGCCGACGTGAGCGCGCGTGTATTTGGGTGTGCGGGAGGGCTTACGAGTGCGCCAGGCGAGTCCGCGCCGAAGGTAAACACGACGTCGCTGAACTTGTTGCCGTGCACGACGTCCTGCGCGCCGCGGAACGCATACTGGGAGAGGTTGTACGCATTGCCTGTCCCCGCGCCCGTGCGGTGGTTGCGGATCGCGAGCGTGTCCGGGAGGAGCGAGTGGAAGCGGTAGATGCTCACGAACTCCTCGCTGTGGGCGAACCGCACCCCGGAAAAATCGGGCTTCCCACCGATGATGCCGTCCCAGACCTCGGCGATCTCGTCGATGATGCCGCGGCGCTGGAGCCACGAAGGCGTTACGCCGTACCAGTTCGCCTGCACAGTGAATTTGGCATTGTGCCAGACGCGGGCGAGCTTGTCGGTGAATCCGTCGCCGGTGGGCTGGAGCCACTCGGGAGCGAGGCCGTACCAGTTGGCCTTCATAGCGTTCTCGAGGATCTGGTCCTGAAGGAGTGCCGGCGTCCATTCAACAGTGTGGATCTTGGCGTTGAGCGCGGTGGTGACGAGGCGCGCGTGATCGAAGAGCTCCGTGTCGGTCCAGTGCGGGTAGCTAAACGCACGTTGCATCAGTTGCGGATACGAAGGGAAGAAAAGCTGCGGGCGGACCTTGCTTTGAACATATCACACACCAAGTTGTGCTCTTTCGTCCAGATGTTATGCATAACCGACAGGCCGGCCCACCAGTCGTCGCTGAAGCCCGTGAGATCGATGCCGCTGGGACCGACGGGAAGGAGCCCGTCTTTGGCGACCTTCATTTTGCCGTCAACGAACGAGCGCAACTTCTTGTGCGTCGCCTCGTCCGAGCCGTAGATTTGACTGAGGTCCCACCAATGCGTGTTGGTGTTGATGTATGTGTTCGGGCGGTCGGCGTGCGTCTCTTTGATGGTTCGGCGGAGTGACATAGTCGTCTGGCCGTTGGCGCGCAGGGGGTCGTTCTCCGGCAAGTCGAAAGTCATAAGGTTGTCCGGGTCGTTTGTATCGCCATGGCTGAACCTGCATATACAGTATGTACATATAAGTGATAAGGGCATGAAGACGACGATGATAGCATTACCAGTCATGAACTTGGAACTGGATCCAAGCCGCTGCAAGAAGATTGATGGAGGTGGCGGGGACGAAGTTCTTGCGCTTCAGAAGTTCTTGGCTGATCGTGCGAGGGTTGGGGGTATACAGTGTGTCAGTCTCGCTGTAGGTCTTGTTTATTGGCACGAAGCGCGAAAAGCGGGTGCCCGCCGCGCCCATTTCTGGAGTCTCGAGGTTATTGCAGACCCCATTGAGCGTCCGTGCAGCTGGTCAGCAGGGTTTTAGACAAAGTACATCAACCAAATCGAGGCGACTGACCTGTATTTACACCGTCACAGGAGCCAACTGGAAATTCTCCAGGGAGATACGTGTCATACAGGTTCTTCTCTGATAAGACGTTGCGCGTCACCCCGAGATAAAGCAGGCCGACAAGCACTGGGAGCTAACACAACAACAGATGTCAGGTGAAGAGGCTGCAGTGATCTTTTAAACCCACCTTCCACCACTGCGCGATCGGAGCGTATGGTAGAGTCATCGTGAAAGAGAGAAAATGTAGGGGTTACGAGGCAGCTTCATGTCGGCTTTATATCTCTGCCATCCGCTAGAACAGGATTATGCCAGCTAGAACGGGATTATGCCAGCCAGCTCCGATTAGAAGCACCCCAAGAAAACAGCTCCAATGCGTTAGCCCCGAAGCCCCGAGAAAACAATTCCATATAGTAGACGAGGACGCCGGTGGGGTCGGAAAGTCTAAGAATGGTCCGCGTCGCAGCCTGGCAGCTAGCATTCCGCTAGCATTCCGCTGGTAGATCCTGTCGACGATGCGGACCCGATGCACGGGCGGACGGTGTGGCATACGATCCTTTCATAGCCTTGCGACTTCCAAGCTTTAAAGCTTACAGCTCTATTCATAGCTATGCGGAAAACGGATTTTTTTTCCGGTTGTTTGGTTCAGTTTGTGTCCGGCGCCTAAAATGTGGTCGATACTTTCTTGCACCGTCCACCTACTCGCTATGCCCAAATCTTGTGAATAACTCCTCCTACACCACCTCTGCACATGGTGGAGACACACCAGGGCCGTCGGAGCCTGGTCTATGCCACACAAGTCAGAAATCGAACTCATCACGCCCAAATCGAGTCGTGGCCGTGGTTGGGCCGTCCATCTGCGGTTTGGTTCGTTGGGCACTGCAATACGATCGGACCTATAGCAATACAACAATCTGCCACCCTACAGATGCCTGTACCCAGATACGGAGAATGTCGGAGGATGTCTGTTGGTGTCGGCACCGTACAGAAGCCGACAATGGTTCACAATCAACGATGGGCAGCGCAGGGTTGAATGAAACCATATGGAGGATGTGTGGGATGCATATGGGACAGTTTGGAATGCCGAAGTGAGTAAACTCCTGGCAGGCATCATTCGTAAACCTGAGATCCACTTGAATGTCGAAAATTTGGTTCTCATGCTCTCTGTGCCCCAGATATGGGCCCCCAAACTTATAGAACGATATTTTCGTCATTATGAATGCATAAGACCTTGAATTCCGGGACGAGAATCTAATGAAAGTGCCCCAAAACGCAAGATCTACTATTGTTTAGGGGCTATGTAAACACGTCCAAACAACCGGAAAAAAAATTCCGTTTTCCGCATAGCTATGAATAGAGCTGTAATATAACGCTCAATGGCAAGAGGAAACACTTGAGGAAAACAAAGATGCCTGTGGGGCCGTGATTATGGAATCACTTCTGCTTTTCGTTTTTGCATTCGTCTGAAGTTTCACCTGCGAGGAAATGTTGATGGAGCTGGTGGGGGCTTTGTGGGGGCTGAACATTCCGACGAAGGACCGGATGACGGCGAGGCCGAAGGGTCCGGAGACAACTATGGGGAGGTCGTGGCGCGGTTGTCCAACTCCGTTTGGCCGTAGCTTGGCCGTAGCATTAAAACTAATCATCGAAGACCATCGGTGGCCTAAATCCCAACGGTTTCTCGGTCTGTATCCATGCACACTGTGGTCGGCGGGCTCTCTCGGTCTTAGACCTCAGATCGGTAACTGGACGTCGTTACCGAAACAGCCCTGGACCACCAGTTCCCGTCTATAAAGAAGGTACTGGCAGCTATGCTGTGAACAGTGCGCTGTGCGCATCTAACCCGTTCTCAAATCCATATATTATGTATACCCTGGTGGTACTTTCACTCACGTTCTCCGCTTTGTTACTCTCCACAGAGGCCCAAACATGGTATGTCCTCCCATTCGCCACCCAATTATTTTTTAAAGACATGCCTCAGTAACGCGACGACTTTATGTCCGGCCGCGGCTCCTTGCTGCAGTGAATTCGGTTACTGTGGCACTGGGAACCAGTTCTGTCTCGCTGGCTGCAACCCGTTCCAGTCGCACACCCTCGACTCTTGCAAGCCCGCCCCTGTCTGCAAATCCGTGACTTACAAGTTTAATGATGGCTCACGCATTCTTACGAACGCTACTCTTAATAACGGCGATGCGACCAAGTATGATTGGATCGTTGATGGGGGCACCGTGAGCGTTGGCAAGGGGGAGCTCTCTATGATGTAAGACCGCTTATCTTCCTGTATTTATTGTCGACTGACGATACGTAGCCTTACAAAGACCAACAACGGTGTTCGCCTTTCTTCGACTCGATTTGTCCGCTATGGGACGATCACAGCGACTAGTGGGTGCCCCGGCGCTTCCTTTTTGCGATGGTCTCATATTCTCGTCAGTGAAAACCGGGCGCTGGAACGGTGTGGTTGCGGGTTTTGTCACCATGAGCAAGTGAGTCCCCACCCCGGTTGATGAGATGCACGGGTCTGACATCTTTCTGCCAGTATTCACGATGAAGTTCGCAACTAGTCTCTTATACCGGATGCCCACTGACTCCCGGAATCGTAGATCGACTGGGAGTTCCCGGGCGCAGCCACTACTGAAGGCCAGACAAATTATTTTTGGCAAGGGACTTTGAGTGAGTATGAGTACGGGTGTCAATTCTGGCATATCTAAACGGTACTAGCTTCACCAAATCACGGTGGAGTCTCCCAGGGCCTAAGCGACACGTACGACAACTATCACGACTACAGTGTATGAGTCTACCCCGGACTTATCGATCCGATCTCAATTTCCCCTAGATTATGTGGTCGCCCGACTCTTTGGTCTTCCAAATCAATAACAAGACCGTACGCACTGTGAAGCGGAGCGACACTATCATAAATGGTGTCAGCCAATTCCCCAACACACCATCCCGAATTCAGCTCAGGTATGCGAACCTTTTCCCAGCACAGCACATTGCCGACATACAGTACACCTCACAGTCTTTGGCCGGCTGGCACTAATGCGAGCGCTCCGGGAACCATCCAATGGTCTGGAGGTCCGTGTTCATGTCTCCTGGACTGAGCTGTCCCTCATTTCCGCAGGTCTAATCAACTGGGCCGATAAAGACTACACTCTTGCGGGGGGACGGTTTACTACCCGCGTCAAGTCAGTCTCAGTGAAATGCGGGGACCCTAACCCGCCCGGCCCCTCGGTGCAGGGATACGTGTACTCTGGCGGAACGTTGAGCAACCCTACGATTGCTTTCACTGAGGCAAGCACGCACTCTTGGAACGAGAGTGCGCCCGTGATATCGAGTGCCAGAACATCGTCATCGTCCATCAGTTCTCCGGCATCAACCTCCCAGGCGTCTGCTGTGGCGTCCTCTCGTTCGGCGTCTGTCGGGACGGCGACTACCACCGCGAGCACTTCCGCGTCAGCCTCTAGCCCATCTCCTTCCGGGGCTTCTTCCACCCCAGAATTGACGATCACGAGCACAACAACCCTCGGGAACGACGCCGTCAGCGGCGCACCAACGTCGATATCGCACGGTGGCTCGTTCTTCGGGAATGGCGGCATGGGCGCGTCGTCTGTGTCCGTGAGTACTGGTTCGTCAGCCTCTGGGTCCTCCGCCTCGACCACGAGCGCGAGTCTGAGCGGCACGCCGACGGTGACACAGTCCGCGTCCGGGAGCATTTCTGCCAGCGCATCGAAGACGGCTGTTCCCAACACGGCTGCGGTGCGGGGGGTCGACGTCTATCGGGTTCTTGCTGCGATTTTTCTGGGGGTAGCGCTGATATGAGGTGTAGATTATCGTGTATTATACGTATGAGCAACGAGAGTGGATTTTGAAACGAGTACTACTGAATGGATGAGACAGGTTCGGTGCGAGTAAGTACTTAATTTACTGAGTTAAAGGTCGTGGCGTCTGACGTGACACCAAAGCGTCGATTTCGCGTGACGTAACGGTCATGTGCAGGCCACACTTTGTGACCGGAACCACGAACCACCATTGTTCAGTTCTGGAGTCTCCGTAACAGGTATCCTTAAGCGGAAGGCCAAAGAGCCACCGAGTGCGTTTTATTCCTTCACTCATACCACCATGTCTGAACCCAAAAAACCTTCCAGCCAGACTCCCAAACAGACAGGCAACCACACTCAACGGACCTGGTTGTCACCACTTAACCCAGACACTCCCGGTTCACCGCCCAGTGTAATACGCGGCCTCTTTCCGTTAAACCTCCGCAAGCAGGTTCTCGTTTCAAATGCCAGTGGCTCTATGAGCAGTAGCAGCAACACACATGCCCAGGACCCGTTTTCTGAAGACGACGATGTCCACCCGCTCTCGAGCATTCCTCAGCACCCAGCTTCCTCAGGATCGGCGTCGAATGATTCCGACCGCCACCACGCGCTTGCCGCCCCAGCGGACGATCCCGTTGAAGATCATGCGCCTGCTGGAGTCTCCCTTCTTCCAGACTCTCCACCGCACGGACAGGCGGCGGACATCAGCCTTGCAACCCCCCACCGAGCCTCGTCTCACGATTCCGAAGCAGCTTATCATCACATATTCGAAATCAGGGCAGCGGTCAATGTAGAATTGGCAGACGCCTGGGTCGAAGAAAGGGAATCGCTGCCTTTTCAAAGCCACCTGACGGCCACGTTCGCGGACGAATATTCTGACCCGTCGGACGCCGGGATCGACGCCTGGCTTAAGACGTACGATGGCTACGACAGCCAAGCGGGGCGGTGGGCGGGCATCGCACGCGGGGCGAACGAAACAACCATTTACGATAAGATTGTCGACATAATGGGCGATATCCTACACCATTTCGGCCACGAGACAGAGGAAGAGAACGGGGTCGTCATCAAACGGCGAGAGGTTGTCAACACACACGGGACCATCATGCGCCACAACCCTAACGACGCCAATGCCGATCCTCTCAAATCCGAGCCCGACATCTCAATCTTTGGGACCGGTCCATGTGCCACCAAGGAAACGTCCATCTTCACCAAGCGATCGTACTCCCAGGCGGCAAGCCTGTGGGAAATTAAAACAGAGGAGACGTTCAAGGACGAGCAGAAGGGGCAGGTCGGCTGCTACGCGCGCGAGGTCTTCATACAGCAGCCACACCGTCGGTTCGTCTACGTCACCCTCATGACGAGCCGGAGCATTCGAATTCTTCGATTCGACCGCGCTGGATGTTATTATTCCCGACGCATCAACTACCACGACAAGCCGACCTTTTTCGTCAAGCTCGTGCTCCTCCTGAGTTCTTTTAATGAAGCTCTCCTCGGATACGATACCTCCATCTCCTGGGTGGACGGAAAGCGCGTCATGAAGATGACGCCTGCGGAGATCTGTAACGAGGGCGTTTGGGAACCCAACACCACCGAACTAGTCTTCGAGCTCGACGATCAGCCCATGTTTTCCAGGCGTACGATTCGGTCGCGAGGGACCGTCTGTTGGAACGCCAAGTACAAAGGGAAGCAGTATATTGTCAAGGACTATTGGCGTGCCGAGGGGCGCGCCCAGGAGTCCGCTTTCTTGAAGGATCTCGCCGGCATCCGCGGTGTCGGGCAGATGTTCACATACGACGACGACCGAGAGTCAATCACGGAGGGCCGTGGCTTCCTCGATGCAGATCTCATGGAATCAGATACTACCCCGCCCAAGCTTGTACTGAACAGATCGTTTACGCGCGTCGTCCTCGTCAAGTACGGCCAGACTTTGGAGAAGGCCAAGTCTGCTCGCCAATTACTTTGCGCGGTCCGGGATATAGTCCAGGGTGAGTTGGCTCTACCTCCCCTTGCGCTCAGGTTCTTATTCCTTTCAGGTCATTCCGACAGCTTAATGCACAGGATGATTCTCCATCGCGATATCAGCTTCAACAACCTCCTTCTCTCCCATCATACGGCCTCTTCCCATGATCCGGCAGGAGTCGTCATCGACTGGGACTTAGCCAAGAAGGTTGAGCCGAATTTGGAGTCAGACGGAACAGATGGAGATTCGAGAACGGTATCCATCCAACATCATATCCTCACATCGTTATTAATCCTAGTTTGTTAGGGAACGCGAGCCTATCAATCAGTGAAGGTGCTCTATGGTTCTCCTCTACTCAAGCATCACGACAATATGGACGACATTGAGTCCGTTTTCTATGTGCTCTATCATGTACTCTATGGATATGACACCTTCGGGAACAGCATTCCTGACAAGGCTCTGGGGGAAATCGCCGTCTGGCACAATCCCTTGACGTTTCCGCGCACACTGAGCGGGAACAAAAGGAGTTTCCTTCGAGAACTAAATCCGCAGCGACTCACGCGATACTCTGGGCCAGAGAAGACCATTCTGAGCGCCATGGTGAACGAGTTGCGCCGATTTTTCGCAGCCAGGCTAGACCATATCGGTCTCGCCCTGGCCGCTGAGGACCCCATTCCGTTCCCCAAGTACGACCAAGCAGGCGCAAAGGATCAGTATCACGAGTTTATCGCCATCATCGAAGTCGCCATCCAGAAATTGCCAGAAACCCCTTCTGCCACCTCCGCCCCTCCCAGCCCGACCGGGTCCGCAAGCTCTGGCAAGCGAGGTCGTGCCCTAGATGACGAGGCGGAGCTGGCAGCATCTCGCTTCAGCCCTAAACGCCTGCGCAATCGCGCTACAGAAAGCAAGCCCGACTACACTCAGGAATCTGGGTCAGACGATGAAAGATCTCCCAGCCCGACAGACATCTACGTTCCGAGCACGCCTCGGCCTCGGACGAGTCAGACTGCTGGGAGGGGAGCCGTCCCCAAGGGGCGCGCCCGGGGGCGGGGGCGCGTGGCGGGGCAGGGAGGGCGGGGGAGCTAGTTGCTATCGTCGTTTTTATTTTCTCTCTTCAATCTTCCCGTCAATCCGACCCAAATCCCTTAATTTAGGCGCGTCGGGGCGCTTAGACTATGAGAGCCAAACAATGTATTACGTAAACTGCTTCCTTCTCTCTCTCCTCCTCACCCTTCGACGGACTTTCGTGAGACTCTTGTGTTGTCGTGGTTCTTGTATTCCTGTCTACTACCCGTGTATCGTCTGGATACTGTAGAATCTGTGTCTCATGTAAGAGCCCCTCCTGTTATTCTACACTGACATGTAGAGCGCCAGGTCTTTCTATTGCCTGTTTTACCTCCCACCGTGTCGTCGATACTCAACTGTCTTCATGTGATTCAATCCCCATAGACCACCTTGAACGAAAAAAAGTTTACCCTCTGTTGACCGTGCTTAAGAGTCCATGCCTGAAGACGACTTTGACATTTATGGTGAAATCGACGCACCGATGCCAGAGCAAAACGAGGTGCGCGTGTGTCTCTTCTTTTGTAGGCTTTGCTGACTAGAGCGAATAGGGAGAGCAAGTCGAGACACTGACGTCGACGCCGGCGACGGCCCTCGGCGACAAGCGGCCAGCGGGACGACGACGAAGGAGATGAGGGAGATGAGGACGGTGCGGATCTCAACGTCAACCAGCCCCCGTCATCATCGCGCCCCAGCTCTGCCACGGCCGCATCTTCGTCGTCTGGTGGAGCTCCGTATACAGGTCATGCTCGGCCAGACACCCAACAACGCTGGCGGCAGCATCACCGTCGGCGGCGGCATGGCTGCCGGGCCCGTCAACGATTCGCTGTACATTGGCGATCTGCAGTGGGTCCGTCATTTTGTCGTTTCTCTTACTGTGCCGCTTTAACAAGTCTGTATCCAGTGGACGACGGACGAGGACCTCCGCCAGGTAGCGTTGAATGTGGGTGTCACCATCGACCACAAGGACATTACTTTCTCGGAGCACAAAGTGAACGGCAAGAGCAAGGGGTGGGTCCACTTTTCTGACCATGTAGCACGTCTCTGACCCAGCTTCCAGCATCGCTTACATCGAATGCGGGGATTACGACAGCGCCGTAACACTCAAGACATGGTTCGACAACAAGTCGGTCTTCCCGCCCTCTCATAGTCCAGTTTCTCATCTTCTCGTAGCGACTTCCAGAACAGGCGCGCAGCAGCGACGCTGACAAGCTCTGCGCAAGGCAACCCCTTCCGCACGCTTCCAAAAGGTACGCTGGGGCTCGACGACCCTTGCCACCACCGCTGACTTCTCCTGCGTCTCACAGAACCGCCGCCACGCGATGCACGCCCGGGCCATCAGGCGCAGCAGCAGCAGACGCCGCAGCAGATCCCATCGGTGCCAATGCCCAGCATGCCGATGGCGATGGCGGCTGCCGCGGGCATGATGGGCCGCGGCGGCGGGGGAAACTTCCGCGGGATGCGCGGCGGGGGCGCGATGAACCCTATGATGGGGATGCGCGGTGGGATGCCGGGAATGGGCGGGATGGGAATGGGAATGGGCGGAATGGGCGGAATGGGCATGGGCAGCATGGGTGGGATGAACATGGGCATGGGCGGCATGAATATGATGGGCGGGGGCTTTGCCGGCGGGCGTGGCGGCATTCCCCAGGGCCCGCGGGGCGGCGGGGGTATGATGCGCGGCGGTATGGGTACGCACCTTACTACTCGCTTCTGTTCCCAGAATCGATCCTTACACTTACTTATCTGCAGGGATGGGTATGGTGCCCACCGGTCCTGCCATGGGACGCGGGGGCAATTTCGCTGCAAACGGCGGGGGGCACTTCAACCCGGCGTTCATGCAGGGGCAGGCCGGCGGCGGGCAAGCAGCAGCAGCAGCAGTTCTCCCCGCCCGACGGGCCCAGGAAGCGGTACCGCGTCGACGAGAGCGGATAAGCGGTCGCCAGCCCAATGGGAATCTTAAAAGACTGTGTGGATGGAACGTCTCTCCTCATGACTTAATCCCTAATATTACAATCGTTTTGTCGTGTCCTTTGCTTTCGTGTTTTGTACCAGTTTCGCATGTGCGCTTGTTACCAAAGGAATGGAATCGTGCATTATTATATTCCTATCGTACACGAGTGTAAATTATTCGTTACTTAGGCTCGCAATCTGATTTGGCTATGTACTTGGCAATTTCGATCTCCACATCGTACCCGAACTGGACGTCGTTCAGCGACTCGGGAAGTTTGCCTGCAAGATGATAAGATTGAGTATACTCAGCTGGCGCCGGGCAACAGCTCACAAATAATCCACAGCGCCCAGTCCCGTACTTTTTCCTGCCACCAGCTCTGGCGCTTTTTGGTCGCACCTCCATGCTTCGCGAAATCCAGTATCTTTCCGACGCGCTGCATCCGCACTGCCTCGTACGCCTTGGAAGTCCTCTGCATGCAGTCGTCCACGCTGAAGCGGTGCGAGACACGGTAATGCTTCAGGAGGAGCGCGATCGCCACCGCGTCCTCGACAGCGCACGACACGCCCTGTCCCGCGTGCGGAGGCATGGCGTGGGCGGCATCGCCAAGCAGGAGCAATCTTCCTGAGCCGGAGAGGCTGCTCCAGTGCGGGAGGCGCGGCATGACGTATCCCGGGAGGATGAGCAGCTGGGACGTGGCGGGGTCGGCGCAGCCGAGAGACATGATCTCGCGAAAGACGGGGCGGCCGGGCGCGTCGGCAGGGGAAGCCCAATGTGCGTGGCGCGCCATGAGCTGCTCGAGGATCGTCGCGGGGGGAGTGTCGCGCGCGGGCGGTTCGCGCGTCTCGTACGTCGACCACCACATGAGTTGCGCCGTTTTGAGGTCCGTGGGATCAGGAGACGCCGGGCTGTAACCGAAAAAGCCTTTGGCACCGAAAGTCATAGTGACTGGATCCTCCTTAAGGCTCTTGCGCAGAGGCTCGGATAACGAGGCTATGGGGATGAACCCGCCTACACCCGTAAGCTCTCTGGACATGAATGAATGAGATATGTCCAAGTAGTAGGAAGTGATGCTCACTCGTATGTGGCATCGTAGCGCTGGCCGAAGATAGCCTCGCGCACGACGCTCCGTACACCATCGGCGCCAATGACGAGATCAGCGGTCTCGATCGTGCCATCTTCAAGCGTTACCTCCACGCCGTCGCGGTTCTCCTTCACATACCGCACTTTCTTACCCCAGGCCACAGCTCCTGGACGGAGTTCTTGGACCAACGCGTCGTGCACAGTTGCGCGGGGCAGCATAAGCTCTCCGAGGCCGTAGCGCGCTCTGCGGCCCGCTCGAAACCGCCCCAGTAAAGTCCCTTTAGAATTCCGGAACGTCATAACCTCGCCGGGGAAGCCGCGCTCCTCGATGTAGGCCGCCGCGTCGGGAGAAATGCGCGAGATGGCTCTGAGGCCGTTGGGCGCCAGCCCTAGCCCGCCACCGATGATGGACGACGTGGATGTCATGGATTCATGCGATTCGAATACAACGATCGACACGGGGGGAGAGGCGTCGGCGAGGTGCTTGCGCAGGGCATGGTACGCCGCGATTCCACCGATTCCGCCACCGACGATGATGATTTTCATCTTGAAGCACTGCGGGAAGACAATGTGGCATGCTCATACCCGGGGTTGTCGAGATGCGGAGTTATATGGCTGCTGCGGGCCTGCGGCGAATCACCATTTTGTAAGGCAGACTCGACGCGTGCCCACGGCGGGAATCAGATGGACCCTCTCCGCAGCCGAAGTTAAATACGTGGAAGCGGCTTCCCTTTGGCTTTCAGGGGCCATGCAGTGATAGTAATCGTGAGACGTCTTCGAGGTCTTCAAGCGGCTCGAGCCAGCGTCAAAGCGAGGTACTCTTTAGGCACCCGGGATCTCTTCCAAGGACAAGGCACCACGGAAATGCACCTAATTGAGGGAGTCGACGTCTGCATATCCCCGATTCTTCTCGCCGCAGTTCTCTGAGCTGACAGCGAAGGAAAGACAAAGTTTCGAAGACTCTGGCGACCAAAGGAGCTTCTCAAGAGCAACGACAGCCGAGAGTGTTGGGGTTTTCAAGATGTACCGGAGACGAAGCACCCGGCTCGGGGGCGTGACGACGAACTTGAAGGGTGTGGTCACGTGACTTTGACGCGTCTCAAGTTAGGGGTCAAACGAGAAACGGTGAATCGCGAACCTAGTTTTGCGGTTCTGCAGGGCTCTGCGTGCATTTTTTTCTCTTTGTCAGCAGAGCTTTAAGAGTCTGCGCTGGCTTTCTGAGCACAATCATTGCTTGGGAAGTTTAATACGAGCCAAGAGCCTGAAAGTCTGATATGCGTCGAACACAAAATGTTTCTGTAGGTAATGTACATGTTGCCAACTTTTATAAATACAATAGTACGTTTAATGAGAGCGTAAAGGGATATATTCTGGCCCCACAATCATGATGACCAGGAGTGGTGGGCTTGGGAGTGCGCTGAAGGAATTATGAGCAAACAAGAAAGTAAATGGAATGAATAGCTTACTGATTCAAATGCTGGCGTCCGGCCGAGGGCCACGTCTGGCAAATCGCAACAGTCGCGTGAAGCTAAGCTTTCTCTGCCGCTTCGGTGCCTTGGGTGGGGATACCCGTCGGAGGCGGGAGGACAGATCTGCCCCGCTTAATGCCTGCTTGCGGCTGTAGAGCGCATAAGAGTGGATGGGTGTGTTTTGGACCTGGATTTTAGGTCGGACGACCTTGGCAGGTCGAGAGCGAGGAGGTGTAACCTGACTCGAGATCAACATTTGAGAGAACATTTATGAGGGTGGTTATGGTGGGTTGTTCGGTTGGGTGAGTTCGGATTTTGGTGATTTCTTCAAGGCTTGAAACTGCGGGGACTTTATAGGCGTGCGGATGTAATCCGAGTGAACACTCGCGGAGGTTTCGGAGTAGAAGGGGCATCCGTGATTGTTCAGTCTCACTGTAAACTCTGAGTTGCAAGATAGTAAGTACAGGCATTAAACCCATGTCATTGAGGACTAGACTGTGAGCCCATCCACATTTTGTACTGCGAAAAAAATGCGCAGGTTCCTCTACCGTATTACCGAACCTTTCTTGAGACAACAAAGGAGCTGAGTGTCTCAAGCGGATGCAAGGGGTAGAAGCATCTGGCCGTGGGCCAGACTGTCTCACTTACGTCCGGCGGAAAGCAGTGTAAATGGAAGAAACTCTGTTCGTCGCGGGCTAGTGAGCAAAGAGTAAATCCATTAGATATGGGTTAAATGTATATTGCGAAAGGAGAAATGTCGGCTCCGGTGGATGAATCCAGAAGGAAGGTAGCTCGCCAGTGTATAGGCGGGGTGGACCAGGTGGCCCTTCTTCTGGTTTATCAAAGGCCGGATGACTCTGGAAGTATTGGTACAGCCAATCGGGCATGTACTTTGGTTTATCGAACCAAGCTGTATTTTAACACAATCACAACACCCGAGAACAGTCGACACTTACCTTCCCCCAAAGCTGGTGCATCTTTCTCGTCGTCAGGGTGCTCATCATCCTGAGACTTTAAGTCGGTTTCTGAATCGTCATCGCCGCCAGGCGAAAAGTTCATGCTTGGGTGAAGAACGGGCCTGTGATACAAGTAATATGAGGTACCGATGGTGCATGACTCCAACATGAACATACGCTTTTGCGAGTGCCGTGCTGCAGTGCGAAGCTGGTCAAACGAGGGAATATTCGGTGGCGGTGACGGAGTAGCCACACGAACTAAGGGACAAACTAAATTCGAAGTTAAGAGGCGGAAAATACACACCACGCACTTGAACCGTAGACGTCCCGTATGTTTTGATCAAGAGCCTCCCACTGCTTGTCATCATCATTGTCGAAGTCGTACTCATCATCAGCCTCGAATTCAACGCGTATACTCGGTGCGTTTTATGGGGGTTCCCTGATAATCGACGGGGACGCGGACGATTAGAGATCAGATCAACTGCCTTGAAAAGGGGCCTCGGGAAATCGCCGTGTCACGGCGTGCCGTGACGTGGTTGGCGTGCAGTGCCGTGGTTGGCGTGCAGTGCCGTGTAGCGTGCATCATCTTATCCTCCCACCACCGTGAAACCATAGTGTGCATATATTTTAACTCTGGCCCTCATATACTACACCCAGAAGAAATTCCAAGTCAACTTCTGGTCAACGGCTTTTCCCCAATTGACCACTGACACTTACCGCCGTCAAGTTTTCAACTTTGTTTGAGTGGTTCCGCTACACCAGGAAGTCGTGGGGCCTAAGAAACAGAAACAACCTTCCTCTCCAATCGCAGTGTCTTCAGGGTGGGCTAGACTCTGGGAGCTTATGCGGGTCCAAGTTGCAGTTTAAAAAAGTTCAAGTTGAACATGACATTTGAACTCGAGTCAACATAACCGTGAATTATTACTCTGCAATTGATATCTCTGGTGATTTAAACCAAAACTGTGTGCTGAGAACATCTTTCGCCACGCTTGTGCACGCAATGACACGGCGCAGCACACCATAGACACGGCACTGCACGCGATTGGCACGGCACTGCACGCGATTGGCACGGCACTGCACGCTAACGGTCTGCGTGGCGTGCAGAGGCGTGCAGGACCAAAACCGGTCTTTATAGAGAAACGGCAAGCACCAAACAGGGTTCATTGCATCTCTCAGTCAAGTAAGACAATAATCTTGCAATCCCTCTTTTTGCGACACTAACTCGACCAGGATTTGTCACGCACTTGGGTGAAAAGGCAGCAAAAAAATCATAACTTCTGAAAGAGTGCACAGAAAAATGGGATTTAAGACTTGAAACCACACTATATGGATCTAACAGCTTCTCTTAGTCTAATATGTATCATATGTGGATTTACGAATCCATTGCGAGACCATGGCCTCCTCGCTTCGACCGGTGACATCGTCACATATACGTGACAATACCGCTTGGATTGAGCAGTCTCGAATGATTTTTTTTCGGGTTTCGACACAGAGTATAGCCAAATTAAACACTGAACAAGATACACGTGTATTCTTACCTTGCACTTCAATTTTTAAGTCTTGGTGAGTTGAACTGTCCTTGCACGCTAATCACGTGCCACGCTTGCACGCCACGCCACGCCTTGCCACGGCGAAAAACCGGTGCCCCTTGAAAAGGCATCACACTGAGATGGCTGACACCTTACCTATCTCATTGGGACTCGGATTCTTGGACGCCCTCGTTTGGGTGCACCAGGAGGCCGTGCACCATCTTTTCGGATTCATGGGAATCCGAGCAGCGGTTGTCGAGCTACATATGGTACGCGCGAGTTTGGGTTCAAACGGCCAAAAAAAATCATGTGTCTATTTGGCGCCGCCGCCAACTTTTTTTTTTTTTTTTTTTTTTTTTTTTGTGGAGCGTTTGGGTTAGCAAAGAGAATCGCCGCCAACTTTTCTGCCAACGGCGAATAAACAGACTTCATTATGGTTACTGCTACAGTTACACATGCAGATCCCCACGCGCGCCCTCCCCAACGGCGGGAACACGAACAAAAAGCGCCACCGTCCCATACATATAACTGATAAGGCTATCATCCCCGACATACGGCGACGGCACACGATTCTGCTCCCCGATGTCGGTCAGCCAGTGTGTTGGCACCGCATCCTCGCCTCTATCTTCCTCGCGATCCTGGTCAACGTAGCTCTGGTGCATCGTCGCTGGATTCCAGGACGGCCCAGCCCTCTGGAATTCCCTCTGCTGCGCCCTCTCGAGCTCCTCCACCCGGTACGCATCACGCTCGAGGACGACGCCCTGCTTTAAAAATCTCGTCCTCCGCAGTATCAGGCTCTCCAAAACAATCGATATTTTCGTAAATGTTGCTCAAGTCCACCAGCTCGTCCATAACAATGTCGTGGCCTATGAGGAAGTCGCTGTAGAACGGGTCCGTGGGGTGCGAGTAGAGAAGCTTGATTGCGGGCGTGAGCCCCACGCGCTGAGCGAGCGCACGGATGCGCGCGTCGCTGTTCCGGAGCGAGTCGAGCACGCCACCCCAGCGCGCGGCGGTTGTGCGTTGTGGAACTCTGATCATATCTGAGACGTATCCGGCGGCCCAGTCAACATTGAGCTCGCGGGGTGGAGGGAGGGGGTAGGCGTGCGCGAGGCCAAAGGCGAGGAAGCCGCCGGCCGGAAGAAATTGGGGATCTGCGAGCAACTGCGCTAGGGTGTCTGTGAGAATGGCATCGCTGGCTATGGAGTCAGCGTGGGCATCTATATGGCTTATGGAGGCGTCAGTACTGTTACGCGGCTCCATTCAGGAATGTAACAACGGACCGGGAACTTGCAGATTCTTCGGCACTGGACTGACACTCCACGCCACTGACCGCGACTTTGAGCGACGCGCGGAGGAGATTCAAGTGACCGTCGATACTGGTGGCGTTGGGCGAGGTGATGGTAGGTGCTCCGCCCATCTTTTCGGTGCTGGTGGTGGAGAAGAGGTTAAATCTTACTATTATAGGCCCCCCTCTGACAACGTTTTTTGATGGCAGGCCGGGTTACTGCTACGCGCCACCGTTAGCTTAGTTATTTCACAAAACCACTCTCCGACATGTATTATATAGTCTGTCAAAGTTTCATATTTTGTGGAGAACTTTTGCGAGAGTTAGAGAGATGCCGGCGGGCACTGTCACGTTTGACCCCGGTACTGACAAAAATGTCACCGATTTTTTTCCGCTTCCATTTCTTATTTTATAGCAAATCTAAACCGAGGGATACATTTGAAACACATATATTATGCCTCGAGGACTTTTTTTGGGGGAACAGACACTTGGGTAGAAAGATATAGCAGAAGTGGTAGGTGATTTGATCAAATTTGATCAAATTCGACAGATTTCGAGTATTTCGATTTTCTAACGGGCTCAGTTTTGCCTCAAATAATGTATAGGCCAGGGACACTATGCATGATATAGTAGGGCAGTTGCTCCCTTTTTAGCTAAGGAATTGACTCAGAGGTACGGACGGCATCAGCTTTTTTACCACATCAGGGTGCAATGTCAGAGGGGGGTCTATAATAGTAATCTCGACTCCAGACGTTAGGGGGTGATCAGATCAGCGGAGTTTCAAGTCGGAGGCAAAAAGATCAAAAACAGCCGCGAGATCAATACAGTATTAAATTGAATACAGTATAGCTCTACGTGAACAGTCGGGCCTCGGGATCACTTAGCTCTTGACGTCAGCTGACGTCAAATCTGGCAATATTACTTGTACCCCACAACAATATATCACTGCATGACCGACCCAGACTGTCGTGATCCACGGATTCGTCTATCCATTATTCAAACCGAATTTACACGATACTGGTGGTAACTAGCTGCCGAAGGCCGAATTGTCACCTACACCGCATTGGATGGTAGAGCTGCTTCCGAGTTTTTAAAAAAATCCTGGCTACGACATGATTCAACGCTGGCGACCCTATTTTAGAGGACCCCAGTCGCCGTGGTCATTTCTGCTAAGTATGTACTCACGATGCGCTGGCCCGCGTCCATTTTTATCGTTAGCTAAATCAGTCATCAGGTCAACTACGGAGATACTTGGGACCCTTTTCAATGCTACGTACCCTGGCCAACTGTTCTACTGAAATAGATCCATACGTTCACCGCTCCACTGTGCAATACCGCGGAATTTATACCCTGCCCCAAATTATATAAGACCTAACAGTGGTAAGATGGATTCTTCAGCTGGACTCACCCTCGACCACTTCCCCACAAAGAACTCTGGTGCTGGACATCAGATTCAACGTGCCGAATTAACTCTCACATCTTGGTTCGAAATTATCCTTCGATTTCTTACGATGGTTCAATCACTCGCCCGAACTGTCGCTCTCGTCGCCGTTGTAGCCTGGAGTGCTCGCTCCTGCGCTGCTGTTCCTGTCTCGCCGACGATCAGGTACTTTGGGTTCAATCTGAGTTTTCATGAATCTCATTCAGCGAATCTGGGTCAACCAGTCAAGTTACTGTATCCTCCCTTGCTCCTTCCACAAATGCAGGTAGCGCACTACAACCAAAAGAGTCGGGACATCCCCACCGGTGTCATCCCCCTCATCTATCGGGATCCTCGATGCCTCACAGGAGCTGGATGATCCCTGAACCTAGCGACATACCTTCCGGGGTTTTGTCCGTGCCCCCTCTGTACACTGGGTCGGCGGCCGTCTCCGCGCTACCTACAGGTCCAAGTGCAGCTATATCCAAACCAATCCTCCCGTATGTTCCTCGCGTCTAATTCTGCCTAATACATTTTTCTTATCGTCAACGATCTCACAGGCGTGCCGTGTAAGGATTCGCAATTGCTGGAGGGCCTTGCGGGCACATACTAATACTCTACCTAGGTTGAAAAGTACCTCTGTCGGAGGTCCAGCTTCTGCAGTGCCTTCGGGGGGATCTGCAACTATTCCGGCGTCATCTGCAGTGCCCTCCGGGATTTTAACAGCCGTCTCTTTCACCGGAGCGTCTTCTACGATCCCGAAGCCAAGCAAACTACCCAAGGAGAGCCAAGACCCGCACCACTGTGGTGGCAAGGAGCCTCATTCAATTCACCCTCATGAGTCGCACATCCGCAGCGCGAGTTCTCTGGGGAGGCCCCATACCGTTCCTCTCGGTAGTGCGTCGGCTTCTGCCATACCCAGCACACTCCCCAAGTACGTTCCTGTCTTATCGATCTGGTTCATCATTTGATCTAGACTGCAGGCGTAATTAGGTGGTAGGGGATGAACTCGAGTGAGCGTTGCTGTGCGTAGTGGAGGTTCTCAGACCATGTTTTAATTTATTCGAGTTGAGTCTGATGATGGGTTTATCCACATTGTTCACATGAGAATCACCCAAACATCCCTATTGCCACGATGCAGACTAGGAACCACAAGATTCAGCGGCATAAACGCAACGGCGAATAACTATTTCGTTCAATAATCTCGAGTTGTCGCGCTGCATCGATGAGCTCAGACAGAATGCAACCACTTCGGCGGGTTTTTCATAAGTGTAGTTACTTTTCTACATGACCAGGGTTTCGAACCAGCCGCCGGATCACGATCTCAACATGGCAAACATTGGGACGGCAAGCACGGCCAGCCTTTGCCGAGCGGCCGAACCTGTCTCTCCTTCGGCATTAATCGGCATGTTGAAAAAGTTGTGGGTACAACTTTGGCGCCCTTTTTATGATTTCAGTCATTTGGCGCTCGTAGGGGGCATTAGTTTGACTATTCACAGACGGAGATCGCACGAAGTGCCGAAGACAACTTCTCAACATGCCGAAAGATGACGAAAGATACGAATCGGGTATTCTTCACCTATTGCCAAGATCACCGCCAATCAATCCCTTACTAGTACCTCGCCAACACCCAATTCGATTCATTTGCCAATCGGCGGATGCTTACTGTACGTGAGGGATTAACGGGTCAGTTCAAATGATTGTCAAATATCTCTGCATCTACAGTAGCTATAACAGATCTGAATAGACAGTCTTCTTCAGAAACGAGCTGCAGAATTGACTATCAGAAAAGTTCGAGGATTTGTTCATCTATGGGTGTGCCTTGAATATATTACCTCCGAGACCACTAGGTAGTACCGGGTCAAGTGTCTGTTACCATATCTACACATACACGCTCACAATTCGGAGGCACCCAAAGTCTTCATTGACTATTGGAATGAAGCATGAGAGCACTCCAGGCCATCTCTGGCAGCGGTTGTGGAGGAACAAGGGAGAGGAGACCCGAGAACAGCCCAAAACGGCAATTTGGGCAGGCATCGGCAAGAAAGCATCCCATTTCTCATCCATAAATTACCGTATCATGCTAAGAATCTGGATCTGATAGCAGCAGATGCTACCCAAAACATTGCACGAGTCGGATTTCCCATAATCCTCACTGTTCGAGGGAAATAATTGTTTGACCCGTTACCCCGTCTGACCGTTAGTCCCTCACGTGCAGTAGTACTTACCACTTTGGGTCAAGTCATCAGCGGTCCGTGGTAATATCAAGATCGTGGTGCTTCTGGCGGGTCACTGTCTTTATAATCAAGTGTTGCTCAGGACCGTCGTTTCCACTGCCCCAATATGATCGTGCCCGCGAAGGAAGTCTCTACCAAGGCATTCGATTACATTGTCGTTGGCAAGTGCTATCTGCGAACATCGGAATCCCTCACTGACATTGATTTCTACTAGGTGGTGGAGTACGCTTTCTTTACCCGCTGTGAATAAGCCTAGCTAATACCTGGAGCAGACATCTGGTCTTACTTTAGCGGCTCGCCTTTCTGAGGATTCTTCCATCACGGTGCTCGTCATCGAGGCTGGGGCAGCTAATCTCGATGACCCTGACATTCGTTCGTAGCGATGGCTTATTCGTCACAATTATCTGACTATTTATTGGCAGTTGCGCCAGTCGCGGCTGGTAGCCATCTCGGCAAGCCCCAGTACGACTGGGCATTCAAAACCGTGAGCACATTTTAGGCGTCAATTTCTACTGATCTCACTGGCGTGTTTACTAGGTCCCACAAGAATCTTGCAAAGATAGATCGCTCCCCTTTAACCGGTACTTCCGTTGTCTACTGTAACCGTGGTGTCCCTTATCCGGAGGTAGTGGCAAAGGCCTTGGGGGTAGCTCCGCGATCAATTTCCTTCAATATCATCCTCCTTGCAGGTCCGACATCGACGGTAAGCCTTCAAGCTATTCTTTACGGCGTCTCGAGACCGACCTTCAAATACTAAGCGTTTGGAGAGCTCGGAAACGCCGGGTGGAATTGGGACCTACTGAAAGACTATTATATAAAATCTGAACGGTTCATCAAACCAATCGAGACGAGCGATGCAATGAGCTACGACTTGACATACCGCGGAATAAACGGTGAAGAATTAGCTTCGAAGTCTTGTATAATTAACAAAGGCACTGATGTTCTGGAAAGGTCCTCTCGCTGTCGCATATCCAAGCACGATGTCTAATTTCGAGGTTCCCTATGAGATGGTCCGTGTCCTCTCATGTCATCACCATCTTGCTTGAGTGTTCAACTCTATGTGCAGGCTATGCATAATCTAGGAATCAACCTCGCGAGAGAACCAGTGAGTTGACGTCCTATCCAGCTATCTCTGCGTACTGTCTAATTTCTTTTCCCAAGTTTTCCGGAGATGTAAGTGCCCTGTGTTAAATAAATGTGCCACTAGAATCGAACAAGTTTAGACCAAGGGCACCTGGCTCACACCTGTCACTATCGATCCAGAAGAACGTGTTCGATCGTATTCTGCAAATGTCTCAAACCCAGGTATATATCTTGGATGCAATGAGGATTCTAACATTATCTTCAGAAATACTATCAACCCAACGCGTGCCGCCAGAACCTTACTGTTGTAGTTTCTGCGCACGTCACGAAAGTCGTCATCGAACTGGACGAAAATGGCTGCGCCACCGCTGTCGAGGTGGAATTCATGAGCGAAGAAGCCCTTTATACAGTTCCGAATTCGCAAAGAGGTCATCCTATCTGCAGGGTATGTTTTAATACTCTGTTTTCTGCCCACATTTATTTGGTTCTGCAGGGCGATTATGTCTCCACAGGTAGCGTGTATCCATGGGGAGATATTTCATTCTTCGCTGATTCTGTGAAATCGAAAGCTACTGGAACTCTCAGGAATTGGGGACGAATTGATCCTGGAAGCAGCTGGATTGAAACCCGAGTTCACCTACCAGGGGTTGGAAATAATGTGCAAGAGCATGTATTTGCCAACGTCACTTGCGGTACTACATTTCTGATCCCACCTGAATTAAGATTGCTAAGTCGCCAGTAGAGCTTCGCCCAGAGATGGCGTCAGAGTATCTCAGCTTCGATGCGTTGAATGATCCAAAAGAACGTCTCCGTCAGCAAGAACTATAGTCGAGTCATTTAGTATCTCTTGATCTTCTCCTGTCTGACTATTTCCATCCTCAGTGAAACTTCTGGTACCGGTATTTTTGCTACGTGCCCAACATGCATAACATTCGTGCCTTTGGCGTCGATCAGTCCCACCTATGACGTCCCTCCAAGAATCTGTCGTCAAGTCCATCAATGAGGGTATATCCTCTCAGCAGATTTCTGCATCCTTGCAGAAGCAATACCAGATTCAAGTGAAACACCTGCAAGATAGGGAGCCCAGTTGCGAGTTTCTTCTCTCGCCGCGGTTCGAGCCTGGTCCGAGTGTGTTGCATTCGTCCTGTTTTGAGTTTTCCAACGTCCTGAATCGTATTCCAAAGACCCGCCCACGCCTGGCAAGCAATATATCACAGTAGCAGCAGTTTGTCAACCATCCCTTCTCGCGGGGATCTATCGTGCGTCGTCCAGCTGTCTCACAAATTCTACATCTGACGTGTCGCCTCTCAGCATATTGCGTCAAACGATCCATTGGTTCCTCCGAGGATTGATCCACATTATTTCGAACACGCTTATGGTCCGTCGCAAGAGCTTTTTACTTCATCACCATCTTATCGTGCAATAGATCTTCTGCAATTTGTCGAGCAAATCAAGTTTTGTCCGCAAGATTTTGGACCAGGAGCCGTTGAAGAAACTCTTGACCGGAACCGAACTCAACCCCGGGCCTGAGGTTCAAAGCGATGAACAAATCGCAGGTCTGTTCTCAAACTAGACTAGCATCGGCCTACACTTCATTACTCTGCTCAGATTTTCTGAAATCCGACATGAGCTCAACCTGGCGTAAGTTGCGTGGCTCCAATCTTCATATACAATTTTCTTACGCACGTACAAACAGACACCGTCGGTTCCTGTTCAATGCTACCTCTCTCAGATGGTGGTGTAGTTGACAGGACGCTCAAGGTCTGGTCCGATTATTTAGACACTTGAATCGCTGAACCATGCGTGCAGGTTTACAACACGACTAACATCCGAGTTGTCGATATTTCCGTCGTTCCGCTGCACATAGGGGCCCACTTACAAGGTAAGGGCATTCTTTCACACCCGACACAGCCTTATAAATAGTCGGATAGCTACCGCGTACGCTCTTGGAGAAATTGGTTGGGTTCAATCGAATCACAGCCTTGATTCGCACTGACGGTTTCCCTAGGCGCTGACATTATCAAAGGGAAGGTTTTTAATGTCTGAGTCACCGTTTCTGATCCGTCGTACCACTCTCCAATTTGTATTTCCCCTTCCCCAGACTGGGAAGTTTGAATGTTGCAATTAGGGTTGTTCACAGTAGCCCTTTTTGCTTCCTTTTTGTGCTCCTTTTTCTCTCCTTTTTGATATTCCGTAGTTTTTTGTCTGGTTTTTCTTCCCTTTTCAATTCAGAGATGTAAAAAGGCCCCAAACCCCAAAATGCAGACTCCTACGTGCCGAATTGGGCAGAATACACAAAAAAATGAGCGAAAAAGTGACGAAAAATGAGCTACTGTGAACGGGTGGTCTGGCGAATCTGGAAAACTTCTCGGGCATGTATATCCTGTCAAATATTTGCTTGTTGGAAGGAGTACATGGTTTGTTCAGAGGATATTTAAGAAGATAGGAACTATGTCCTCCAACAAGAACCAAGTCCAGAAGAAGAACCAGTCTGAAAAAGGGAAAATAAAAGGAACAGAAAAAGGACCCTTTTTGAAAAATGGACGAGGTTTCTCATTTTTGAAAAAGGGCCCTTTTTGACTTCCTTTCCCCGTTCCTTTTCGGCTTCTTTTTCAAAAAGGAGGACAAAAAGGAACCAAAAAAGGCTACTGTGAACAACCCTAATGAGTCGTCACGTGAACATATGTTGAACTTCGATACGATTCGCAATGAAACTTTGAAAGACACCTGAGTTGTATGGGAACATTCACATTGATCCCGAACAAAACCTGCGCTATTTACGGCTCTTTTCGGTGAGGCGTTGAGAATTGGCTAATGGAGACCTCGACAGTGTTGAATGGTTCAACTCAGATATACCCACCTCCCAAGTATCAAACCCCCGAGGCCTTCTGAAATTTGTAATACAATCAACTTCCTTCTCTATCCAGATCCCCAACACCCTCATGACTGTGAATCTGCCGGACCACCACAAGTTCAACACCATGTCTCCTTGATCATATCTTCACCCCTCTCGCCAATGATATACGTGGCAGCCTGAATTAGAGACTGTCCCCTTTGAGCACACATATTTTCATTCAGAAATTGGATGTACCATGACGGAGAGATCGGCAACTCAGATACAGTCAATCCCTTAATGTACAAATCCGGATCCACGACGCCGAATTGGCGCCTCGCGGGGACATGCTAGCGGTTCAGGCGGGATGGAATACAGTTTCGGCATTCTCGCCTATGAACACGTCAAGCTCGTCGTCAGTGCTTATGCTTCGTGCGTCTGTCCAGGCTAGGCTTAATGTGGGCCACTGGACATTTTATCGCAGACTCTATTACATACAGAACAAGACAGAGTGGAAGTACAAGTCGTGTAGAAGGATGGGTACCATACTGTACGCAGTCGAGCCCAAATGAAACTGAGTCAAAAAAAAAATTGTGCTGTTTACGCTGACCGATGAGATGACATAGTCCGCCCAGGGTCGCGCGGCGGCAAACCGGAGGGCGCTCCGGATAGTAGACCGCATAAAACATATCAACCTCAGAGGAGAGTAGATTCGAATTTATGATGGGGGGCAGGAGGGGGTCACTGTTATTCAATGCAACAGAGCCGCCTGGAGGATACATGAGTCGCATATCCTTTGAAAAGCGTCCCACATACGAGAAGATGGGGATACAACGGCAGCTGTGATACCGAGGAAATTTCCTGTTGGTGGGGGCGGTCCGTTCGAGAAGATGAGTTCGTAGTGCGGCGTATTTAATCCCGCCGCGGGATCCCTGAAGCGGTCAAAGATGGAGGAGTTGTCTGGGACACGTCACCACCCGATGTGACTCAATGGATTATCTACGAGAGGACCTGTGCGTGTGGAATTCCATTGAGCCCGCTGCTCCGCGGCCACAGTGGTGTTCCGCTCCACCATTTCGTATGTATTGGCCGAATTTACGAGCCAGGAGCAGGGAATGGTCCGTCAAGTTCTGACCGATGGCGGGCAGGTTGTGCAGTGGCTTAATTCCGAGAGCCTTCAAGGAATTTCCGACCCCGGAATACATCAGGATGACGGGGGTCCCGATGCTTCCCGCAGAGAGTACAATTTCCTTCCTGGCAGTCAAGGTGAACGGTTGTCCTGTATCGCCCTCAGTATAATTCCGGTCCGATAAATTTCAATTTACTCTTGCACAAATTCCACAGTGCGGAAGTCTTTGGATGCAGTCTGGAGAACACGAGTGATTCTCGCATGTAACAAAACGTGCAAATTCGGAAGCCGGATGAACTTGGGGCCCAGATACGATGTGGCTGAGCTGCTTCTCGACCCGTTTTTGACCGTCATTTGTCCCCAGCCTGATTTGTGTTGAGAACAGGCTTCGCTAAGTTTATTAGGGGTGCGCACCAATGCCAAGAGTCTAGCCCGATTCATGTCAATACTGAAAAGGAACTCGCTAAGTACTTCGGTAGTCTTGATTACCCTGGAGTCGATGGGACTAGGGACTCTCGCGAGTGTTACTGAATTAATTCCATTGAATCCGCTGAACGGCAAGATTAAATTGTTCTGCAGTGTTGTGGTGGTCGATGGGCAGAGTAAAGGCTTCATTCTATTACCCTACGTAAGAGAAAGAACACAAAACCACAAATTCGAGCACACCTTCCGGAAATACTACCTTTGGTCACTGTGCTTTGCTTCTGGGTTCGACTCGTCGCTTCGAGTGCTGACCTCGGATAGAGTCCCGCCAATTTCCCGGCCATGCTCCAGGACATGCTCTACGTCGACGGAAATGAGAGCGCGACCATCCGCGCTCGCAACAGCCCCAGGAAGTCATGATCATGCGCCCACAGTGCTCATCAGTGGTGTCAAGATCGTACTAGGCCGATGCAGTTAGTGGGCGGGAGAGACTTACGAGCGCGAATGAATCGCCCGCGGTTGCCCCGCGGGGTTCTGGGATTCAAGTTCGACTCGGAGCGCTTACCTTTAGAGAAAACTGGGCGCTTTGAGCTTGCGAAAGGAAGGCCGACGCAAAACTCGACAGACCAGTTTGTATATCTTCGCGACGAGCCCCGAGCCGGTAAGTCACCGTATAAGTTGCGCTAAAGTTGCGCAAAAGAGTGAAACTAGAGGCTGCTACCAACTCTCGTTCGTTCGCGTGACATCACACTCATGTGACTGTGACTACAAACATCTTTTTTTGTTCTTTGGCCGCGAACGGGGAGGCAAAAAGTATACTGGACCCGTACGTTTCTTTCTTCCTTCCTAATACCGCCAAGTCTCAGCCAGACAGTCTACGGAAAGCCTAGATGTTGCCTCCTCCACGCCTCCGGCGGCGAAAAAGTCACGAGCGGCCAGGCGGCGACGATTCCGCAGCTTATAATAACATACCAGAATTGGTAGACGCCTGGGTCCAAGAAGGGATATCACTACCTTTTTTCAACGGCATCTGGCGGTCACGGTCGAACAGGAATATCCTGGCTTGGATGCTCGAATCAAAGCCTGGATCCAGGCATAAGAAGGTCGCGACAGCGAAACTGGCCTGTGGGCGGGTCTCCCATGTGAGGCTAAAAGAGAAAGCATTTACGCTGCGATTACCGAGATCATCCGCGTCATCCTACAACATTTCGTCCACGAGACAAAGGAGGAGAATGGGGTCGTAATCTAACGGCGAACCGTTGTTAACACGCACGGAATCATGCCCGACGACCTCGATGACGCCGGTGCCGCTCCTGTCAAATCCGAGCCCGACATCTCAATCTTTGGGACCGGTCCATGTGCCACTAAGGAAGCATCCTTCCTGCAGACTCCATCGTACTCTGAGGCGGCGAGCCTGTGGGAGGTTAGAACAGACGACACTTTCGGGGGGTCGGAGAAGGGGCAGGTGGGCTGCTACGCGCTCGAGGTGTTCATACAGCAGCCATATCGCCGGTTCGTCTACATCACCCTCATAAGCTGCACCATCCGAATTCTTCGATTCGACCGCGCTGGGTGTTATTATTCTCAACGCATCAAGTACCACGACGGCACGGTCTTTTTCGGCAAGCTCGTCGTCCTCCTCAGTTCATTCAATGAAGCTCTCCTCGGATACGATACCTCCGTCTCCTGGGTGGACGGAAAGCACGTCATGAAGATGACGCCTGCGGAGATCTTTAATGAGGGCGTTTGGGAAGCTAACACCACCGAATTAGTCTTCGAACTCGACAATCAGCTGATATTTTCCAGGCGTACGATTCGGTCGCGAGGGACCGTCTGTTGGACCGCCAGATATAAGGGGGAGTATTATATCATCAAGGACTATTGGTGCGCCGAGGGTCGCGCCCAGGAGTCTGCTTTCTTGAAGGATCTCGCAGGCATCCGCGGTGTCGGGCAGATGCTCACATACGACGACGACCGAGAGTCAGTCAAGGAGGGCTTCCTCGACGCAGAGGTCATGAAATCGGATACTCAGCAAGGTTGTGACGAACAGAACATTTACGCGCCTAGTCCTCGTCAAGTACGACCAGACTTTAGAGAAAGCCAAGTCTGCTCGCCATTTACTTTGTGCGGTCTGGGATATTGTTCAGGGTAAGTTCGTCCGACCTTCCATTATGCGCATATTCTGACTCTTTCCAGCTCATTCCAGTAGCTTTATCCACAAGAGGATCCTCCATCGTGATATCAGCTTCCACAACCTCCTTTCCTCCCATGATACGTCTGGCTGTCGTCATCGACTGGGACTTGGCCAAGCGGGTGAACCCAAAGATGGCGACGGAAAGGTCAGACGGCGATGCGACAACGGTATGCATGTAATGTTATCTCCTCACATCGTTATTAATAATGTTTTCTTAGGGAGCACGGGCCTATCAATCGGCGAGAGTACTGGATGGTTCCACCCTACTCAGGCATCAGCGACAATATGGACGACATCGAGTCCATTTTCTATGTGCTCTATCACGTACTCTTTGGATACGACGCCTCTGGAAATAGCCTTCCTGCCCATGCGTTGGGAACAGTCGCCCACTGGCACGATATATGCACTCCTTAGACTCCAGCCGCAGTTGAGCATGCTCAAACAGAGTTACCTTCAAATCCCAAATCAAATGCGACTTAGGTGATACCCTGGGCCAGAGACGACCATTCTGAGCGCCATGGTGAATGAGTTGCGCCGATTTTTCAGGCTGGGCTACATCGGCCTTGCCCTGGCCGCTGAGGACCGCACTCTGTTCACCGAGTACGACCAAGCCGCCGCGAAGCAAGAGTATCAAAATTTATCGCTATCATCGACGTCGCCATACAGAAATTGCCAGATGTTTCTGAGCACCCTCCCCCGCACTAGTCGGTCGGCTCAAAGAAGCGCTGTTGTGCCCAAGATGACGGATTGGAGCCGGAGGCCTCCAGCGATGCTAACTCCAGGCGCACGGACAGACGGCGGAGACACGGGCAGGCGGCTTCTTGTAATTCCCGTATTTATTAACCTTTCTTCGAATCTGTATGCAGTGTGCACCCTTGCCCTGGAAAATAGGCGCGCGGGGACCGTGCTTAGCAGCTTCAGAAACGCACTAATAGTATTATACTGCCTCCTCGAAATATTATTTTAGTTGTTACTTCTTCCACGTTTCCCAGCTGTGGGTTACTATCTCTCGAGGCATGGTCGAACAACTAGTCTTGTTTCCCAATGCCCGACAAGAAGACAGTGGCAACTGCCGCTGCCAGAGTGGCTACAAATATGGACAATTTCGGATCATTCAACTTGTGCTTGCTCCATGCCCTTGACGCTCTCCGTTGAGGAGGACGACATCGGCGAGGGCGAGTTCAGCGCGCTTTCGGTCTCATCGTCGGCCTTCGCATCCCCGGCGGGTCCATCACCGGCTTCTGGAACCGCTCCACCATTAGCACGGAAAACCAGTCTCGATAGCCGGCCTCTGCCGTCCTCGACAGAGTCCCAGCGACCGCGCGCCTTGTCCAGGTCACACACGCTTCCCAGAGTACCGCAGTTTGACACCAAGTCTCGCCGCAAGAACTCAGAACTAGACTCACTCGTCGTCGAGCCCGATGTACTTGTTCGTATCCGTCGCTGGATCCTGGGCGTCGCTATAGTCGACTTTGATGTCGACGATGGTCCCGTAATCAGCAGGATATACCCCCCTCTCGTTGTGTTTCCTGCAGAGGCCGAAAACATGTATGTGCAATTTTTGAATCCTATTTCTGTCCAATAACCAGAATGTAGCGCTTTCTCTGCGTTCCCCGACTCGCCGCAGTTCGAGGATGGATCGCAAGACCACTCGTTTTGCATCCGAGACCACGCCCTGTCTCTGGGCGACCGACGACCAGCCGCCAAAGACGGGTTCATCTACGGCTTTGCGCATTTCACCCAGCGCAAAGACTCATCGACAAAGCGAGGCTATGAGCAGGTAGGACAAACGGCAGCTTTATTTCATACGCTGGCCTAATATCTCTCCAGCGCTCGCTCGTAATTTTGACTCACCATCCGTACCCTGCATTCTTTGCGCGTATAACCGCGCTTCTAGGGCCCCTGTTCCAGGAGCACGGTCTTCCGATGCTCGAGGCCGCGTGCCATAACATTGCCACCTGGTGTGTATCCCGCCGCAACCGAGCGCTCCCCCCGCTGATTCCACGGACAAAGGAAAGGTCGGACCCAATACCTGGCATGATCGCCGAGCTCGGGTTCCTGGGCACCGTCCTCACCGTCGAGCTCCCACATTCACCGGAGCAGCAGCAACTTGCGGGACAAGGTGTACGACCCGTGCACCAGCACGTATGTCTGCCGTTCCATCCGCAAATCATATTTATCCTCCCCAGATCCTCGCGTCTTCGTGCGCCTTCACTCCGCCGCCCCTCCTGCTCTTCGAGGCAGCGCTCTCGCATCTCTGGTCGCTCTGGGAGTGTCTCGTTCCTTTGCGAGCCGCTCCTCATCTTCGGCGCGTCCCCCGCCCAGACAAGCCAGGCCGTCTGGTGGCTGCGCGACCTCCTACGTCCCGCTGCCCCTCACCGGCGACATACGCCCAGTACTTCACCATCCACGACACCGACCACGCCGCGCTCGCATCGCGCCTCCCCCCAGCCGCCGGCCGCGTTCCTCGGCGTCACCAACCCTGTCTTCGAGCGCGCGTGTGCGCACTGGCCGCACATCCTCAGCCTCGGCCGGCGCGTCCCGTACGTTCCTTAGATTCACCATTTACTCCTGTGCTAACGGCGTTGGCAGACTAAACACGGCGACGCACGGCGGCAACACGCGGGCGCGCGCGGGGCCCCGAACCCGGGTGGACGACGCGCACGCACAAACGCTACGTCTCCAAGGACCGCGCGCTCCTCAGCCGCCTCGAGGCCGCCTGCACGCGGGGCTCCGAGCGCGAGCGTGCGTATCCCCGTTATCTCCTCTTAACATTCAGTGTTTCTCACCCACGCACTAACAGGCCTCGCCGTGTCGCTCGACCTGCGGCGGCACTTCCACGCGCGCACGACAGGAGCTACTCGTCCCGCCCGCGCGCTACCTGCACACGCTCATCCCCACGCCCGCCGAGCGCGCGGCCGCCTCCGCCTCCGCCTCGGAGCCGCTGCGCATGCGCGCCTTTAGCGCGCCCGCGTTTCTCGAGTCGCTCAAGACAGGTGCGGGTGCGGCGCTGCCGTTCCGGAGCACCGCGCGTCGGAGGGAGTTCTACGAGCGGTGGCTGCGCACGCCAGGGTTTGGGGTGTGGTTGGGGATGCAGGAGGGGATTGTGCAGGGCGTGCTAGGGGGTGGGTAGGCCAGGAGTAATAGTTTTTTTGGGTCACCCTCCCGCGAGCTGGTACGTTGTTTGTTCGGATGCATAACGGGTACTTGATAGTTTTGAAGCAATTGTTTTTCATCGCGGAACGGTCCTTGCTTGGTCCCGCCGTGGAATCCTGGCACCTGAAAACATGTCTCTCGCACCTTACTCCATCACGATAATTCGCTGGCTTGGATTGGGCTTAGAACCTCCGAGGCCGACGACGCCCGAGTTCGACGACGTTTACTGGCTTGCTTTTTTAAATAGCCCAGAATCAAACGATGTCGTTCAAACCCTTGCCATGATACCTTTTTTTTTGGCCGCGACGGATTCACTGTAGTATTTTGAAAGGATCACTAGTACCTCCCGCGCTTACTCCCTCCTGATGTTACCCGAGAGCGGGGGGGTAGTTTTCAGCGGCTCGGCAAGCTAAGTACTTGCGGTGTTACTCAACCCCCGGCGGTGCCAAGCTTTTTGAAACGCGTTGGTTTGATGGCGTGCCGACCCGCGCTAAGGTCAGTACTAGTCCAGATCCTTCAGGTTCTCGCTGACCTCCAGAAGCTAGGCTCGAGCAGACTACATATATACGTTCTTCACGAGCAGCATTGTCATTTTCGTTGTGCTTTGTACTGCAAGCAAGACCTTGGGAGAACACCAACTCCATGTCTTTGCGGCGCGCACAGCTTACCTGGGTTCGGCCGGGTGGCACATTGATTTTGAAACCCTGGAAGATCTCAGCAGGTATATATAACCCACCAGGATCCAGATGGCACCCATTCTTCTTCTTGGGCGCGCCTCCCCTTTAATATGCTTTTTTCTACGGCCCTCCATTCTGTTTTTCTCCTTATCTTGACCACTCCATGGGCAGTCTCCGCTAACTGGGCGGGACCAGCAACCTAGCACTGACGACGACGACGATATCCACAACAGCAAGAACAGCCGCGTAAGTCCCACAGGTGGTGCATGTATTCATTCTTACCGATCGCCTTCCAGTATACTGCCACCCTCACTGTCGCGGACACATGTACATCCCTCTAAACCGATGCCCACCCGTACTTACCCAGTCCTCTTCAGCCGTGAATGTGATACTGGATACGGGAGGCACAGACATGTGGTACGTAATGTCGGCGCGCGCGTCCCGCTATCGTTAACGAAGATTTATGTGCAGGATCAATCCATCCTCCATTGGGCCGTTCACCGACACGGGTGTTTATCGTAATATCGCCTACGGTGAAGGCAAGACGTACATCAACGGTACAATCGGCTTGACTGAGGTCGAATTTGCGGGGCATAAAATCCCTAGTCAGGGTAAGTCTCAGCATGAGAATCAAATAGCTTGTACTCATGCACCGCACCCAGCTTTCATCAATGTCACAGATGTATGTCCGAGAGCCTTGATTTCAGTTTCTGTATGCTGAAAACAGGTTGCCCAGCTGAGCGCAGGCTTTAAAAACGAGTGCAAAATCAATGGTATTTGCGGTCTTGTCGGTCTCGGCTTCGACAGTCCCACCTCCGGCATCCGAAAGGCCCTGACCGCTGTCGGCAAAGATGGCGCAGCGGGGAAGTCGGTCCTGTCCAACGTCTTCGACATGAACCCGGCCATGGGCCGGTTCTTTGCGTTCTCCTTGTCGAGGCTCGGGGATAAAATCGGGTCGGCGGATGCATCGTTGAACATTGGCGAGTACGACGAAAAGTACGCTGACGTCGAGTGGGAGGCCAAGCGGCCTGTATTCCCAGCGACGGGAAAGAACTGGCGCATCTTGTCAGACGGCATGTCCGTGGACGGCGTGTCTATTCCCTGGACCGCCAACAGCAACAGCACGCCGTCCGGGCAAAAGCTCGTTGGGCTCGAAACAGGAACCTCCAATATCCTCCTGAAAGCCGAGATTGTGTCCGCTATCTATTCTGCTATCCCCGGCGCAGTTCTTGCCAAGAACTCGTCGCTGAGGAACACTCATTGGAGCGCCGACAATGATGTGTGGGTCGTCCCCTGCAATGCATCCAGCAGTCTGACCGCGTACTTCGAGTGGGTGTACTTATCGACCGCAATTTGCCAAATGCTCACTTCCCTCACAGAGGCCACCCCTATCCGATCCACCCGCTCGACCTGACGGACCTGATAATCCAGCGCGGGCCAGATAACACCGAATACACTATCTGCGTGGGCACCATCACCAACGGGGGCACCATCACGAGCGGCGACGTCGATGGTCTGTACGGCGACTCGTTCCTGCGCAACGTGTACACCGTGTACGAGTTTTTCTTCTTTGTCGGATTTGCCGAAGCTCATTACTCGCTTACAGTTTCTCGTACGGAGACAACACGACAGCGCCATATATACAATTCCTTTCCCAGACAAATGAGTGGCAGGCGAGAAATGATTTCCAGCGCGTCCGGAACCGGCGCCTCGCCAAGAGCCCACCGGAGATCGCTCCTGCGGATCTCGTCCAGCTTTTCGATGGTCCTTCATCGGGCACATCCTCAAACTCGTCTGGCTCTTCCAGTTCCTCGTCCGGGAGCAGCTCCTCCGACGACAACGCGTCGGCCAACGGGACCTCCTCCGACTTGGCGTCCAGCCCAGAACCCTCCGGGAAAGTCGCAGTAAACCTCGCAAGCACCGATTCCTCCTCCGGCACCGACTCCGAGTCCCTAGCTGCGAAATACGGGCCTGCCGTCATCGGCCTCCTCGCCGTGAACCTCGTCGTGCTCCTCATTCTCGTCTTCCTGGGTGTCATGAGCTTTATTCGGGGCGGCAGGAACGTCAGGCAGACGCGAGCTTTGAATCCGCAGTACGCGCCCGTCAGGGTCAAGGACGACGTTCCGCGGCCGTCTTTTGCGGAGGACACGTCGTACGCGTAGGTTGACGGTTCTCTACTTACCTGTACTTCTACCTTGAATCGTCTCAGATCTTGGCACCATTACTGTATTCACTCATTGGACTGGCATTGGCGTACCCATACGCTAGGTTTGGCCGTACATAAAACATACATAGCCAAATTGGCGCTATAATATTTAGGCAGTCCCGGAGACTTTCTCAGTGTGACAAGCTGAAGCGTTCCGAATTTACTGGACGCCTCGTTCACAAAGAGCGTGGGCAATGGGACATACATATATAGAGTCCAATGAAAATGAAAATGCATCAATGAGCAGGAGCTGTACCGTCCTCCCCGCCCCACACGCTGTTTACCGCCCTTCGTCTGATGCCGAGGCCGAGGTGTGTTCGGAACGTAGACGTCGGACTCGGAGTCTGGCGGGCTGGGAACTTTCATCGTGCGGCCCAGGTGCCTGAGTGTAGCCAGGATTGGGGCCTGTAGGGCCCTTGCGTATGCATTTGGGGCTCAAAAGAAATGCCTCCGGCTCCGCCTCGTCATCGGAGACGAGCTTGCTTGCCGGAGCTTGCGGACCCAGCAATAGATACGAGGACAGCGTCAAGCGTAGACTTCAGGACCATCAACTTGAATCGGAGGGAGAGCAGCTTTACCGCTGTTTGGCAGCAGCCTCTCGCGTCCCGGCCGCGTGGCCATCGAGAAGGGAATCATGTCAAGAACGAGGGAACGACTGCCTGGTCACTGTGGCGGTGAGCCTAAGTTGGGATTGACAGATTACGCTCGAACTTCAGTCATCTCGGTCTCATCCAACTGAACTCTAGTCTCTGAACTACTTAGAAACAACACTTTTTGTTTCTCGACTCCATGGAAGTCCACGCGGATACCTGAAGCGAGTTCCCGCGGTCCGGGACGACGATTCGCTCACCCGAGTCTGCTGATCTTCTGCCTTGAGAATTCGGTTCCCTACTCGGATCGTAGATAACCCCGACGTGAGCTGGGGAAACTCACGACCAGACGCCGACCATGCCTCTTTCCTTCCCAATGCTAGCGCTTTTGTGGACCCTGGTCTCCGTCCTTCACTGTTTCTCCCTGTGCGCTGTCGCCACGACCTCACTGGACATACCTCTGAATACGGGCACATTCCGTGGCTTCTCTACCCCCAACGGTACCGAGAAGTGGCTGGGAATACCCTTTGCAGAGGCCCCCATTGGATCACTTCGCTTCAAGGCTCCTGTACCCATCGCGAAAGCCCTCAAAGGGGTCACCAATGCTTCGTCGTTTGGACACGCCTGCCCGCAGCCCCAAACTGCAAGCCTTGGTGCTGATGTCGGCGAAGACTGCCTCTTTCTCAACGTGTGTGATTTTTTCCAGCACAGCTCATAGTCTGTTTCATCAAACCGCCGGCAGGTTTGGAGACTTCAGAACACAACTGTTAACTCCAAGCTCCCGGTTTTGGTGTGGATTCATGTGAGAGCGTCTTTAACTACTCAAATATCACACTGTCTAAGAACAATTAGCCCGGCGCATACACAACCAAGTATTATTATGCACCGTCTATCATCTGAAACATCGAATGTGCTGACTTTTTTTAGCTCTGCGTCCAACCCTCAATTCGATCCCACACGTATAGCTTTCGCCCCTTTCCTGATCAGGACAAAACTGACAATTAACTTTAGGCATGCTTCATCGGAGTGTCACCCTAAATAAACCGTTCATTTTCGTGTCGATGTCAGCCATTTTATTTTTGCATGGGCTCTTTTTTGAACTTGGGTTATGTTCTCAGAAATTACCGGCTGAATACGTTTGGATTCGTAAATATTCTCGTTCTTCGTTAGCGTACGGTTAACACCGAGATTTAGCTGTCCAGTACAAGTGTCGCCCCTCAGGACTTGAACGCAGGCCTGCTCGATCAGCGTCAAGCTCTCACTTTTATACAAGAAAATATCAAGGCTTTTGGCGGGGATCCTTCTAAAGTATGTTACCATCGTTTTTACGATCTGCTACTGAGCGATCCCCGCATTAGGTTACCATTTGGGGTCAAGTAATGACGACGCTCATGCAAGAATTCTATCTGATTAGGCGTTTCTAGTCGGCCGGCGCCGGAAGTGTCGAGGCCCACTTCGTATATCCACCTGATCGGCCTCTATTCCGCGCTGGAATGGCCGACTCATCCACTGGACCTTTGTGCGTCTTATCTCCTTTCACCGACCCATCTCATCGCTGCGATCCTGCAGTAAGAGTTCTCCGAATGCGGCCACATATGACAAGCCGGGAAAGCCTTTTTCTCGCCTGCTCTCCGCTACTGGATGCGCCCCGGGGACAGGCTCAATCTCGTGTCTTCAGAAAGTTCCCTTTGAGGTAAACCTGTCTCATAAGCGTATTCCTCGACACTGCTCACTGGCTACTTTAGACCCTCTTGAATATTAGTAATGCCATGATAACAGCTACGTTAAACGGTCAACTTTGGCAGCCGTCCGTGGGGCCCAAGGGCAGTATGATCACTGAAAGAACCTCCACCCGCCTCGCTCGCGGCGATTTTCTACACGTACCTTACCTCGGTGGCAGCAATGTTGGTCATTGTTCAGTGTCCGGTCCTTTCTGACGGGTTGCCAGAACAACGAAGGCACCACCTTCAGCGCATCAGTCCGCAGCCGCGGTCTCGTTGGTGCGACAGAGGACGATGCTTTCATCCAGTTCATAGGCCATCTTGTTATCGACAACAGCACCCTCACTCCCGATATGTATGCCAAAACCCTGGCCCTCTACCCGGCCAACAGTTCAGCCAACGGTGCCCCGTTCAGCACCGGGGACTCCCTCTTCGACCGGGCGGCAGCATGGTATACAGACATCATGTTTGCGGCGCCCAGGCGCAGTTTCTTCCAGAACGGCGCATCGCTTCAGCCCATGTTCGCTTATCACTTCCGCGAGTTGATTCCTGGGAACGATCCAAGCCTGGGAGGTGATAAAAATGTTTTACCGCCGGATTCTTTACTGATTTGTTCCAGCATTCCATGCGTCCGAACTGGAACTTTTGTTTGGGCCGGTTCCGACTCCCGTCGAGGACGGGTTGGCGCAGCAAATGACGGACTTTTACATCAACTTCATCAGCGATCTCAATCCCGGAGGTGCCTGCCATTCACTAATGCGCGTCGGTGGACTGCGATTGATAATTTCGACAGCGCAATGGCCAGCTTACACCACAGGGGGAACGCGCCAGATACTGCAGCTCTTGCGGGACAACGTCACGATGATCCCTGACAGTGCGCCAATTCCTTCCAACTTTTGTTCATGTAATAACGAAATGGCCAGATTTCGATGCAGAGAAAATAAATTTCTTGAACTCTCCGAAGATCCAGGCCGAGTTTCAGAAATAAAACCTTGTGATTTTGATCACCAGCTCTTGGCACTCGGCTTTTTTACTTGCAGAAACCCCTTGTCTTCATAGTAACAGACGAAATATCATCCCGTACCATCCCGTACTAGGATCATGTGCGAGACGAACTTGACGGCGCTTTAAGTTTATTGCGCTTTGTCCAATCCGCACACACGCATATCTTACCATTTGAGTTCCGGGTGTTGCATACAGACTTCTTGGCATGAATATTTGCATGATTTCAAGTGGCTTAATTTTTCAAGGAAGTAAGCCTCTTGAGTCTTTAAACTTCGCTCGGGTATCACCGACGGCAGTCAACGGGGCGAGGTGCCGGAGCACGCAGCCGTTCCGTGGCGATCAATTTCCCACCGTTGATATCTTACTAGCCCCAAAGATGGTCAAATAATACTGTGGATATAGACATGAATGCCTAGGTAGTCTGGGTACTGCAATGCATGTCCCAGTTCTGAGGTTGTTCAACCTGAATTGAGGTGAACAAGGTGAAGTCGATGGTAATTGGCCGAGTGGTTGAAAAGATTGGAAGAGCCACAATCGCAGCCTTTGTCGTACAAATGTTTATTGCCAGAATAAAATGTACCCTATCCCTCTATAGAACCAGTCGCTAGAGCGTATGTACAAAATTCACAAGTCGTCTACATCGGGTCAAACCGTCATCTTGTATGTTGCCGGAAGCGGGCACTGTTAACTCGCTTTACTGCCGGTGGCGAGGTCCGTCCAGATCGCCACCGGTCAAAAAAATTGCGCTTATCTGGAGTGTCATCTGTCGAGCCGTCGTCGACGCCGGAGGACGAGTCGGGGGTAGAGGTACTGTTCCCGCCGTCACTGGTAGTGCCATCAGTGCCAGTGCCATCAGTGCCATCACTGGCAGTGCCGTCGCCACCGTCAGTGCCGTCACCACCGTCGTCGGGGGTTGTGCTATTTCCGCCCGTCGCCGTAGTTCCGCTCTCAGCTGGGCCGGCGGAAGAGTCGGTGGGCGACGGAGTGCCGGTGGCGTCGCCATCGTCAGTGCCGTCGCCGCCGTCGTCGGGGGTTGTGCTATTTCCGCCCGTCCCCGTAGTTCCGCTCTCAGCTGGGCCGGGGGAAGAGTCGGTAGACGACGGGGTATCGGTGCCGTCGCCATCGTCACCACTGTCCGGGAGGTCGGTGGGAGTCGATCCTGGCGCGGACGCTGTTATTGAAGGACCGCTGTCGGGGGCGGACGTGGGGTCATCTGGGAGGCCGGTGGGGTCTGGGCCGGCGGAAGAGTCGGTGGTATCGGTGGTGCCGGTGCCGTCGCCATCGTCACCACTGTCCGGGAGGTCGGTGGGAGTCGATCCCGGCGCGGACGCTGGTATTGAAGGACCGTTGTCGGGGGCGGACATGGGAGGCAACCCGGTAGGGTCATCTGGGAGGCCGGTGTCGGTGCTGGTTGGTCCTGTATCCGGTCCAGAAGGCGAAGAAGGATCATTCCCGCCTGCGGCAAAAAATAAAACAAAGATGAAATCAATGATAGAATAAATGTGAGGCGGCACTCGTCGCACCTGGTTGGCCTGGCTTTTGCGGACATGGTTTCTGCATTGGGGGAGGCGCGTTTGCGCAAGGACACATTCCTCCCCCCATTCCTCCCCCTATGCCTCCCCCTATGCCTCCTCCCATTCCTCCCCCCATTCCTCCGCCTCCATGATGCCACCCAGACCCCACATCGAGCGAGACAACCGTAGACTGGGCGTGGGTCATGCTCTTTCCTTTACCTTTCGTTTTCTTTTTATTACGACGGGCGTTCCTTCGTGCTTCTAGTTCTTCCTCGAGCTCTCGTTCCACCAAATCGGTATGCCGGAGTGCTTTGAGGGCATTCTCGCGAGCAGTTCGGCGCGTTTTATTCCATGAGCGGAACCGTTTTTTTGGCACCAATACATCTAGATAGCGGGGGCGAAGGTTGATTCTGCTGTCATGATCTGCTCTGGTGTCGACGTCGCCGGTGTCTATCCTATGCACCAAATTTTTCAGGTGAATGGCCGGGTTTGTGTTTGTCTGAACAACGTACGGAATGGGAGCACCGAAGGACGAAGCGACATTGAGAGCCAAGGCAGTTACCAGAATGCTGTTGGAAGTCGAAAACAGCATGATAAGCGTCGTAGAAGTGGTTTGTCAAAGGAAATATCTCGGAGAGAAGAAGTCGACTTGTGGATGAAGACAGACCTCTAGGCAACCTGCGCCAAAGAGGGAAGTGGGGAGCACAGCTGAGGAATCCATGTCTCGGGCACTTCATTATATAGCAAGTTGTGCGTTGCTGGCATAGAAACTGGGCGAACCCCGAAATTAGGTGCGTCGTCGCAACATTGAGATCCGTCACCGTCGTGTATAGCGTCTTTCTCCTGAAAAAGAACCAAAAGCCAGCGGCGAACCCAAAAGAATACACCGGGTGGAGCCACGTCGATGATGGCCGTCAAGGTCGAACTTGTGTTGCCAGTCCAAAATCGGTTACTAGCGCCGGTTACCCGTCGTGATGGCATCGACGGATTATAGCACTGATTATAACCACCGTATCTCGACCGGCTCGACCCTCAACGGTCAAACCAAGCGCAGTCCCCTACAACTTGAACTGCCTTGATTTTTCTCGTGTTGCTCGTATCCTTCCTGTACCATTTTGGCTCGTAATTTCATAAGTACGTATAAAGCACTCACCAAGATTTCAGGCGGTAGACTCGAATCGGTAATGTGGACGCGGTCCCCATTGCTCTCGAAAAGGTGATTCGAACTTTCCCATACTCTCGCATCGCTGTTACGGGGACGTGCAAGCGTCCAGGTCAAAGATCAAGCCACAATATCGATGGCAACCTGGAGGCTGTGGTCAAACTGGTTTCCCGGCCTTACGCGTACCATCCGGATATGGTTTCGGGGTGCCTCGAAAATAATCATTCAATTATAAACATGAGTGTTGACCGGATGTATTCACGGACAGGCTGAGGTATAACGTACCGTTTGGTGCTGAGTTTCAACGTGATGCAACATCCGATTTCAGTTTCTGTTGAAAAGCGGCCTGGTTTAAATCGCTCGGTTCGGGCGCATTATATGATTTGGGGGACTGTATTAAAAGCGCGCACATCTTCTAGATTGGGCCCCAACGGAGGAGGACGCAGGGCCTCGGACAAGTCGTCAGATCGCTAGTCGCCAGGGGAGATGTCGCATCTTCCGTGACACAGGAATGATATTTTTTACCAAATTACGGGTAGATTTCCGAGGGGGAGAGACACCTGGAGAAATGGCGAAAAGAATTGAAGAACTTGAAACTGTGGGATAAATAAAGGTATCGAGATCGCCCTTGGATCGTCGAGAGTCGAGAGTCGAGACTCGGCCGACCCTACGTCCAGATTATCGCGGGAGGAGTACCAACGGAAAGGCCGCGGTGAAGGGCCTGATTTGAGGAAGTATTCCAGCTTGTGTCAGCTCTGGCAGCAATGCAGCAGGTTGGTTACTGGCAATGGCGCCTTGGTGGCCAATTGGCACAACTTGAAGGAGCGTGTGGCAGTGCCACTCGCACCAGCCGAGATCAAGCCGAGGTCGGTTTACTTTGCCAACTTTCTGTTGTTACTTTTTTCAGAGTTTTGGCATTTTGCTTGTACGTGCTTGTGCGCGCTCGCATGGCTATGTCTGAAAACCCGCAAGAGCACCAAAAAAAAATCGGGACATACTATAGAGTCCATTGGCATCTGGCCATCATTTCGGCGCTTTTATTTTTTCGTCGCGAGACAAACGAGATCTCACAGAACCAAAGTCGGCAAGAGTTTTGTCATCTCGATTTCCTCCATGACTGCAAAACACGCGCACGAAGCCATCCAAATCTACGAGGCAACTCCCATGTATGTTTCCGGTTGATGCAACCGCGGCGTAACGATTAGATTCCTATTTTTATCACTACCACGGCGATCAAATCACGATCCACTCCGAGTGATACGAGGTGATACCTGACGAGTCTGATGTGGGTCGGCTCGAGAGGTTCTGTTTCACGTAAGTATTAGCTATTAAATAAGTTCTCCCAGGTTCTCACGTATCCCCCTGCTGTTCTTAACGGGACCACGCAGGAATATACCTACCTACCTACCATTCAAATGATATTTCCTTCACTGGCCACGGTATTCTAATAATACTCGCTCGAGCGACGACGACATGTAGCCCCATGTAGTCTGAAGATGCCGATGGCCGATGGGCCGCTGCGGTCCCTGGCGGATCGGAAGTGGTGGATCCATCACCGTGCATTTTGCAATCGAACGCGATGCATAAATTAAAAAAAGCGAATGGAAGAGAACCAGACATCCTTTCTTCCTCGCCCAACTATGCTTATTCTATTTCTTTGGCTGGTGGCTGCGAATTTTCTGATTTCACACTCCTTGGTTAGTGCGCCCTTCCAGTTTCTGCGTCCTTGGATGTCTATTTAGACATTGGAACATTTCGCGGAGTGGCCACGACCAACGGCACCGAGACATGGCTGGGTATCCCATTCACAGAACCCCCTGTTGGGCCCCTGCGATTCAAAGCGCCGGTCCCAATCTCACCTCTAGAAGGCGTTCAAAACGCCTCGGCGTTTGGGAACGCCTGCCCGCAACCCCCCAGTGCGCTTGCAAGCCTTGGGGCGCCTGTCTCCGAGGACTGCTTGTATCTCAACGTGCAGAGCTTCAATTTTATTTGTATGGTCAGTTCACAGAAATTTCCCAGGTGTGGAGACCAGAGGGAACGACTTCGGAATCTCGGCTTCCGGTTCTGGTGTGGATACATGTGAACTGGTTTTCTGTTATAAAATCCCTCCTATTAATGCAGTCGGAAAGGGTGGAGCTTGGACCCTCCTGTACGATCTTGGTTCCTGTTGCACTATGCTACAGGCGCTGACTTTTTGGCGTGCGTGTAAAGTTCGGCTTCTTCAGCGACCTTTGATCCAACCCGTACGTCGTACCTTATAGTATTCTCTTCTCGATTCCTAATGCCCATAGTTCAGGTATAATTCAGCGAAGCGTCGAAATCGGGAAACCAATAATCTTTGTGTCAATGTCCGTCCTTGTTTTCCCTCCGTCGCGCGGGTTGACTCACAAATTCACGATTAGGAACTACCGACTGAATACTTTCGGCTATGTGAATATATTGTACATTTTTATTCCTCGATGCAGTGCTAACACTCTTACAGCTTGCGAGCGCCAGCATGCTTCCCGAAGATCTGAATGCGGGCCTTCTCGATCAACGAGTAGCGCTCCAATTATTACAGCGAAACTTGAACGAGTTTGGCGGAGATCCTTCGAAGGTACGTTATACATAACAGCCAGTGAGCCCCCGGCTATACTAATTTGTGCGTCAGGTTACAATCTGGGGCCAGGTAATTACTTTCGGTGCTCCTGACAAGCTTAATCCTCATCACGTCTAGTCTGCGGGAGGTGGAAGCGTGGAATCACACTTTCTATATCCGTCTAGCGAAAGTTTATTCCGCGCCGGAATCGCTGACTCCTCTGTTGGACCCTAGTGAGCCGTCCTTGGTTTACAGATGATTGAAAGCCTTAATTGTTATCAGCAAAAATTCGCCGAATGCGAGCACGTATGACCTCCCTGGCAAACCCTTTACGCGGCTTCTGGCTGCTACTGGATGTCCCTCGGGCAGCATGTCGATCGCATGCTTGCAAAACGTACCATCCGCAGTAAGAATTTTGGTTCAATCAAGTCTCCCAGCTGATGTAAACTGTTGAACAGACTCTCATGAATATCAGCAACCAGATGATATTGACAACACTGAACGGTCAACTGTGGGAACCCGCCATCGGACCAAAAGGAAGTCTGGTAACAGAAAGAGCTTCTGCCCGCATAGCGAGCGGCAATTTCCTGCATCTCCCGTATATCGGTGGGACAAATGTGTGCCATATTTCTCTCGTTGTTCAACTCATCATGTAACCATCAGTTATACAGGCAAACGAGGGAACCCTGTTCAGCACGGGGATCGCCGGCCTGAACCTCGAAGGCGCCGCGCAAGACAGCGTGTTCGCGAACTTCATCCACCAATCGGTTATCGACAACAGTACGCTCACGGCCCCGGTCCTCGGCGAGATCCTCGCGCTCTTCGCCGCGAATGACAGCTCGCTCGGCGGGGCATTCCACACGGGCGACGCCCTCTTCGACCGCGTTGAGGCGTGGTACACTGACGCGATGTTCCTCGCCCCGCGTAGGCTCTTCGCCGCCGCTGCCGCACCCGTGCAGCGTGTCTTCAACGGCTACTACTTCGCAGAGTACATCCCCGGGAACTCGGTCGCGCTCGGTGGTACGGATACGATTAGTTAAACTCCGCTCCGTGTTGTTACTTACATGGGCACAGTATTCCACGGCTCGGAGCTGCAGCTGCTCCTGGGTCCCGCACCGCCTGCCGTCGAGGCGAATTCCACCGCACAGCTCATGGACTACTATCTCAATTTCGTGTACGATCTCGATCCCGGAGGTTCGTCGCATGCCTCTCTAGGAGCGGGGAAATGGCTGACCGTTCTGATAGCTGAATGGCCAGCGTACGATGTCCGGAACCCCCAAGTCATGCAACTCATGCGGGGCAACAACACGATGATCGCAGACGGCGAGTCGTCAGTTCTGACTCCTGGCATATATCCTAACCAATGGACGCGGTAGATTGGCATCTGGACAAGACGACTTACCTAAACTCGGCGGCGGTTCTAGACGAATTCGAGAAGTAATCACGCGACGGGACACCACCTCAACCAACGTCGACCTGCCTTCGCAACATTAATATACCTGCGTATTTACATAGCATTTAATACCAACACTCAGTCGTCGCTGTCGGGATCAGCCATATCGTCCGAGAACAGACAGAGATCCCCGAAGAACTTCTCCGGTTGGCAGGTAGACGGGACGGGGACGTCTGCTTCGGCGTCTTCAGCGGCCTGTTCAATGCATACCTCCTCCTCGAGTGCCTGCGCCGCACACAGAACGTGTGGGAGATCCACCTCCGGTTCGACGCACACATCGGCATCTTCCACGGGTCGCTCGGTACACAGATCGTCGGGGCCGCGCTGATCGTGCACCTCTGCCGGACTCACGGCTTCGTGGCGCTCAGCTTCAAGCCTGGAGGGCGGAGAGCGTGAAGTGGAGGATTTGAGACTCGGAGACGGCCGGGGGGGAGGAAATTTGAACGCTCGAGGAGTGTGAATGGGTTTGAACGCCGAAATATGCGTCGCATCGCGCTTTACGTCGACAGCTAAAGGGAACTTGTCAAATTTTGGCACCCGCGGGACGTCGCCGAAAAGAAGGCTGGGCACCGGGCGCTCCATTAGATGCAGGTCGACGGGTGAAGGAGTGCGTATGTGTGCAGCCGGCGTGCCGCGCTCGTCGTGAAAGTCGTCGAGAGAACAGGATGGGTTGGTTTTGTCGAGTGACAGGGGAGTGGTTGGACTCGATGCGTATATCGAGTCGGCGAGCGGTTCGGTGTCATTTAGTTCTGGAGTTGTACAGCGCTGCGGATCTTGGGGGCCGGCGATAGGAAATTCTTCCGTAGGCTCATTGTGAGTATCGTCTGAATGGGTTCGCGATGCCGGACGCGCAGGAGTAAGAGGGACCGGAGAGTGGCTGCCGTCGTCAGTGAACAAGTTAGAACCGTCGTGATGTGCACTTTTAGATCCGCGCGAGAAAGTCGAAGATGTGTCAGAAAAAAGCTGGGAATGGAATGAAGCTGCGTCGTCGGGATGGTCGAAGATTTCAGCGGGAAGATGCCCGGGGGGTTCCTGAGGGGCCGGGGCCGTCGGCCGTTCCTCCTCGAGCCCGAGGATGACGCCGATGGCACTCCAAGGATTTTGGTAGTCATAGAGGTTGGCGCGAAGCGTGAATGTCGTCGCATTCGGTTCTCCTTGATCGTTTCGCGGCGACAACTGAATCGGAGGACCGCACACCATGCTAGCGGGGAGAAATGAAAGCGACACAGAAGGATGGTTGAAAGATCGTGGGGTTAGCGTGTGGCTTATTTCAGGACTTGCAAACGGCTTGTTGGCGACATCGGGAGGTGATTGGACTGGGATGTAGGGGGCAATCTAGAGTGTAGGTGACATCAAGGTCCATCCAGAGCGCAAAAAATGGGATGACTTGCCGGCTCGTAACCCTGTTCTGAGTATTGGTCCTCACATTCTTCATCAGTGTCCACGTCCATTGCTTCGAATTGGTCGGGATTTGTATCCTGTTGCATTAAGTTCGGGGGAGAACGTGAGTAGGCGTGTAGGCTTTTCTGTAGCGCAGATTAGGGTGAGTATATAATAATCCTTGAATCGTGCCTGTCGTTTGTTGATTTGCTCTTCCCGATGTGAATCTAGACGAGACCGCTTTGATCCTGCTGTTGCTGTACGAGGCGGTGTGCGAAAATTCTGGCGCGTGGAGAGCCCAGCTAGATCTGGAATAGAAAGGATTCGATTCATCGCAGCCCGCATTGCTATAGCTGAAGAGACCATGAGTGTGAAATTCGAAAGAGACGATTAAACCGCCCACGCTCTGTCGTATCAAGAGCTTCAAGGACTCTTGAGCTCCTGATACTTCCAGAGCTCGAGCGGGTATGAGATTGATTTCGAATCGGGGCAACGACGGGCGTAGGAATTGTGATCTGTTCTTCCATATGAATCGCCGGCTGTTTTGCATGGGAGAGGGTAATGTCGGAGGCAGATACTCGTGGACCATATCCGCTGGAGCTCCCAGCGCTGGGGGCTCGACCACTTAGCCCCTTTGACAGAATATCAAGGCGTTGACGGCTGAAAAAGGTTTTATGGACGCGACCGGTCGCATCTTTGGAACGTGCCTTGGCGGCATTCCTGGAAACGGTCAGCATCACACGCTGTACAATGCCAGTTCAAGACCTTTTCCCGCCCATGTAGTTAGCACCAGGTGCCATTGAGCTACCAGCAGCGATTGTGGAGAAAGAAGAAACGGAGGACTTGGTTCAAATTCTATGACAAATGGGTTGTGGTAAGCCGGGTTGTCAAGAGTAAAGACCTTCTTGCGGCTCCTCCTTTGTTCGTTGCGGCTGAACCCAGTAAAGAGGTAGGAAGGCGGAGAGCGGCAGGAGAGAATGATTAGAGATCAACGATTTGAAACTTCGCTAGGATGCCGCCGGCTCCGACCTCCGGGCCGATGCAGGCCCACCTAAGTGACCGCCGAAACCATTACGTCAGGACCACTTAGGTAGGTTCTTTTGTAGTGCGAAAACCTACCTAAGTGGTCTGATTAGCATCGGAGGGGAGGGCGGCCGGTGCTTCTATTATGTCATGTATTCCTTATAGGGTGAAAATGCCATGCGCGTGAATCCCGGCATCTCCCTTCATCTTCCCACCACCGGTGGTATTGGTGGCGAAGGCCTCTGTTGCCGGTCATACCTCCGGTGGGTCCATCGGCTCAATCTTGCTACCAAAATTAGCAGTATCTAGATGACAAATCCTGGAGTGTCTTTCATCAGCATGCATGAATTCATCATTTGCTGAATCACAAATATTGTCAGGTTGAAGGCCTTCTATTTAGAGATTGGGGTCCTGTAAAATGAATGCCCATGCATCCAGTCATGATAGGGGAGCATTGGAGCATTCTGAATGTAGAATCTGGAATCTAAGGGTGGGGAATATATTTGTGTGGCTTGTTTGGTGTGTCCAATCTGTTAGAAGGCCTTCAATTTTGTCTTGCTCTACTGTAAAAAATAAAATCTCCATGAATCTGGCTGTTCAAGAATCATTGACCATGTAGTACCATAATCTGATTGTAGGAACATGTTTGATGATTGGCCAATCAGGAGCATTGAATCTTGTGGAGGCCTACCGTTTTGAGATTGGAGTACCATAAAAATGAATCCTCATGGATCCAACTGTTCATGAGGAATCACATTAAATGTGCTTCTTTGTCTTGGTGACTTGCTGGACTCCTTTGTCTCCTGTGTCGGAGGTGGTGGAGGCCTCCGAAGAGGCACTGGAGGCTATTTGAAGGCCTCAATTTTTGGATGGATCTCAATAGCTGAAGATATAATTAGGATCATCAATTGAGGCCTTACAATGCTCAAGAGGATTGAGAAGGAGGCCTCGGCTTGCCTTCCGAAGGGTCGGGTGAAGGCCGGGTGGAGCCCGGGCCGGAGATTGATGGGCCAATCAGATCACAAATAACGGTTTGTTGAATGTAAAACATTTACTGTGAGCTCAATACTGGACAGAATATTATGAGACTAGAGCCAAATGAAAGCTGTAAGTAGCCCGAACAATAGATGATCAACAGATCTTGGCCTACAGGAGGTAAATTTTGCAATGCGTGAATACGTACCAAAGCCAACCAAGTTGCATTGTTGAAACCTGTGTACATTGCGAGAACACCAGATTCAAGACTGTTCAAAAAATTCTAATGACAAGATCCATTCTTTCAATTCATGGAATACTCAAACTATGTATTAGGGCATCTCTAACAATTATTTAGAGGGCTGTGCCTCAAGTTTAGAGGAGGGAACCTACAAAATTCAACATAAGCCTTGAATACCTTACAAATTGTTGATTATCCTATACCTACATAGGCATCTGATACTACTTGATTGTTTCAAGTATTGCCAGTCTATAATCAGCTGTTTACTATGTTTAATACACCACAATGAGGATACAATGGAGGCCTCCAATTAGGCCTCCAATTGGCAGGTGACTTTCAAAAGGCTGAATTACACAGATCTCACACTGAATGCCATTGATGATCCTAATCATATCTTCAGTTGCTGAGATCCATCCAAAAATTGAGACTTTCAAATAGACATGGTGGAGGCTCCAGTGCCTCCTTTGGAGGCCTCCACCACCTCCGACACAGGAGACGAAGGAGTCCAGCAAGTCACCAAGGCAAAGAAGTACTTTTAATGTGATTCCTCATGAACAGTTGGATCCATGAGGATTCATTTTATGATGCCCCAATCTCAAAACGTTAGGCCTCCACAAGATTCAATGCTCCTGATTGGCCAATCATCATCAAACATGTTCCTACAATCAGATTATGGCACTACATGGTCAATGATTCTTGAACAGCCAGATTCATGGAGATTTTATTTTTACACTAGAGCAAGACACAAATTGGAGGCCTTCTAACAGATGGGACACACCAAACAAGCCACACAAATATATTCCCCGCCGTTAGATTCCGGATTCTACATTCAGAATGCTCCAATGCTTCCCCATCATGACTGGATGCATTGGCATTCATTTTACAGGACCCCAATTTCTAAATAGAAGGCCTTCAACCTGACAATATTTGTGATTCAGCAGATGATGAATTCATGCATGTTGATGAAAGACACTCCAGGATTTGTCGTCTATATACTGCTAATTTTGGTAGCAAGATTGGGCCGATGGGTCCACCGGAGGTATGGCCGGCAACAGAGGCCTTCGCCACCAATACTACCGGTGGTGGGAAGATGAAGGGAGATGCCGGGATTCGCGCGCATGGCATTTTCACCCTATAAGGAATACATGACATAATAGAAGCACCGGCCGCCCTCCCCTCCGATGCTAATCAGACCACTTAGGTAGGTTTTCGCACTACAAAAGAACCTACCTAAGTGGTCCTGACGTAATGGTTTCGGCGGTCACTTAGGTGTGCAGGCCCACCTACTAGTCGGCCCTCTTGACTGAAAACAATCTTTGGGTTCAAATCCCTTCACTACGCTGCCGTGAGAACGATGGATCTATGGAGGATTAGGCCGCCGGATCCGGCGGATCCGGCGGATCCGCCGGCCAACATCCTTCACGAGCCCCACATACCTGCACGACCGGCACATACCTGAAGGTTTTTGGAAGTCGCGCAGGATTGTTGACCTCTTTCACGGCATGTCTACGCCTTCAGGATGTTTTCGGATGCTTCACGCTATGGGAGATGCTTAAAGCATACACTGACATCTTTCAGGAGCCTCAATATCGTTGTAGAACTGTGAAATTCGTTCACGGTAGTCCCTGGCCTCCACGAGGAACACTTCTGCCTGCAGGAGTTTAGAATACTTTCACGACCCGACCCAGTGGATCTTTCACTATCACACACTCCGTTCAGGGTGGACAAGCTCCTTCAAAAATAGGGGAATATTTCAGGATACGTATTCGCCTGCAACTGCCTGTCCCGAAGCGGTTGATCTGTTGGTGGTTCGAGAACTTGAAGGACGGGACGCGATGTTTGTGATTGTGTATCCTCACGTGCCGTATTGTCCGCTCTTCCTCTGCCACCACCATCGCGTACGCAGAGCACCATCTCGTCTCCATATTACCTCAAACCTTCGAGAATAGGTCTTCATACGCCCCCTGAATACTCCCCTTCGCTCTTTGGCCTGAGCGAGGCCACGCACACTCACGCAAATCGGCCTTCTTGGCATGTCGCACGAGCGCCCGAAACCCGATGACGGATAGCCCGGGACTGGTTTGCGGTGCGTCGACAACCGTGGATCCCCAGGTCTGTCGTCTGCATGGCGCCTAGCGGACTGCCGACACCGTCATGGTCAATTGTCTGCCTCACTCCCTCAGCCTCGCCTTTGCCCTCGTCTTGTACGTCTCCCCGCTCCGCCTCCGTTTTACTATGATACTAACGTCATCTGCAGCCTCGAGCTCGAACTTTATCGCGCCTCGCGGCGCTCCTTTCCCCCACCCCGGCGCACCGCTTCCCAGAAAAGGCCGAAGGTGTGCCCGCGGACGTCAGAGAAGAAGACGACGCGTACGTGAAGGAGGAGGCGAAGTGGGAGGCGTTGAGATGCCGCTCGTGGCCTCCGCGGCGTCGCTTTCGCCCTCTGCTTCGGCCGTAGACAAAGAAGAAGATGAGCAACCGGCGGAACGAGAACCACAACACGCACCGCCACAGTTCCCCCCGCTCCCGCCGTACACAGGCTGGCACTCGCGGCCCTTCGCTCCGCCGGCCTCCCAACTCCCTCTTTGTCCCTCGCCCTCGCCCTCGCCCTCTCCTTCCCCATCCCCCTTGCCCGCCGCACATCCCAGATCCACCGCAGACCCGCAGCGCGAGCTCCGCTCCCGCCTGCCCTTCCACGCTCTTCTCCGTGCTCTCCTCCCACGCGCACGCGGCCAAGTCGCCCATGACGTTCGCGTTCACGCGGCGCAGCTTCCCCTTGGGGTCGCCGTCGCCACATAATTCCGCCTCCTCCTCGCGCTTGCCCACGAAAGCGAGACCGGTGGTGCGCCCGATGGGGACGAGAAGTTCCCGAAGGGTGGCCAGGGGAAGGGCGACTCATGGCTGCGGACGTGCGGACACCGTTCTTGGCGCCGCCTTCGCCCTCCCCCTGTACCCTGCCTCTTACCCGGGTTGGCGCAGCGGGCATCCTACCCCGCGTCCACTCCTTCCTCGCTGGCGCCGCACACACCATCCCACGATCTTCCAACCCGAGGTGCTTGCACTCGGCACCTGCTGGAACTTGCAGCTCTCGTTTTGCGCCTGATTACTCGCGAGCGTCGCGCGGCGGAGGGTAACGCGGGTCGTGCGGGAGTGAATTATGGCGGCACGCTGCAGTTGAGTTGAACTGCCCCGCGTGCGGCTGTGAGCTCTACACGACAGTACGATCTCCTAGTATAGGCTTACCGTACATTCACCTGTCATTGTCATACGACTCATTCTATCATCTGGATGTATCATATGCCCTCAAGGACGCTAGAATTGTCAAAATTTACTGTAGAAAGTTGTTAACAAACCGGGGACGAACGAATTGAATGAAATCCAAGTCAGTGTTTCAATGCTTCACTAATCTAACACTCCGAATCGTATTACTCTATGGGCCTGAGCGCCAACCCAGGTATGTATTCGGAAACTCCGCAACGTTAATACAGATGTAGAACAGCGCACCAGAGTTCTGAGTACTGAGTAGGACACATCCTTCTCGGATCCGGCGGTCTTGAAGGGCCAGCCTACATTGTTCACGTACTGCGCCGACTTGAAGGCTGTCGAGGCACTTTGGAGGTGCTGACCCTTCGTGGACAATTTTTGCCGGGGCCATGAAGGACAGTCGGTATCGTGAAGGACGGTCAATGTCTTTCAAGGTAGAACTATATTGAAGGACCAGGATACTCGTGAAGGAATAGTAATCATCTTGAAGGATACGAGACGGGCGTGAAAGACCCGCCTTCAATCGTTAAGTCATGCTGGACATCCTGAAGGAGCCTGAAGGTGTATATCGTGAAGGGACAGCGGGACAGGTGAAGGTGGTACAGGAGGCACTTGAAGGGGTAGATTTATCCTTCAGGACCGCATCCGGCGGATCCGCCGGATCCGCCGGATGAATCCTCCGTAGACTGGATGTTCATGCTGCCGCAGTCTGAAATGCGGCGGAAGTCGTTGGGCCGGAACTGTCGGCTATCTCATCTGGCGGCTACCACGTCTGATGAATGCTGCTGGCAGCGATATTTATAGGTTGACAGTCGATTGCTCGCACAAGCATTCACTATGGACTCTGGAGCTTCTCCTGCCATATTTTGTGGCTTGCTGGTTATCGCCATCTCCGCAGTTTACTTCAAACGGGCTTCTACCCTACCTCTTCCCCCTGGGCCGAAGAAATTGCCTCTAGTGGGCAATTTGTTCGACCTGCCGTCGCATACCGAGTGGGAAACATATCAGAGATGGAGCCGAGAATCCAGTGCGTAAAGACGCGTATGAGCCCGACTTGCATTGATCTCTAGTGCTATAGACTCGGACATCATCCATATAAATGCTGCTGGTACTTCGATTGTCGTTATATCTTCGGTCGAGGTAGCGGAGGATCTTCTCAATAAACGCTCAGGGATATATTCCGACAGGTGCTTCATTAACTCATCAGATAGATAGATACAAGATCTCTGACATGAACTTCCCAGGCCGCGATCCACCATGTTTAATGAGTTAATCGGGGGCGATTATATGTTCGGTGAGCTCTCGACAGCCCTCTGGATTTATGTAAACGTCCAACTCCACTCACCGAAGCGTTCAGCGTTCAAAAGATATGGTTAGTGTGACCCTAGCATGGCACTGCCTCGTTGACCGATGGGGAATCCTAGGGGACACTTGGTAATTGTTTAAATGACTTTTACTAGCGTTTGATAAACTTAGAATCAGGCGGGCACATCGGCGTTTATTCCACCAAGAGTTTCAGCCCGCTGTAGCTATGCATTTCCATGGACAAGAACTGCAACAGGCGCACAATTTAATTCGCCGGATGATGGATAGCCCAGAAGATTTTGCGCAACACGTTCAGCAGTAAGTTTCAGTGCATTCGTCTTTCAAACAAGGCCGATTCTGCCCTAGCGTCGTCAGCGCCGCTATAATGTCCATCGCCTTCGGTCTGGATGTGAAGCCATCCGACGACCCGTATCTCGAGGCAGCGCAAGTCGCGGTTCGTGCTATGAGCATGGCTGGAGTTCCAGGCCGGTTTTGGGTGGTGAGTGACTGACTTAGGATTCTGCGTTCTCGTCCATCTCAGGGACTTACTTCAGGACATTATCCCTGCTCTGAAATATATTCCCAGCTGGTTCCCGGGGGCCGCATTTAAGCGTAAAGCGGAAGAGTGGAATAAATTGGTAAAACGTATGGTGGACCGCCCATTCGCGGATGCAAAACGAGCGGTGGTAAGTGCGGCATACTCATCCCTTGGCATAGATATTGACATCAAGAATCTACAGGAAGAAGGGGTCGCGCGCCCTTCGTTCTGTACCAACCGCCTCCGCGCGTTGTATGAAAACCCTAACGAAGCCGGGGCTGTTCAAGAAGATGATATAAAGCAGGTCGCTGGAACGATGTACGCGGCGGGAACTGACACGGTACGTACCGGCGGCACATTTTGTCACTCAAAGATTCACAGTTCTACAATGCTCATAGTTGGTTGCCTCTCTGCTGACGTTTTTGCGAGCCATGCTGGCGAATCCAGACGTCCAGGAAAGGGCGCAGAAAGAGATCGACTCAGTTGTAAGCGCGGGCCACCTCCCTGACTTCGCGGATGAAAAGGCGCTTCCGTACGTCACTGCCATCGTGAAAGAAACGATGAGGTGGAGGCCGGTTACACCCATTGGTAAGGACACATTGCTTGACTGCGACATGTTGCGGAAACCAACTGGCCATTCAGGTGTGCCTCATTTCATCGCCGTGGAGGACATCTACCGTGGCTATCGGATTCCAGCAGGATCGGTCGTCATTGCCAATTCCTGGTAGGCAGCTACTAGTAACGATGCTTCTCACTCACTACTGACACACTTGCTGATATACAGGGCCATGTTTCACGACGAGGTAAAACATACTTCCTATTTTTGCCGCTGTCCTCTAGAAATATCACTCCACAGTCGGTTTACCCTGACCCATATTCATTCAAGCCGGAACGTTTCCTCACCGGTGGTCAGCTAAACCCTGACGCAGCTTTCGGATTTGGCCGGCGGTAAGAATTTTGTGTATGTGCTTGCTTGCATCCATGTTGCTGAAATCGCCGAAGAGCTTGTCCCGGACGTCACATGGCATGGGACACGTTTTGGATAGTGGCTGCGACCGTGCTCGCTGTCTTTGATATCACCAAGGCCGTCGACCGCGATGGAATCCCGATTGAGCCCTCTCCTCTTGGAAAGGCTACTGAACTTGTGGGGTAAGCACCTCAAATTTTAGCTTCGGTCTGCCTGACCGTCTTTTTAGTCCCCCATTGCCATTCAAATGCTCAATCAAGCCGAGGTCGAGAGAGGTTGCCGACCTTATTGTTCGCACGCAGAATCATTTGCCCCATAGCTAATAGATGGTCAGAAAAGCAGGAGGAGGGGAATGTAGGCGGGCTTTAGGTGTTCGATTCATATTTTCCCGCGGTTCATTTTTTGTCATGTGCAAATATTCAGTTGAGATTTGTACTACCAGTCTCCTGTTTCCCCTTGTTCCTTCGGCTTATTTAGAGTATCATTTGCATCCACGACACTCGTTCTATGTAACATATTCCCGCAAATAAAATCAGTAAGGAGAGAAGTCACGAAAACCCGAAAAAAATCAACGAATGTGCGAGACATGTATAAAGGTATAGTCCGAGGCGTACAACCCAGCGACCTGTGGCCCCATAGGAATCAGTATACTGTAGGAAGCGGGGGAACACAGTTGAATGTCTACGGCCGGGAATCGATGAGCTCTAAATTTGACCTTCGAGTTCAAAGATGCTCACTGCAGACATAGTTGAACCGTGGTCGAAGTATATACACTCAAGTCGCCAGTCACGAAAATGGGGGTCCGCAACATTGTCCGCGAGTACTTGGACGCCCCCTTGGGCGGCTGTAATATCTTCTACGGAAGGCAGACCGCTGCACCCGCAACTTCAAGGTGCCGCTGAGCGTGAAACGCATGTTGAAGTGAAAGGGCGTGGGAGACGGAAAAAACGCCTGAGTCTGAAAAGAGTGTGGGAGATATGGACACCTGCATGAACAGACAGCTGAAGTTTATACGAGTGAGAGATCGCAGCAAAATAAATATTGCGACGAGATCGGGACCTTGTTGCGATGATTAACTCCTAAAGGCAGCTTGGCATTTCTTGACTCCCGCGTCACAACAGGGGGGCGAGATAGGCTAGATCGGAGCCGTTCAAGTCGGACCTGTCTTGGATAGATTTAGCCATACAAACTTTGGCAATGCAAACAGAGCGCCAGTCGGGACGATTCAGAAGCAAATGGGAAAATGAGTGAAAAGCTGCAGCTCGAGTTGAAGCTTCCGCACAAAAAAAGTTCGGTGTGCAAGTACCGACCGGATATGGGTATTTCGACGAACCCAGGTCTGCGAATCCGATATGGTTGGGTCGCTGGATATCATGTACCGTCCTTGCGACGCAGCTTACAAGTTGGAGTTGAGATCAAGACTGAAACATGACGGCACGATTAGTCGAGGAGAGTTCCTGTCCCGTCTCCAGCCTGAGACGGGATGACGAGACAGACCTTTGCCAAGCTTTGGAGTCAGAATTGAGCGACAGCTAACAGAGGAAATTGGAACTTGGTTTAAATATATCTTCAGCATCTCTGGAGTGGCCCTAGTCTTCCAGGGGCTTTGCTAATGCCATTGACTACGCTGTTGAAGTTCAACTTGGCGGATAATTCGGAACATTCGATCCGATTGTGACCTACAGAAGCAAACAACAGATGCATATGTCAACAGTGCGTTCTCTTCGCTGCGCAGACGGTTCCGAAGTTGGAGGGCGCGGGACCCGGGCGAACTTCTTTTCTCCATCCTAGAGGAAGGCTGGCGGACCTCGTCCTGACTACGGATCTCAAGCGGGTCTTCACCGCGCTTCAGTGCGCTGCTCGGTCGGAAATCGAATGCGTCGGATACATGCGGTGAAGGCGGGGGGGGGGGGATGCGCACGCGAAAGGCACGAATGTCGCGAACTTGAAAGTCGATCCAGATCTGAGTATGGCGCAATGATCGTGCGGCCGTCGGTTTGCCTCCAATGCCTCATCGCTTAAGGCCCGGCGGGATTTCGCACCGTTTACACTCAGGGAGTCTCTCCTGACAAACCCCTCTCAATAGCGGCCCTGTACCCCCATATGCGACTTCGCAGCGGCAGTGAATTAGCGGCCGCTCTCACCTTTATGCTTTCCCGCTTCGCTATCGCAGATTTCGATTACGTTTACAGCCTAATCTTCCGACTTGAACCCAACCAAAAAGCAAAAGGCCCTCACGTCCTGCCTACGAACCACCCCTGTAGATTTACTGGGCGGGGAATTCAACGCTCTGCTTCACTCCCAAAACTCATCTCATCGACGGTGCCATGGATTCTTGCCCTCTACCTTTGATCTGCGCCTCTCTATGTGTTTCAGCTGTGTCGATACTCTACTTTAAATTTCGGTTTCATGCCCCCCCTCTCCCACCAGGTCCACGGAAACTCCCCTTGGTCGGCAATCTGTTTAGCATGCCACTTCATTCTGAGTGGGAAACCTATTGGAAGTGGAGCAAAAAATATGGTAGGCACGCTGCCGAAAGGAAACCAAAACCTAATGTAAAACCCAACAGACTCGGACGTGATACACCTCAGTGCCATGGGAACCTCCATCGTCGTGCTATCTTCGCTCGAGGCAGCAGAAGATCTGCTTGACAAACGCTCGGCCATATATTCAGATAGGTATGCTCTACATGTCCACATCGTTGAATTGAGATTGAACTCCCTAGACCGAGAGGGCACATGCTGGAACTAATGGGAGGCACTTTTATGTTTGGTATGCAGCTGATTCGCCTCATTTTTGTCTCTAAACTTCTGCTTCCCTTAGCATTACAGAGATATGGTGAGTCTCGGACTGTATCCCGCGTCTCCTTGCAAACATTGTTTATTCTAGGCGATACCTGGTATGAATCAATCGTTCTGTCTAAACCCCTGATTTATGCTCTTGATAGGCGTGCCCAGCGCCGTCACTTCCATCACGAGCTCAATGCCGTATCAGCTCGACGGTTTCGCTCCCTAGAGATTCAGCAGGCCCACGATTTGCTGAGACGTATGCTCGATAACCCGGATGCGTATGACGAGCACTTTGACTAGTCCGTAGCTCCAATTTACTTGGGCCATGGATCACATTAATTCTTCTACGTCCAGTGTGTTTGGCGGGATTATGATGACTATGGCGTACGGTCTGGACACTCTCCCTCACGATGACCCCTACGTCAACCTGGCACACATAACCCTCCGTGTGTTGAGCCATGCCGCAGTTCCTGGACGGTTCCTAATAGTGAGTGCCTTGTCCATAGCCCGACGATTTTCTCAGGAAAAGTAGGATGTCATCCCGGCCTTGAAACATGTTCCTTCTTGGTTTCCTGGAGCTGCATTCAAACGGAAGGCGGCCGAGTGGAAGGAACTTGTCCAAGAAATGGTCGACCAGCCATTCGCGGCCTCGAAAGACGCCATGGTGAGTGTTTGAGGTCCCAAATTACTCTGGAGGGAAATTTAACGTCCAATTTCGCTCGATAGGCGAACGGGATCGAGCGGCCATCGTTCATAACAAGTAGGCTCCTCTCCCGTGACGGCAGAACGAAAATGTCCCTGGAGTCCCAGGAAAGGGACATAAAGGAAGTTGCCGCAACAATCTACGCGACTGGAACGGATACTGTAGGTCACAGTTTCATCTTCAATCAATGTGTTTTCATGACGGTGCAATCACGCAGACTCGGGCCACCCTTCTAATGTTCCTGCGAGCCATGTTAGTACATCCGACAGCTCAGAAAAAGGCACAGCAAGAAATCGACGCCGTAATAAGACCCGGTCATCTGCCTGGTTTCGAGGACGAGGATCAGCTACCTTACGTTACTGCCGTGGTGAAAGAAACCATGAGAATGTGGCCTGTCGCTCCCATTGGTAGGCATTTTATTCTTACATTGACTGGAAAAGCTGGAAAATGTTTCAGCTGTGCCACATGCTGTTACTGAAGACGACATTTACCGAGGTTATCGCATACCGGCCGGTTCCGTAGTTATCGCGAATTCCTGGTAAGTGCGCACGAGGTATTTCTCGTTCTGAATCTGACGCAATCGGGTCATGCAGGGCGATGCTCCACGATGAGGTACAAAATCAAACGTCGCTCATATCAACTTGCCGCTAACCCATTCAGTCCGTGTATCCTGAGCCCCACACGTTTAAGCCGGAGCGCTTCTTGCTCGACGGCAAGTTGGACCCATCCGTCAGAGACCCATTGGATATCATTTTTGGCTTCGGTCGTCGGTCAGTTCGCGGCCATTGTGTACGATATGTATGCTGAAAACACTAAGGTCCTGCCCCGGGAGATACATGGGCTTGGATTCAGTCTGGGTCATGATCGCGTCAATGTTGGCTGTCTTCAACATCAATAAGCCTATTGGAGAGGATGGAAAGGTGGTTGAACCACCACCAGGGCACATATCTGAGCTTGTCGTGTGCGTGTGTCATTTTTAAAACTGGGGTTTACTGAATTTCGTCCAGTGTTCCTGTACCCTTCAAGTGTTCCATCAAGCCGAGGTCGGGGTATACAGCGGAGCTTATTCGATCTACAGCTATTATGTGAAGGGATTCGTTTTTGTCGGTTTCAAGCAGGGAAGTACAATCGCTACATCTTACAGAAGAGTGTAGAGCTCCATCGATTTCACCATTTATCCACTTCATTACGACCGACCCCTCCCAAACTGAGTCTCTTGACCGTCGGATCCTCCCATATCTGTCAAGATATTCACATGAATACCTGTGAAGGCTTCTCGTGTGACATCACGGGCAACAAAAAATCCCAGGCCAACCGTATCAAAAATAATGAGCCGAGCATGGCGGATGACCCGTATTTATAAGGCCACAGTCAGCTGCGGCGTAGACATTCACTATGGAGTCTTTGCCCGCCACATTCTGTGGCTTGCTGCTATTAATCACCATCTCAGCCTACTTCAAGCGCCGTTCAGCTTCTACCCTGCCTCTCCCACCGGGGCCAAGGAAATTGCCCCTCGTTGGCAATTTGTTCAGTATGCCCTCGCATTCCGAGTGGGAAACATATTGGAAATGGAGCCAAGAATCTAGTGGGCAGGCCTTTCTGAACTCAACTTACATTTACTCTCCGTCCTAGACTCGGACATCATCCATCTGAATGCTGCTGGTACTTCGATCGTCGTCATCTCTTCGGTCGAAGCGGCGAAGGATCTTCTTGATAAACGCTCAGTGATATATTCCGACAGGTGCGCCATTCACTCTACTTATCATCTCAAAGCCAACTTCCGAGACTCTCAAGGCCACGATCCACGATGCTTAACGAATTAGTTGGGGCCGATTTTATGTTTGGTGAGATCTAAACAGGCAATCGAAATACTTACTCACTGCTTGGAGCAGCTTTTCAAAAATACGGTGAGTGCAAGCTTGGAATTCCATCTCATTTTTTCTGACAAGACTCACAGGGGACACTTGGTGATTAAATAAATTTATCCTGCCTTGGGTATTTATTAGCATTCAAATCAGGCGGACACATCGGCGGTTGTTCCACCAGGATTTCCAGCCCATCGCCGCTAAGCTATTTCGTCCACAAGAGCTTCAGGCAGCCCATCAATTAATTCGGCGGATATTAGATACCCCAGATGACTTTGCTCAACACTTTTTGCAGTATGTCGTGTTTATGGCCTCCATTTTTGCAACACATTTACATGTAAATCTCTTCCTAGCGTTATGGGCGCGATCATAATGTCGATCGCTTACGGGTTGGATGTGAAGCCGTCGGACGATCCTTATCTCAATGCGGCACACGCGGCAATTCGTGCCATCAGCGCGGCCGGGATCCATGGACGGTTCTTGGTGGTGTGTTTTGAATTGAAATTCTCCTCATTCAGATATCTGATGTGATCAATTCAGGACAACCTACCTGCTTTGAAATACATCCCTAACTGGTTCCCGGGTGCTGAATTCAAACGAAAAGCGGCAGAGTGGAACGGAATGGTGAAGAAAATGATGGATATCCCATTCACGGATGCTAAACGAGCGTGGGTAAGCTTATGAGATCAAGGTTACATATTTCGGTGAACTTACTTCAAGCGTCGATCCACAGGTAGAGGGAGTGGCTCGCCCCTCGTTCACGACCAACCGGTTGCGCGCGCTTTATGAGAATGAAGGCGAAGCCGTTCAGGAGCAAGATATAAAGGAGGTCGCAGGAACTCTATACGCCGGGGGAACTGACTCGGTAATGCCCTTGCGCCCCTGGTTTACCCTCCCAGTTCATTTTCATAGACGAGTGCCACCCTGTTGGGCTTTGTGCGAGCCATGCTTGAGAATCCCGACGCCCAGAGAAAAGCGCAGAAAGAGATCGACTCAGTTGTAAGCCCAGGGCAGTTACCTGATTTTACGGACGAAGCGGCGCTTCCATATGTTACTGCCGTCCTCAAAGAAATACTGAGATGGTGGACTATTGCACCAATCGGCAAGCACAGACTTGAATATGACGTGTCACAGAATGCAAACAAGCTTCCAGGTGTGCCTCATTTCATCGCCGTGGAGGACATCTACCGTGGCTATCGGATTCCGGCAGGATCAGTCGTTATTGCCAATTCCTGGTCGGTGCCAACTTATTCAGCGATCTTCATTCACTCATATACTTATTTATCTTGAAGGGCTATGCTCCACGACGAAGTAGAACATGTTTACTTTTTTGGCGACCGTCCTTGAAAATAACCCACTCATCAGACCGTTTACCCCGACCCACATTTATTCAAGCCGGAACGCTTCCTTATTGACGGCCAGTTGAACCCAGCGATAAGAGACCCCGAAGCAGCGTTCGGCTTTGGTAGGCGGTGAGTGGTTTGCATATGGGATCACATAAACGGCTCTGAAAGTGCCGAAGAGCTTGTCCTGGACGGCACATGGCGCGGGACACGCTCTGGATAATGGTCGCGTCTATGCTCGCCGTATTCGACATAGCCAAGGCTGTCGATCAAGATGGACAGCCGATCGAGCCACCTCCCGGACATATTTCTGAACTTGTGGTGTGAGCATAGCATATTTGATCTGGATTTTACTGACCCAATTCTTAGAACCCCACTGCCGTTCAAATGTTCTATTACGCCGAGGTCAAAAGAGGCTACGGAGCTTATTTTGGGAACAGGCAATCTTCTACCTCAAATTTGATCGGCGCCCTAAAAAGTGGGCCCCAGTTTACTTGAATATGTTGTCTCTGTCCCTCAGCCGATATCTTGCACAACCGTGTTAAACATTGATCTGACGTAATACCTTCCCACGGTTCAATTTTGGCACCTACCTGTTGAGAAGCCTTGAGTTCTGCGTGATTGGGGACATCGGCGCGCGGATGTCTTCAATAAATAGTCTGCAGCCTACACCTTCAACCTTCCAGGCTCATCGCAGTCCTGACTGGAATGATACAGAGCCACCGAAAGACACGGTGAGAGAGAATACCGGTGTTAGACGCGCGGAGTGTTTGGGAAAGAGGAAGAGTAAAGGGGGACCGGTAAAGATACGAGACTGTATGGCGAGAATGTTGCCATGATATTAGAACCCGGTCCAAGGAAATTCTCCGTGCCAAGCTCTAAACAGGTGGGTAGTTCGTTAGATCATGATGCTGAAGCCGAACAATCCAACTATGGGTCGCTGAACAGATTCATCCGGATTACGGAGTAGATTCGGGAAACAATAGAAAATCATGCAGAATTAGCCGTGGATCGAATGATGTCTTCAACTTCTTTCGACCTTGGTTTTATGGAACACTTGAACGGAAGGGGCGAGCTGCGAGGTTATGTAGAGTCAGCCTTGAGTTCAGACAGATAAAGATTTCGAAGCGCACTCAACAAGCTCAGAAGTATGTCCTGGAGGCGGCTCGAGGACCTCTCCATTCTCGCCAACGGCTTTGGTGATATCAAACGTAGCAAGCATGGATGCGACCATTATCCAGAGCGTGTTCCACGCCATGTCTTTGCCAGCACAGACGCTTCGTGAACCTGTGATCAGGCCGTATTCATACATCAACGAATCGAAACTGACCGGCGACCAAATCCAAAGACCGCATCGGGGTCCCTGATCGCGGGATTCAATTTCCCATCAATCAAGAACCGATCCGGGTTGAATGCGTGAGGGTTTGGATAAATTGCCTGGAGCAGTAGTCATCGAATGGCATGATCAAGCTCTACTGGGAGCACATACCTCATCATGAAGCATGGCCCTGTGCCGGATTCGAATACTGGCAGCGACGATAAAACACGAGCACGTACCAAGCATTCGCCATGATAAATGAACCAGTAGGAATGTGATACCCCCGATACGTGTCTTTCACATGGAGAAGTCGAGGTAAGCCTAGAGCAGCGTAAGCCCACAAACTTCCATTCGACGCGGGAAGTGGCTACCAAGGGGAGTGATGGGCCACCATCTCAGCGTCTCTTTCACACAGGCGGACACGTAGGGCAAGTCTACCTCGTCTGCAAAATCAGGCAAGTGTACCGGATCGGACGACCGAGTCGATCTCTTGTTGAGCTTTCTTCTGGGCTTCCGGATTCTCGAGGATGCCGCGCACGAAGACACGAAGTGCGAGTCTAGACTGCGTCGGCTCAAAGTAGGGTCAATTTTTCTCGTCTACGTGCAACGGCACATACCGTATCTATTCCCCCTCCGTACATCGTCCCAGCCACGCCCTTAATGGCGTCTTCCTGCATCTTCTTGTCCGCATATTCATCCAGCGACTGCAAATTATCCATGAGAAAAGACGGATGTGCCGTTCCGTCATTCTGTTGGTTGAGTTGAGCCCACATTATATATGTGATCCACATACCAGAGCACGCTTGGCCGCCTCAAAGGGCAGATCAACCATCTCATGGATGATCTTCTTCCACTCTGCCGCCTGGCGTTTAAAACCTGCCCCTGGGACCCACGCGGGAACGTATTTCAGGATCGGTATACTGTCCTGCGGTTGACATTATTCGTGTTGTGGAAAGCCTCGCCATACAGGAGACGCACCACAAGGAACCGCCCAGGCATGACGGCCGCGTTGATCACATCGAGCCCCGCGTCCGACGCTTTCATGTATGGGTCGTTCGCGGCCATCACGTCCAAGCCATACGCCACGGATATCATATTCGCGCTCACGACACTATCAAGCCCTCAAGTCAGCTTGAACAAGACCGCGGCAGGCCACACACTGGTCGAAATGTGCTGCGAACGCATCCGGCTCAGTCGACCAAGCGGCAGAGGAGATCATGCGCATGTTTCAGGCCCTGCGGCTGGAAACGTCGGGCAGCGGCACCGTCGAGCGCCTGGTGAAAGAGCCGTCGGTGGGCGCGCCTAGTGATTCCGGTGGGTATGTAGTCGAACGCAATGCTGTAGATATTCATACCAAGTATCACCTGATACCCTTTGGTTAAACAACGAATGTCGCTGCGAGGGTGGAGGTGACACACCGTATTTTCCGAAACCTTTCCCGAAACGTTGTTGAGGAATAATAGAAAAGCGGACGGCCAAGGATTCGCAACTCTCACCAAAGAAAAAGTCGCCCCCGACTAATTCGTGAAACATCGTAAAACGCGGTCTTGTAGCCGCGCAGGATGGCAATTATCAGCATTGCATAGACAGAGAAATCAAATGCGAGAACCTATCAGAATAGATAGCCGATCGTCTATCTAGAAGATCCTCCGCAGCCTCCAGCGACGACAAAACGACCATCGAGGTGCCCGCCAGATTCAGGTGGATGATGTCCGAGTCTCCCTTCGCGTTCAGCACGGAAAGTCGCAAGTGTGGGATGGGAATGACGCACTGAATTGCTTGCTCCATTGCGCATATACCTCCCACTGACACGATGAGGGCATGGCCAGCAGGTTGCCGATAAGAGGCAGCTTCGGCGGCCCAGGAGGGAGGGGAAGCTGACGCTGCCGCCGCAAGTAGAGAAAATAGACGACGGCGACGCCCCCAAGCAGGATAGCGGGGATGGTGAGTGAATGATCCATGAGCATAAGAGGCAAGGGACAGCTAGCTCCACTCTAGTCACTGGATCGACCTGAAATTTGCCTCCGTCTACGAAGGAACAGCGCCCATCGGCGGTTCAGCGGCTTGATGGCGTCCACAGAAAAATTGAATACGTTGGTATTACCAGGAGGCCTAGGTTTGCGGGGCGGGTAAAATGCCGAGAGAAACCAGCTGCCAGGCCACCTAGAAGGTCACCGGGGATGAAGCTGAGGGCGTTATCCATTGGAATGACTCGTAGAGGCGGGGAGGACAATCAGGACGCCGACCCTGGTCACGGGAGCGACCTAAAAATTGGCCAAGGGAATGGCGGCGATTCTGCGGCGCATCCAAGGCATCCACGAAAAGGGGGCCGAAACAAAAATGCTAGCTTTACCAGGGTTCGCGGGCAAGATGGTGAGCACCGACAAAGGCAAAGCACCACGTCATGTCCAAGGTATCTTGAAAAAGACAAGCCGAAGTGGTCTCACAGTTCTTCAGCCCAAGTAACACATACTTTCTTCTCAGTTGCCGTTGCGTGAGTTAACAACCGGCAAACAAAAAGGGTTGTTAATATGTAACGTTATGCCTTGAATTATGTGCACTGGGTCCAATTCGAGTTTTTGTTAGTCTCCAACGGACTGGGCTGCCAGCGAGGTCGTATCCCACACAGCCGAACATAGCTTAAACACAAGTTGTGACAAGGTTGTGAGTCGGAAGGAAAAGGTGGATGACTAATCGAGTCACCTGTCTTTGCACGGTCCCGCCTCCCTTGTCCCGGACCACAACAATAGCCCACCTTACTAGTCCTCTTGCCCTCCATTACCCCGAAAACAGGGCTCAAACAGCGCTCAGATCATGTTCTCGAGTCCCACACCCGCACCGGGATCCAGGGCTCTCGCCAACAACGCCCTCCGAGGCGCAGGGCTCATGACTGACCGCGACGCCACTATGCGGGATGTCTCCGACAAGCCAACGGGCCGCAAACCAGCCACAAAGCATCGCCCACATAGGGCGAGAGCAATATACGATATCGGTGACAAGAGCTCGGGAAGCAGTCGCTTGGTAAATACCCGTTACTACTCATTTCGTGGCCAGGTTTTCGCCAGCTCCGAAAAATTCAGAACACCCGCTTACCCACCGCCCGACGTTGTCCGCAGCTTTCTTCCCGCATATCAGCCGACGCTGGGCCCTCCGATTTGCTCTCCATCCGCGGGGCTGCGCGCTCCTCCACCTCTGGCCCCCGACCACGCCGAAACGCAGTGTCAGGCGGTGTCATCGTCGGCGCACCAGTCGTCTCCCATGGTCCGCCTATCGTCGGCCGCGTTTCTTCGAAAACCCGGACGGTCGACCACTGGTACGAGTTTGTCAAGAAGCGCTATGATCCGCAGACAAAGTGTCTCAATCTCGATGTACGTAGCTAGCTAACATTATCGTATGGCATTCGCTGACACCTCTCCAGTCGATGGCCGACGACGAAATCCTGCGGAAATACAATCTGCAGGCACCCGGCGCAGGGGGCGGCACTGCACGCGAGGCAGGCGTTATCTTCAAGCTAGCCGCTCGGCTCAAACCACCGGTATGCATTCGGCTCTTTTCTTCTCGCACAGTTTCTAATCTGCACCAGGTCGAGACGGTGTCTCTCGCCAACAACGGCCTCAGCGGCGCGCATCTGACCTACATTGACAAGTACCTACCACGGGTCGCGCATCTATCGCTGCAGAACAATAACCTGCGCGTATGGAAGGACATTGAGCCCATCTCGTCTAGGCGGCAGAAACTCTTGAACCTGCAGGAGCTTGTCCTTATGGGCAACCCCCTGCGCGAGGCCGAGTACCGGTCTGGGCACGCAGATCGATATAAACGGTGCGCACGATTATGTCGCCTTCTCTGGACTCTACTCACCTTTATATCGCAGCGAAATGGCTCGACGGTTCCTCACCCTCGAGCTGCTCGATCAAGAAGCCATCGCGAAGATCTCGTTCGACGTTGCGCAGTCCGATGATCTAACGGCCGCGCCACCCGGCAGTGTAAAGCCGCCGTCCGCCACCACCTTTCCCTTCGACATGGGACCGTCGTTTATAGACGGCGTCGACCCCTCGCTCGTCAGCACGTTCCTGTCGCGCTTCTTCCCCGCCTTCGACACGCAGCGGCCGTCGCTCGCGGACGTCTACACCCCCGCGTCGACCTTCTCCCACTCGGCCAACACCTCCATCCCCATCCGCGCGCGCGTCGAGGGCGTGTACACCTCGCGCGAGATGCCGAACCAGCGCAAGCTCGAGTGGGGCGCGTGGATCGGGAACGGCTCGCGCAACCTGCACCGCCTCTCGGGTGACCGCGTGATCGACGCGCTGCACGTCGGCTCGCAGGACATCGTCCAGGCGCTTATGAAGCTGCCGCTCACCAAGCACGACATCCTCGGCGCGCCCGAGAAGTTCTGCGTCGACTCGTTTTTGGCTGGCGTGGGCCTGCTCGTGATCGTCCACGGCCAGTTCATCGAAGGTGCGTTCTCCCCGTCTGTCTGTTCTTCCTTTGAGGTACTGAATTATGTTTGTCTCGGCAGCCCCCTCGCAGGGCGTACGCTCATTTGACCGTACCTTTATGCTCGCGCCCGCGCCCGAAGGCTCCCGGTACGTGTTCCCTTACCCACTTCTCTCATTCCCGACTGACTGATCCTCCTTTCTGCAGCGCAAAAATGAGCGGCTGGGACGTCGTGATCCTCTCTGACCAGTGGACGATCCGCGGCTTCTCCAAGCCCGAGGCGTGGGCGCCCGGCCCGATGCTCGTACAGGCGACGCTCGAGAGCAACCCGCCGCCAGCCGCAGCGCCAGCCGCAGCTCCCGCCCGACCAGCAGGCGCTCCTCGGCTCACTCGTGCGTTTCTCCCCCTCCTCTATTAAGAACCAGGCTAACTTAGTGGTGAATGACAGCCGGAAGCACAGCGCGCACCTGTGATCCAGGTGTGCGGGCAGACGGGGTTGACGGTCAAGTACGCGTTCGACTGCCTAGCTGGAATGGGTGGGATCTCGAGCGTGCTGTGGCGAATTTTAATCAGGTCAAGGTGCGCCTCTCGTTCGTGCTTCTGTGTGTGGCCACGGATGACTGACTGGGCATACAGGCGACGCTGCCCCCTGATGCCTTCCTGCGATCGTAGTATTGGTGCACGAGGACGAAGAACAATTAACATAAACATCCCGCATTACCGCCCACAACCTTAACACCAACTCCTTACCACCCACCTTACCACCCACCCCACCGCACCCCCATGACTCTCCGTCTCGTTTGGGCATGTATAGTACGGCTATTTTAAGTTATCAAGTACCACTCATACGTAGATACATTACATTGACAAACCGCAATGCGAAGCGTGTCTTTATGCGCCTCTTGTCGACCAAGCGGGATGAGATTGCAATTGATTGATTGCTGGGACATACATACTACCGGTTTGAGGCTTATTGGTGCAGCGATGTCGAGGAGTTAGAAAGGGATTATGTCCATCAGCGGCTGTGTTGGATTCTGACCTTCGTGTAGCGTATCGTACTAAATCTGTCTGTCCCTCGCTTCCCTCTGAATAAATCGATTGTCGTGCACAGAGACTTCCGCCTTTCCCCCTCCTTGCCCCGATTCCTTTAATTCTTTTCCTGCATACGTACAAGGTAATTTCAGGTAAAATCCCAAGGGAAGAAGTTCACCCTTCTTCCCTTGGCTGTCCTTCGCCTCGTTCTCGCCCACGCCTCGCTTCAGCTGGGCATTTTCTTGGCTGGGCTCGTGTTCACTGGGCAATGGACTCGCCGTGCAGAAGCGAGCGCCCAGACACGTGCGTGCGTCATGTCGGAGACAGTGTGAGATCACTTCCGCGACACGGCCTTACGCCTATCTTGGCACTTCGCCTAAGCGTCCACAATGGTTTCCTACCAGACGGTCATGTCCATGGCTGACTGCCAGCTAGCGCCTTTAACAAAGGCTTCAGAGAGCCCGCTACTACCCCTACTCACCACAGTATTCACGGTGAGTAGCGCGCGCATTCCTCATGTCGCCCCTCAATTTTTTTTGGGCGCATAGTCGATTCTCGAGGTGTTTTTGCTGTGTCTTGCGGGATACATCCTTGCGGGGCGCGGTATCCTCGACAAGAAGACCCAAAAGGTTCGTCGGTGCGCGTGGATTGAACAGCGCCCACCAAGCTTATCCGCTTCCAGCAACTCAATCGCCTCAATGTCTCCCTATTCACCCCGTCGCTCCTGTTCTCCAAGGTCGCGTTCTTCCTGTCGCCAGGTGTGTAGCTACCGTGCTTAGGATGCGCGGACTGCTGAATCTTTGCCAGAAAAATTGAAGGAGCTGTGGATTATCCCGATCTTCTTTGTGCTCGTCACCACCGTGTCGATGTCGGTATCGTTCCTGCTGGGGTGGATATTCCGCGTCAAGCGCTCACAGAGGTACGCTCCCCGTTTCCTCGAGGAAGGGCACCGCATGCTCGCCTTCGGGAGATAGCATTTTTGGTTTGCCAGTTTATGCTCAACTTCATTCGCAGGAATTTCGCCATGGCCGCCGCTATGTTCATGAACTCGAATTCTCTCCCCATTGCGCTCATGCAGAGTCTCGTTATCACCGTCCCCGGGCTCAAGTGGGGCCCCGAGGACAACAAAAACGCGATGGTGGGCAGGGCCCTTACGTATCTCGTGCTCTACAGCACCCTTGGCATGGTCCTGCGGTGGAGTTACGGCGTGCGACTGCTTGCCCAATCCGACCCCGAAAGCGAGGCCAACCCAGACGCCGAGACCAGCGCCCTGCCGGACCACGCGTTCCCCGCGGATGAAGGCACGCTGCGCCCGACGAGCAGCGCCTTCGACGACACTATCCCGCAGATCCACGTCGTTCAGCCTTCGCGCCCGTCGCTCCAGGCCGGCCACGAGCGCCGCCGCTCGCGCTTCTACAACTCGTTTCCGAACTCGCCCAACCAGTCGCGCGTGCAGCTGCCCAGCATCGACACCTCGCCCAACTCGTCTTCCGTGTCCACCTTCGTGCCCAGCCCCGAGGGCTCCGACTCTGAAAGCGACGACGCCGAGCCGCGGTCGCACGCCGACCCCGCGTTGCCCGCGCTCCCTCAGCACGTCCGCCGGCCCTCGCGCCACGTCCGCCAGCCGTCCACGATGTCGCAAGCCGGTGTGCGCACGACGCGCCTGCGCCGCCGCGTGTACCGCGCGTGGGTCGCGCTGAACGAGTTCATGACCGTCCCGCTGTGGGCCGCGCTCGCGTCGCTCGTCGTCGCGTGCGTGCGCCCGCTACAGCACGCGCTCGAGGAGCACATGCAGCCCGTCAAGGGCGCCGTCACCAGTGCGGGGAACTGCTCAATCCCACTCACCCTCATCGTTCTTGGCGGGTACTTCTACCCCGCGCCGCCCGAGGCCGGCGCGCCCGCGGCAACGACAACGACAATAACCGCTGCCGACTCGCTGCGCGCGTCGCGGAGCACGACCTCGCTGCTCGAGAGTGTGCGCGAGATGTTCGGGAAGCCGGCGCCAGGGCGGCGCGCGGAGAAGCCCGTCGCGCGCCCCGGGGAGACGAAGACGGTGGTGATCGCCGTCGTGTCGCGCATGATTCTCACGCCGATGCTGCTCCTCCCGCTCATCGCGCTCTGCGCCAAGTTCGACCTGCACGCGGTGTTTGAAGAGTGCGTCTATTCCTCTTTCACTGTCTCTCGCGCCTGCTCACCGCGACCCCGCAGCCCGGTGTTCGTCGTGGCGAATGTGCTGCTGGTGTCCTCGCCGCCGGCGCTGACCCTCGCCCAGGCAAGTTCTCCCACTTCGGTCCATCTGTCTGCATCTCACGCCCCGTACAGATCACACAAGCCGCGTCGGGCGACGCGTTCGAGCGGCTCATCAGCCGTACGATCTTCTGGGCGTACTGCGTCGTCACGCCGCCTGCGACGATCGCGTACGTCGTCATCGGCTTGGTGCTCTCCAAGCTGTAATAGGCTTGGTACTCCCAAGCTGTAGGTTCCAAGTAGGCTTGGTAGTCTCCGAGCTGCAGCCCTCCCCCCTGCCGCGCCGTCGTCATTCTCTCTACCCCCTGCCTAGACATATAAGTATATCCATGCACTGATCCACCCCCCGCGAGGCGGGATACTGTAGACTCCGAACTTTGAACTTTGTACCACCATGCGATGTAGTGTATTATTTTCTAGTATTGGATGACCGGCCTTAATATTACGGGTCGTTGGCCCCAGAATGTTTTGGGATTTGTTGGCGCCGAGGCAGGAATGCGTGATTGATGCGTGACATGCTTCCTGGCACTCGATTTGTTTTCTTCTCTGTGTGCCATCATCCATGGGCCTGTAACGCGGCCCCTCATCGTCTCGAGCTCCCGACTCCCCGTCGGTCGAATCCATGTCGAAATTTAGAGACCATCTGAGGCTCTAGTCCCTCGACCAGTCTCAGGCCATTTATCTAAGCCCGTTGTTCTCGACACAGACTTGTCAAGGCGAGTTGCGGACATGCCCCTCAAGCATGATCATTCCGATGTTGGAGATGTACCGGGCCCGGGGTGGACTTGAGTCGAGCGTACTTCGCCTACAGATATATGCTAGTTCCAGCTTGAATCGTTCGCTTTCATCGCAATGAATCCCAGCAGCCCAGGCAGCCGCGTTGCGCTTCCTGGCATGTTTTCCCCGCCTGACCTCAGCCTGCGCAATCTAGGTCCCATCGCATTATCCCTTCGCCGCACCGCTGTCCTTCCCAACTCATAAGCCTCATCCCCCACACTCGTTTAAATATCGAGGATGCGCTTCGCGCTCACCGTCACCGTGGCCCTCGCGCTCTCAGGTGCAACTGTCGCGTTTACACCCACCAGCAGGGGTGCTCCAACGTGGAGAGACGGACTCACACATCTTCGGAAGGCTACGGATCCCGCGCCCCTGCCGCCAACCAACGCAGGCCGCCTCGCGCGTGGCCTCCCGCTCCTGAAGCCGCGTCACCATGCGAGCCTTCATCCTGCGCCGGCGCGGAGGTCTCCGACCCTGCCCGTCCTGTATGTCCAGGCCCGTCCTGGGTCATCGTGCGCTGCTAATTTTCACCAGGGTCAGATGCAACCTTTACGCCACGGTGCTGCCTTCGTCGTACCAGTTCGTGGATGGACGCTCGCCTACCTACAACCTTGGTTATCTCGTCGGCACGCACCTGGGCTTTTACGGCGCGTATAAGCAGCCCCAGCTTGGCGCCCTTGAGGTGTCCTTCATGTTCTTTGCCGACTCGCCCGACCAACTCACTCTGAAGGTACTCAACTCCACGTTCCCTTCATACCCTTATTTCGGGGGCAGTACGTATCCAGTCCTCTCAGTCCGCCATTGACTGCACTGATGAGATGTCGGCAGTTGTTGGATATAAAAACACGGGCGATGACTTGAGTTCGGCGACTACCAAGTGAGTTTGAGCCATATTTGCATCATTTGCCCTAATATTATCTGCAGTATCGCATATATCGGAGGCACCACGCAGATCGCTGCTGATAGCCCACCTGTCCGCGGCGGGGGAAACTCATTCTCATACGACGCAAACTACAACTTGAAGTCCGAAACGGCGATTTGGTCGTATGACCAAGCACCCGCGTCCTCAGCCCCCAGTGGATCAACACAGGCGGCGGTTCGCCCGTCACAACCCTCGCGTATAGTGTGGACTCGGGTGCGTGCAGTCTTTTTCCAGGTGGCTGAACGCTTCTAACTTTCATCGTTATTCCTTAGGGGAAATGTACATCACCGGCGTGGGCAGTGACAGATTAGGCGACTTGGCTAGCGTCGCAGGTAACTCTTTGCCTGTGGTGAGTATCCTCGAATCACGTCGTAAGCGGCGCTAATTGATTCGCGGGCCTACTTAGAGCTTGACTTGCGTGACCCCGCTGGCCACCGGGCAGTAGATTGCGCTCGCAGAATATATTTAAAATTCAATTATTTCTGTCGGGCACGCCACGCGTTGGGGCCCTGAACAATATCCATCCTGATCAACATCTTGCTCAACTTTTCAGAGTTCCAAAGGGAAATTCGGCCGGGAAAGCCAAGGATACGTGGTCAAGTCGTCAAGTCATTCGTGGATTGCTAGCGTTACAAGATATACGGAAACTATAAGAAAGGCATAATGATATCGATACAGTGATGGTCTGACCCGGTCAGAATGGGGTAGAATGAGCGTGGAAGACGGGTCCATAGCGTGGTGGCGGATAAAAGAGCGAACGGTGATGGTGGCTATCAGCGGAGGATAGCCCAGACCGCAACGCCAATGACGACGCCAGTCAACACGAATGCGAGCAGTGCGTACAAGCAACGCTTCGCCCACTTGAGTTCCGCCGTGCGCATACGATCGATGATGACCTGGCGCTCCGCCTCGGTCTTCTCTGGGAGCCAGGCAGTAGACGGTGTTTCTGCGGGCGGCGCGCGGAGCGGGGACATGAGGATGATGACGCCCATTATCCAGAAAGGCGGGAATACTGGGGAAAAATGTCAGAATGGTGCGGAGAATGTACGCATGGCAAAGGGACGTACAGAATCCAAATTTGAAGAGGAACATGGCCAGAGTTACAGGCTCCCTCGCGGTCTGTGTGTATTCCGGCGCGTCGACGTAAGGGGGAGGCGCTCCTGCAGACTCTGCTGCAGAGATGCGCGGATCGTGGCGGCTGTCGCGGGTGCGAGACGACGCGAGGGTGTACCCGAAGAAATCGTCGACAGGGGTTCGTGGTATGCTGCACGGGCGACGACCGTTCAAGGTGGGTCACCGCTGCAGAGGGTGGGGGGACGCTGGGGCCCGATACATGGCAGTCAATGACGGTGGGGAAGATAGACATTGCACGATAAGGATTATCGGGAGGGATGTCGGGGACGTGGAGTTGTAGATCTCGCCATGGGAAGCAGGGGATTTATAGCATTTTCGCGTAGTTCCAATCCAGAGAGCAATCAAAAGAAGAAAATCGCGACATGCGGAATTGGGATGGGACAAATATAGCCAAAGACATGCGTCTACTGTTTATTTTGGGAAGTAAAAAATTGCCACATATGGAAGGTGTTGTAATTTGACTCCATTTTCCAATACCCAATACATGTCTAGAACATCTTCCTCTGATTTGCCAAAGCCCAATGTGGTTGTGTCCGATGTTGTTTATTCTGCGGAGTGGAGGTGTAATGTGCTGGAGGACCAATGTGCAATGGAGAAACTCTGTCCTGTGCAAAGTTGATAACTTCTTGTTGCCTGGAGGGTCCAGCTAAACAGTGGTTTTGGCTGGATATGCCAGTGTACCCTGCAATACCTGTTCGTTCTTCATCCAGTTGAGTGACTGGCTTGACTCTTGCAAGTGAGTCAGACACTTGGTTAACATGTGCCTCCGGGTCGTCGTATAGTGGGAACCAATTGAACGTTGTACCGATGGTACATGTCCCGTGTAACGGGGTTGATGGGTATAGCAGCCCCAGTAATGTCCTGTTGAACCAGAATGAGGGTGTTAAACTTACTTGGGTAATTTCAGTCACCTTCCACATCTGAGGGGAAACAATATGCACATAGAGTCGATGCCCATGTTCCTCATCATAAATCTATATTGCATGCCTACTCAGCTTTTATGTAATAGGATTTGAAGGGGGAAATCACCCTTGTTTTTATCGAATCTTCCATAATCTGTTGATGACTGGCCATAGTAAACACACAAGATGTAATACAATCAACAGATCACCCACATCTGGCCACCGGCTGAAAGACCCATATAGGATGTTGTTATATTAGGCTGCTATCACTTCAACCAATACTGCTGAAAACCCATCAGTAAGCACTTACATTGACTCCTGAGACCCCAGGTTCAGAAGCTAAGTGCCATATTCTTTGGGAGCTGCATGGATTAAGATATAATAAGTCAGGATGTTACAATGTAACTGGTGAAGGTAAGAAACTTACATCTGGCCACCAGCAGCAAACCCTAGTAGCGGTGATGCAAGATCAGGAGATGGTGATGGTGATACAAGTATCCTTCATCTCCAACGCAGATAAGAATCACCTCCTCCTCCTCCTCCTCCAACGGATAAGAGCCATAAACCACATGAGATCGATTGTAGGGAGTAGAGGTTGATGGAGTGGAATAGTTAAAAGGCAGAAGAGTAGGTTCATCATAGCTTGCAGTAAGGGTGGCAGGACCGAGAGGTCTTGTGATGATAATCACCAACAGTCCATTTTGTAGTGATCCCACACCATGCATCTAGATCTGTCACTCTGACATGAACAGTGAGGCGAAGGGGAGCTTTAACATTCAGCTGGTACATACGAGGTGAATAGCAACTTGCTGTTGGTGGGAATCCCCAATTCTTGAGGTGTTTTCAAGTCATCTAGATCCTTTGATGGAGATTTGAGCTGGAAGAGGCCTCCAAAAGGTCGTGGTGAAAATATATCAAATTGGAGGCCGCCTTCATCTGCTTTTCCTGTCACTTGTTCCTCGATTGTGTATCCAAGTCCAAGTGTAGTAGCTACAAACTGGGAGAGAGAATAAATGATCATTTGGTGTGCCATACCAAGATGAGTTGATCACCTGTCGCACGATTCCAGGTCCCGTTACAGTTCCATCCAGCCTTGCTTGCCGACCAGTAACAAGATAATCCTGTTCAACATTCAGAGGTGTGATAGCCTTGGTCACAGTCCCGGAGATGGTGTTGACACCTGGCAAAAACTTGTGAACCCAAAATCAAAGTATTTGAGAGATAGGGCAACCTCCCACTGATACTTTAACAGCGCTACCAAGAGAAGTAGATGCACTGTTGAAGGATATCCACATAGCTTCCTTTCTGTACATTGGCTTACACAAGGGGTTATTATTTGCTCAGCCAATGCAAGAATGACAAGTACCATGAGGAATCCCCCCTTGCCCTGCATACAAGCAGGCAATTGTGTTGGATCCAAGCCAGATATCGGAAGTAGAGGGTATTGGCCAAGATCCTGCCTTGAATTTAGTATCCTGATGATTTTAAAAATGAAATATACTAACTGGAGGTAAACTGCTGCCACCGTCAGTCGGAACTATCTGGCATACGAAGCGTCCGATGAAATTGAAAGTGGACACCACCAGCCCAGATTCCTCCTAGTGATAAATCAACCTCAGCAATGGTTTGCCCAAGGTGTTGAGGCTGGGGCAATCCCGTGGTATTCGGCATATTTATTATACCACCACCTCAGAGGCTCTGACCTGGAAAAATTAAGTCATAAATTTACTATAAGAAGACTCAGAGAACAACCTGGAAATCTGCAAACCACCTGGAGAGGTTCCATCGTAAACTGAGTCCACTGTCTACAACTGTGATCTTCAGCTCCTGTTCCGCTGTCAATGAACCAGGGACATGATGTAGCCTTGGGTGTCATTTCATCAGTATTTTCCAGAGAGCTAGAGAAACAACAATACCAGCATTGGTTATAAACTGAAGAAGTTCATTGTAGGAGGTGTCCATTTTCACCTCTAGAAGGGTTGCATCTCCGTAGCCTCCCCAATGTCTACGTAAACCAGTAGATTTCGATTGAGGTCCATACAGACTCAGTTATGGTGTGCAGAGGTTTTCCCCTCATAATCATAGGGCTCTTGTATGATATCCTATAGACTGTGGTTCATCTGTGGTCATATAGGGTCATGATATTCTCACCTTCCGGTCTTGTGTAGCCCACGCTTGATTTCACTTGAGCTTTAGCTACAATATGGCTGTATGTAAGAAATATCAGGTGAACTGCCTCCCAGCCAATCCAGAATGAATTAAGCCCACCCTGCCCACGAGTCTCCCACCTCGAGGACGAAGGACGAAGATCCAGTTCCGCAAGCTACAAAATAATGATGGAATACAAGTCATGAAAATAACAGAAAGTTAATACCTTGACTGCGATTTCTTCAATGCTGGTTGAAAGCGCGGTGTAATTTCGAATTTGCGAGCTAGAGGTATTTAAATAACTTCCTACTAAAATAAAGGTAGCATTACCTTTGCATAATATCCAGTGCTCGGATCTACATGCCGGTTATTGATGAACAAGTCCCCGAGCTCGAGGTGAGATATATTTACCGTATGGACACTCAGATAATTCTTCAAATCTTCGTTCAGTCTGCTAATTTCGGAAGCAATTTCTGCCCTGTTCCAAGTGCGGTCTCCCAGAGAACGCTTCAGTAAGCGCTGAGAAATGCGTTCCGTGCGGAGAATCACACTATGTAATGTCCTAACGTCAGTCCTACGTCGGATAGGTCCGAGAATGTGGAACACACTCGGAAATGACCGTCATAGCGTCGGTGTACTCTGATTCCTGGATAATATCCCGAGTCCTGAAGTCTTCAAGCGATAGGACGACATGTTTAATCCTGTTGGATAGCCGCAGCAGTTCCTCCTTATTTTCTTTCACCTAATATAAGCGTGAAGGCAAATGAGTCCCGGGTATGTACAAGAACCAGAAATAATACGATTACCTGGTAGACGATGCTATAAATCGTTTTACTGCAGAGAGAGCCTCGCTGGCACTCATGGTGGAGAGAGCAAGAGATTTCAGTGAGGCCGTGTCTCGTCGGATGGATGCTTCCCATGAGGCACTGTCTGGACATCTGCCGCCAGGGGAGAGAAGCTGATATGCGGACGATAGATTCTGATGGACAAGTTGAGCTGTGGGAAGTTGAAACAAAGACAATATAGGCTCGAGTCGAAGTCTGTCGAACCTCAGCAAATAGAAAAAATATTTAGCGGGCAGGAGTATACCCACCTGTCCTGACCTACATACCTATCAGGAATCAACTGCAAAACGTTCCGGTGCGGGTGTTAAAGTTACACGAATAGCTTTTTGAGCGAGTTGAATCATGATCAGGGACACAGCATGCACCAGGAACAATGTATGATCACGCATACGCGCGGGTGTTGCCTTGACAGCTTCTCGCCACGGCCTTTGATATGAGTTCGCAAGTGTTGAGGCGATGCTCAGATGAGCTCGGTCCGAGACTCCAAATTCAGTCGGCAGTTTCTATTCGCGGCCGGCGGCAATCCAAGTCAAGTCCAAGTTTGCTCCAAGTGGGCCGAGATTTTTCTTGATGAGGGAATCCGCCGGATTTAATAGTGGCCAGAGATATGCGTCGGAAATACGGAATGGAGAGTCTTTGAGCGCGGGTGTAGCAAACATCGAAGTTCAATTAGCGACGGATCATTACGGAATGAATTTCCGGGGCCCGTCCCGCTAATCGCTGCTCATCCTTGGCTCAAATCGCTGCTCATCCTTGGCTCATCCACGCTCTGCGACGTGCGTCCCCGCCTCCGCTCAACAGCACGCCCCCGGGACTTGGAAGGACCAATGCGGGGATGGTGAGCTGGAAATCAGCAGGCTCCGGCGACTCTGGGATCGGGATACAGTAGAAACGTGCGCTCGCACGAGTTGGAACATATCACAGTGGCATACAGTACTTAGCGCGAAACAGGGACTCGGAGGAGCACATTCTATTGGGTCGTGCGCTGCTCCGGCGCGACCGTTCCCTGAGGCTTGAGATTGGAGGGGCAGGGACGGCTAAGGCGCTGTGGCCTATTCCACGGTCCGCAGACGCCGCGGCGAGTCGGGACATACATATAGCTTTTAACGCGAAACAGGGATTCGGAGGAGCACCCTTTATTGGATCGTGCTCTGACCGTTTCCTGGGGCTTGAGGTTGGAGGGGCAGGGACGGCTAGGGCGCCATGGCATTCTCTACGTCCGCAGACGCGACTCCGAAGCTCGTACTCAAGTAGCTTCCCCGCGCATGGCTGAATTAGCAGGCGATGTTCGCATCTAAGTATATGAGCCTCCCACGCCTGAAAATTTTTGGTGCGTTCTCGCCGCATTTTTGTTGAATCTGGTTCATAGATAGGTTTCACAAGCTACTTTCCCAGTCTCAAGTGGGATCCGGAGAAAGATGGTTGGCTGGAAATACCGCCGAGGTTTACTATCCGTGTGCGATTCCTCGCCGCTGGGACTCAGACAACCCGTCGCGTGCCATCTCAAATCCTTGTGACGCCTATCGTAGGTAGTGCTAAACAATTTTATGTATGTCCCACTGTGGACCGCGCTTGTTGTCGACGGCATGCTCCCGATACGGTACGCGCTCGAGGAGCGCATGTCACAGCGGGAACTACTCGATCCGCTCACATTAATCATTAATTGCGGGGCGGTGGCGAGGGCGAGCACAGGCGAGTACGGACGACTCGCTCATCCGCGTCTGCTGCTTGTTTATCCAATTCGGACAAGTATCACCCAAATATGTACATATTTTACACTGCAAAAATTCCGACTGCTTGTATCATCCAATTACAACGACCAGTTGACTGTCTCACAAGAGAATGAAAGCACGAATCCGGTCAATTGTAAGTACAAATATTACATGATGCTGCTGTTATTTAGATGATAATGACTCCCAATGCGTGGATCCTCGAGCGCGTTAATACATAGGTAAGTCGACAAGTTTACTTGTTGATCTCCTGCTGGGCCTGTCCCTTGTCGTGCTTTGCGTTACCCTGCATTTGCTGGGATTTGTCGCCGGTGATGGCACCGACTACGCTGTCCTTCTTTCCCTCGATGCGGTCACCGGTGCCCTCGATGTAGCCCTGGGCCTGTGCGGCTTTGTATTCTGCTTCACCAGCAGCGTGCTCCTCCTGAAAATGAAGATGAGCAGATGCGCAGAGCAAATTAATGAATAGACAAACCTTTCCGGATTGCTGCCACGATGTAGCACCGGTCAGGTTTCCGATGGTCTCGACAACATTTCCCTTCGTTGAGTGGAATTGACCGGTGGTCTTACTATTTACCGAGGAGGTTAGACCGAGAAAGTGAAGGGTGTGAAAGAGACGAACTCGGGGCCAGAGTTGGAAGACATGTTTAAGATTTGGTTGGGTGGGGTGGTAATTGGTTTGGAGTGTGTTTGGAATGCTGCATTCAGTACCGTTCATCCGTCCCTTATATACTGACGGATCGAGTCAATTGGATTTTAGCTTTCGTCGTCATTGGCGCGTCAGAGAGGAGTACTAGTACTCGTGAGATGATGAGGAGGTGACCGCGGTGACGTCATCCAATTAAGACGCGTATCGCGCCGTGTCACTGTGTGACTGTCGTAGCTTCACGACGCACGTGCATTATATCTCACGTGCATGCTTCCGCTTTTTTTCTCCGGAGTTTTTTTCTCCCCGGACTTTGCCCGGACTCCAGAGATCCCTCCGCTCTCCAATTTCCTCCTCTTGGATTCCGTGGTATTAGTCCCTCATTAACAGAAACATGGAAGGTTCTGTTCAGCTGAGTCTCTGGCCTCCGCGGTTGATTGCGCCGTAAGCCCTTGGCATAATAAATTAAGGTTCGTGTTCGTGTTCGGCAAACCCGCTGTTTGATACGCTGTTCTGCGCGATTGCCGTCTCACTAGTAGTAGTAGTACAGGCAGCGGGATTCCTTGCGGTTTACGCATTTGAGTGTTTTAAAAGGGACACTCAGTCAGCCTCAGCCTCAGCGTCCTTGTCTGTCCTCTGTCGAGTCGTTTGCAAAGTCGTTTTGTTTAAGTACTCACCACTTTCTGACCCTTCACAAGTATCACGTCCGAATCAATCGTACATTTCACATCATCGTTCGGCTCACCCTTCTGTTGGATGTGCCTTTCAACTGTCTTCACTTTCAACGTTGTGGGAGTGCCCACCTCATGTGCGAGCCGGCGTATACACTTTTGTATTATTACCCTTCTAGGGGGCCCACTGGAGAGTTCTCTTGAGCCGGTCAACTAATCCAGAATTCTAGCGGAAGGTTCTTCTCTCGTAAGTACAAACCCTTTCAGTTTGCCATACGTGGCCTTCGCCAACCTTTGCCGTCGTGGGCGTTGTCCGTCATCTGCAGTCATATCAATCAAACATAAATCAGAGCATTTGACTTTTACGCACTGGGGATGAAACCGTTTGCCGACGTTTTTGCGCCTCGAGGCCACGACGTGGCTCGGTATGGAATATTCCCCCGCCTTCTCTCCCGAAATGCGCCCAATTTTTTCGGGGTCTGGAAGCACCGTCCATCTGAGCTGATCCTGATGCCCTCTGCCTCGTTGCTTCTCGTTTGTGTGCTTCTTCGCGCCGGTCACTCCATTTCCCATGATCAATCCATACTTATGGCAGACCTCTCATAATTTTACAGAGCCCTCTCTCCCCTCCCTCCAGGACACACGGAACCCTTTCCCTTCATTTACGCGTCGTTTTCATCCCTTCTCGTCTCTGCGCGTTCTCCTTTCTCTTTCCTCGATTTCTTGGCTTCCATTTCTTGTTTTCATGGCCCGACACGCCCAACCCTCATCCAATCACTATGGCTTACACCAGGCTGCACTCAAGGGCGACGACGATGGCGTTCGTCGTGCCCTCCGATCTGGCGCGAGCGTCAATGGCCTCGACTCTGTAGGAAGAACCGCCATAATGTGCGCAGTCGCTGGCGAAAAGTACGTTTAGTGGCCGTGAGAAAGTAAAAAGGCTGATTTTTGCTCTCCAGTTGGGAAAATATCGACGCGTCAAACGCGTCTTTTACGACTCCAGGGCAACTTAAAGTTGTCCGCACACTTTTGGGAGATTCCCAAATGTCGCTGTTCACGCTCAACGCGCCCCAAATGGCATACCGCGGAGTAACACCACTCGGTATGGCGGCGTGGCTGAATACGAGAGACACCGTTCAAGTACTCCTTGAGGAGAGCTCAGAATATGTATCGGTGGATGGGATGGATGCCCACATGGCAACACCGCTGATGTGTACGTGCCTGTCGATATGTCGTTGACAAGGGTCTGATAGTCCAACCCAGATGCCGCACGAGATGGCCGACTCGACGTGGTGCAAATACTGGTACGCTCTCCTCTGATTTCACTAGCCGTTACGGTTGTTTAACGCTCCACCTTGATAGCTTCGCCATGGAGCACGCCCAGATGTCGGAGACGGAAACCACCGTACCTCCATTCAGTTCGCCCTGGCCTATCCACAGATTGTATGGCTATGCGAGACGGCCCTTCGGCGGCATCGATGGCTGGAGAGTCAGGTACATTTGCCCGTCATCTACTTCTCCAAACTGCTAGCTGAAGCCGTCTTAGTCTCCAGACCGTAATAGAATTTCTTCCAATCCAGACTCGGAACATCTTCTGCATATCGCAAGCTCGGCACTCTCGCCGTCCCGCATATTCGAGCCTCCACCCGTATCCGTCTTTTCGAGCGAATCTATTTCTCGATTGACCAACACCATCATTCAATCCGTTATGTCCTCTGATGTCGCGTTTCTCCACTCATTACTGTTTTCTCCCTCTATCCCACCCTCCTCTCAACCTGAGTTGTATCCCATGTCCTCCCCCGTCCTCGTGAACCTTCCGGACGCGAATGGTTGGAGCCCCATACACCACTGTGCCGCTGCGCAATCCCCCTCCCTCAGCATCCTAGACGCCCTCTACTGTGCCGGTGCGGTCCCCTCGTTATTCACCGCTGCCGAACATTGGACCCCTCTGCATTGCTTCGCGCAATCCGCCCGCCGATTCCCTCACGACCGTCCGGACCTATGTGTATCTCTGTACCAGTTCATCAATCATCTTGTCCATGACCTCCGCACCCCACTAGCGGCCAGAGACAAGCAGGACGAGACCTGTATTCATATCGCCGCGGAAAGAGGCACCTGTATAGAAGTCCTAATACTTCTGTTGGATTGCGACGCCTCTAGCACTGTGAGGGAGCTGCGAAACGCTCGAGGGTACGTTCCTTTATTCGCCACCGAGGGTCGTTGCTGATGGGATGGTTATAGTCTAACAGCTCTCGAAGTATGTAAACCGGAGTTCCGCGCGGCCTTCGGAGAGCAGCTCGAAGATCTGCGGTCAGCTTCATCACTGTCTTGTTACACCATCCGTCCCTCAGCCTCGATGAACTCTTTATCCTCGTGGCACTCAGGCCCAAGCACCTCTCGAGACAGCGAGGACGCCTCGGTCCTCGATAACGTCGATATCTCCGCTTCATCTGAACAACTCCTGGCCAACCTCCGCCTCACAACGCCTTCCGAGAGCCACAACGCCACCCCGTTCCACCTCAACTTCCTGGATCATCTCATCCGCGAAGCCGCCGACATCACTGCGATTGTTTCTACCCATTATCGCACAATCACGGCTGAGACGACGAAGGACGTGCAGACTTTGCGCAAGAACGCGGACAAAATTCAGCAGCTGCTGGACAGAACATGCCGTGATGTGGATCAGGCCATGCAATCGCGCGGCCTCTTCCCTATCGTCCCCCGGAAGCGCTTCAATCGCGAGTCGGAGGACTCGCAGGCCACGGCGGTGTCCATCGAGTTCCCCTCCTCTCCTTCTCCTACTGAGACTACCGACGGCGCTACTCCATGGTCTAAATGGCATGTCAACTATGTGCTGGATAGCAAAAGGTCCTCCGAGCGCATAGATGGACTACACTCACCCAGTGTCGAGCATCTCACAACGGGCGCTGCGGGCGATCATCTGGTCAAGGATATCGTCAGCATACACCCCGAGGAGGAAGGCAAAGTCGAGCCTGCCAAGTCAATGAAACGGCAAAGCGGGACGACGAAGCTCAAAGCGTGGATGAAGCGGAAACTGTTGCTTCCCGATATCTCAGTAGTCGAGTATCCAACCGCCGATCTCCCGACTGCTAAGGTTCTGACTGTGCAACGCCCTAAGCTTGAGGTGATCCTCGAGCAGCAGGTTGACAAAGTGATGGCCGTCGCAGTTCCCCCTTCCCCTCCTCTGTCGCTGGATCTCGACCTGACCGCCGATGCGTGGACGGACAGTCTCCTACGTCGATCACACGCTACCCTCCAAGCTGCCGGTCGGGATTTGGACCGCATCAGAGAGTGCATTGCCTCGGTATATAACTTCTTCCTGAGGCGGAACAATTGCTTACATTCAAGTAAAGGCAGAGCATTTTATTACCATCGTCGATCGCTGCGCGGCGAGGGCGGAGCGTGTTGTCAACAGAGCGCTCAAAGTAAGCTCCGCTGTCTCCCGTTTTCAAATCCTTTTCTGATTCAACTCTCCGTCCGCAGAAAAGAGAAGCAGCCATCGCGAAACTTCGCTTGACTTCCAACGCATCTACGGGCGACGATCTCTTCGTCCATCCTGGCGTGCTTTCTGCCAAATCCAGCATTGCGTCCTTGTCTTCGGTGTACTCTGCCCGTTCGTCATGTGTATCCCTCGCCGCCACGCTCGCAGAGCAGGAAGACGACGACACCCGCGTCGTTCGCCGGTTGTTGTTGCGCAAAATTGACACCGGAGCCAGTGGAGCTCAAGAAGAGCTCGAAAAAGGAGTCAACTGGCTCCGCACCGTCAAGGACGTTGTGAAGGACGCTAAAAAAAAGGCCTACATTTAACGTGTGGACTCGAATGTCTGTATTTATAAAAACCGTATCATAGTGTTGTACCATTGTTACATAGAGCATGTGTATATTATTTACAATCCAATGTTAAGTACCCGCCTGCCTCGAGAATCTATGGACTCTCATGCTAAAATCTTGGGAGCCGCAATTATACAAATCACAAGTCGTCCAATGCCCACCCGTGTGCTTCATAGCCTTCCGCCGCAGTCTGACACAGTGCAGTGGAGAAACTCTACGATGTCACGGTGGTGGGAGCATCGGCAAGCGCGCATGGTATATATACGTGCGCCAGGTATCAATGTCTGGTCTCGTTCAGCCGGCGTGAAAAGGCCTCCCGGCATTGATAGTGTGTCACCTCCCCCCTTGGTGCCACATTTAGGCATACTGCACCGAAAGAGCACAGATAGAACTTACCTGGGGGCATGCACGGCGATGAAACTATTCCCGATGCGTTTATGGCATTGAGGGCATCTACCAAGGCGGATCAGGTTGTTAAATATCAGACAGGACGCAGATTACGCACATGCGACTGTCGGTGACCCTCACTCTCTTGGTCTGGAGCGCCATCAATTTCCTCTCGACTTGATCTCCGCGAGCCTTGCTGAGATTCCGGACGACACGGGTGTCAAATACAGGCGTGCGGAGCGCTCCAATAAGGAATGTGCGGATGTCCTGTGTCGTAACCAGTGGCGGGAGTAGCTGCAGCGTGTCAACGGCGTCTAGCTGAGGAGTATGCCGTGCGATAAGCTCTAAAGCAGGTTGCAGGAGGTCGGATGCGCTCTTCACGGTAGGACGGAGATATATGCGTAATAATGTCAAATATACGTTGGAAGTTTCTGTACCGGCACGATAAACGCGCATGCAATGCCTATGGGCACGAGGGTGAAAGGCCGGACGAGATCAGGATGGAGCGGAAGACGAACTGTTCGGCCTTGAGATAGTCCTGCAGCCGGTATACATACAGCTCCAGTGCTTGATCGTGCCGCCCAAATCGTCCTAATAGTATCGCACGAGCCTCGAACAGGTCTGGAGACGATAAGCAAAATAGACAAGGGCCAAAGTGTTACCGACCTTCTGAGGATATCATATTGTACAATCGATCGATTCTGTATCGATCCGTGGTATCAATAAACTTCAAGAGTTTGGCGTAATGTTGTGACCAGTCTGTCGCCAGTCAACACCCCATCCTCAGGATCAGCCAGCAACTCACCCTTGTCATTTCGTTTCTTAACTGAAAGCGTCATCTTCAAGTACAGCTCCGCCAATCGGTCGTGGAAGACAGTGGATTCCTCCTGCCGTTCTTCGATGAGAAACTCGAGGTAACGGATGCACAATAAAGGGTCGATGCTCTCCAAATAGTCGGCGACTGCTGGCCGAGGGAGATCCACGTCTTCGGAAGTAAAGATCTAAAAAATCATGACGTCATTGAGACCCAGAGGCATTTGTATCTTACTTGAAAAGCCATCGCGCTGTCCTGCGCGAAGATCCAACGCGACGAGGCAAAAATTTCATCCAAATGCTCTGGTCCCAACTTTTGAAGGTAGTGTATTGACGGTGTGAGCTTGTCCTCCATGTCCGCTTCCTGTTCACTCAGGCTTCATGGACGTGAGTCACGTATCCCGGTGGGCAGAAATAAGGGCGCACAGTTTGAGAAGATCCAACGCTTTCCGATGCATCTTCTTGCCGTTGTACAGATCCCGAAGTTCAGCAAATTTCTTCGAGACAGGCGGTGAGCTTTGTGAAAAGAAATAGGCTAATTGATTAACAGACCTTTCGGGCGCGAAGCTCCTCTTCCAACTCCGAAACCTCACACCAGTTTGGTATTCTACATAACGAACCGAGGAGCCCGGGGCGGATGAGTAGGTAGGATTTGAACAGCGCTGTGTCCACGATCTGGGCAAAGCGGAGGAGCTGTTCCGGAGTTAGGGCGGACAAGGGCGCATTCGGAAGTGCAAATAAGTCTTCAACGGAAGTCTCCGAAAGGAAAGCAATTTCGTGCGACTGGTTTGCCGGTGTGATGCCCACTGCTTCCAGAGCCTTCCCGACCTTGGGACGCCGATCGGACAGATACCGTAATAAGGTCTCCACCGATCGAGGCACGTCGTCTGAAAACAACGTTAGCTTCGGAGGACGGAAGCAAGGCCTCACTCGCCATGGACGGTTTGCTTGGGCTTGAATTTGTGTTTGACCGACGCTCGGTCATCATCCTTGAGTGCAGATGGCAGAAATGCACCCAATCCGGTCTTGAATCGGCCACGAATCGTGCCGCCGGAGGTGGATGCGACGGGATTCTCCAAAGCTTCTGCACTCTCTTGAAAGGAGGTATCCGTGCCGTCCTTCGGCGAATCAGCCAAGCTGGGAGTCGATGAAGTCGAGTCATCATCCATTCCCGCATGCACCGGTCCGCCGAACAATGTTATCCAGGAGTCTTGTGGTACGGATAATCGTCCGGCGACCGCCTCTGGATATAATGCCACCACTTTAGCTGGGTTGACATCCAAGGCAATCAGCGTGTCGATCGCGGTGTCGAATTGCGACGAGCGAAACTGGGAGACGGCGTTCAGCCCGCGTATGCGTGTCACTCGTTGCTCCTATGAACCTAAGTGAGTGGAATCCATGTGAGCTGGATGATGTTAAACACCTTATCCCGGAGTGCCCCAGGGTCGATTGTATCCAGAAGCGCCAGGGCGTCAGAGTATTGTCCAGCAACGACCAATTCATCAATCTGGGCGTCCCATGACTTCATCCTGAATTGCCATATGGTGCTCCCTTCCGCTGCGGCAGCGGCTCTGTCGGTTGGAGTGGTAACAAGGAAAAGCGGTGATTTGGCGGAAGGTGAAGGTGTCAGTAATCGAACAGTAGCGTTTATTGTGGGTGAATTCGAGAGACTAGATGACGACGACGGCTGGTTGAATGGGAATGATAGAGTTTGCGTTGGTAGCAAAGATATTGAAGAACGAATTTGGACAACTGTCGTTGGTATCAGCGGGGGCTGTGTTCCTGAAGGTTCGCCGGTAGGTTTGGGGGATTGAAGGGGGATAGATCCAGGTGGGAGGACAGAAAATATGTAGGGTTTGACAAACGCTACAAAAATTCTGTCAAAAGCGACCCCACAACAAAAAAAAATCACAGGCGTACCGATCTCTTCCGGAGGGGCAGGCCATTCAACGGAAGCGGGTCTCGAGGGTGCTGCATCACGTCCAATAAACACGCCCTCATCTATGTAACTCAGACTTTGTAAAGGCGGTTGCGGAGACCCGACTTACTGTCCTTGAGAATTAACGCCTCAGATTCACTGATCTGAAGAGCAGCGGGCTTCGGCTTATGTCCAAGGCCAAGCGTCATATATCCGCCGAGCCCGTATCCGCCGAGCCCACTGAAGGCTCCCATTCCCGTCCCAGCGGCGGTAACAGGCAGAGGAATGAAAACGTCCGTTGTCGACATCGTGGGGATGGAGAATATTGCGTGTTCCGTAAGAGGGTACCCAAAACAGACTGTATCCTTGTCTAAAAACGAAATGACTCGAGGAGAGTGGGGTAAGGCGGCTTCCTGATACCCGTCAAAAAATTGGCCGACATATAGGACACTGGCTCACCTTGGACTCTTGCGCTTCCCCATCTTTCCAGGAATATATCACCACCTTTCTTTTACATCCTACTACAAGCTGGGTTACCAAGGTGGGGATTGAAGAGCTAGTGGAGAATTCCCCTGTGGATGTTTGGCTGTTGGGTGAAATGTGTTGGACGGAGCTGTGGATCGCAAAAGAGAAGGCTCCTTTGCTCTTGGGTAGTGGAGTGGCAGGAGAAAATGTGGGGAGCGGAAACAAGGTAACCGTAGCCTCTGTAACCCTGAATAAGTATTGAGAGTCAAACGAGCCAGCATGATACTTGCCAGACAACAATACCAAGGAGTTGATATCCTTGATAAACCCGATTTGTTCTATCGCCTTTCTTGCCAATCCTCTCTTCGTTTCCACTAGCGTCACTATTTCTTCTCCTTCCTCGGCTGTGCTAGACGTTAGGTGTATGTATAGCGCACAGCGGCGATAACATACTGTTATCATCAATCCCGTAGATGCTGAGGTTTCCTGTGGAGGTCCCAACGTACAATCTGTCACCTAATTCATCTGGTGAAGCTCCGGGAGACGAGGACCGAGATAAGTCTTTGCCTTGGACCGTCAAACTCTCTATCTTCTCTCTGAATCCAGAGACAACAGCCGTCGGTGGTTCGAATGGAGCCATCCTTCGATAGGATATTCTCGGACTACGGCCAGGGACTGGAGGCGTCGAGGGGGAGGTCATGTGACTCGCCTCGCGACGCGTGGATAGAACACATATAGCCAAATATTGATCATAATCTTCACCCACGTATTTTCTTGGGTATTTTCTGTCCACTGGTTTATTGGGTACCGATTGGTAGGCGCTTTACAATTTAAAAAAAATCCCTTGTCGTCTTTGAGCAGGAGAGTCTCGCGGGTTTGTTTGTTTCACGTGATCGCACCTCCGGCTTCATCATCGCCATCAACTTTTCAGCTCAACCTCCATCCGCCATGTCTGCAGATCCTCAGAAACGTTCCCTTCGCCAGCGAGCTCTCCCCGTTCTCACGAAACTCATCCATGGCTCCGCTCCTTTCATCACCACTTTTCTGTTCATACACCTCACAGCCCCAATGCTAGCGAACCTCGGCGGATCCTCGTTAGCGTCGCAGACAATGGTTCGCCTTTATTTCTCTTGGAGTGTCCCTTATCATTAAATGCACTAGCTCCTCGGTCGCGAATACTATCAAACAGATCTTGGAGAAAAATATCTTTTGTTGGGACCCCTTGCTGTCCATTCACTGTCGGGCATCGCCAAACGAGTACTATCTCCAACGAAAGCACCCCCGCGTCCCTGGACAAGTCTCCTTTCCCTAACTGGCTATGCAAATATGATCATCTTCCTCCCGGTCCACTTCATGACGCATCGCGCGCTCCCGATGAATCCTGCCGCCCCCATCCATGCCCTCGGCCCTGCTGAGCTCGACTTCGAGTATGTGAAGTACGGACTGGCCACCTGGCCTTGGAGGAGTTGGTTTCTATATGGCGGCCTGGTTGCCGGTGTTGTGCTGCATGCAGTAGATGGCGAGCGGTTGTTATACAACACCTACTTTGGTGAGACTATGGGTCGGATCAAGATGGCGGCGCGGAAGCGCCTTCTGGCTATTGGACTGGGACTTGTAGCGGTTCCGGTTCTTTCAGGAATGTTCATCATGTCGAAGGAACCGCTCATGATTTTGTCATCTACCGCCGAGCGTTTCCAAGCCTCCTTCACCCAATTTCCATTCTATAGAGTATAGAGGTTCGTCCGCAGGAATCGTTCCAAAGCCTACTCGTACTAACACATGCTTGAAAGCCTTTGTAAAACCTGTCGTTATAGAAGTGTTACAGCCTTGCGGTTAATCTCCTCGTGCACTTTACGTAGTAGGTTGAGTGCACATATAATCTGCTAACTCCTGAATGCGTTCGGCTGCGAAAAACACTCCGGGCGGGACTGACCGTTTTTTTATATGCCTCGTCTTCGGTAACAGCACTCACTAGTGAAGATACATTTATATAACCGATGGCACCCGAATCCCAGGAGGAGCGGACCATGTTGCTGCAGCCAATGACGAACGGCCTGAAGGATTCATCGGTATCGGAAATTGACAGGCCGGCATACTTAGACGTTGCCGATAGTGGTTAATATGCATCGAACATGCACTTCCCCCACGTCCTCCCACACAAATAATGGACTTCAGCGTTCTGACCGCCATTTTGGGCGTCGTTCTCGCTATAATCGTCGAAATGGATGTGAAGAGAAAGCCCCCAAGCCTCCCTCTTCCTCCGGGGCCCAAGAAGCTTCCCCTATTGGGCAACCTGTTCAGTATGCCCTCGCATTCCGAGTGGGAAATATATACACATTGGAGCAAAGAATACAGTGCGCTAACTTGTTCGGACGTTTGACTGTTGCTCGATTAATTCTCCCCAGATTCCGATATTATCCACCTCGATGTCGCAGGCACTTCAATCATCATCCTTTCGTCGGTCGCGGCTGCCGAGGACCTTCTTGGTAACCGCTCGGGATGTACTCTTATAGGTCGGTTGGGAGGTTTCGAATTCTAATCCTCTACTAATGACGCAAACCGCGGGCGCCTATGGTTAACGAGCTTGTTGGTTGTGGCTTCATGTTCACGTTTGCGAAATACGGTACTTATGGATAGTGGATATTGCATATCTTAACAAACGGGCGGTTATAGGCGACACATGGTAATCAAATTCACAAGTGTTCATGTCCTCGCTCGTTCATATTTCAGCATGTAGGAGAGAACACCGCCATTTATTCCGTCAGGAGCTTGAGGCTACGGGTGCAGCGAGGCGTTTCCGCCCCCAGGCGGTCAAGGAGGCGCGCGATTTAATCCGCCGTCTACTGAACACCCCCGACGCGTTCACGGAGCATTTTGAACAGTCGGTCGCTTTACGCTTCTCTCAAGGACTTGACTGATTCTCTCCAGTGTTATTGGCACGCACATATTGTCGATCACTTACGGCCTAGACGCATCCCCATCCGACGACCGGTATATTAATGCTGCCATTGCCGGCCTCCGCGCAATTGGCATGGCTGCTGTGCCTGATAGATTCCTAGTGGTATGCCGCTTCATCCAACCGTACATATCTGAATTTGAAATAACACAATTTGCAGGACGTCCTGCCCATCTTGAAATATGTTCCTAGCTGGCTCCCGGGGACTGGATTTAAACAACAGGCACTTGCGTAGAGAAAACTGGTACGAGATATGGTAGATAACCCGTTTGAGGCTTGTAAACGCTCGGTGGTGAGTCTGAGGGTTCATGCGGGTCAGTTATTAAATTACAATCTAAACAGGACGACGGAGTTGCTCGACCCTCCTTTGTCGCAGACAATTTGGTCTCTTCAGATGATCAGGCGGAGAAAAGCACGCAGGAGCAGACAGCTAGAGACGTTGCAGAGACCATGTTCGGGGGAGGTTCTGATCCGGTACAGCCGATGCGCAGTTCTGAACGCGCCGCTGTTTATTCGTTAAATGATGCAGGCCCTGTTTACTTTGCTCGTTTTCCTGCTCGCCATGTTGTTGAATCCAGACGCCCAAAGGCGAGTACAACAGGAAATCGACTCGGTCGTCAAACCGGGCCATCTTCCTGATTTTGGGGACGAGGAGGCATTGCCATACGTGGGTGCCCTTGTCAAAGAAACCCTGAGATGGCGTCCGGTTGCCCCCACTGGTGCGTGTAAGATGTATGCACTAAGTAGATCTCTCCAGGCATACCTCATCTACTCGCTGTAGAAGACGTATATCGTGGATATCGAATTCCCGCTGGCTCAGCTGTCATCGCAAATTCTTGGTCAGTATTTGCTTCACTATATCTCAATCCACTTGACGGAATATCACAGGGCCATGCTACATGATGAGATAGCCAACATTCTTGCAGGGAACCTCTTTCGACTGAACGACTTCCAGACGATATACCCAGATCCAGGCCAGAGCGATTTTTGGCTGGCGATAGTTTGAACCTTGGTGTCAGACACCCAGATGCTGCGTTCGGTTTTGGCCGTTGGTGAGATTTAATGACTATACATGTATTTGGCAATGTGCTGAATTACCACAGGATATGTCCTGGCCGCCACATGGCGTGGGACACCGTCTGGATAATGATTGCGACCATGCTTGCCGTGTTCGAAATTACCAAACCTGTAATGGTGAAGGAGAAATAGTCGAGCCATCTCTGGGCCATGTTTCCGAGATTGTGGTGTGAGTGCCTCAAATGTCTTCACTCTTTATTCTGATTGTTATAGCTCTCCCATACCATTCAAATGTTCTATCAAACCGAGGTCGGGTGGCATGGAAGGCCTCCGAGCTGCAGAGATTCTTTCGTGAATCTTAACCGGTTAACCTGGAAGTAGATATTGTTCCTTTGAGAGTACCCACCTAGACGGTGTAGCTTAGCGCTCAACATGTCGTTCGATGAGGCAATATTCGTGGTCTGATCGTGTCACGTGCATGGTTCAAAATTTGAACAATTCCATAGTTTAGTATTCAATGGACTTGAGAGTCTGAATCCTGGATTCAACAGTTGAGACTATTTAGTCTACAAGACAAACTACTTTCCCTGCAGCCGAATTTGCTTCCATATATGCGTGCGCCTCCCCCACACTCGTGATATTGAACACTTTGTCCACACTTGGCGCGATCGCTCCCGTTCCGACGGCGTCAACGATTTGTTGCAAAGGTGCGGTAGACATGTCTATTGTGCCCGACCCAAACATAGTCAGGTACTTTCATGTGGCGTCAGTAACCTCATCATATACATGTATGATGTACCCACCTTACTCGGAGCGAGCGAAACCATCGGGTCGAATTCGGACTTCCATATTCCCGACAACGAGCCAATTACTGCAATGACTCCATCCGGTGCGAGCGCGGCACACGAATCCTCTAGGCTTGGTGGGCCGACCAGCTCGACGGCTTTTGTTGCACCGACACCACCTGTCAGCCGTTTGACCTCTGCGCTTACAGAGCCCGTGTCCAATATAACATGGTCCGCTCCGCTCGCCTGAACTGAAGCGGTTTTGTTTCTGGCGCGGGTAGTAGATATGACGGTTGTCACGTTAAAGAGGCTAGATTTAGCGAGGGCTGCACACGCAAGCCCGACGCTGCTAGTGCCGCCGTGGATAAACAGACTGTCGCTGGATTTGAGTTTGAGTGCCGAATTCAGGGTGCCCCAGGCTGTGGACTAATAAGTGCTGATCCTACTAATTTAACTTGGAGGGACTGACCGGTCATAAAGGTTTCAGGTATAGCAGCGAACACTTCCCATCCAACATTTTCCGGGAGTTTGATGGCTGGGGAGACAGATGCGTGTGGCACAAGCGTATACTCAGCATAGCCGCCTACGTCGATTGAAACTTAATGAAGGCACGGTGATCAGAGAAAATAAACCGACCATCAAACTGCCTCCCCATCCCACCCATGATAGCTGCGACAACATCACCCTCTTTCCACTTGCCTCCACCCGCATCCTTGACCACCCCAACACATTCGATGCCGAGGATACGAGGAAACACAAGTCCAGGAGATTGACCTTGACGGGTGTATAATTCGGAACGGTTCAGCCCGAAGGCTTTCACGCGTATGAGAACATGCCCGGACTTTGGTTGAGGGGCGGGGTGAGTTGAAGTGTAGACGAGCTGAGAGGGTGAAATCGGGACGCTCGGGCAAACTACTGCGCGCATGGTGCGAGGAAGAGACATAATCGGTAAAGAGGAAGGAATGAGGGCACGAGTCTCCGAGCCAATTTAAAGTCACTTGGAGCTGAGAATCGAGTTTAGTCATTCACCTTACTCATAGTCTATAAATAGAATCTCGGAAGTAATTTCTCCGTTCTACCACTAAATTATGTAACCGAACGCGACGAATTTCCAAGCATTCTAACCTGGATCTCGTTGGTTTATACGCCCTATTCGCGCTTCAGCCTTTCGGCGTCCACCTTCTTCACTTCCAATAGCGGATCGAGTTTCGACTCGGGCTGGCGGTACGAGTTGCCGACACGGTCAGCCCAGGTAAAATACTGCCCATAGTTCACCGTGAAATACATGTGGTGCAAGGTGTGGTGTGCGGGACCATTGATGAACTTCTCCAGCGGGTGGCCCGTAATCATGTCAGAGTCGTGGATCTGGCACGCCAAATGTCAGGGGAAATTTGAGGATAGAAGATGAGAGAGAGGCCTACGAGAATAGTCCAGCAATTGACAATCACAAACAATCCAAGGTACAGCAGGCGGTGCATCGGGAACAGGAAGACGAAGATGTGATAGGGAAAGCCTTGAGCAAATCCATCCAAGGGATGGAACGCGTGCGAGGCGAACGGGGTAGGGACTGTAAATGTTAAGCGGGAGTCCTTCATAGGATAATTGACATACTGATCCATTTGTGATGAGGCTTGTGCAGATGCTTGTAGAGAAATGGCAAGTGGAGCCAACGGTGAATCCAGTAAATGCAGTAGTCTGTGAACAGCAAGAACCTGAGTGCCGTCAGATTCCAGTCGAGGTGGCGAGAGAAGGAAGCTTACAGCGGGATGGATACAAAGAAGTAGAAATATCCATATGTCCCGACCCCATCGTACAGCCGCGAATACCCCAGGAGTTCGGCTTCCATCCAGGGCACGGTCAACAGCGTGAGGGCAGAGAGAGCCCAGAGACTGGACTGGATCTCGAGCTTCACTTGGTTCTTCAGGAAGCGCGGGTGTCGCATCATATCGTGATTAAATATGTAGCGGTAGGACAGGCCCGCGACGACGAAGTAAAGCAGGTGGATACCAGTCGCAATGAGTACGGTCAAAGAGACGAGCTGCCGCGGTATATATTCACGCGGCCACGCTGAGATATCGGGAACAGTGGAACCCCCAGCGCGCGTGAAATTGTCGTTGAGGCTGAGTGGAAGTTGTGGATGGGGAAGGTGAGCCACCAGGTGGGACCAATTTGTCGAATTCTGCGCATTCTGTGTTGTGAATGCTGAGAGTGGTACCAGTTTCGCCCACACAGAATCGAAGAGGTATGTGTCGCAAACCTCAAGGATAAAATCCATGGTGGTAAAGAAAGACCTTAGCTAAGACAGCCGAAGGGCTTGGAGACATGGGCTGACTCGAAGGCTGTGTGAGATATGAGGAAATCGTGCCATTTTCCTTTTTTTCCTTTTGTTTTCAACCACGGTCACGTGGAAGGTTGAACATGCCGTCGCACAACTTGTACGCGCCGTCTCGATGGCGAAGATAACGTTCAAAGACTCCTGTGAGACACGAGAGAGATCCTATGTTTTAATCGAGTTTGGTTAGGCTCTTGGATACGTGTAAATATTATAATTCTGATCTTCTTGAACAGCATAAAATCGTGCATGTACTAGCATTGCAAGTAATCAGGGAAAAAATATCACAATGAAAGATTGCATCCGCCGCCATCGGGACGGCTCTGCACCTTTTCTCAGCGATAGCGGTCGATAGACACCTTCGAATGCTCTGGAACTGTTTGGGAACTGTCACCCAATTTGGGGTGCGGTCGGAACCGGAAGCTCACTGAACGGGAAGCACCTGGGAGCACGAAGCTGACAGTGCAGTGCTTCGCGCTTAATATGGCAAGTACGTTCAGCTCCCCCATGCCCTGCGGCAAATGCACTCAACATCGGTTCGGGAACGGTAACGAATATATTGAATCAGTCCTATGCATCTGATGTACCCCTTCCGGTTTTAGGGTCACTTAGACTCTGCGCCCAGATATTGCCCAGATCTGCCCCACGGTGATTTAGACGAAATTTCGGTATAGTATACTTCCTTATAACGGATAAAAATTTGCGGGCAAGAACGGTTTACCATCGCCAGGAATCAATAGTCGCATTTCAACATCTCAGCATTCGGCTGTGATATGTACCAATCACGAAACTGTTTGTTTGAAGTCTTACCGGGGAATGGGCGCTGAAATGTGTTTCATAGATCCCTCGACCAGGGTTTAATGTTGCATTGGGGAACGGGGAGTATATAAGGAATAAGGGCGAGCACCGAGCACTACTATTTAGCGCGGAAATGAAAGACGAGGTGCAAGGGCCAGTGAATGAACGAGGGGTGCCAAGCCCGTTTAGGTAAACCCGAGGGCCGTCCGGGTCTTTGTGAACCCTTCCGCAAGGAGGAACTGCTGCGCATCCCTCATCCTGAAACACGGTCAGTAACGGAGTTGTAAATTCATTCACCGACGTACAAAATTGACACGACCACGAGCGAGCCGGGTAAAGTGGTGTTCAGCTGAGTACTCGCTTGGGCGATAATTGGGTCAAGGGTCAGCACCATGGCAGGGAAGCCCGGGACCCGGCCTGACGCAATGATTCCGGAGAGGCTTGAAGAAACAATTCTGTGTGCTGGCGTTCAGACTCAATGGAGATAGGAGGTGCTGTTTGAGCTTACTGCAATGCGTCGCCGAATGTGATGCTGATGTCGTCGTTCGTGGGCTTGACGGTGGTGGAGCCTGCGCTGACCGGGGTGGCAGCGAGGTCAGTCAAGGTCTGGTTGAAGACGTTATTGAGCGTCGCCATTTGTTGGCCGATTGTCGCATCGCTCGAGGTTTGGTTCGCCATCTCCGTCACTGCATACCTCTGAGTTTGTCACGAGAATTACATAGGCATTAGAATGAACGCACAGATGGTGGGGCCGACATGGTGGATGCTTATGTCGAGGTTGTCGACAATCGTGTTGATCGCCTCGTTTGTGTTCGTCGCTTGGCGTACATTGAGCTTGCTCGCGCAGGCAACGGAGACGAGGGCAAGGGCGAAGAAACGGCGCAGAGTTAACATGGTGCGGAGAGAGACGAGGGTCAAACGTCGCAGCAAAGGCTGAGCGCAGCTAAATAAAAGATACACTCGTGGGTACGAAATAGTTCCATTTCATCCAGAGATCCGGCAGAGCCAAAATTGCCGCTAGATGTCCAATGAGAGCGGGCAGGATTCGCGTCGGGAGATGTTCCTTGGAGTACGTGGAAACGTCGGGAATGCACTGGATTTGGACCATATCACAGATTTACAAGGAGTTTCCCAGGACTGTGAGAACCGACCGAAATGGTTACCACTGAGCAACTAGCTACGCAGCATTCTCTCACCGTCGTGTTGGGATCATGTAATTTTTGCTCTCGTAGTGGAGGTCGACATGATGCGGCCCGACGGCTAAGTCCTGATCCTTGTTGTGACCGACGTGGTTGCGGAGCCGGTGAGTACCATCAGGATGACGGTAGTCCCCAAACCGACTTGTTATGTTTTTGTGAAACACAATCATTCACACGTATAGGAGTCCATGAGAGGCCTGGCAGGGCCTGGCCAAATTTAAAATGCATGACAGAAACTTGGGCAAGGTACGAGTGGTGGCCAAGCGTTAAGTCCGAGGGCGTTGCATAATCATCGTGAAAAATCACCATAATTCATTGAAAAAGTTTGACGCATATTCTCTTGTTATTCAAGAGGATAGAAGCAAGTGAAACATTGTACCGGATGTCTTGAGTCGTCCCCACATGGGTGAAGGGGTGTCCAGTTGAGCGCAATATGTGACACACCCGGTGAGCCGGACAAGGTACAAAACTCTGATGATGACGTCGCACTTTTTGACTAACTATTCGGCGATATTGACAGGGACAAAATAACATGCCTCTCGCCTTTTACTAGAGGCATCAGTGTCTTCTGTCAAGCAACATCGCATATCCCAATTTTTCAGCTCTCAGCTCGTCCTGAGTCATCTCTTCTTTTTTTGGCCTTTTGCTTCAAACCTCCCCAAGTTGGTTACTCATCGGCTCTGTAACCCTGCATCGTTCAGTCTAAAGGCGCGGCACTCTAAGCTCCTGCTCAATCGTCTAATTAATATTGCCAATGAATCGTACGACGTAGACAGATATAGATACTGTACTATATTAATTATGAAGTGGTAGCAAAACAAAGCCACTGCAATCATTCCGGAACCTCCGCATGATAGCTTGGCGGTGGGAGCGTCTCTGTATCTGGGTCAAGAGTGGCATCGGATGGTCCAGGCCTCGACGCCTCGCGACTCGGGCCCGCAGCATCGGCAGACGAAGGAACAACGGGATTGATGCCGACAGACACGCTGCCACTACCAGCGCCCAAAACCATGTTCTGCAAAGCCATGTTTTCGCGCTCGATCTTCGTGGGGGGGATGAACCCCTGAAGTTGTGGGCCACCCAACAACAACTGTGGGTACGGCTGGGGAAATCCAGCCTGCATCATGGGCGGCCGTAGAGAACTGAAAATAACCGGCGCCAGCTCCGCCTGTCGCCCACTGGCCCCCGACGTCCGGGAACCCGCGGTAGAGACGGCGGTCTGGCTACCGTCGTTTATAGGGAAGAACGGGTGGTTGCTCGGGCTCTGTGAGTGACGACGGGCACCTCGTCTGCGGTGCCAGCAGAACAGTACCAATCCGCCAATGAGCAGGGCAAGGCCACCGACGGCAGGACCAACTATTAAGCCGACGGGGACGCCGTGCGCAGACGAGATCGAGGAGCGGGTACTAGTGGGACCTGTGGCCGAGGGGCCCGAGCTCGAGCCGGCCTTACTCGCGCCCCCCATCCCAGAAGGTGAAGACGAGGCGGAGGTGCTTCCCGGCCGCGTTGTTGTGGAGGAAATTGGGCCTGCGGAACTTCCATTGGCACCACCAGTTGAAGACACATGCCCGGCGCCACCGGTTGTCGGAGTGGCGCTAGAACCGACGTCGACTCCGCCTCCGCTCGGGGACGCTTGTAGTACAGAGCCACCGGTAAAGGGACCTGAAGGAACATTCGCGGCATCAAGCGCGTTTGAAATCCCGGCCAGCTGGTGCCATGGCGCATCACCCATCGTCCCGATAGTGAATGTCGGGAACAATGTAGAGTCTGCCGTTGAGAGAAATGAGGGCACCGACGTCAAATTGCCGCTCAACCAACTTGCATCTGTTCCCACGACATCGCTGCTTCCATTCGAATATTGGATCCTAATTGCTGCGATGACACCTGCGGGTCCCTCCTGGTTCTCCGCGATGACGGTGAATATGTTGGAAGCAGGACTAAGGCCGAACATAGTGAACTGCTGAGCATATGGAAAGTTGGCGATTGGGGGCTTCCCGACGTATTTTCCATTGAGATAAAGCGCGTACGAATTATCGACGGTGATAAGCACGGTGGCGGTTTGCGCAACTTTACTGCTAAGAGTGAGGACGGTCTTGCGGAATCCCACTGTCCCAACGGGCGCGATGGAAGCGGCGGTAGACGTTGACCATATCCATGTCTGCCCCGACAGGCTCAGAGCGTCGGGATCTGCAGAGGCAACCGTTACGCTACTCCTCCACGGTCCAGATCCGAATGGTGCAGCGACCGATGCAGCCGAAAAGTGGGAAGTGTCGGACGGGGTGGGGAAATCCGAAGGGATAATAGCGGAGACCGCCCAGCTCGAGTCGGAGAGGACTGTGTCAACTGTTCCATCGTCGTACTTGACTTGAATGGCAGCCAAGAACCCCGGCGCCGGCAGGGCGGAGTTGGCGTTGTTCACCGCCAAAACGGAAAATGTGTTAGTCGAGACATTCAGCTGAGCGCTGAAGACTGTCGCGGACTTCCAGTCGTCCAGCCCGTCCCCAGACGCCCCGATCGGCTGTCCGTTTACCCAGAGCGTGAACCGGTTAACGGCAGTCATTGAGATGCTGGCTGATCTGGCGGCCTTTCCCGCGGCACTGCTGAATTCTTTCAGGAATGCGACGTTTCCTGTTGTTCCGCTAGACGTCCAGATCCACGAAGCGGACACAAGTCCACCATCGGATAGTGGATCCCTCCGCTCGATACCATTCTTTTTAAGGCGAAGTTTGTCGAGACGAGCCTGGGCGACTTTATTCGTAGTTGGGATAAGCGATGAAAAATGAAGGAGGATCGACGCACATAATAAAGGAATGTGACAAAGAATGATAATAATGAGTCGTCTTGGGTCGTCTGGAGTAGCATTAGCTTTGCAGTACTGTGGATCAAGAGGGCAGGGTACCTCCGGAGGCTACCATCGAGTTGAAGACTTGGTTTCGAGGGTTTTGGAAAGAGAGGAAAACGAACAAGGCGTCCGATTCTGAGATTATAAGTTATGGGCGGGAGAAGCAGTGATTTTCTGAACTTGGTCTGAACTAAAAATGCCTTGCATGGACAATGATGATCTTTCTGTGGTATGGATATCTGCTGTGCATTGCGGATCAGTGGTCTAAGAGGGCGAGTAGGCTGAAACAGGTATAGTCAGACCCTTAGACGATACTATACCAGGTACAGACACGGCAGAAGCTGATGATGCTCGACGAGTGAACACCGAATTGCCCTCTGCGGACTCCGTCAATCTTCAACCAAAACGTTCCGGTCCTGTCGAACTATCAAGCCCAGGATTATCATCCATTAAATCTCTGACGGCGCAGTGTGGTGATACATGTTGGCGATGCCACAGTGGCTAGTAGCTACGCCACAGGTACTATTCACAGCGATAGCGCTTCAGAAGCTCAGACAGAGGTAGTACTTAGATACCACGAGAGTGTTGTGGTTGTTTGAGACCAGTCGTCGGAGTTGGCTGCAAGGCGTTGTGCGAGACGAGACGAATTCGGTATTTGATTTTGATTTTGACATTTGTTGATTACCGTCGCACGATCACGTGCCAGCAACTCTTGCGCGTGCACCACAACGATGGCAGTATTCTCTCGCCTCGTACCTGCAGCTACTAGCGCCTATGTTCTACAGACTCGTAAGCCTCCCATGACTCAGGCCTTCCCTACCACTTACCCGCCTTTTCGCAGTGCTTGCGATGATATTTGTCCCGCAACAGAACGAAAAGTACTACGATTTAGGCGGCGCCGCTGGATTCCTGTCGACTGCATTCGTCTCATTGTACTATCCCGCACTTAGAGCCAAGTTCTTCGACGGGAAGCCGGGCCCTCTGCCCTCGATCATGTCGTTTGCGCCCCGTCAGCTGCTTTTGAGTGCGGCGCTTGGGATCTGGAGCGTGCGCCTCGGGAGCTTCTTGGCCTCGGTGTGTTGACTGCGATGCAGCTAATATATCACGGTTCTCATTGGACTCTTACACAGAGGGCCATCAAGGCGGGTGGTGACTCGAGGTTCGAGGAAATCAAAAAGGACCCAAAACGCTTTACGTATTTTTGGCTGGCTCAAGGTGAAGCGCTCGGCTTAGATCAAACAATACATTTTCTGACTTTCTGTAGCGACGTGGGTTCTTCTCGTCGGTCTCCCGGTCTACATGGTCAATTCTCTTCCCCCGCACCTTCACCCCGCGCTCGGAATCCGCGATTACGCCGCATTCGGCCTCTTCGCGGGCTCGTTCATCCTTGAGGTCGTCGCTGACCGACAGAAGACCGCCTGGAGACGCGCCAAAGATTCGAAACAGCACAGCGAGAAGTTTATTACCCGCGGGCTGTGGTCGATCTCGAGACATCCCAAGTAAACCCATACACCATCCCGGGCTTAAGATCTCTCGCTGACGCCTCCTAGCTACGTGGGCGAGGTGGGGATCTGGACCGGCATATGGGCGCTGGCGGCGGGCAGTCTGCAGACCGCGTACTTCCCGCTGGGGACAGTCGCCCTCACCGCCGCCAGCCCGCTGTTCACCTGGTTCCTGGTTCGCAAGGTGTGTGCTTTGTTCGGGGCGCGAGTGGAATCTGAGGTGCGCAGGTCTCCGGCGTCCCTCCCCTCGAGAAAGCTGGGGACAAGAAATTTGGCGGGGACAAGAAATGGGAGGAGTACAAAAGGTGATTTGTGCTTTGCTGATCCGTGATCGATTCTAATGATGGCACAGAAATGTGCCTATTTTCTGGCCATGGGGTTCGAAGAATTAACTCTTGGTCGGCTTGTGATTCGCTGCGTGTAATTTTAAAATTCGTATTGGAACGAATGTACTTGATGAACTCTCCCTGAGAATTTCTTTTGCAGTGATTTGAGGCCAACGCGCGACCATCATATTCGCCATGCAATGATGCATGTTGTACGCACCAAATTTGTTTCTGACATCCACTTAACAGTATGAACCCAACTCGGGCATCTGTAATAGTATGCTGTATTTACAAACTAAATATATTTGAGCACATAGAACCGCATTGCTGCAAGATAAATTGTGACAAAATATCAAACGGACGTGTGACGAAGTATGGCTCGAAGCGGAGATTGAATTGCTTTGCAGCTCATCGGCTTCGACAGCGAGCCCTGATATCCTCATCTTTGGCCTCCATCTACCTCCCCGTTTTCAGGGGATTATATCCGTGGTCCTTGTCTCACTGGACGTAGCAGCAACTGCGCCGTACGCCCTTGCGCATGCTTTCTGTTTCTATCAAATACCAATGTTTACATCCAGAAACGTGGTACATCGGGCTGACGGAGTATACCCGGTACCCCTTGTGCTTCCGACACTTGTGGACATAACTCGGAACCTGCTCCGTAACCGACGGCACCTCTTTCAGGCTATCATCAGAAGTCGCGTTGACCAACCGTGAACTCGCCCTCTGAGTCTGAAATTATTAATATTGTCGCATTTGGAAGGGGCGTTGTTTTCTAATATGGACAATCCTCAGCCCTACCAGCCGCTTTCGTATGCACTGCACCCACCCACATCAACCACCCCCAAGCCAGGCCCTGCGCCGCCCCCGCATAATCATCAACGGGAAGAGCTCGAAGAAGAGGAAGGCGAAGACGAGAATTTTGTCGCGGATCACATGAACCAGAACGACCACACGAGTGACTCAGCGACGAGCAAGCCGGCGGGGTACGCGCGCCCCTGCACCGTCTCAATCACCCGCTAATTTTCATCGCAGGGCGGGTGACGCGCCGCCGCAGGAGCACCAGTTCTTGCAAGAACCGGATCCTGGGGGCAAGCGGCGTCCAGGGCGTCCTCGGGGGTCCAAAAACCGGAAAATACAGTCGCCACCTGGTCCCGCTCCATCCAAATCCGGCGTCGTTCCGCCCCATCCCACCGGGACGGGGAGTGCGCCGCCGCAGCTTCCCGATGTCAATTCACAGAATCAGCAGGTGTGGGCTTATTGTTCTGGATATGGCAGCCCATCATTGACCGCGAACAGTATTACGAATTTCAGTGGCGAGTGCTGAATCTATGCGCAGAATTCTATGGTGCGGCAGAAGAGCTTGTGGTAAGCGTCGTCAATTACATCCTGCTCATTGTCTCACGTCCAACAGAAAGGCACACCCCCATTAGTCGTGGCCCAATGTTACCAAATGGGCCCAGGCAGCAAAGTGGACCCATTAACAATGCTCAATGATGCGAAACGGATATGCGATACTCTGGTGACTAAGCTTGTCTTGAGCTCGACCTCGGTCTCTGATAGGATTTCTTTCAGCTTGCTAATCCAACGCAACTAATATCGACCCCGCCCCCACCTCTGTATCCTGTAGTTCCGACATTCTACCGCCCACAACCGGTCGCATCCGCGCCTCTGAAGGCATCGACGTCGACAGTCAAGCTCACGCCCGCACCAGCCCCGGCCCCGGCCCCCCCACCGCCTCCCCCATCAAATGTAATTACGAACCCGGGGTCGTTCGTCGTATCCCTTGGCACGCAGCCAACGTATCCGTATACTAGTTATGGGCCTTCCCCGGCGCAATACCCGGGCCCCTACTACGCTCCATACGGATACCCCACTGGAACATATTATCCTACTGGCCAACCGCAACCGCAACCGCAGCAAAAGCCTCAACCACAGCCGCAGCCGCAGCCCCAACCACAACCGGCGGCCAAGCCCCAGCCGCCCCCACCACAAGCGTCGACATCTACGCTCAAGCCTCCTTCAGCGGCTCCAGCAGCGTCGGGTAACGGTGGGACTCAGGGTCCATGGTCCGACGAGGAGGTGGAACGGTTGAAGAAGCTCGCGGAAGATAGCAAATCCACGAGCGCCTCGGGGGAGGTCGAGTGGGATTGGGTGGTTGGCGAATGGGGTCCAGGACGCACGAGGTTTGTATCTCGGCACAGTGCATGTATCCTCGCTGACAGACGGAAAATCAGGCACCAAATTCTACTGAAAGCGACAGGACTCGGCCTGAAAGAAAGTAAAGGGCGGGGCAGCAAGCGGAGGCGTGAGACGGACGACCCGGGAACGCCCACAAGCCCCGTACCGCCGCCGAACCCCGCGACCGTCAACTCCAAAATAGCGATGTCCACATCTACACCGAGCAACGCGGGGTCGCCCGCAATGAGCCACGCCACGGCCACGCCCATCGCCTCGCCGGCAATGGGCCATCTTCAGCGGCCGCCAAGTGCCAAGGGGCAGCCCCCGCCGCCAAAATCCGCGCCGGCTACCGCCAGTGGACTGCCGTGGCCGATGCCCACTGTCGCAGCCGCGAACGTCTCGCCCGTGCTCTCGCCGTCGGTCCAGGGCGAACAGCGCACAAGCTACTACCGCCCACGGCCTTCGACCGACGCGAGCAGCACGGCGCCGCGCGCCACCACCCACCAGTTCATGTACCAAAATGGCCCTGTACAGAACAGCGCGTCTTGATACCCACCCAGCGTGAACACAGACATTCAAGTTGCTATTTTATTGTATTCGCTCTCCAAATGTTGCTCTGTACCGCCATACATAGTCCTGTGGCTTCTGAGTGTATTCACACGGACGCTCGTAGATACGTTGTAGCTTGTAACACTTGTGTATGTTGTGCTTGAGAGCTTCAATTGAGCTTGTGCATAGCCTCCTGCAGCCTCACGTCCTAGTCCGAATTAGGAAGTCGTATTTTGGAGCACGCCAAGAACAAACGAGTTGATGGAAAGCCGCGGCACCAAGACGTTCTTGTCGGCTTTCCGGAAGAAACCATCCGCAGAAGCTGTCTCTCCGACGACGACGAAAGGCTTCAAGTTTGATTTACCATACGATATTATCCTCCTGATTCTCGAGCACCTGCCGGACAATTACATCCTCAAGCTATGTCTTCTGGTATTTCTTTCTGAATTTTCCTATACGAAATAACGCTGACACTCCTGAAGTCGCGAAGCATGTTCAACCTGTTGGTCCCTGCGCTTTACGCTTCCGTTGATCTCAAGTCCAGCGGCGCCTGCCGTGTCGCCCTGAAGCGTCTTGCGATTGAGCCGACTACAGCTATCCACATGCGGAAGCTTGCTGTGAGGCCCAACCATCCGTCGCGCTGGACAAGGGGCAACGAGGCTACTGTCGACGAATCGTGGGTTGCCGCCACGCTCGCGCAGCTGGCCACTTCCGGATGCCTGAAAAACCTGCATACATTCATCTGGGACGGGCTGGAGAGTCCCAGTGACTCTCTGTGGCTCACGCTACGTCTCAAGTAATTACCCGATGCCCATCTAGGTTCCAACGCTCTATTGACGAGCATTTCAGCTGCCCGAATTTGAGAGCTGTTGGGACTAGTGTCGGTTTAAAGACACAGAAGCTTGAACCCGAAAGCCATGTAATTATTGCCCGGAGATCCATGATTTGAGTAGTTCTGCTAACAAGGTCACTAGCTTTTCGACTTCCGCGATTTAATTGGCTTTTCTCTCGGTATAACTACTCTTTCTCCTCCGAGTCCTTTTCCCTATTGAAATAATTTCCCCCCAGTAACGCAAAAGCTGGCACAGTGGATCAGTCAGCAGCTCCGTCTGCATGCCCACCAATTGTAATCTAAATACATTTACAGATCTCTTCACTGGCCAACAGCTCCCGGATCGCCTCTGGGAGATGCTACTAGCTCATAGCCCGAATTTAGTTGAGCTGACAATAGATGGTACATGTACCGTCTCGCAACTGTGGAATATTCGCAGGATATTCTCTGGGCGCTGGCGTTTCTTACGATCCCTTTCGCTCGGGAACATATCCGCGCGGTCATTGGAGACAGACACCGAGGAAGGAAAGAAGTTTTTGATGGCCCATCCCCGCTTAGAATCTTTGGCGTTCTTCGGGAGCCTGTCTGGGTTTACCAACAGCATCACCTCTTTGCCGCTGCTACCATTACCAAGTCTGCGGACGTTTACTGGGAAAATCAACCAGCTCAAAGACGTCAACGGAACGCAGCTTCCTTCGTTGCGATCCCTCCACCTGTCCGACTTCTTCAGTCCCGCTGCAAAGTTTGCGCCCGTACTCGAGGAATTTCCCGCGGTTCTGTCATTGTCGGTCTGTGTCAACTTTTTGGACACGGTCAATGGCGGCCACCAGGGATTCTTTGAACGCTTGCTGAGTGCGTGTCCGCAACTCACGCACATTGAAGTTTCGTCCACGTCCTCGTTCAGCTTGGTAAGCTCGCAACTCACGTTTAGCTGCATGTATCGAACACTTACAGGATCATTTCTCGGACGCCATACGCCACACGCCTCAGTTACGCTCTTTTATTTTAACACTTCCCCGACGGAAGCTCCAGAACATGGGTAAATTTGCTTTGCGCACCGCAAGCAAATACCCCAGCTTGGAGGAGTTTGCCATCCGGGATGTCTTGGATTGGGACCACGAAAACCAACTCAACGACAATTATCGGCTGGCGCACCTAGGTGCTTACTACGTCCTGGACTCAGGATCGTCCCGTTTGCTTCGTGTCCATGAGACGGGATTGGGGGCCCTGACCCGTTATATCAACTCTGCGACTCGGGTTATACCATCATCATAAGGTTTGATTTTTGTGTTTCATTGTTTCTGACACTCTTCCGTTCCGCTTAGCAATGTATGTATGTGCATGGGTGATTACATGGAGTGTGTATGTATGTACGTGTCCTCAGACCTCTATGTACCAAAAAATAGCCCAATTATTCTAAAAAATTAAGCCGCGGCGGCCATGTCTATATTCTTCCCCTTGATACTCCCCCATTTCATGGACAAAGCACCGACGAGAGATAAGCCGGACATGGCAATCGAGACGTAGAACGCGGACATCAGGGCGTCGTTGTAAACCTGCAGCACAGCGGGAAGATACTGAGGATCGACGGCATCCTTCAGGCTCGTCGCGCCGACAGAGAGCACGAGTGCGGGAGACACACCCGGGACTTGCGCGATGAGCCCGGATTGGAGTTTATTCGCGAACACGTTGTTTCCGATGGAGACAAAGAGCGCGCCGCCGAGGGTCTGCACGAACATAATTATGGATGTGCCGATGGGGACATCGGCGAGTTCGAGGACGGCTTGTGCGGCGATGATGGGCGTCTGCATCCCGAATCCGACGCCTAGACCAAAGATGATCTGGTAGCCGATCCAGTGTGCGCTGGGCGCGTTGGGAGTCAGCGTGGACAGGAGCCCGGCGCCGACCGTCATGAACACGGTCGACACTATTAAAAACGGGGTGTAATAGCCGAATGCCGTGATAAGGCCGCCGGAGAACAACGAGCCGATGACGAGCGAGAGGATCATGGGGAGATTGTCGATGCCGGATTTGACCGCCGAGACACCCTTGACGGCTTGGAACCAAATTGCTAGAACGCTGTAAGGAATTGAAGGGGGGCAAATCGAAGCGGAACTCACGCATGTAAAAAACGAGAATGAAGAACCCGGATCCGAGACAGAGCGAAAACCATGCGCCTGACCAGATACTCCTTGTCTTGAAGATGCGCGGGGGTACTGTCGCGGCTTCCTGTTTCCAGCTCTGGATTGCAAGGAAGGCAATGATGAGGACGCCGAAGACAACAAAGAGACCGATTATGCGGCCATTCTTCCACTCGTATTTCGACCCTCCCCATTGCAGGGCGAGGAGCAAACTGATTATGGCCGGGATAAAAACGAGTGTGCCCCATGGATCGAACTGGTTTATGAGTTCCAGCCAGGAGCCAGTTTTGCGCTCGTGATGGGCGCTTTTGGGCATCTTGAACAAAAAAATCATAACGAGAAGCGCTACTCCGCCAATGGGGAGATTGATGTAGAAACACCTGGTACGTAGTCAGCATGAGGAGGCGAGAGGCAGGGAGACCATTACCAGCGCCAAGTGACCTAAAACGAAAGCATGGTCAATAGACGTTTACAAAAGGAAGCATGGGAGGCGTGCCTTGTCTGTGAAGGCACCTACGCAAGCGCGCTCAATGGGTATTTAACAAGGGAATCATCGGACACGCACCTCCCATGAGTGGCCCAGCAACGCTACTTATCCCGTACATCCCTGCCATTAGGCCAGTGTACATCGGACGCTTGGTCAATGGTACGGAATGGGCTGCAATCAGCGTTGAGCCCTCGACATCAAATAGCGGTGGTTTTCTTACCGATGATGATCAATGCGCCAGTGAAAATTCCTGCTGAGCCCAAACCGGCTATCGTACGACCGATGATGAGAGCGTTGGAGTTGGGAGCAGCACCACACAGTAGGGATCCAGCTTCAAAAATGACAATCGCGGTGATGTATACCTAGTAGCAGCGTGTTAAGAGAAAGAGCATAAGAGAGAAAATCAGGCCTACCCATTTAATAGGAAAGAATGCATAGAATTTCCCGAAAAGCAGTTGCGTCGCCGCAGTGGCCTTGAAAACGAGTCAATTATGCGGATATACAACAGAAGAAAAGAACACACCAGGAGATAGCTGTATAGATTAATGATATAAGTCGTGAACGTACCGGGGTCGAACATATGGAGCCACTTACGAGCTTCCATACTGAGAATTGGGCGGTTAATAATATCGACCGATAATACACCACGGCTACTTACCCAGCCAACATCATCGAGGGATTTGAACTGGTCGGTAATCTTGGGGATTGCGGTGGCCAAAATCGTACGGTTAGTAGACCAGGATGAGTGAACGTCAATGATTTTGTGTCAGAAAGACCTACTTGTCCTTGAACCAAGTCAGTGAATGCCAGAAATTTCCTTTTTCAGAAAACGTACCAGAGCGACGAGAAACACGGAAAGACAAAGAGCCAGCGTGAGAAGCCCTAGCTTCAGCCCATGGGGGTATTCATCCTCGACGTCTTGAGCAGCAGGAACCTCGGACGATGAAAATTTCTCTTTCTCATCGGAACTCTTCCTTTGGTCAGAGACCGAGTGCAAAGAGCCATTGAGGGTCGCCCCTTCGTTACTCGGAGTGGCATGAGTAGACATGGAAGAGGAAGAGGGCGTGCCGATCACAATGAATCCGACTCTCGCTCTTATAGTCTCTTACTTTTGTTTCCATCAAATGACTCGGCCGCATCAGCGACGCGTCCGGGGAATTTTATGTCTCCGAATTTCCCCGCTTAGTCACATCAGCTTACAGTACACGTGGGATTTTGATTCTGCGTGCGATGGCTGCTGCATTGTATACGAAGCAAGCTTAAACTGCGGAAAGATATCACTGCATTTTTCTCCTGCATCACTGCAGGTAACAAGCTGTGGCATATAGTGGCATATTCGCAGACATTAATCGAGGCTGTCGAGATCCTTGAACTCGCGTCTATTCCCAAGGGTCATAACAAATATCGTCTGGAAGTCGAAAACATCTCACCCTAAGAGCGCATTCACTTCGTCTCGAGAGAAGAGGTTCCTTCCAAACAACTTGATCAATTCCGCTTCCCCCACACTCCTAGCCTCACGTTGGAAGAGGTCCACGACTTCGTCCGCAGGATCGTCACCGCCAGGTCCACCTGGCCCGCCCGCAGGGTGCGTGCCAGCCTTGGGGAAGCCGTCAAGCGGATTCGGTGTTATTTCAGCTGCGCCGGCGGGGGCGGTTCCACTTGGAGAAGCCAGGTCAGAAGGTCCTTGGATCGCAGAGCTTGAAACAGGTCTTCCGCTCGGAATTTGGAGTTCAGAGGATGTCGATCCTGGTGCGGCCGGGGAGTGCGACGCGCTGGCGCTAACCGACGGTACTGTGACGCCAGAAGATGCACCTGAGAGGGGCGGCGCACCACCGGAACTCTCTTGGGCGGAATCGGGGGCACTTGAGATGACGGGGAGGAAGCCCTACCTGAGGTCATCGTGGATCCAATGGCCGACTGAGAGACGCTAGGGGACGGCGCGATAATTGCCGATGAGAAACCGGAAAGGGTAGCCGATGCTGAGGAAACAACGCCCTTCGACGAAGGCAGAGGGACGAAATTGGACGCCGAGGCGGTCGACACAGATGGAACGCTTGCTGTTGCCGAAGAAGGCGGACCCCTTGCAGACGAAGGTTGCGCCGACATGAAGGATGCAGAATGTGGCGAGGAAAAGTGAACGTCTTTTGAAGACGATAGAGGGACGGCGGAACCCGGAGCGCTCGACCCAGACGGGACGCTGGCTGTCGTCGAGGAAGGCTTCGAGCCGGCGGCGGACGATGATTGGGGTGGGGCCAAAGGGGACGGGGAAGGATTTGGCGGGGTCGACGACAAAACCACGGCGGTGTTCGACGGAAGCGTAGCGGCAGACGAGACAGTCGTAGAGCCCGCCTAATGAAAACCGTAAATGCGTGGTAGAAAACAGAGTACGGACGTTGGCCGACGAAAGAGGAAGAGCTTGAGACGACCCCAGATGCTCTGAATGCGAAACGGACGCGCTAGGGCCGGCTGGGTGCGCGGAAGTCGGGCCTACATGGAGCGACGGGGGTTGGCTGTGGGACGGCGAAGGCGCAACGTGAGGACTTGATTGTGGCCCCTGCGGTAAAATGAGCATGGCATTGCATATCTCTGGGACAGGATGGACACTCACTGCGGAAGTAGGGGGAACGCTTGACGGCATGGGGTGTTCCGAGAGTGACGCGCTAGCGCTGGGAATAAACGGCGACGAAGTGGACCTAGCCGGGGGCACCGTCGAGCTCAACGACGGAGGCGAAGAGCGAGCGCTGGCTGGCTGCGATGAGTGCAGTGGCGGTAGCCCCTTGGAAGATGTGGGCTGGGAATCACTCAACAGGACTGTATGTAAAGTTGAAGTTGCAGAACTGATTGCGGCGCTGCTCACTGCAGGTGGAGACGAGCTTTTAGGTACTGACGATGCTGAAGAAGGCGGGACGATGGCGCTACTAGCAGGCGCAGACGTCGATGCGACGGAAGCCCCCGGGATCGACTGTGAGTGTGCGGGCTTCGAAGACTGAGCTGGGGCTGATAAGATACCAGGAGCACTGGAAGGTTGGGGTTGCTCAGAAAGGGCGGAACTCTTGGGCGAAGTACTTAGCAAGATAGAATGTGAAGTTGGAATTGCAGAACTGATTGCAGCGATGCTCGCTACAGGCGGAGGCGAGCTTTTAGGTGCCGACGATGCAGAAGGAGGCGGGACGACAGTACTGCCGGTCGCAGGCGCAGATATCGATGTGACTGAAGTCCCCGGGATCGACTGTGAATGTGCGGGCTTCGAAGACTGTGCTTGGGCTGATGAAAAAACAGGAGCACCGGAGGGTTGGGGTTGCTCAGAATGGACGGAACTCTTGGGCGGAGCGCTTGAAGCCACATTAGTTCTAACTTGACTGGCTGAAATGGGTGCCGCAGAGGAAAGAGAAGAGCCCGTAGAAGCGCTGATTAGAGGATGCGACAAAGAGACTGGCGGCGGAAGTGGCGGCGGCGGGATTTGATTTTGAATAGGTGCGGAGCTTGTAGTGGCGGGAGACTGGGATTGAGGAGGAGGGGCCGATACTTTGGCGCTCGACTGCGCTGGGGCGGAAGACTGAGGAGGGGCAGTTGATGAGACAGACGGTTGGGAACTATTTGGGATTTCCGAAGACAAAGCAGGGCCAGAGCTGGGAGCGACCGTCAAGTTCCTGCTGGCACTCGAAGATGGAACAAGAGTAGAATTGGGGGAAACCGTCAGGCTCCTAGACGCACTTGAAGGTAGTGCAGAGGCAGAGCTAGGGGGGTGCTGTGTGCTTGTACGGTACGGCTGATATAGATGACAATGGCGGAAGAGACGAAAGAGAGGGCGGCGGCGGGGAAGCACTTGGATTATCAGAAGGAGCTGAGGGTACATTTGGGTTCGCGCTTTGGGCCCATGAGATAGAAGGGGCAGAGAAAGGGCCGGATGCGCTCGAATGGGTTCCCGGTGTGCTTGCGGCGGACGAGCGGGGAGGAGAGGATGGAATCGGTTTGTGCCTGAGCAGAAGTTCCGTGATTCCCGCCATCGGTGCTACTGGCCGGACGGTTTTCGCGTCTCGCGAGGGCGGAATCTCTGCAGGATGTTATTCGACCACTGCTCCTCCGAATCAGCGAGTCCGGAAACCCACCTGAGCGGTATTGCAGACGAAGACGAAGCCGCAGCTAAAACCCAGCACGAACGCAGAGCCGGTATGCACCATTTCTTTTAGAAGGAGCTCAGAATAAAAAGAAGAAGAATCGTAAAGCCGCCAGCGGGTGTCAGAAAGGGAGGTATATTCCGACTCGATGACCAGCAAGCGAGTGGGGATGAGCAAGGCTGAGTGGCATAGCGGAGACCAGCTCTTAAGTATGTAGTCGGTCGTAATCGCTCAGCCCGCGTCGTCACAGGAATGGGTTCAAGAGCGGGACCAGCTGGACAACTCAACGCCTGCAATGGACTAAAGCTAGCAGTGGAACGTATGAGGCAACACTGGCACGGACACATCGGCCCGGCGAGCTTACCGAAACGACGCCTGGGGCTTTGCTTTGAGCACCCTGGTCTGCCCTGGCGAGTTGAAGGCCTACATCAGCGGGCATACTGAAATAAACCGTGTACGACGCCAACAGCGCCGACAGTTGCCTGGGCATTCCCGTATCTTCCGCAACACCGCTCATCCACTAACGCTATGGAAACATTCATGACCCATCCATTCGATAGCAGGACGTAGTAAGCACTGGAAATAACCCATAGATAATAAGCGTGTGGTAAATGTATGCATAGCGTGAGGTCGTAAGGAGCGGATAGGGTATGCCGAGGCGGATGGTGAATGTAAGTACGTTTTGCGGTCCATGTTCAAGCCGTTTTGAAGGACTGGCGCACCGCGTCGGTAAGTGAAGTAAGGTGAAGTGAGAGAGGAGGGAGAAACACACCTTGACGACCTTCTTGGTGAGCATGCGCTTCTGCACGTAGTGGATCATGCGCTTGATGTCGGGGACGATGAAGATGGGGAGGACGATCGCCATGACGGGGAGCGCGATGATCCAGAATCTGCGCGGGGTGAGCGTGAGCGGGAGGATCAGAAGGGGCGGGGGGGGATACGCACACAACGTCCGAGTGGCCTTGGATGCTCCACATGGATTCGAAGTTCATGCCGAAATAACCAGTGAGGAGCGTGAGGGGGAGAAAGATGATCGTGGCGAGTGTGAGCCGGCGCATCACCTCGTTCATCTCGTAGGAAGCCATCTGGCCGCGGGTCAGCGAATGCAAGGAGGGGGAGGGAAAGGGGAACCGACATTGAACGTGTAGTTGATGAGATTCTCCCCAATGCCGGCAAACATCTCGAGACTAGTGAGGATATACTCCATGTGATCGAACACGTCCGCCTGGGCGCGTTATGTTAGTTGAGAAAAAAAGCTGCAAGAAGGCAAACGGGACACACAAGATAGATCTTGCTCTTGTGACTCATGAACCCAACGGCCTTGACGCCCTCGTTCCCCTCCGCCGTCGTGTCGATGAGCGCCGCGGCGCGGTCCACATCGTACCGCCGCAGGCCGTAGATAACCGTCCGGATCGGCTCCAGCGTGCGTTTGTGCAGGATGAGGTCGCCCGAGAGGATGTGCAGGTTGCGCACCGTCGTGATCCGCGGCTTGAGTAGGATCTCGCGCTCGAACTTTTTGATCTTGACGTGGTACGCGTCGATCACCTTCAAAACGGTAAGAAGACGATGCGAGGGAGAAGGGGATGGCGCGCACCTCGAGCGCCTTGTCGACGAGTAGATCGAGGAGACTCTGCACGAGGAGCGACGAGTCCGCGGACGTGCGCAGGCCGGTGTCGCGCTGCCGCAGCCGCCGCGTGATGGGCTGGGTGAGCTCCAGGTCCGGCGTCGCGTGCATAGATATCACCGTGCCTGCATTTGGTGAGACCACGGCGAAACGAATTGGAGTCGGACGCACCATCTCTGAGGAGGAAAATATACATGGGGGAAACCTTGACGTTCACGCGCTCGCCACTCTTCAAGGCCTGGATCGAGGCCTCCTCGATGCGGCGTTTCTTGCTGACCTCCGCGGCGTCTACGCGCATGGTCGCGAGCTCGGTGAGGCGCGACCGTGGGCCTGATCGCGCACTCAGGTCGGAGCGCGTTGTCGGCAGCAGCGGGCGGCGCTTCCGGCGGGACGAGTTGGCGGTGCCAGCAAGCGTCTTCTCGTCCTCGCCAAAGTCGCCCTTGCCCAGCTCGCGCATCTCCATCTCGGCGTCGTCGTCGGTGAACGGGGTCGGCGAGTCGGAGCGCGGGAGGTCGGTGAGGGTGGAGCCCTGGGCAGCCGAGGAAAGTATTGGGTCGTCGGGGTCACCGAGTTCGTGGCAAAGGATGCGCAGGAAGAGGTGCTTCGTCTGGGGACATGTGAGAAGGGAAACACGGAAACAAGCGAGGGGGACGCACGTAATAATCCGCCTTCGAACGCGTCTGGCTCCGCGTATGGAATACATCCTCCAGGGCGAGAGGGTGTAAATCTAGAGGAAATTAGAGCCGTTAATTGACCACAATTAATTGCATCAATCCTGGACTGACCATATTTTATCGACACGGCCTTGATTACATCCCAGCTCATACCGCCGATGTTTATCCAGCGGACCTTGACCCAGGGCTCCCGCTCGCTGGCGCCGGGGTCGTTCATGAAACTCACAAATTCGCGGTTCGTCATGCGGCCGAAGCTGCTGCGAATGGCCGAGTAGTCTGCGACCTCGATAACACAGTCCTGCTTGATCCCACCGAACTGGGCGTCCGCCGAAGCGCGACGGGGATCCACACCGGGTTCTGCACCCACGCCGCGCCCTGAGAGTACGTTGGTGCCGCGGTGCATCGCCATGACCTTCCGCACGGTGTGTCGGAATCGATGTATTGGCGGCATTGCCGTTGCTGCCACGGTTGGATGAGCCGTCGCCGTCGCCGCCGTCGGCCGTGTGTGGGCCGTGTGTTTCGACGGGGACACTGGCGGCTGGCGGCTGTGGACAGACGTGGGAGAGGTCCCATAAGTCGGGGACGCTGGAGCGGCTCCGCCAGCTTCCTCCAGGTCGGGGGTCAGCGACCGCCCATCCGAGTCGCTGAAGCTGTTTTCTCGCGGCATAGAGAGGATGATGGAGAAAGGAAGAAAATCACTCTAGCCTCGAGGCACGGTCCTGTCGCAAATAGCGCCCATGAATGATCATGATGGATGATCGTCGTTGCCGTGGATTGACTCTTTCCTGTGTACTTAGTTGTTCATCTGATAGAATACTTTGTCCATGCCTTGTGAATAGTACAAGGCTGCTCACAGCCCTATGTAACCCTTGTGCGTTCATTTTTCCCTTCATTTTCCCCGTAGTCGAGGGGGAAACGTCTATATATAGACGCCCAGCCGGTGCTCAGCCGAATGGCATTGGAATGAAACCAATACGGCAGAATACGGCGGCTGGCCAATATACGTTAGCCTGGTTTGAGAGCAAAGGGGCCTGTGGAAGGAAGTAAGGAAGAGAACCGGTGTGTTATGTGCATATTTTTCTCAGTAATTTTTCGCTGTCCTCGAGTTGTCCTCGAGCTAGTCTGTAGTTAAGCGCGCGATCATGTAGTGGTGGCCGCGTTATTATATAATCATCGGAGTTTGAAAATGTTCTCACAACCACTCACTCTTCTGGTAGGTCTATCTACAAACTTTGAGGGAGAAAGTCTCTCAAAACCTCATTTCCAATCGAACTATCTTCTCCAAATTACGATTTATGGGCTCTCCACGAGAAATCAAGATATCAGCTGTCTCCGCGTGCCGGCCCATCAAATTCCGGCACTGCGCTTCTGCAACCTTCCGCCCCACTTTTGGCAGGACCCCTCACTCAAATCGTGTTCTTAAACATATATGCAGCCCTGAAAAAGCAAAACACGCGTCGCTGCGCTGTTGTCAATCCCGTGAAATTTTTGTGATTTGTAATAGCGCGGCCAGCGATCATTCGATCAAGGTTAGTGACAGACTATAACAAACCGAGGTACGAGGTTAAAATGTTATAGCGTCTGTTTATAAGAGACTATCCTCGAGCTCTTTTTCAGGTTTTATCGCCTCGACCTGCCTCGACCTTACCTCGAGCTATAAAATTAAACATGTATGCCACGTCCATGCGGCCTCCCGGATGATGCATCAGCAAGAGTCGACAATACTCTTCGTAGTCCAGTCTACAAGTCAACTTGACTCACTCCACACTTGAAGGTGAAATTCCCGCCCAGCGGTGTTCCGAGTCCTGCGCCGATCATTGATCTTGGCGTAGCGGACGCGGGTGGCTTCGTCAACAATTCATCAAGTCTGCAATCCATCAATTGCCTATAGACCTCTCCGGACCCAGAACAAAACTCAGAAAAATAGAATGTCTCTAGACAGGCAACGCCGGCACGATGTAGACTACTTCCGAGAAGGCCTCGCTCAACCCTCAGTCGTTCGCCTGCTTTTATTGCCGCGAACGCACTACGCGAGCAACAACCACCCGACGTCACGGCGACAGTCTCGCCTCTTTTTTTGTTATTGAACAAGAAATTGGCGCCCTGCCGGCGTTCGATGACTTACGGGATAAATTCTTAAATCCCCCTTGAAGGGTTACTCTACTGAGGAACCCGGCTTTCGAGGGAAACCCCAGTAAAAATGGTTGTGTTATTTGGAAACCCGAATTCCAAGGGTTCCTCTGACCGGTGGCGGTCCGAAAATGGACATTGTACTCCGACCCGCACGATCATGTGATTTTCTTTGGAGCCCCTCTGCGCGTCGAAATGGGGGGATCGTCTTGAAAATCTCTGTAACCAGAGCTTGTATTGGGACTACAAGCCAAAGGTAAGAAGCTAATCAGGGGCTATACAAAATTTTAGCGCGGTTCCCCTAGGATACCTATCGTAGAGCATTCACCTCTGAGTCAGTTCAATCCTCTTCGGAGTTGTTGTTGTGCTTTTGCAACCCTTTGCAGTAGTGGCAATGTGTCAAGTCGCCTATCTGGACTTTAATTTCCGTTGCCTTCGGGGACCGAAAAAGTGCAAGTAGGACACACAAGAAGTAAGCGGGCGTCTACCCGGTGACACAAAAGCGCCGGCTTCAAAAATAATGCGCACAATAATTTTTTCAAGACGGGCCATCGATACTGCGAAATACGTTATCCATATACGGTGACCCGTTTCGGTCAGCAGGAGTGACTGGATCGGCAAAATGCACCATTGCTCTATGAGTTCTCATCCGAATCTCTTCGGATCTTGTGCAAGCAAAAGCTATACAAGTAGCTGTCCCGAATAGAAATTTTTCTTTTGAAGAAAACGGACGAAAAAGAAATGAGCGAGGGCTCCGAGTACATCAAGCCAATGATCTGGCTTTGAATCTCTTCAGAACGCGCTCTCCTGACCTCTGAATTTTCTGAGCTTTTCGTGAGAGGCCTATCTATAGTATATAAACCTGCCACACAAAAAAAATGGGACGAAAAAGGATGGAGAACGGCAGGTTATCCACCATTCTTGGGTAAAAACTCAGCAATCATCGGAGTTTGAATTACCACGCTGACCCCTCCCGTAGCCGTCCTCCGTCTCTTTTCACGCCGTTTTTTTACGTAGCATACTTTTATCGTGTAGAGGGACCCCCACCGAAAAACTTAGGAAATTTAGCGAACAGGAGAGCTCGTTCTGCCCAGATTTAAGGTAAAATCACTGGGTTTGATGAACCTTGATGGACTTGGAGTCCTCGCTCATTTCTTGTTCGTCCGTTCTCCTCAAACCTTTTTTATATTCATGACAGCTACATGTATAGTTTTGTTTACACAAGATCCGAAGAGATTCGGATGAGAACTAATGGATTATTCTACTGAGGAACCCGGCTTTCAAGGGAAACCCCAGTAAAAATGATTGTGTTATTCGGAAACCCGAATTACAGGAGTTCCTCTTACCGGCGGCAGTCCGAAAATGGACATTATGCTCCGGCGCCCCTCTGCGCGTCGAAGTGGGGGATATCATCTTGAAAATCTCTGTAACCAGTACTTGTATTGGGACTACAAGCTGAAGGTAAGAAGTTTCAGGTGCTATACAACATTTTTGTTGGTCTTGGCCAATATTTCTACACTCACTCGAAATTTACAACTGCACATCATATCAGTCCATTTGTGAATAGGTTAGTGCAGTTTCCCTAGGATATTGTAGAGCATTCACCTTTGATTCAGTTCAATAGGGTCGTTCACAGTTCCCTTTTTTCTCCCCTTTTTTTCTCCCTTTTTTGCTGGATCTTCGGTTTGGCTTGCATTTTGCCCGGGATTTTTTCCCTTTTCAATTAAGAGATGCAAAAAGGGTTGAAAAGGGAAAAAACTAGGTGCCCAGGTGCACCAGGGATGAAACAGCAAAAAAGAGGGAACGAAAAAGGGAGAGAAAAGGGCCGAAAAAAGGGAACTGTGAACGCCCTGGTCCGCAGCTCCCTTTTTCCGGCCCTTTTTGCGCTCCTTTTTCGCAATGCGCAAGGGTTACATAGTGAGCATGGCTTAGAATCCTGGGAGACATACTAAGGGGTCTGGGACATGTAATGACAACATCTGATCCTCAAGCTTCTCAGTGTTGACTACGTTGAATTTGTGTTGAATTCAGAAAAAGTGAAGTACTAGTAGCTGGAAAAAGGGAACGAAAAAGGGAGTGAAAAAGGGGAGGAAAAAGGGAACCGTGAACGACCCTAATCCTCTTCGAAATCGTTGTTGTGCTTTTGCAACCCTTTGCAGTAGCGGCAATTTGTTAAGTCGTCTATCAGGTCAGGGACAGGAAAAGTGCAAGTAGGACACACAAGAATTCACCGGGCGTCTACCCACTGAGCGTTCGGTGACGCAAAGCCGCCGGCTTCAAAAATGATACACACAATTATTTTTTCAAGATGACTATTGGAGATACATTATACTCGCCCGAACAAACCGCACCATCGCCAACCGCGCATCCGTTTTGCATCGGGCGCATCCAGCTCAAAATCAATGCTACGCGTCCATTCAACTTCGTACTCTATTGTGATGGCAGCCACCTTCGACATGTCCCCTTATCGTGCTCTGGTCTCCCTCGCTGTTCGTCGGCGCCGTCGCGCGTGCCTCGCCGCGACTTTGGCTGACTAAGCATGACACTGCCACCTCGGAATTCTCCGACTTTGTCTTATGTCGATTTATCGGACGCTCGCCTTCGGCCTTTTGCTTAGTACCTCTGTTGCTACCACCGGTAAAGCCTCGTCAAGCTGGCTGAGCCCTGCCTACTCCATGACATTGTGTGAGGCTTTCTGAGGCTTTCTCCTCCTGCCCACCCAACCGCACACTCGCGATCGACATCATTCGTACACGCATACATTCAGCCCTGTAACAGCATTGTTAAATATAAGATGTTTGGCAAATACCATGGGCTACAATGTTGTGTCATAAACTCGGTTGCAGCACTTCTAACGAGGATTGTGGTTATTCGTGCAACCAAAATCTTCTGTAAAACATTGCATAAGAAAGACAAGCAATTCAAGGTCAATAGATCTCGGTCATCTCGCCCTCCAGATCCCACATCATCTGGGGGCAATCTGACCACCCTCCAAGTCTTCTCTCGTACCACGGTAATTCATGCGAGTCATGTACGCACATGCCGCATGCATCCCTTGTGCAGGCTGAAACAGGAAAATACAACCATGATCCATCCTCCGACGTCCACCCGCCCATGTATTGATTGACGTGCTAGCCGCAAAAAGGCTGGTGAAAAAACTACGTTGATTTCGGCTTTTACTATGACGAGGACTGGTGGCCACTTCCCGTAAATCAGAACCAAGTATGCACAATCCAGGTGCCCGTGATTACTGACTAGATTTTATTATGCTCCCTCTACTCCCGCCTTTGATAGACGTTCTGATAGCGAATAGCTCGTCAGGCCGGAGGGTTGGAGTCCAAGGCGAAGGCGCGAGAAGCTTGTGCGCACTGGGAGAATCTTGGGAACACAGTGTTCAGTGTTTGGACCATGCTGTGTATAAAATTACTACTACTACTACTACTACCGAAAGCAAAAACATTACCGGACTTCAAATTCCGCAGCAGTCATCGGCTGATGACGGTGATGCCGGATTCCAATTAGACCAGTTCCTCGGCTAGTTGGGTTTCCATTGAAAGCCGGGTTCCTCAATAGAATCATCCCATATCCTCTAAATAACCGCAAATCGTGCGGACGTCCTTGCGGGAAACGGACAAATTTTCCGAAATAACTGTCAGTTCCCATCATTTGGCACTCCTCCGATATTCCCCAGCATAAATTTACCTTGGGGAAGTCACCCACTACCGAGAGCAAAAAACATTTCCGGACTTTAAACTCCGCAGCAGTCATCGGCTGATGGCGATGATGCCGGATGGGATTCCAATTAGACGCCTTGAAGGAGTTCCTCGGCTAGTGAGGTTTCCATTGAAAGCCGGGTTAGAAACATCCCCCCTTGAATCCTCCACACCATTTTGTTTTCTCCTCTATTAACAGAACCTGGTGCGTGATGGACTGGAAATCATCATGATGCACTGAATTTTCGGCCACCCTCAACCTGGCTGGCTTCGGAGTACTTATGCAGCAATGCTAGGCAGCGAGATTCAACTCACTTTGCTTGTTTTCTCTGGTCCTCGTCGACGTTTTCTCTCGGTCGTCACTGCACACACTGTATGCAGAAGGCTTTATGAACCGTTTTCGACACTCCTATGCCCTCATACTATGCCAGGTATATTCAGTATGTGGGCCAGACCCGTCAAGGTTGAAACTTGAGGCACGTGCACAGCCACCCTTATCTTATCCGGGATGCACGGCCGCGGTTTAGCCGCGGCTCAAACCCAGGATATAATGCAATACTGCTAATCCTCCTCGACGATATTTTCCATCCAGCATGTCCGCATCCCCTCTCACAGCCGACGCCGTAATGTGAGTGCAACATCAACACTTGAGCTCATCCCATTAAGCTGATTTTTTTTCGCACAGTATAGGCGGGGGGCCGATAGGCTCTCTCATCGCGTACCAGCTGGCGCGGTTCGGATGCAAGCCATATCTTATGGGTGCGCAGAGTTCGTGGCGCGTTAGACTGTCCGTTAAGGAACGCAATTATTAGAGCAAGACGATAAGAAAATCATGCCCTGTTACGGGCGCGCGACGACTATGTGGCCGCGGACCATCGAGATGCTGGACCAACTTGACCTCGCTGAGAGGCTCATGCAGATCGGCGTCGTGACCCGCAATGCCCTGCACTTCCGCGAGTGAGTGATTATCTTCTCAGCCACTGATCCGGCGAAATTAATTGTGGGCGCAGCGGGCGTCGTATTACTGGTGGAATGATGTTTGGGAGCCGGATGGAACAGCTGGGTGAGTATTATTGGCACTGTTATGATTATTTATAACCGAGGTTGCAGGGGACACATTTTATAAATTCTCGTACGGCCCTGTTTCCATAACCATCTACAGTGCTAACTAACCTGCAACCAGACTCCATCTGCGTCAGCGCCTTACGGAGGAACAGTTTGCTGAGGCGCTCGAAGAGAATGACGTTCAGCAGCACATGCGGAGACGCGTCGAGGGATTCACGATCGACGAGAATTGCCAGGACGGGTATCCCGTTACCGTGCGCGCCAGAGACCTCGAAAACGACGAGGTCTTCGAAGTCAAGACGTGATTCTTCTCCTTTCGTTGGGCTTGGATCAATGCTGAAGCTCAATTCACAGGAAATACCTCATCGGAGCCGATGTACGCCTGCCTTTCTCCGTTGCTTAAAAGCATGCTGACCCCCCCCCCCCCCCAGGGTGGTAAATCGACGATCCGCACGCTCGCTGGGATAGCGTTCAACGGCGAGCGCACGACGCACCGCTGGATCCGGATGGACGCCCGCGTCAAGACGAATATGCCCAATCCGCGATGCCTGAACAGCATCGACAGCAAGTTCCACGGCCAAATCCTCTGGTGTCCGATTGATAACGGGCTGGTACGCATTGGCTACGTCTTTTCCCAGGCGCTGCTCGAAAAGTACGGTGGAGTCGAGGGCGTAACACAGGAGGTCGCGGTGAAGGAGGCGATCCAAGCTCTGCAACCGTTCGAGGTCGAGTTCCTGGAGGTCGATTGGTTTACTATCTACGTGCGTCTCCTGTTCCGGTCCTCCGTTTGTTTTTGGCTAACTGGTCTTGACAGGGAATCGGTCAAGCAATCGCGGAGACGTTTTGTGCCCAGGATCGGGTGTTCCTCGCTGGAGACGCGTGTCATACGCACAGTTCTGGATCAGCACAGGGGCTGAATACCGGTGTCCACGAGTGAGCTGGCCGTCACGTTCACCTACCAAATGACAATTGTTTCGCGCAGTGCCGTGAACCTGTCCTGGAAGCTAGCTGTAAGCCTTGCGGTTTCCCCCGTGGATCGAGCTAACAGGTAGAACCAGCTTAACATCCTGAATCTCGGCAAAAAATCGCTTCTCGACTCCTACAACCTAGAGCGAAAGCCCAGTGTCCAACGAGTGAGGTCACGACCTAAATTTCCGCTCCTGGCTAATGCGCGTCGATAGGTGATCGACAATGACAAAGTGATCAGCATGCTAATTTCCGGCCAATATCCTCCGCGGTTCGAAGGTCGCAAGGAGGACCCCCGGTGCGTCTGCATATGTAGACTATGTGTGACGGACCCTCAGTGCCAAGCAGAGATATCCTGACGGAGTGGTACACCGATGTTAACATCCGGCTATTTACCCTTGGATTAGGTTCGCCTTGGCCGTCTTTCAATGCAGGAAGTGCTAATCTATCGCAGGCATCTCGTATCGTACGATACCGTCCGGTTTTCATCGTCGCCGTCGAATAATGATCGATTTCCTTTAGCCACGAATCTTATCAACTCTGTCAACAGTGATCCCTCCGCTGCGACGATCGTACCCGGCGAGCGCGGCCCAGACGTCTATCTCACCACTATTGGGTATGCCCGTACCCCGCGTGCACGGTTTTTTGCAACTGACCATCGCGCAACATAGGACTGACGACCCCATCCGGCTGCACCAAATCCTCAAGAACGACGCAAAGTTCCAGTATGTAACGCCTTCCCGTATCCCGCCGCATTAATCACACCGCCCAAAGCATCGTGATTTTCGCCGGGAACCCTGCCCTCTCCCGTCCGAGATTCACCACGTTGCAAACGACGCTGGACGCCCCGACATCCTTCAGACGCGCCTTCCCCGCACGGCGCGTGTTCCGCTTCACGACCGTCGCTGCGGTGGCGGGTAACGGCGCCGTAGACGTGCTGGGGATGCATGGGTTTGGCGGCGGGCGGGTCTACTGGGACGCCGACGGGCGCGCGCACAGCATGTACGGGGTCGATGTGGCGAGGGGTGCCGTCATTGTGTTCCGTCCCGATGGATGGATTGGGTCGGTGGTAGCACTGGAGAATGTGCAGGACCTCGGCGCCTACTTTGCGGATCTTTTGGTGGGGGTGTAGAGCGATGGGTCGGAATATCCTTAGAGTAGGCTCAGTTTTTAAAGATCACTATTGTAGTCCTGTTTCTTATTATTCGCGGGAGTTTCCTCCCTTGTTACTTTCCGCATTCCCCGCCACTGAGTACAGAGCAGTGAAGTCAAAACACCTTCCATATGTGGTAATTTTTGGCATTCCAAAATAAACAGTGGACGCACGTCTTTGGCTCTGTTTGTCCCATCCCAATTCAATTCCAGATTTCCTTCTTTTTGATTGCTCTCCGGATTGGAAGTACACGAAACGCCTATAAATCCGCTGCCATGCATGATCAAACCCACAACTTCACGTCTCCGACCTCACAGACGACCCTACCAAAATCCTCGTCCAGTTCCAATGTCTATCTTCCCCACCCCCATTGACTGCCGCGTATCGGGCCCCAGCGTTCCCCTACCCTCTGCAACGGTGACCCACCTTGAACGGTCGTCGCCCGTGCAGCATACCACGAACCCTGTCGATGATTTCTTCGGCTACACCCTCGCGTCGTCTCGCACCCGCGACAGCCGCCACGATCGGCGCATCTCTGCAGCAGAGTCTGCAGCAGCACCTCCCCCTTATGTCGACGCGCCGGAATACACACAGACCGCGAAGGAACCTGTAACTCTGGCCATGTTCCTCTTTAAATTCGGATTCTGTACGTCTCTTTGCAGTTCGTACATTCTCCGCACCATTCTGACATTTCCCCCAGTATTCCCGCCTTTCTGGATAATGGGCGTCATCATCCTCATGTCCCCGCTCCGCGCGCCGCCCGCAGAAAACACCATCCACTGCCTGGCTCCCAGAAAAGACCGAGGCGGAGCGCCAGGTCATCATCGATCGCATGCGCACGGTGGAGCTCAAGTGGGCGAAGCGCTGCTTGTACGCACTGCTCGCATTCGTATTGTCTGGCGTCGTCATTGGCGTTGCGGTCTGGGCTACCCTCCGCTGATAACCACTATTGTTATTCGCTCTTTTTTCCGCCACGACCCGTCCTACACGCTCGCTCTACTCCATTCTGACCGGGTCAGACTACCACTGTATCGATATCATTATGTCTTTCTTATAGTTTCCTCATATCTTGTAACGCTAGCAATCCACGAATGTTTTTTACGACTTGACCACGTATTCTCTTGCGCGCGAATTACCTGGGACCCAGTTTAATCGGAACTCTGCCAGTGGAATATTTTACCCACAGACGTTCGCCTCTTCAAGTCTCCGAAAGGATAGCTATGGTGCATTCGGGGATACGAAATGTTTGATGATCAAACAAACCGTTTTGGAACTTGAACTTAAACAGTGATCCTCGCCGCTGCCCCGCTGCTATTGCCGTCCATCTATTGAACACGTCATTTTTTACAGGTGTCTCGGACTTGCAAAGGCTGGGCGACTCTGAAGACATATCAGCCGCCTGTATGTGAACTTCTTACTTCCAGAGCATTATAATTAGATACTCCCAGAGCATTATAATTAGATTTCGCAGAGTCGGCGCGCTCACTGGCAAGGGAGACCATGGGACTTCCGGGCGACGACATTTCAATAATGGACTGTCTCTGAATCCACAATGCGAGAATATTGACGTATCAGGCGCCCGCAAGGAATGATACGGGAATTCAATATCTGTTTAACATCTATTCTAGTTCGAGTTAACCCAAAACCTCACCTGAGGCGCAAGGGGAGAGATTCATATGATTAACTTCAGGGCTAATACTGGCGATAACCAACTCACAATTCTTGCTCGGTTTCTCGGGGTGGGGTGGTCTGCGGAACTATTAAAGCCCTCTCAAGCCTCACCAGGAGCCTTCGAACATTCGAATGAGCTCGTCTGTCAGACGTGGCCGCCCATGGCTCTCCCTGTCTTGTCAGACTGAACATCGACTGACTTCTGGCTGCCCACCAGCGTACTCCTGATTCATCGCTCCACGACGCCTTTTCCTATTTATACCGCTCACAAGTCCCTCATTTACTTCACCGCCCTCTTTCCAACCACTCCTAAGCACAATGGCTAAAACTACTTTCACCCCCAAACCCGCACTCGAAAAGGTGCCTCTCGCAGTGCGCAAAGATAGTAGGTTCATATACTTCATCCAGTGGCCGCGCTAAACTGTGCGGCCTACTCCAGTCCGCGACAAGTACGACGAGAACAAGGCCGAGCTTGAAAGCGAAATATCGAAGCTTTTGGGCACCTCCTTCACTCTCCAAATTAACCCAAACGAAGTCGTTGCCTATGTCAAGGATGATAGTCGTGTCTCCGTCGGGGGCATGTTTACATCGTAATTCTTCGTGCTCGTTTCTGTTAAATCCAACAAGGCTGACTTGGGGATCAGGTATGTTAACGGCTTCATCTCGGCGCTCAAGAGCTACCTCGAGAAATACGGAGAGGACGGTAAAGCCCATTTCAACGCCGCGGTTTCCAAGGCCCAGCTCAGCGTCAACGTTCGCTCTTTCATTTTGACTGGAGGAAATGTGCTAAACTGTTATAAAGGTGAACGAGCTAGGCGACAGCGGCCCTACAATTTCCGCCGACGTCAAGGATGGCGTCTACAGAATCCTGTTCAACCACGAGCGTGTCGGGTACAACATGAGTTCGCAAAACGACTGGATCCTTCCTGCCATCGAGGCCGCTGCCACCGGCGGCTTCTCCCTGCAGGCCAAGAACTCGATCGAGAACGATTATAACGACCAAATTGGAGACCTCCAGAAAGAGATAGCCCAGATCACCGGCATCACGGACGTCGTCCTCGATCCGAATTTCGAGGAGAACTACGAGGCGCTGTCGGCCCTTCCCGATAAGAAATGGCACGCCAACTTTGGCAAGGTCCACTTCGCCTACTTCAATGGACTTAAAGGGCAGCTGGAATCCCAAGGTTCGATCCCACCTTCTCAAGTCACCTCTGAGTTGACCCGCGTAGGCTTCAAGAAGGATGACATGCTGCAGGAGGGCCTCCAAGAGGTTCTTGAGTCCAAGACTTTCAAGATCCGCATCGTCAAGAAGACGACAGGCAACAAGACCAACGAGATCGTCATCGAGGATGGGGTCGCGTACTTGCAGGTTGGTCGGCTCATCATCCGCACAGCGAAGACTGATCAGTATTCCAGACGACTCCCGAGCGTTGGTGGTTTAATGTCAACGACATGGGCACCGGCCTTGTCAAGTTGTTGTAACGCCTGTCTATATTTGCAGGGTAGTCGAGATAATACCACAAAGATTGAATGATGTTTATTGTGACTTTCCCGATGGTTGGTGCACCGTGCCCGAATGAAATATCAAGGATGTTGCGCATATCCGTCTTCCAGACAAACGTATCTTATGTTCGCGCAGGAATCGTCTGGTCTCAATTGAGTAAAATGCAACAACATCAAAGCAATCTAGTGCTCCATCGCATCCCCCCCTTTGCTCGTCTTTGTCAGCTCATTCCTGCACGATAAAGAAGTGAGCTACGATGGGGCTCAATCACAAGGATGGATACCCACCTTAGCTGCACGCTGAACTCATCCTCGATATCATCGTCGTCCCAGTTATCCTCCCACAGCTTGTCGCCACCGCTCTTCGCGGACCCAGGTGCGGCACCTCCGAGGTGCGCCAGGTCTGTCTGTGCGTCCTCCCAATCTGAGGACAAGGTCGGTCGGTCGGCTGTTTGGATCGCGCCACGAAGGACAAGTCAAGCACACGGACCTGCTACGGGGAATTCTTCGAACTCATCGTCTTCTTCGAGGACGCCGAGCTGCGCCTGGTGCGCTTCCTTCGGCTTCTCTGCGACCTTGGTCTCAGCGGGTTTGGAGGTTGAAGCAGATGCGGTGGACGACATGGTTTTGAGAGAAAGTAGGGTCACACAGTCACAGGCCTACGCGTCCCTTTCACGGTCAGGTGATCAATCACTACTTCCTTCACCGCGCGTTGCCTGCACGTTAGGCACTCATTCAATGATTCATATTCTCAAATAAACCGTAACAAGGCATGAAATTCATGAAGCAGCCCACATTAATCAAATTAGTACGACCAACCCCAAACCAATGCAGATAACCGACTAAACGGCCACCTTCTCTTTCTCGTCCAGGTCCTCCGGGACCGAAGAGGTCTGAGTATCGGTGGGTTCGACGAAACCCATGCCCGAGGTGTCGAAGCCGTTTGCCTCGAGGTATTCGCGGAACTGGGGACCCCAATTGTCAGCAGTGATGCATGGAACTAACGGACACCACGCACGATCGCATCCTCTTTGGCCATTCCGTCGTGGTCGAGGGGGGCGATGAAGAAGTAGGTAACAATGGCGCTGAGAATGGCGAGCCCTGACAGCCGGAATGAGCTGCATAACATCCCCCAGGAGACGAGACGTACCGCTGCCGACCCAGAAGGGGCCGGTGTTGCCCTTGGCTGGGTCGTTCTTGCCGAATGCTGGGACACAATCAGCCAAACTACGGGAACATAGAAGTAGAACATACCAGCAATCATGGGCGGGAAGGCTGGCAGGGCGATTAGCGTCTTAAGTTCTGCGGGTATCGTGTTCACTCACCCCAGGTTCCGACCTACCGGAGCATGTTAGGACTAGATCGACACGCATTGACAGGATGAACATACGAAAGCTCCGACTTTGCCGATGGCAGCGGCCATGCCGTAGAACTGTCCACGGACGGCGGTAGGGCTGCTCTTGCTTGCCAACAGGCCAAGGTTGTTTCCGGGGCCTGTGTCCGATTCAATACACCCATAAACGACGGAAGGACGCGGACGGACCGAACTCTCCGAAACACAAGAAGATACCGTAGATCACCTGTTATGCCCGCAGTCAGCTGGTGTTCGAGTCTTAGTGAAGGAAAAACGCACAGCGAAGGCGGCAATGTGGTCCTTCAGTCTGTAGGTGTATCATCAGTATTGAGGTATCGACGTGCAGGGGATGAGAAGCGTACGTGGAGTACAGCCCGCTCATGATGAAGCCGAAGAGAGCCTGGAACAACAAGCCGATGATCATGGTCCACTTGGGGCCAAGGTAGTCAACGACGAAGGCTCCGACGATCGTCCCGGGCATGTAGAAGAGACTGAAGGAAGATATTAAGCACAAGGAAGAGAACGGATTGTGGTTAGCGTACTTGATGACTACGTTCCATCCAAACACAGTCGTGAGGGACGAATCCCCACCGGTGATGCTAGAGCTCTATGATAAGACACAGGCGTGCGATGCGAGGGGAAATATTACGTGTCAACGACGGTCGAGGAGTAGATCCCGAACTACGAACAGAGGATTAATCGTTGAGATGGGCGGAGGTCGCCAGAACTCACGGGGTAGCTGGTGGATGTGCGTTCTTCGGTCAAATGTGCCCAGAACAACAAAAGTGGAGACGCACACAATGAAATCGTACAGGAACCTATATCGAGACATCAGTGGAAATTGGCAGCGCGGTATAAAAGCGACCATACCATGTGAAGCTGATGGCAGCGAGACGCACCCCATACTTGCGCAGAAACGAGCATGTAGGGAATTTTGACTGTCTTCATCGAGCTTTTCTTGTACAGGTCAGGTTCTTCCATAGTCCACCGCCATGCAAAGACAGCGATGGCCGGGAAGAAGCCGAGGCCGAGGGACAGACGCCATGCAGCGCGCAGATGGTTGGGGCCGCAGCTACCCGCGCGAACAGGATCTAAGTAACGAAAATAGAATAGCGGGAGAAGACTCACATCCAGACCATCAAGAGAGGAATGAAGGCGGCAACGCACCACGCGAGGTCGATCATGCAGTCTGCAGCCAAATCAGAAATTGGTTTGGAGGTCCAAAGAACGGGTCTACGTACTCGTCGCAAGGGCGAACCACCTATGCTGCGCATTTTTTGCGATAGCTTTGCCTTCGGTCTGCTCTGAAGCGGAGACAGACCCACAGGGGTACTCTGCACCAATACCAATGCCGAGGAAGAAGCTAGGGAAGGGATATTGATATCCAGAAGATGACCAAGGGTTTGTATGGACGTACCGGCAGGTGATGAGCATAGCGAGAAGGCCGTGGACACTGTGGTTGGCGCCAGAAGAGGCTGCGGAGAGAGCGGAGAAGAATGCGACGATAGCAGTCGCAGACATCTGGCGAAAACGTTAACGCGACAATAAGAACAGGGTAATTCCACTGACCATTCCGAATTTCCGTCCAACCTTATCCGAGATGTATCCTAGGCGTAAGAGTTAGAATTGAAGCGGCCGGTGTAAGGCTCGTCCCGCACCGAAAGTCAGCATGCCGAGAATGGTCCCAACGAACACCACACTGTTCAGAGTGGTGCTGTACTTTTCAGGGAATGCCTCCGTGCCATAGATACGCTTCAGAACTAGAAAAACCGGTTATCGCCTCAGCTCGGCAGGTAAAATGCACTACTGACGAGTGTTGACTGGCACGGCGCGTCAAGCAAACAACGAGACCATCGAGAAACAACAGACTCACCACTTCCAATGATACCGTTCGCATAACCTGGATCGCGGGGTCAGTTCCGTCGCACTCGACGCGAAACTTTATTCACCGTCAGAGAACAGGGCAGTTCCACAGCTGAATACAATGGTGAGGACGAGAGCATTTATCATCTGGCTGGTTGGCTTACGCGAAGATGAGGGAGACTCCCTTGAGGCGCTCTGATAGAGTCGGGGCGGACATGGCGAATCGACGGGACTCGCAGCAGACATCAGCTTATTTTTGTGCAACAGAGATCCTTTCGGGGTCCCGTTTGATCCAGGGGTGCCAGGGGCCCCGCCCGCTTCAAACTCCTCCGAACCCTCATCTGGCCAAACTCAACGCACGTTGCTGCCTATTTCCCACCAGCATGGGTTATTTTTGCAGTCGTGCTGGCCTACAGCTGTCTACAAAGGCACACCAAGAGCGTCCCGGCCGCCTGTATCAAATTGCACCGAAAAATGATCCGCGTGGAGGTTCCTATCTCTACATCTCTCTCTTTGTTTTATCTGGCGGCCGGGTGCTTGAATCTCAGTTACTCAAGACTCGAAGTCGGAAGATTCATTGGACTGGGACCGCGGGGTTATATTCTGACAGGCACTCGCACGGGAGCTGATACGGCTCTTGCCGTGGATCAATCGTTTGTGCAAGACTCCTGGCAGGACTCGGATAAGATTTGGAGACATCATATGGACCACATACGCCAATCAGACTATGACTGATTTTTCCCTTGGCTGTCTGTTCTTGAGGCCAGGTTGAAGCAGAGGATAACATAAAAACTCCCCATAAATCCCCGCAAGATCCCCGTGCGGACTTGTCGCCGTGGTACACGCGACGCAGCCCGACGCCTGCAAAAAGGCACCACACCATGCTCTTGTTCCAAACGCCGATCACTATCACGATTCTTTCCCCCGTCGCCTCCATAAACGCCGAACGGAACAACTGATGGTTTATATTGGTGTGAAAATACGTACTAATCAGACTATCTCCTCTGCCCTTGCAGGAGAAAAGTGGGAGTTGTTATGACCAGCAGGTACCAGTTAGGTTTCTAGAGAATGTAGATTCGGAGCACTTGAACCGAGGATAAAATCGTTTTAGCCCACAGACGGTACTGTTTCGGCCTCAATCTTGTCTCAAATTTGAGGCGCCGCTGATGAACCATTTTCATATGTTAGACATCCTCCATCCACGTTCCGCGGCCCGCCCGGTGCAGACGTGCAGAACCCATCAAACGATTCCTGGATCACGCATGGGGATGAAGGGCGCGAAGTGATGTATCGGATGACGGTTCTAAGTAAGTACATATATGTAAGGGGCTCGAGACTAGAGAGAAATATGTACGGGACTGGCCGGTCAGCATTATGATCCATGAATATTCGGTCCGTACGCAATTCATGTTATATAATATGTGCATATCAAGTCAAATATCTGGCAGATTATAAAACAGATACGACGAGTTAGAATGATTCAATCGCCACTTTATGCTCGACTCGCGCGGCGATCACTGTATGTGCTCTCCCGGGGGTTCCAGCGCCCGTGGAACGGTGCAAAGAAGGCCGCGTTGGCGAAAGCGACAAAAATGCTCGCGACTGAAAATCAGCATGGGATTAGCCAAGCTATACGACAGCAGACGCAAGTATGCAAGTATGTACGTACCCAAGGCGCATAACAACATGATCCACGACATCCACGCGAATGCCACCATCGCCGTGAGAATTCGGCAGGCGTGGAAGTGCTGGCAGAACGATAGGTCGCCCCACAGTTGCTGAACCAGGAACGGTTAGTTGTTGGGTAGAATAATGATTCCATGGTACGTACGGTAGCGATGGCCGCCCCCACGAGATATAAGACGAACAGTATACTCAACACAATGATCTCCGAGAAGAACGAGTATATCCAGCGGTCCTCCCGCAAGTGGTGGATAGTAATCACACTAATCTTACCGATGAAGAGAAAATATCGTGTGATAAGGCTGGATACGTACGCGTAGATAGACCATATCATGCCTATGAGTGCGCTGAACAGAAGCTCCACCACAATGGGGTCTACAAAGAGGCATTTATATTGATCTTCTCAAAATATGAGAATTGGGTGTACCAAAGAAATTGGCCCCATTGTTCAGGGGATCGCCTGGAGGGAGATGTGTAGTGTATCTCAAGCGGGCCGCGGCCAGTCCGAACAAGACCAGCGAAAAGACACCCTAGAGAGAATCCGAGGTGAACGGGAGGTGGGCGGTGAGCACCAAAGGCACTGACGAAGAAACAGTATAAACAGGTGCGGATGACTCCCAGCATTGATGGAGATTTAATGCTTCAGAGGTGCGGGAAGGCAGATAAAGGGAGGGACAAGTTGGGTGTGCCTTCGGCGAGGTTCGACTTATATAAGACGGCCCATGGAATACGTCACTCTACGACACGAGGCTTCCACGCGTCTGTCGGTTTTCATTTGGCGAAAACTGGGAACAACGCGCCTCCAGGAATCCGCAGGCATGTATGTCAGTTATGATGAACTTGAAGGAGGAAAAGGGCAGGTTCAAGATAACTCCGCCGAGACCAAACACAACCAACGTCTCTCGATAGGCTGGATCCAGCTGAATCCCACCATGATAATCAGAATTCTGCATCTTGGATCTCCTGGACCATTCCATACTGTGGGCCCCCCGTCTTTAGAGGGTTAGCCGCACCGTGTCGGTTGGCTCTCTTTTTCTAGTGCCAGCCGCGTTTTCTTTGTCCTCCGTCCGAAATAGCTGGGAATTTCAATGCCGCATCCCCGGTCCTCCGTATGTCTTTGATCAACGGTCCTCTTCGTGTCCCCTCACCCCTCCGGAAGACCACTGAATCGGCCATTCTGCCCCCGATTAATATTTTATTTGCGGAGGTTCTCCAGCGGCAGCTCGCTCAGCCCACAACTCCTCCAGTACGCAGACCTTCGGCCTGGCCTGGCTTTGTACGTGTGCTCTCGTGACCTTCTCTCTCAAGGCCTCTGACCTTGACTTGTGCTAGCCTGGGCCAGACAAGAACGCGTTATCAACGGGATACCCACACGGCTCCCCGCCCCCTCCTTTGCAGGTCGGTCGTCGTCCATCCCGAACCTCCCTTCGCACGGTTTGTGGTTTCTTCACAGCAACGACGCATCTTATCTATCCCCCGCCAGGATGTACTCACCAGTCCTTCCGTATTTACTGGCACCCCCGCTCCAGACCGTCACTCCCGAGACCGCCGTTCGCTCAGCGTAAGTGCGCCTGCCCTCAGGAAGATTTTCGTCTAAACTGTTCCAGGGTCATGCTTCCCATCGACCGAATCGATTTCATGCCGAGACGCAGGAAAGCAAGTCACCAAACGTATGTCCCATGACGCATATTGTACACCTCGATTGAAATTGTAACACAGCTGCAACCTGGCCGGAGTGATCACAGACAACGCTTACCAGCACCATTTCGACCGGTAAGCAATCCTTCTGTTGTCTGTATTCATTTCCTTACCGTCTTCACCAGAGAATTGGGAGCTGGTCGGATGCAACTGCCGGCCCTTCCCAGCAAGCCACCGCTCCCCGAAAGGACACAAACGTAGGTTCCTTACTTTCTTCGCCTGCACTCTGAACTCAAGAATACTTTCTTATCAGCGACTGTCACCCATTGTACTGAGACCACTTCATGTTCTCCTGCTCCGTTCTAATTTGGTCCGTGTCTAGTCCATGACACCCACCGGATCGCCCCGTTTATATGAACGTGAAACCCCGGTACCACGACCGCGCCAGTCCGACCCATGCCACCACTGTGACATGGACCAACACATTGAACACCGCCGCGCCGCCGCGCTCGCCCGCGGCCCCATTCTCCCGGAGTCCCAGTACGCCCACAAGCAGCAGATACCAACCCCGCTACCTCCCGCACACGGTCACACCATGATTCCATTCCAGCCGACGCCCAGCGCCCACCCTGGGCGCGCGTTCGGCGTCTCTATGGCGGACATTCTCGACTTTCGACAGTGCCTCAAGGATCCGGACACACCTGTCCTCAATAATGGCATAGACCAGGTGTTTCTGACGCTTGAGGTGGGCGCATTGCTCCCGTGTTTTACCGTTGTTCATGGGAATTGGTGACCTCAGGCGAAAGGCTACACTACTTTCGTGCAGACGATCTCGGGGAACTGCCCCCACCGGCGTATCTCCCGCTTTAATCTCGCATACGCGGTGGCCTCCGCTTTCGATGCATTTCTCAAGGCATGTGTACTTGTCACAGCCCTTCTGTGATCGCCCATACTTAATGTCATAGTAGGACTTCCCTTTCAATCCTGCGGGATTGAAGGCAGCAGCTATTGTTGTGCGCTCCGTGGCGGAGCTTCGGCTGGTCAACCTGTACTCGCGGGATGGAAGGGTTTGGCGGGTGCATGTGGCCTACGTTGTATGAATAGCAGGCGCAGAGGTCCAATTGGACCGTTGTATGTGTTTTGTGTACAATTACATAGTGGGAGAAAAAGTGATGTCTTGTATATATCAGGATCGATCTTCCATTGGCAGCGTTTGGGCATAAGTAACACCGCTTGCACATAGTAGGGACCGACATCGGAAAGCCAATTTTCAATGTGATCTGTTCTCAAAAATAAACTCCCGAGCGAAAATCAATCAAGAGCTTGTGGAAAGTTCTTGACAAGTTCCTCCATGCTACCTCGCCAGGTTTACTCACCATGTCCATGACGTCGGATTGTACCCGAGTTGACCGACGATCGATGTTCAAAAATCCACAGCTGGAACGGATTTATCTAAGATGATGTGAGTTTAACTGAGTGGACAGTGGTTTGAAGGGGTCGTAACAGTTCCGCAGGTCACGGGCGGAAAGTTGAAAATCTGTGTTCAATTTCTGCGCGGGACTCGAGGACGGAACGACATTTCCGGATGTGTTCTAGACGAAATAAATTCCAAGGAGCTCGGTGCTCGAAGTCAATCACACTAGGAAACGATCAGGGAATTAGAAGCGGCTCCTTCGCTGGCGGAGCGGATATCAGTACTACACGGAAGGCGATTTCTTCGCACCAGGAGGGGAAATGACACTACCCGGGGATGTTGATGTCATGGCCCACGGGGGGCTCATTGTGCTGCAGTCCAGCCAGTAGCGGGAACGGTGTCGGATGGATCGGGTCTCGAAGCGGGAGGATGTAAGGACCGCCAGAAGGTGAGGTGAAGGTGACGAAGTTCCTCTTGAAACGGGAGGAGAAGTGCGATGAATACCAGAAGGTACGGATCCTGAGAAACCCCATGATTCAAACCCAGGCTTGAGATGGGCAATGGTCTGTACTGGTTAGATAAATCACTAGACCATGGACCAACCTAACTTGTAATTTCTATCCAATGGCTGGTTAGTTTCGTTTGGTGGATGTACGAAGAAAATGGAGAACTAGTGCTATGGGCTATAGGGCGGGTCGGCCGAAGCTGACCGCAGATACTTAGATAATTCCCGGCAACAGACATGCTTGAGTGGAACTCGGCCATCCTGAATTTGCCGGTAGGAAAGAATCTCCTGCCAGCCCAGATTCCGGGATTGGTAAATTCAAGAAATGTCCTGTTCCAAATCATTTGGATCCAGCGCTCCTGAGATGAAAGGAAAGTCTTAGGTGAGGGCAGAAGACAAAACCGGTTGACCGAAGCGGCTGTGCCACGAGTCGCGTGATCAATCGAAATCGATCTTGAACTTGAAGTTGAACGTTCTCTCCTGCCAGCTAGCCTCGCGGCGAGCACACTCGTACTCGTCTCGCACTGAATCCACACACGTCGGCGCCCTAGAGTCACCGCCTCTTTCGCTGGTCCCGACCCGCGGTTGTATTCGGGTTTGCTGCATCCTTGGAGTTGCATTGCCCTCGTACCTCCCGATCTTGATGAGCTAGATGCGAATAACTCGCCCACTCGCTGACAACGGAATGAAATTTGCTGGAAACTGCCGACTCATACTTCGTACTCCCCATGGTTATGGTGTCACCGATCTGTTTGCTTGCCGTACACACATCCTTCTTGGAACAGAGCAACGCACGTCTCGCGCATGGTATGAACCTGCCATAATTTATTCATTGCTGGGTAGGCAGCTCGATTACTCTCCGAAGCTGAGTTTACCTCTGTCGGGTCGTATCTGCCTCGCCCCGGGCCTGCCAAGAAATTTGAGAGCCTTTTGCAAGGAAAGCCTCTTCGATTCTCTCAGAGAACTGGAAGACGGATTCAATCCCGCGTCCTCTTTTTCGTGATCATCGAACAGGAATTATTCTGCCGACATCTCGTTCTCTCCTATCGGCGCGGGCGAGATCGTAATGAGAGCTTCGCAATCCTTAACGTTCTGCTGGATCTGCTTTGGTTCCGAGGCTTAATTCGGGTCCAATCGATCCCGTGGATCGCACCGGGACGCGTGGAGTGACGTTGCATTCGCTCAGTTCACTCCTGCACTTTCGCGTAGATTCGGAAATGCGCTCGGCGAAGTATACTAGGCCGAGGTTCAATCAGCAGTTTGGACCTAAACGGAAACACTACTCACTCCCTACTTCGGACGCCCGAGGGCGTGTGACCCCGACATCGGAGAAGTTTACATATTTATAGGCCACAATGGTTGAAACCGACATCGTTAGTCCCTCTCCCCACAATGCTCACTTCTCTGACATTCCTGTCGCTTGAATTTAAACATGCTCTCCTCAGTGTTATATGTGCCGGGCTGGTAGGTCCAACTTTCACATTTTTTGACCTATCCTTATTTTTTATGTTCAGACATGTCATTTGATATTCAACCGGTTAGAACCACGATCCCTGTTGCATTTCGCTCTTCTGCTCGTCCTTCCACCCTCTCTGTTGACGGCTTTCGTTCTTCCACACATATCTGGCATTTTATCTGCGGCCCCCTTGACATTTGCCGTATACATTGGATCTCTCATGACGTCCATCGTTCTATATCGCCTTTCACCATTCCATCCACTCTCAAAATATCCTGGACCGATTCTCTGCAAGGTCTCGAAGCTTTGGTTTGCTGGAGTCGCCATGAAGGGGAAGCAGCATCTGTATTATTCCGAGCTACACCAGCGTTTCGGTGACGTCGTCCGGATAGGTCAGTCCCATTGGATTTCAAGGTGCTACATCTAATTGCGATCTAGGTCCTAATGAGCTATCATTTCGGGATGTTAACGCCATTGTCCCGATGATGGGATCCAAGGGAATGCCAAAAGGTCCATGTGAGTATACGTGCAACGGCGTTCCACTCAAACTGAGTCATACTATCTGCAGGGTGGGATGGACGTGTTCCAGAGAATCGTGAAGTAAGGCCGCTCTTGGCGCTGCGAGATCCCGATGAGCACGCCCGTAGACGGCGAGCTTGGAACAGGGCCTTCAGCACCCCGGCACTCAAGGACTACGAGGTTCTGATTGACGCGAGGATCTCGCAGCTTGTGGACATTTTGACCACCAAAGTCGGCACCTCTGTGGATTTATCGAAATGGCTAGGATGGCTGAGGTATGTTGTTTTAAATTTTGCGGGCAACTCTCTCACAAGTATCCCCGCAGTTACGATATAATGAACGACGTAATGTGAGTTGAAAAAATGTTCTAAAATTAACCTGCTCATTCATTCGATCGTAGGTTCAGTGGCGGCGGCGATTCGATGCAGACAGAAGATCGGGATACATCTCGCCTCTTGGGAAATGCGCAACCGTGAGTGCTGTGTCGATTTGAACTATTCTAGATTTAAGGGTTTGAGTTTAGGATGGCACTACTAATGAGCCACCTGCCTTGGATCGGAGAACTTTACTTGTGGCTTCCTGGCATGGGCCAAGGTCTCCGAGCATTTCGGAAATATGCCGCCCAGCGAGCATCCGAGCGCAAGGCCCGCGGGTCGCATCACAAAGATGTATTTTATCACCTGGTACTGATTATCTGTATGGACAACAAAATGTTCTGCTTAACGGATTCTTTAGATTGACGAGGCGGGTCTTGAACCCACCCCACCCTCGAACGCACAAATTATATCGGATGGGGGTCTTGCGATAATTGCCGGTGCAGAGACGACGTCGACAACCCTCTCCCACATAATTTGGTTCCTTCTGTCTAACCCCGCTGCGTACCGCCGACTCCAAGCCGAAGTGGACGATCCGAAAAGGAACACCTGGGTTCCCGCTTCGCAAGCTCGTATGCCATATTTGAACGCCGTTATGTGGGTTCATCACGTTTTCATTCTAGAATTTTATATGCTCATTATTCTTTGGTTGTAGAAATGAAGCCCTTCGCTTGTTCCCCGCTGTCCTCAGCGGGAGTCAGCGCGCCCCGCTCATTGGGAGTGGAGGCCAAACTATTGGCATCTCAGTGCGTGAAGGCCGGTGCTCGTCAACTTTTCCTTTAACTCGGTTTGCAGCTTCGTACCGGAAGGCACCAGCGCCGTTGTTCACACATACTCGCTACATCACGACCCACGCTACTTTTCTCCCTTTCCTGATACATTCCTTCCCGAACGATGGCTTGCACCCGAAGATCAAAAAACACTTGAGCCCAGAATATTTGGCGAATTTGAGGTTATCCACAACACCGCCGCGTTCATCCCCTTTTCGGTCGGTCCGTCGAATTGCGTGGGACGGAATCTAGCGTACCAGGTATTATTCGTCATTCTGGCTTCCACTACATGTCTCTGATACAACCGCATAGGAGATGCGAATGGTTGTATGCACTTTGATCAGTAAATTCAACATGCGGTTCGAGGAAGGTTTCGATGTCAACTCCTGGGAAGAAGATATGCTCGATTTCTTCGTCGTTCAGCGGGGACTGTTACCTGTCGTGCTCACGGCCAGGTCTAATTGACCACTAGCGTATATATATTGATTCTTATGCCTTGTATTAAGACGAGGACAAAATTAATGGCACATCTGGCTCCTACTTCTTGTAAGTCGAGCGTGATAGGCAACTATATTGCCTGAAGGTAAATCGATAAAACCTTGGCGATTTGGACTCTAAGTTTGAATAACACAAGTTCTCCGAGTCGACGGATATCCGGGTGCGGCGGGTAAAATGGGCTGGACATCCGGTACTACGAGCTACGACAACTCCGGAAGAACAACCCTCCCGTTGGTCCCGCTAGAATTCAAGCTGCTCGGGGATCGCGACAATACCTAAGGCTTACTCCCGATCTTTTCGCCGATACGTAGTTCAATGTTAGTTTTCTGGCTAATTTGAAGTGCCAAGGCAGCCCTTCCCTCCGGTCCCGGGTCATCCCACACGGGAATAGCGCCATCCTGAGACCTCGCAATAAATCTAGGGGAGAAGAGATGTCCGTTTCGGCTGGCTTTCCATGGGATCTATACAAAGTCCTGCGAACATTCAGTCGTTTATAATCAGGAATTCCCTGGGATCCCCAATTCCGGTTTCCGCTCCCCTCTGGATTGTTTGTTTCCTCTCCAAGTTGACGGCAAGTTCGACAAGGAAGCTAGCGAAAAAAACGCATCATCGAAGTTGAGAAGAGAACAGCCAAGGTAACTTTTTGGCCTCGCATTCTCGTCCGAGGAGCCTACTTGATGTCCTTGGATGGAGGGGCCTTGCTTTGATACCCGGAAGATGAAAACGAGAAGCAATGCCCGAGCGTTGATGACCGGAGTATGACATGAAAACGAGAACAGACTGAGGAAGTGTGGGCTTCGCTACTTCGGCGGACGTTTGGAGCGCGAGCCTAATAACGTCAGGTGTTGTAAACCAATACTCAGCGATGCGGGCCTTTCCGATAAATATTAAAAGAGCGGGCCTGGCGGGAAACGAGCACTGTCCCCAGGTTTTGGACGTCCGCGGTAAGGGGACACATGTTCAGCTACCGGAGGGCGCGGGGCAAAGACTAGCTTGTTACGATGCGCACATTTCCGAGGCCAGTCTAGATACCTGGAGATGAACCAACGCCGCAAGCAAATCTGCAGCTTCCAGAGGTTTCGTTTTTTTTTTGACATTCTGCATCCAGGAATTCGGCACGGCATTCTCCGTGCGCCGCTCGCGAAAATGATGCTGGTGACGCTGGGCTGTCGAGTTGTTCGTTCGTTGCCTGATCCTGGATAGACAAGGAAGGGAATCGGCGGTGGCGGCAGGTTGTATCCGAGGGACTCCCAGCAGACTGTTCCCGATGCCGATAAGTCGGCGTGGATTTCTGATTGGGTACAGGCGCAATTCAAAGCCAGGCTCAAGCCAGGCTGCAAGGAAGCGGGTAGATGAGACATGCATCTATGCCAGACAGCATTGCGTCGTCCTCAAGCAATGCTATATACGTCGTCTAAGTATAGTTGGAGTTGAAGAGATGGCGGTAGACCAGAAAGGAAATAATACCCGCCACATGGCAATTCACGCCCACCGTACTTCCTTCCCGACCACCACGAGAGTCGGCCATAAATGACCCTCTTCGTCCCGCTGGACCACACAGCGCGGGTTCCCGCCTCGCCGTCCTTTTTACAGGACTCTGGGAACCCCACAGTCCAGCTTGAGAAGGTTATCAAGGCGATTTTGAAAGCAAAGCGGATCGTTATCGTCTGTGGTCCGTTCAACCTCTCTGACACTCCAATTTGAGCCGCACTCAACGTCTATGTCGACTGCGTAGGCGCTGGAATTTCTGTGCAAGCAGGGATACCGGATTTCAGGTCTCCAGAGGGGCTTTTCCAGACTCTGAAGCGCGACAATCCCAAGGAGGCGTTGGCCTCGGGGAAGGATCTCTTTGATGCTTCAGTGTTCCATGTGAGTTGACTCGCTTTGAATGGTGCTGTCTGCGTTGCAAGCACCTTCGCCTTATACGAGTTGCATGCAGCAACACCTCGTTTTCTTGGAACAACCCGTTCTCATTTTGCCTGACTGACCGCGTCCCCCCGCCCCCAGTCCGAAAACACCACCGCTCTCTTTTGCCAGATGATCGCCCGCCTCTCCGAACTGTCCAATGCTGCCGAACCTACGCCATTTCACAACCTCCTACGCACCCTTGATGACCGGGGCAAGCTGCTTCGCGTGTACACCCAGAATATAGGTACCGCGCCCGAGTATACGGCTCGAACAGAGCTGACAATTTTTCACAGACGCCATTGAACAAAAGTCCGGCCTCTCCTTTGGCGTCCCCCCGTTCCAAGACAAGCGCTCCAAACCGCGCACCCCGAAAGCCAAGTCGCTGTTCGCCGTCCTCCCCGAAGCAGCGCCGCCTCTCGAAAACGTGGCCTCGAGCAGCCGTCTACCCACGCCGCCCGCCGAGACGCCCCGCTGCATCCCGCTCCACGGCACGCTGCAGACGGTCCACTGCCAGGTCTGCAATCACTCCTTTGCGCTCGCGGACCACCTCGGGTCGCTCGTGCTTGGGACGCCGCCCGCGTGCCCCGAGTGCACCGCCATGGAGGAGACCCGCCAGCTCGTTGGCAAGCGCGCGCGCGGTATCGGCCGCCTGCGCCCGTCCGTCGTGCTCTACAATGAGGCCCACAAAGACGGCGAAGGCGTTGGCGAGGTCGTGCGACGTGACCTTCTCGGGCTGTCAAAGGGGAAGGGCCGGAGCGGCGCGGACCTGCTGCTCGTTGTCGGCACGAGTCTGCGCGTGCAGGGCACCAAGCGCATGGTGCGCGAGTTTGCCAAGGCTGTGCGCGTGCGGGGGAAAGACGGTGTGGGGTCGAATCGGCCAAGCCCGGCACCAGGGACCGCGGCGGAGGAAGAGCTGCCCATCAAGACCGTGTATTTGAACCTCGACTTCCCGGTTCCGACGCGCGAGTGGGAGGGTGTATTTGACGCGTGGCTACAGGGTGATGCGCAGGTGTTTGCGGGGACGCTGCAGGCAGAGATCGACAAGGAGACGCGCGCGAAAGAGGCCGCAAGGGAGAAGAAGCGCCGGAAGGACGAGGACGAGGCGGCGGAGTGCGGGGCGAAGCGCAAGCCTGTGTTGAGCCAGTCGGCGGAGAGCCCCAAGCGGCGCAAGATTGCTTCTATTTCTGTTCCGCTCCCCCTCACCCCGCCGCGCAGCAAACCGACGCCAGCCTCGCCCACGAAGCTTTTCGTTACCATCCCTGCTCTCCGCACCCGCAGGCTCATCCCCGAGGTCTACATCACCTCTGTGCGCCCTACCACTCAGCTGCGGCTGCCCCCCACGCCCGAAAACTCCCCGCCGCGTCCTGCGCGTAAGCCATTCAAGCCGGGTCGCAAGCATAGCGTGAAAACCAGCGTCCCGCACAAAGGGCCGGCCCCGACACTCGCCGCCGCCCCGGAATCGGACGCACACGGGGATCTCCTCCCCTTGTTTCATGATACCGACGTCGACGCGGACGCGGACGTCCACCCCTCGCTCGTGCGCGAACTCCAGTATGGACTGCGGACCTCGCGCTCGAGCTCGCGGTCGCGGGGCTCGGCTGGTTGAGCGAGCGGGCTCGGATCTGCGCGGTGGACAGTAACTTATTGTATATATAACTAGTTTAGACATTTTGTATTCCCCGACGAACACGACAGAGGCGGGGCGAAACAGGCGATATTTCGCCTTCCTGTAATTGATTCAGTGTTCAGATGTGTGCTTAGCGCACGCTTGTACTTGCTCTTGGCATTCCAACCTCCAACGCAACCAATCTGAATTTCTGGAGCTGCTGTACAAATTGAGGTTCTCGATAATAGCTTTGATCAAGGTGAGACTTGGCCACCAGCGTTAAAAAGGCCTGGGTCAGCATCCTTCCATCAAGGCCGTGTGGCAAAATGGTTACTGCGTTGCTTTCCGAAGGCAGAGACTGTGGGTTCGAGTCCCACCATGGTCGCTTACTTTTGCACTTTTTGAATGGCTTTGCTGACTCACCCACGAGGTTCTTGGCAGCCTAGTACTGCGCTAGCGCTGCCCGGTTCGCATACATTGTTAGATGGAAGATGATGTTATATTATTACGCTGGCTACTAGTACAAACAGCCTCTCTCTTATTTTACAATCTCCTGCAGCGTGCCCATTTCAAAAAGTAGGGGTGTCAAACGTATTAGGATGGTCTGCAATCAATCGGATTTCAGTGGGCTTTCCTTTAAAGTGAGCGCGACGTACCGTTGCCATTAGCGTAGATGTAATCCTTCTCCTTTGACACGAGATGCTTGATGAGCGACTCTTGCTCGTGCGCGGTGACCGCGACCTTGGGGTTGGAGAGCGCGCCGCCACGGATGGCGGCGGTGGCGACGTGGTAACGCGAGGTGTGGTTGCACAGCATCATCTACGAAGGGGGTCAAGTTAGGTGACAATGGATGCGTGTGCGCGACGTACATCAAAGGGCGAGGTCGTCGTACCCTCCTCCCGATACCTATATTCCCCAAGAAATTAACACGAAGTCAAGAAAAGGGCATGGGCGACGTACCCCTCGATGGATACCCTGTCCAGTTTCGGGCGGCCGAAGAGCAGGCCTTTGAGCTCGATGGGGTATCCGTGATAGTTGAAGTGGATGGGCTTGTTGGGCGTAAAGAGAGAGTCGAACGCCTCATCGCTGAGGGCGTGCGGGTGCGAGCCAGTCGCGCTGAGGATCATGAGGTCCGTGACGTTTACGACGCGCACGCGCAGCTCGGGGACGCGCTTGCGCAGGAGAGCCGCAGCGGCGATGACTTCGAAAGTGACTTCGACGCCGATGCCGACGAGGACACTGGGGAGGATCAGTAAGGAAGAGGGGTATAGGGTGTTGGACTACTCACACGTCGGGGTCGACACCTTCGTCGACGCTGGCGAACTTCCAGACGGAGGCCCCAGCGATACAGTGCTGCAGTCCTATCAGTCTCCGCAGCGCAAATGAATTAAACGTGCATACCTTATCCGCGTCCTCCGGTGACAACCACACAGGCGTAGGCTGCTTACTACCGACCATGAGATTCACGTAGTTCTTGGCCCGCAGGCAATGGGCCATCGTGGACAGGAAGCAGTTGGCGTCGGGCGGCAGGTATACACGCGCCAGGGTGGGTTTGAGGTTGAGAACAGCACCGATGAAGGCTCTGCGGGAGTGTGTTGGCACGATGAGGGACGGTTGATCACTGGGCGACACTTACGGGTTTTGGTGAGAGAAGCCGTTGTGCTCCTGGCGCGCCCATGTGGACGTCTCAAGGTAGTTGAGTGACCCGCAAGGCTGGCGCCACGGAGTCTCGGCCGACTGCACAAGCATCATAAGCTCGCGGGAGGCAGGGAAATGAGCCAACGCACCATCTTCGTGAATTTGCTGTACTGCACCATCATCGTCTGCACGATTCCTGTCCGGGGATTAGCGTGTATACACATCACGTCGAAGAGACATACCAAGGAATGCTTCGTAGCTGGGGAACAACCCCGTTCGGCCGGTGAGGGTGTAGCCCTGGAGCATGCCCTGGCAGGTATGCTCGGACAAGATTTCGATGACACGTCCACCTTGGCCACGCGACTGGATGTCCCACTGGAAGTTGCGAGAGGAGTCGTCGAGGACCGCGTCCAGTTTATTGGAGACGAGCTCATCCGGCGAGAAGATCCTGAAATTCTTGGGATTTCTTTGAGGGGAGCGAGTGAGAACAGAGCAAGCATATGCATATGAAAACGCACTCTTTGACGACCCCCTTGAGGAGCTGGCCCACCGCCTTCATGCAGCTCTCCTGTTTCCCTTGCTCGACACAGAAGTCTGTCCACTTAGGAATGGTCAGCGGCGCATATGCCCGGAAGCTTTCCTTCTTCTGTCCCAGCCGTCTCTCAGCGACCTCGGGCACAATGCTGAGGACCTCTGGGACGGGCACGCCCTCGGCGGTGAATAGCTCCTCGGGGTGATAGGACTTGAGCCACGCCTGCAAGGCGGCGAGCTCCTCGGCGGAGGTCTTCGCGCCGGGGAGCGGGACCTGGTGCGAGTGGAACGACCCCTCAATGAGCTCGCCGTGGTACTTTTTGGGTCCCCCGAGGCCCTTGGGCGTGCGCAGGATGAGAACAGGCCAGCGGGGCTTTACGATAGGGTTGCCACTGCGAGCAGCGGTCTGGATCTTCTTGATCTCGGTAAGAGCCCAATCCATCGACGCGGCGAGGTCATTGTCGATGTTCTCGACATCCTCGATGATGCGGACTTGGTATCCGTAACCACTGGGGAAGACGTTAGTCATTGAAAGGGGGATAGATGGTTAAGACATACGTGAAGAGCGCGGTTATCTCCTTGTTGTCCATCGTACCGTAGATCGTGCGCTCCGAGATTTTGAACCCGTTGACATGCACAATAGGTAGAACCGCACCGGACTCTGCGGGGTCGATATACTTGAACCCATGCCAAGCAGTCGCAGTCGGCCCCGTCTCGGCCTCGCCGTCACCCACGACGCAGGCGACGACGAGGTCTGGGTTGTCCATTACGGCGCCGAAGGAGACGCTGAGTGCGTATCCAAGCTCCCCGCCTTCGTGGATGGCACCGGGTGTCCCAGCGTTGACGTGACTGACGCGTACATATTAGCTCGGCGCATATATGCCTCAAGTTCAGCTGACCTGGGAAAGCCTCCTGGGACACTAAAGGCTGCGATGAGTTTATGGAGGCCCTTGTAGTCGCGAGTGTTTTCGGGGTAGAATTTACCGAGGGAATCCTCCAACCAGAGGCAAGACAGAATAGCAGGAGCACCATGGCCTGGCAAAGAGTCAGCAGGGAATTAGAGAAAGGGACGAACACACTGACCTGGTCCCACGACATATACCGCATCGAGACCAGTCTTTCGGATGATCCTGTTAAGATGAGCATAGACCTACGAGCAAGTTAGAAATGATGAAATGTCTCTGAATACTGGGGGGGGGGGAGACCCCGTGTAAGCTGAATTCCACCTTCCGCATATTCCGGAAGGCCCAGTGGTAAGGAAGCTGTATTGAAAGCAGTGGAGGCAGTTGTGTGGCAGCCGTTCAGCCCAAGATTTGATCGGCCTGGGAAGTGCCTGCAGGCGCCCAGGTGAAAAGGCGCCGTCCCAAGTGAAAGGCGCCCTGGTTATAGACCACTGCACTGCCTCCATAGTTTCCAGTGACTACCGCTTTCAATACAGTCCCCGATGCCCGTCTTCCAGTGAAGGGAGATGTCCCGGACAGGAAGCTAATTGGCCTTTGCTTTCATGGGGAATCCCCCCCCCACCTCCCCTGCCCTCCTCTGAAGCCAGAGAGTACGTACCATGACAAGACCGGGGCAAGTCCCCCAGTGGCCTAGGAGACGCGACTTGATGTCGTCGTGAGTTATGTCGCGCTCAACTAGGACATTGTGGTTGAGAAATATCATTGCTGCAGAGCGGGGTGGTCAATGCTAGGTGCAGTGGTGAAGACAAAGGACATGCCCGCTGCGATATAGTCTGCGGCCCTACGAAACATTTTCATCGCTTTGAGCTCCTCATTCGAGAGATAGTTCTTGGTGTCCAGCTGCACGCTGAACTGGAGCATAGAATCCGGCAGCAGCGAGGGGTCCGCTGGCGGATTGGCTTGGAGTAGACTCTGGCCAGGCATTGCAGATACTAGGGAACAAGGTAGTGTTGTCGACCATTTAGCATTCTACCTTCTTTTATAAAGTGGAGAATGTTTTTGAATATAGCGTCATCGAGGAACGGCTGGGAACGCGTCAGAGATAAGGTCAATCTAGGCCATGCTGGGCTGTTCATTCGAATCGTCTCTTGTGGTATAGTCCTAGTAGTAGTACCGAGGAAAGGTCCCATGGCGGTGTATTACCGGCTTGCAATGCAATGGGCTTGTCCAGCCTTTGGTTGGCCGCCTGGACCTGCCTGAGCCATCAATCTGAAATCAACCTTCTTCCAGTCACGCTCTTTCCAAACTCTGGCTTCGGGCGCCCCTTTCTTCTGAACCCTCTGGCAGCTTACAGTCCACACAACACAATAACTGGCTGTAATAACTATTATTTTGCCTTGCCACTCGTTCTCATTCTCAGGTGGCGGAGCCATCTGCTCTGGAAATAGAATGATATCGACGTCATTCCAGGATAATAGCTTTAACATGCTCTAGTAAATACGGTCCACTGGTCTGCTTCAATCCCTTATGTCGGCCAGCAATAATCTCGTACTATCTGTCAATGCCGGTTCCTCATCTCTCAAGATTTCTCTGTATCGCGTCGTGCCAAAAGGCTCCGACCCCGAGCCGGTCCATTTGATGCTCACGTCCTCAATCTCCAACATTTCGGCCCCGCCCGCGAAATTCTCGTTCAAAGTTCTAGGGGGTACCACCAAGGATGAAGAATCCCCCTCCGTCCACGACCACGCCTCAGCGTTTTCTCATTTCCGAGACTGCCTCGACCAAGAAGCAGACATCCATTCCACTAAAATCACACATGTTTGCCATCGCGTTGTTCACGGTGGCGATTACACCGACCCAGTTGTAATCAACGACGAGGCGTATCACCACATCGAACGGCTCTCGGACCTCGCACCTCTGTAACCCGCCTACTAAATTCAGCTTGCATAACGATTGATCATGTCACCCAGCCACAACGGCGCGTCTCTCGCGGTGATCGAGACGTGTCTTTCTCAACTCCCCAACGCCAAATCGATCGCCTTCTTCGACTCGGCCTTCCATCGGTCGATTCCACCGCACATATCCAATTATGCCATCGACCAGAAGATCGCCAAAGAGCGTGGGCTGAAAAAGTATGGATTCCATGGGCTGAGCTGTGAGCTTTACCCTACCCTGTATCCTCCCCCTAACAGGAACTCTAGACTCCTTCATCCTGCGCTCCGTCTCGCACTTTCTCCAGAAGGTAGTAGTGTGCATTTTACTCCCTCTCCTCTGCTGACCACTTCCACAGCCCGCTGCATCCCTCAATCTCATAGTCCTCCACCTCGGGTCCGGCGCATCGGCCTGCTGCATTCAGCACGGTCAATCACTCGACACCTCAATGGGCCTCACCCCGCTCAGCGGCCTGCCCGGTGCCACGCGCTCCGGCGCAGTCGACCCCTCGCTCATCTTCCACTACACCAACAAAGCAGGGCGCATGTCGCACGAAAAGTCTAGCGCCGTGCAACTGCACGTTACTCAGGCGGAGCACATCCTGAACTCGCAGGCCGGGTGGAAGGCTCTCACAGGCACGACCGATTTCGCCGCGATCACTTCGCGCCGCGCGGAGGACGCCACCGCGGGCCTTGCGTTCGAGCTCTTCGCAGACCGGGTGCTCAACTATGTCGGGTCGTACCACCTTAAGCTCGGGGGCGCGGTCGACGCCCTGGTGCTCTCCGGCGGGATCGGCGAACGCAGCAAGGAGTTGCGCGCGCTTATCGGCGAACGGGTGGCGTGCTTGGGGTACGCGCCCGTCGATGATTCGCGCAACGGTGCTGTGGATGCGACGGAGGGTGTCGTAGTGGATGTCGGCGCACCCGGAGCTGCGGGCCACCGGATCCTGGTTTGTCGGACAGATGAGCAGGTGGGTGTCTAATTTCTTTCCGGGTTTGGGCTGATATGATGCACTTGTAGCTTGAGATGGCGCGGCAGTGTGCATTAGGGTCCATGTAGTATTTGCAGTCAATAAGTATCATATTGTACGCGTTTAAACAACACTCAGGCGGAACAACGCAATTACACACTGACAGTTTTCCGCCGAAGAAACCGTCCCTTGCAGGTGTAGCCTCGAATGGCGCCCCGTCTCACATTTGTCCAAGTAAAGGATCACATAGCCGGAGACTGGTGTTCTGAGTAGGCTCAAAAAAGGATTCGCCGCTTGGGCTTTAGCTGGAAATACAGTGCAGAAATTGCTAATGCTACAAGTGTCCGGAAATATCGTTCGGTACAGTCTATCTGCTGCTGCTCAAGGCATGCCATGTAACGACGCCAATAACGACGGCGATGACGATGTGTACGAGCCCCAGCAGCGCGTACAGGCACCTCCGCGCCCACTTCAGCTCGACGGTGCGCATGCGCTTGAGGATGAGCGCGCGCTCGGCAGCGGTCTTTTCGGGGAGCCAGGCGCCGGGGGTGTCCGCCGGCGCGGGGGCCCGCAGAGGGGAGAGCAGGATGAACACTCCCATGATCCAGAATGGGGGGAATACTGCGAGGAAAAATGTAAGTGGTGGCTTTGGATGCACAGGAAGGGGATACGCACAGAATCCGAATTTGAAGAGGTACATGGCGAGGGTGACGGGCTCTGTTGCGCGCGTGGTGTATTCCGGGGCATCGACGTACGGCGGCAGGACATCGCGGCTGTCGTGCGTGCGGGAGGATATGCGGGCGACGCCGAAGAAGTCGTCGATGGGGTCTGTGGTGGGTGCCTGTGCAGAACGCGGGATGTGTGCTACGACGAGCGGCGTGGGGGCGGGCGAGACGAGGGTGGCGCAGGAGGAAGACATTTATCGCGGAGGGGAAGCTGTCCTGTGAGGGTTGCTGAACCCATGGCTGTTCGCGCCATCCTTTATAGCCCTTGAACAGGGCAGCAATCTCAAGCTAATTCAATTGCGGGAGATTGGTGAGTGCCAAGCCATCGGCTGTGGGGATCAAAACCACCACATCAACAAACATCTCTTCCTTTGTGTACCCACCATCTGGGGGCGCGACCTCTACAAGAATATGCCACAATCTCACAGGAAACGACAAAGCAAGCGGGATGGATGTGAAATTCGTTCCCCTTCCTCCCAAAGGAAGGGATTTGGATAACATCGCCATAATTGCCATATTTGCCATATTTGGTAGGTGTTATTTTGGGAACAATCGAGGCGAAGGAAAAAGCAGTCGCTTCGTGAGTGCAGGTCTAGGTCAATCCATGCTGCTCTTCGTATCCTGTACAGGGCTGGCGCCATTTCTAGAAGAAACACACGGTCAAATCTGGATTCTTCAAGCATGTTGAACTTGTAAATGTTCATTATCCCGGATCCGAAAAATTACCCCCGCCATATTTCTAAATGTATGAAAGTTTTTTCAAGGAATTTCTAGGAAAAGAACCCAGAATCGTGAAGATACTGTTTGTGCTCCAAACGGTGCGCGCGAACACGTTTATCGACCGACATTCTCCAAATCGGCGCGATGATCTGGTTGGCGTGAGTTTCGGGACACTAGGACTGGGGGGACTCACCGATGCGACCATGTCGTAGATGGTATCGAGGAATATGTTGTGCCGCGGGGTTACACCGCGAGTCGAAGCTCTGAAGAGGTCGGTGATCATATCGCCTGTGATGTGGGCATGGCCCTTTTGGACGCCTGTTTACAAATGAGTATACATGCCCACGCAAATTCCAAGATCTAGGTACCGTAAAACAGCGCCTGAGCTGCGGCTTCGGCAGTTAATCCGTCGTCTGTGCTTTCGATCTCGCGCACAATTTTGGGCTTGGTTTTGTTTTCTTCGTCGAAGCCAGGCGTAAACATGGTCGGCGGGAAAAAAATGTGGACGCTGATGTCGTATAACATGAACTCGGATTGCAACGTATCGGCAAGACCTTTATATGGCAGTCAGTATAATTCAACGGTGTGTTCAGAGGCGCACCTCTCAATGCATGTTTTGCCGGAGCATACGATGCCCAGCCAATAAACGACATATATCCCAGAGTAGACGAAACTAGAACGATCTTGCCCTTGGCTCCGTCGCGCACCATTCTTTTTGCGGCTGCCTGGAAGAGAATGAGTATATGCTCTGCGAATTTTACTAATTTGCGGAAGAGTCACCATCGCGGTCCATGCCTGAACCCAATAGCCATTTATCATCCCCTCTTGCATGTCTTCCGGGGTCATGTCCATGAAGAACTTTGGCTTTGAGCTACCGGCACATGCAAAAACAGCGTCTGGTGCGCGTCCATCGTGCCTCTTGCAAACTGCTTCAAGCGCTGCCGCAGATTCCTCGGCTTCGTTCAAAGAGAACGAATACGCCGTCAGGAGCTGATTCGGATTCTGCCGGCATTTCTGGTATTGCCAAACCTGCTGAGTTGAACATCCCAAGCGTATTACTTGAGATCCCTACCTCCATAGCTTCGACAGCTTTGTCCAGTTTGTCTTGGCTTGCGCGCTACGATAGATACGTGCGCTCCTTTGCCGACGAGAATAAGAGCAAGAGAGAGGCCCAATCCGGTGCTACCGCCAGTAATATATATGTGCTGCAGTAACAGGAAGCGAGTCATTTGTGTACACATGAGCGACGCGCAACTTACAAGGCCATCTGGGTTCCAAGATTTGCCAAAGAACATAGAGAAAGAACTTGGAAAGAACGACGATGTAAGAGAAAGAGAGGCGCTGTTGACCAAACGTTCGGATCGCCGAGGTCATGTGTCTGGCGTTTCAACAATCATGTCTCAGACTCAACCTTCACTGCCAGGGGCGCGACGTGAGATCGTACCCAAATGAGTCCCGCCCCTCCCATGATGCTGTGTGAGAGAGAGAGAAAATAGCTAGAAGAAGATCCGGCTCAGGCTCGGGGCCGAGTAGCAATGAATACTCAACCAAAAACATCCGTATCCTCACAATTCCGTCTGGTTCAACTTTGGTTCAACTTCCTCCATTGCACTTAGCTCACACTAGTTTCAGGAAGATTCCAAGGGCAAAATTATTCCTCGCCCGTTCCCCTACCGATCCAACCCTTATCTTCCAGATCAACACAGGTGACAGGGCCGCCTGTCTAGCAGGTTCAAAAATGGCTTGGGGCCCACTGGTTCTACGGGGACAGCCGAATAATATATAAACCGAAGGCTTTCGCAGTCCGTTTTGATCCACACAAACTATATTTCCATGTCCGAGTCTTCAGCATCAATGGCGGCCCTCGTTCAGTCCGCCTTCCTTCTTCAAAAAGTGAAAGTAAGCTGGCATCTCCGAGTCTCCCCCCTTTCGAGTGACTAACATATTCAAGTACATGGATGGTGCACCAGATTGCGTTTGATAGTCTGATTGGAGTTAACCAGAGTATTTTACAGTGGTCAGCATCACGATCCTCGTATGTGTCTGTAATACATACCATCTTACTGCTGTATGCTTATAACGCGAACCTCCCAGGTATTTGACTACCTCCTATCCCTCGAGCTTGAAGTAAGGGCTGGCAACCACTTATACCGGGATACTGAATTTCGGATAGGTCTCTCTGGTCTGGGGCAGTAAATGGAGCCTCAGCAAGATACTTTACATGTGTTCTCGATATCCGCCATTCATTGATGTCCCTCTCGTCCTGTGGTGTACGTGTTCTCCGACCGTATGATCCCCTCAAATTGTTAATCTTGCGGGCAGATGCACTAACTCCAAACATTAATATCAACGTGTGTTTTAATTTCTCAACTTGGGTTCAGGATACCAATAAACATGATCCAAGGATTGCTTCCCCGTCTATACGGCGTCGTCCTGTGAATTTATATGCACCTTGGCTCATAGACCACTGAATTTCTTTGAATATACCAGGGGGAACTTTCTTTGGCATCGCAACAGCAGAAGGCAGGTCTGCATTACTTTTACACCTTCCTTTACTCACCGAGTTTCAGCCATCCTTGTTCTTCGCACATACGCATTGATGGGTTGTAATGACCGCGTCCTCGTTTTACTTGTGATCCAATATGTGGTATGTTCAGATTCCTACTTGTCTGTTCTGAAGTTGATCGGGTTTATAGGTGGTCGCTTCCATAACCGTCGTTGTGCTTTCCTTGTTCTTGAAGAGCCTCGAATGTGAGTGTTTCGACAGTGGCTATTGCGAGATCCCAGGTTGACGAAATACTCAGTTGGCCCACCTCCGCTCCCCATAGTGGTGGGCTGCTCGCTAGCGGACGGCAGTGTGATTCTTGTCGTCGCATTCATATGTGCCCTCTTCATGGAAACTGGTAATTATTCGTGTGATATCAAGAGAGCATCTAACGAAAAATCTCAGTCCTTATGGTCTGCACCATTTGGGTAGGGGTGAAAAGATTCAGACATTCACCCAACCCATTGATACATACAGTTGTATCGGGACGGTATTACGTATTTCGTCTGTCTCTTTTGTAAACTGTTTCATGTGTTCTGTTCTTATACATTTTTTGACCTCAACTGGCACAGTGATCTCTGTTGGAAATCTTGCCGTCCTCATTTGGGGTCCAGTGCGTTTTCAAAAGTTTCTTGTCAACTGAGCGACTGACCGTGCCCTTCAGGTTGAACTGGTTGATCTTTTCAACACGTAGGTTGACAGCATTGCAACTCGTGCCTGAAGTGTTGAACGACAGCCCAGGTTTCTGCGTGTCATGCATTCCGTCCTATCCACTAGGTATGGGACAACTCCATAATTCTCAGAATGATGCATCTGATGGGATACTAGGATTGTTCTGCATGTTAGAGCAGTGCATCGGGAGGAAGCGCGGATTGGAATCAGTTCCCGAGATACCGCGGAGCCAAGATTCAGGATACCTGGTACAACTATGGAATACACAATAGAGTAGAAAAACAAGTTTCAGTAACGCAAGACGACGCAGTGCACGAGTTACGTACCCAACCCCTATATTAGTCCCTATTTGGTCCAGCTTGGTTGAACGCGTTTCGTGTGCGGTCATGTGACGCGGCCAAAAAAAAAAAGTTAATTATGTAAGATGTTGAATCGTTTTCCAACGGAAAACACCTTCTGTGTTCTGAGCAAAGCATCCTGTCCAACCGGAGGAATCGGCGAGCTGGATTTGCGCCGTTTTAGCTCGACGCGCTCGCAGATGATATCTCAGTTCCTGCATGATCTGGCATTACTATCATGCAGAGAAACTTGATCAGGCATAGCCGCCTCGCGCAGGACCTCCTCTCTCCCGTGCCGGTGTCCGCATCTAATCGCGTTACCGAGGGCAGTTCGCGTACAACAGCGCCAAGGCCGCGGCGTCGCACCTGACGAAGATGCTCGAGCTCGTGACGGAACTCGCCCTCAAGGGCGTGCGCGTGCGCGTCAACGCGGTCGCGCCCGGCGTGTACGCTTCGGAAATGACTTTCGCCGATATCACGGCTGAGATGGTCGACAACATTGGCAAGGGCGTAATGCCCGTGCCCGCCGCGCGCTCCGGGACGTGCGTGCCCTTCTTTTTGTCTCATTCGTGACGATTTATTTTGTTCGCAGGGCACAAGAGATGGCAGGGATGGTGATCTACCTCGTGAGCCCTGCGGGGTATTATACGAACGACCAGGTGAGCCCGACGCTCCCGTGCCGTGGATTTTTACTGAACGCCCATCTAGGAAGCTGTTATAGACGGGGGATATGTGGCGGTCAACCCTTCATGAGGTGTAGTGTTAGAAACAAGATTGTGTATTATTTAAAGGGGGGGGGGGGGGGGCGATAGCTGTCGTTGATTGGGGCTTTTGCTTCAGACTGGCGCCTCAGCTGTTGCGAATGCGCTTGAACGCGAGGACCATCAGTAGTGCCGGGTCTTCCAGAGTTTCCGGTGCTTGCAACGCCGCCGACCGGACTGACAACCCACCCTCGTCGAGCTGGGGCTCCGCTATTCTTGCCAGCCTCCAAACTCTATCAACTGTTTGTTGTTGTTATATATCTCCGAGTCCTTCCTAAATATTGTTGGGAACTCGCTCATCAACCTCACGGCCCCCTTGACCACGGCGTCCTCGTTTCCGAATACGTTCTGCGCGGGGATGCCGTGCGGATCAGGGCCTGTACAGATGTGGAGCCAGCTGTCGTCGCTGTGCGGCGCCGTCTTCCGATTCAAGTTCGCCGCTCGATTCGGAGGACGCGGCCACTCGTTTCGCGAACTTGCGTGGGTCCGCTCCAGGCGATGGGCCACGAACTCCTAGTACGCTGAATGTCTTCGGGCATCGTGAGTAATCGGGATCTTCTGCGTATTCAAGCGCGTGAGTATAGTCCAGGAACTCCCCGAGAACTGCTGGGACGCCAACAGCCGGATCCGCGCCCGTCCACGATTCCTTTTCGTGATGAATAATGGGTCGGTTGCGAGTCCCGTCCCAGGACAGCGCGCCTTGCATCAACTCCATGAAGGTGTATGCGAGGGATTCCATGTCATCTCTGCGGGAAGGAGCTATATAATGTAGGCGACTGCACGGCATGAATGAGGATTGACCAACTGCGGTGACCCCACGCGTCGACGGCTGGGATCGCTGGAGCAAGCTTCGTGACGGAGCATTGGGTTCGCGGTATGCTTGGTGACGTGCTGTTTTTTTGAGAGCGACGAGTGGATGAGAAGGGCCGTGGCGTACAGTGCAGTTACATTGGAGGTCCGGCCGGGATCAAAAGTTCGGCTTCGGCTTCTCCACCGCCACCGTCGACCCCTGTCGATCATTGACTCTTGCTCCTCGCCAAAGCTCGATATGTCTTCAACCAAGGCGCAAGTCTGCCAAACGTTGAAGGACTCCCCACTGCCGTTTGGTCCAGGCAGCAGGCAGAAGCTGGCTTTCTTTCCTCGTTGTGTGTGTTCCATGTCTGAGTTCGAAGACATGAAGCTTGGTGATGCCCTGGATGCGCTCGACGGATTGTTGTTTTCCTTCGAGATTACCACAAACTCCACCAGTAGCGCCGAGTCCGACGCACATCGGAAGTTGGGCGTCGACAAGTTGCGACGCGTCTCACGAGACCGGCTATGGCTGGATGAGCTCCTCAATACAGAGACAGCAGGTTGGGGCGACGTCAATGCCTCCGACATGCTACTTCCACAAGAATACACCCTCGCCGAAGCGATGGGTGGCTCACGTATGTCCCTCGAACTTCGCCGTCTTTGTAGGGCCCTGTATTCACATAATTTCAGGCGGAGTCGTCAAGGAAGTTTCGGAGGCTACCGTAGACTTATTCGCGGCGAAAGATGCAGACATCGCCAACATGGTTTGCTATTATATGCCATCTGTCGGGCCCGACGCTATATCGTCTGAACCGCAAAAATCTACCCGACTCCCAAGCGGCGGGAGTGTGCATCCAGATGTAAATTTCTACGCTGCCAGAGACAACAACAAGCACCTCTTCGAACGCCGGGAGAATAAGACGCTTCAGGTCATGGTTCACCATGCGCACGAGCTTGAGGAGGTCTCAGAGTCAGCGCTCGAAGCCATGAGAATGCAGGCGATACGCGGTATCGTGACGCAGGTACGTTACTAATAAATAATTGTTTCTTTCTTCCTAAGTCTGATTTGTGTACATAGGCATACGCGTCTAGCACGTCCACAACGAAGGTCTGCAAGGTGGTGTGGATGGGGCACCCGTCCCTCTACCGCGTCGCGTACATCTACGGCCAAACACTTTTTGTATCCGATTGGCGGTCAGCCGAACCGCAGCGGATAAAAGACTTGCTGCAATTGCACAAGCCTTGGTCAGCCCCGATTTCCCAAGCTCATTTCATTCGGGAAACACTGGTTCTCGCCAGCATTGATAGCGACAAATTCGACGAGTTCATTAAGCGCCGACAAAAACCGAACCTTTCGACAGTCTTGACGAAGTTCATGCGCGCTCTTCAGGATCCATTTGATATTCTCAGTCGCATCCTTCTCCCTCGACTCATATTGGGGGACGACTCCGTCCATGGCTGCCCGTGAGTTCACTTTCAATGGCGCCAGTCAGTTGTGCTCATTATTGATGATAGGCGATTCCTGGGCGAACACTTTGCTCTCAAGTTTCCGAACACGGTGAAGCCGCGTTTCGTATGGAGTAACGCAGCCGTCGTAGCGAAGGCGGTTGCCTCGGAAGAGTTCAAGGTCTGGGAATCCGTAGCCCACCTCAGCGGTATCCCGACGCTGCTAGGTTCAATGGTGATCCAGACAGCTCCGAATAGGGGCCAAACCGTGATTTTTATTACAAATTGCAGGGGAACCGGTGGGCTGATGAAAAGCTCGATCCGGAAGAGGGGACGTGCGCAAGGTCTGTACTGTCACCTTTTCCTCTGAGGACCGATAATAAACTAATGTCTCCCAGAGCGAAACTGTCGACCATCATCAGGGATTTGCACAAGCATGATTTCCATCATCATGCCCTGCACGGCCTCAACGGTTCTTTCGAGCGGGGGGAACATATATCTCACCGACTTCGGGCATGTAGTCGCGGCGACGGACTGCAAACTCGGAGACGACTGCCCGGACCTCCTGTTCCTTCAGGAGTCTGTGGACGTGGTGGACCTCTGGCGTCCCTGACTTGTCTCCGCCCACTCAAAAACTCGAACCCCAAACTCAATCCCGCGGTGAGTCCCAAGCTCGACGTGAAAGACCCGTTAACGCGCACTTCTGCGTGGGCGCTCTACCCTGCCGCGCGGTATAGCCTGATCTTTGGCCAGACTTGCTGCATATAAAGGGCCCCGAGGCGATGGGGGATTATGAGCTTGGCCTGCAGGAGCGGGAGCGTGGCTGACGTGGCCGACGGCCATGCTCAGCATGCTCCCGTATCTATAGTGCCCTCAAAAACCCACCATATATCTAGTACTGTAATCTCTTTTAATATATCCATACTTACATCACATTGTGGCGAGGCCTGAAAAGAATCCGGATTCGTGAAGATACTGTTGGTGTTCCAGGCGGTGTGCCCGAACACGTTTATCAACAGACATTCTCCAAATTGGAGCGATGATCTGATTCTCGTGAGCAAATGTTCGAGCCGACACGGTGCGCACTCACTGATGCGGCCATGTCGTAGATGGTATCGAGGAATATGTTGTGTCGGGGGGTTACACCGCGAGTCGAAGCTCTGAAGAGGTCGGTGATCATATCGCCTGTGATGTGGGCATGGCCCTTTTGAACGCCTGTTTACAGATGAGTATGCATGCCCACGCAAATTCCAAAATCTAGGTACCGTAAAACAGCGCCTGAGCTGCGGCTTCGGCGGTCAATCCGTCGTCTGTGCTTTCGATCTCGCGCACAATTTTGGGCTTGGTTTTGTTTTCCTCGTCGAAGCCAGGCGTAAACATGGTCGGCGGGAAAAAAATGTGGACGCTGATGTCGTACAGCATGAACTCGGATTGCAACGTATCGGCAAGACCTTTATATGGCAGTCAGTATAATTCAACGGTGTGTTCAGAGGCGCACCTCTCAATGCATGTTTTGCCGGAGCATACGATGCCCAGCCAATAAACGACATGTATCCCAGAGTAGACGAAACTAGAACGATCTTGCCCTTGGCTCCGTCTCGCACCATTCTTTTTGCGGCTGCCTGGAAGAGAATGAGTATATGCTCTTGCGAATTTATTAATTTGGGGAAGAGTCACCATCGCGGTCCATGCCTGAACCCAATAGCCATTTATCATCCCCTCTTGCATGTCTTCCGGGGTCATGTCCATGAAAAACTTTGGCTTTGAGCTACCGGCACATGCAAAAACAGCGTCTGGTGCGCGTCCATCGTGCCCCTTGCAAACTGCTTCAAGCGCTGCCGCAGATTCTGCAGCCTCGTTCAAAGAGAAGGAATACGCCGCCAAGAGCTGGTTCGGATGTTGTCGGCATTTCTGGCAGGATCAAATCTGCTGAGTATACATCCACACGCATCTGGTCGTTCACACCTCCATAGCTTCGACTGCCTTGTCAAGTTTCTCTTGGTTGCGCGCTACGATGGATACGTGCGCGCCTTTTCCGACGAGAATAAGAGCAAGGGAGAGGCCCAATCCTGTACTGCCCCCCGTAATGTATACGTGCTGCAGGAGCAATAAGTCATGTTTTGCGTCAGAGTTACGTGGAACTTGCAAGGCCATCGGGGTTCCAGGATTTACCGAACATGGAGAAACCTGAGAGCACCTGTCGCCACTGTGGACGGTGGAAGAGTATTATAAGAGCAACGATATGCGCACAGCATAATTGACCGGATCACACGAAATTGATCGCTTTGCCATCAATATGCTCGACGAAAACCCAGATTATTGTCCTATTGTCTCTCAGTCAATCTGAGCTAGTGGCATTATGCATATGTTTCAAGCATTATTGTCCATCCACTGACAGCTATTATCCAGTTATCTACGATCAAGGGCTAAGGCGGCCTATCAACGCGGCCCCACTCAGTACCTGTAACAGATTGGGAAAAAAAAGATGGCAACTTTCCCTGGCTCAGCCTGGCTCAGCGGAACTATATAAGTATAAGCGGAGCCTAAAGGAGTTGCCGCGCGCGTCCCGCCCCACCACTCTGCCATGCCCGAGTCTTCAGCTGAGTCGAATATGGCTCTGGTAGCGTCGGCATCCCTTCTTCAAATAGTCAAAGTCAGTTGTCTCTTATTCTTGTCGTTTCCAGGTCGCTAAATCAGCGAGTAGTACATGGATGGTACGCAGGATTTGGCGTCTAACGGTTCAATTATATTAAATCACTGCCTTTACAGTGGTTAGCATAACGATCCTTGTACGCACCCCAACGTTCTGTTCCTCCTCCTGCTTACGGACCTCCCAGGTTTTTGACTACCTCTTGTCCCTCGAGCTTGAAGTAAGTGTTGTGACTAATTAACCAGTACTAGTCTAAAGGTTCCGCATAGATTTCTCTCGTCTGGGGCTCGAAGTGGACGCTCAGCAAGATATTTTACATGCTCGCTCGATATCCTCCTTTCATAGATGTCCCCCTTGTACTGTGGTGTGCGTTACCTGACTGTCTACTGATACCTAGATACTAATTCGAGTGCAGATGGATTGAGTCCGATTGATCTTAAAGTGCGCGTTAAGATTTGAGTCCCCGGCCCTATTAAAACTTCGCAAAAGGATTGTTTCCCCGTTTATGCTGCTGCATCCTGTGAGTTCGTATATTTTTGGCGTATGACATCCTCAAGCATCTTACCAGGGGGAACTTTCTTCGGCATTGCGATGGCGGAGGGTATGTCCATATTCCTTTTCTGCACGTTTCTTTCTTTTAACCATTTTCAGCCATCCTTGTTCTTCGCACATACGCGTTGATGGGTGCTAATCCTCGTGTGCTCACTGTGTTTGGGATCCAATACATGGTATGCCCACGTTCTCTGGCTTACCGTTCCTAAACTGATCTTTAAAGGCCATTGTTTGCATAACTATCGTTGTGCTTTCGTTATTTCTGAAGAGCCTCAAATGTGACTCTTTTAACGCTGTTTACCGAGCGCTCCCAGTTTGACCATATGTCCCAGTTGGTCCACCTCCACTCCCATCAGTACTAGGTTGCACGCTGGCGGATGGGAGCGTAATTCTCGTTGTTGCGTTCATTCTCGTCCTACTAAATGAAACCAGTATTCCTTCTTTCCTCGGCCATTCAGGCGCCGTCTAACACCGTATTTCAGTTCTCATGATCTGCACGCTCTGGGTCGGGGTGAAAAGATACAGACATTCTTACAACCCATTGATTCATACATTGTATCGGGACGGTATCACATATTTCGTCTTACTCTTTCGTAAGCCATGTCGTCCTTCCCTTTGCACTTGCTGACCTCTACCGGCCCAGTAATCTCGTCTGGAAACCTCGCAGTTCTCATATGGGGTCCTGTGAGTGTCCGAATTTTATGTTCCTTCTCGCCCATCTAACTTGGAACCCCAGCTCGAATTAGTTGATCTGCTAAACACGTACGTCAAAACCGCAGCGATTCGTGCCTAGGATGCTGAACAAATCCCAGATTCCTGCGGGTTATGCATTCCGTCCTTTCCACTCGATGTATTCTGCATGTCAGGGCAGTGAGCCGAGACGAAGGACGGAGTGGGATGACTTCTGGGGTGAGTATCGGGGAGCCGAAATTCCGGATACCTGGTACAACCATGGAATATACAATTGAATAGCATATTTAAACAACCAACGCCGAGGAGCTCAAGTCACACACTGACACAAGCAGGCAACGATAGCGGTCCACTCGCCGTGCAGGTCGATGTAAGGTGCTCCGGAAACCCGAAACAATTTGATAGCCCGGCATTCGTCTACAACTGCGCATCGGGTGGTAAGTATACTCTAAATAAACAAAATAATAAATTAAAGCCGCTCGGCGAACACCTATACTGTTACAGCTACTGGCCAGAATTACACCACACATTCCCATACTTATCAGCCCACGTCCCAATGCTTCCGTGACCCTGCACGCCCTCCTCCCCGCTGTCGATGTATCCCACGCCATAGCTCTGTGCCGCGTTGAAGCGCGGTAGAGGACATCGAAACCCGAGGAAATTCGGGCATGCACGGTCTGTGGCAGTGCACGTCTCGATACACGGCAGCAGCTGTGTGTACAAGTCGCCACCGGGGAACGCAGCGTTGCGTGCGTTGGGCGACTGAGATGCAAGGAGCGCGGCGTTGGAGGGGGCAGTGTCCGCGTCCGCGCAGCGGGGGAACGAGATTGCGCACAGCCATGTGCGATAGGCGCGCTGGCAATCTGCGCACGATACGAGGGGTGAGTAGAAGTCCCGCCCGCAGGCGAAGGTGGTGAGAGTTGTCGTGAGGTTTGTGAGCGAGGAGAGAAGGGGGGTGGCGATGGACTCGGGTAGATTCGTACTGTCGTACATCGCCTGTGAGGACGGGGGAGCAGGGAGGGGCACAGCGTATGATATCGAAGGGCAATACGGGAGGCGAGAGACGAGCGGGCAGGAAAAGGTTGCTGAAAATAAGTTAATGAGGGTATCAAACCGGCAGAGGGTTACGTACATGATTTGGTCGTGAAATAGATTGGCCCACTAACTTTGTAGCTGCTCTGGATGACATAGGCCGTATAGTTCGTCTTGGCCGTTAGTCCGGTCATGAGCCACTCTGTCCTCCACCCCGCTGCATCCCTCAACCATAAACTCTGGTTGGCGACGGTCCCGCTGGATTTTTGCCCCAAGAGCATGCAGGCCGTCTGCTGCATCGACGATAATGAATTGCTCGTCGGCGATACGACCAACGTGTAGTTTGTTGGCTTCGAAGGAGCTTCGGGCACAGGAGGGTTGGCGTTGGGGAGGGTATAATTGGGATAGCTTGGGTCCTGCGAATTTTGTGGCGAAAATGGAGGCGAGAAGAGCAGAGCTTGGGTCGCTGTCGTGTCTCCCAGTAGTGGTGGGGTGAGCACCACCTCGTGTATTGGCACGCCATCGGACACCCCGATCTCGAAGGGCATTTGGCCAGCATCCTCCACACCTAAAACACCACCCGACGGAAAGGTCCCGGTCCAGTTGCCGTGTCCTTGGTTCAAGATGATCTCAAAGACATTATCGCCACCGGCCGATCCAGGACTCGCGTCGGAGGAGCTATTCGTGACAAAAAATCGAGGTACTGGGGTGTCTGTAGTTCCTGAGCACAGTGCGACGGAGATTGCAAGCTGGCTTGCCGTCGGAATGGTAAAGTAGGGCGGATTTGGAGCCCGCTCGGGGAGTACATAGTCTATCGACAACGTTGGTCTTGTCTGCGCGACGGAAAGGGCCGCATTCAGGAGTAAAACCAGCGTCGCCGGTAGCATAGATATTCGGTCGGCAGGGGACATGATTGTTTGGCACGACCCTGGTAAACAAATATCATCGTCGTTGGGCAGAACTCTCATCATGCTTCCTATTGACTTCCTGAGCCTTCCGAGACTCTACAGTAATCATACAAATTATGGGCTCACTCGGTTTTAACCGCTCTAATCATGTCGTACCCAGAGTTCTGGCACGATTCTCTCAGCTCAATCTCAGCTAGTCTTAGCTGAAGCTTCAGGTGTGACTGGTGACCGGGCCTGGCGCTTGTCCTACCCAGAATTTGGACCTTGAATAAATGGCTTCATGGATCCACGTATTTCTGCGATAATTTCTTGCCCTTTCGCTTGTCTCAACTCCGCGCTTGGAAACCCGCTGATCGGCGGCTTGCATCTGTGGGTGCAGCGACCTGAACCCTCAAGCATGTCGACCATCCGTATCGCCTGCGTCACTGGCGCCGCCCAGGGTATTGGGCGCGCCATCGCTCTCAGACTCGCTGCAGATGGTTGTAACGTTTCCGTCGGCGACCTCCCCGCCAAAATGACGATGCTCCATGAACTTATCGATGAGATCGAGAGCAAATCCGGCGTCAAATCCGTGGCGATTGCTGTGGACGTGAGCGATGAAGGCGCCGTCGATAATCTCATCGCCACGACGGTCGACCGTCTGGGCGGCCTCGATGTGGTATGTCGCGACCTTGAGATGCCCGGCCCGTGCTTTATCGACTGTAGATGGTGGCCAACGCTGGAGTCGCCACACTGGGCAACATCCTCGACAGTAGGTCCTCCTGAGACCTTCTGGAGCGTCGGCTCAGGTCTTCGAACAGCCAGAGTCGAAGAACTGGAGCGCGTGCACGCTGTGAACGTCAGAGGCACCTTCATCTGCTACAAGGCCGCCGCGAAAGTCATGATCGCCCAAGGCCGCGGAGGAGTCATCATTGGGGCATCGTCTCTTGCGGGGAAGAAAGGCAGATAAATCCCCCACATCGCATCGCGCCTCTTACTCATCAAATCCAAGGGGCGGGCATGTGCTCAGTCTACGGCTCCTCTAAATTCGCGGTCCGCGCTATTACGCAGTCCGCCGGTAGGCCCTCGCTCTTTCCAACAACAAACTCCAGTGACACAATCCTCGCATAGCTCAGGAATGGGGCAAGCACCGGATCCGCGTGAACGCGTACGCGCCGGGCGCGACCGATACTCCGCTGCTCGCCGACATGAGCGGCGTCTTCGGGAACCTGATCGGTGCGCCTGCCGGCACGTACGAAGAAATCGCGAGTTTATCACCCAGTTACCCCTTTCAATATCTGATTTCCTCGATGCAGATGAAAGGCCAGGCTGCTCTGGGGAGCATCGGCACGCCTGAATCTATCGCTGGCGTCGTCTCGTTCCTTGCGTCGAAGGATTCCGAATTCATGACTGGCCAGACTTTAAGCGTGGACGGGGGAATCTGGTTCGACTAAACACATATGAACGTGCTGAAACTTAGCTTGAAGAATACACAGAAAAAGTATCGTCAAAGGCCACACATGACTTTGCAACCGTATTCAAATGTTTTTCAGCATGAGGGACATTAAATATAATAGAGGCACATATAAGTAGCGGATTATTTCCGCGCGGGCCTCTTCTTGACCTCCTCGTCCTTGCAGGCATGCAGCATAATCTTGTTCGGGTGCGCTGGGGTCATCCCCCCGTGGCCTTTATGCCAGTCATACGAGACGCCGTACGCGAAGATCGACCCGTCGCGGCTGAACGCGCTTGCGGATATCGGACCCGGCGCCGGTTCGAACGCTGCGCGACGTCGTCAGGGTGAATAAATGGGAGGTGTGGAAAGAGGACGCACTTTTGAGTCGGATGCGCGCATCCTTGTCCCAGAAGCCGATGGTGCCGTCGCCGCCTGCGAGAATCAGAACATAAACTGGAAGCGAAGGGGAGGGACGGACCGCAGGTGCTGAAGGTGCCATGCACGGGGTGGAACGAGATGTCGTTCACCGCGTAGATCACGATGTCTTTGGAGTTGTTGGCCGCGTTTACGCGATGGCACCGGAACGAGAAGTTGGCCCTGTTGGGTTGTGAGCTACATAGAAGCGCAAATAGGTCTCGACGTACGCTGAGTCTTTCTCTTCGATATACCTGAAGGTGCACGGTCAAACGCGGGTTTAAGAGAGACAGTTGATACGCACTGAAAGGCAGCGCGGCCTTCGACACTCCCCACTGCGAACCCCTGATTCGCGGACGCCTTGAAACACGAGACGACGCGTGTCTGTAATTTCAGTGGCGATTGCATCGACTGGAATACGAGTAAGACGCGGAAATGGGCTAGAGACAAAGGCGCGAACCTTGTACAATGTGGTCGGATTCGTGAGGTTATATATCTGGATGTGCCGCTCAGCAGTCCCTACAACCATCAGCGGATATTGAACATCCATACTGTAGCAGCGTTCCGGGAGCTGGACGGTCGCGATCGGGGCGGGCGTGCGGAGGTCCCAGTACTGTGGGGAGCATTGTCGGCGCGCCAATCCAGAAAAGGACCGTGTCGCGCACCTTTATTGTTTTGTCCCAGCTTCCAGTGGCGAGGATGCCGGACTGTGGGGAGTCTATCCACCGCACGACCTTAACTGGCGCATCATGTTGCGCGATCTGGGTGGCTTGCCCAGTAGCGACGTCGAACATTCTCCCGGCGTTGTCCGCGCCGCCAGAAAAGATCTTGGAGCCGTCCTGGGTGAGAAGTTAATAGAATGGAATTGAAACGCGACACTTTTGCTCACCTGGCTCCAACATACGCTCAGCACGGGTCCCTCGTGCTGGTACATCGCCTTTCCCTGGCTCTTCCCGCCCTGGCCAACCTCATATACCCGGACCTAAAACAAGTTGGCACGTATATTCAGAGCGCACTAGTCAGACTCACGCTGTTATCCCAGCTGCCCACCGCAAGAAAGTCCGCCTGATTCGAAAAGGCCAGTGACGAGATGGAGTCCGCCGGCGGGTCAGCGACTTCGACGTCCTTTTGGACCGCGTTCACGCCGGCGGCCGACGACGACGAGAAAAATGCCATGAGGGTTCGCGGCAAGAGTTGGGCAAGAAGCTAAAGCTGGTCTCGCGACTGAAATGGGAGTGGCGGTGCCGAACGATCAAAGCGCGACGGCGAGAACGTGACTCGACCCAACCGAACGCTGACTCAGCAAGTTGAAGGTTGACTTGCAATTTCTCGGCGCTTCCGACTTGACCGGTCCCGTGCAAGTCCGTTGACATTTCATTGGCTGTAACAGTGGCCTGAGTAGCCTCCGAGGAAGGAACCAACGAGGAATCCCACTGGCGGCCGAGATTTTTGGACATGAAACAGACGGAACGAAGCAGCGTAGCTGCGTACTAAGCACAACTTGAAGGCTGGAGCTGCACGGCGTCTGCAACTACCTCAAGAAGAGTTATACGACTGCTGCGTGTTACATCCCCCCCAATCGCTGAGATCTTCTTGCAGGGCGACAAGCAACTGTCCAGAGCTCCCGAAATTCTCATCTTGATCCCTTTTAAAACGTTTTAGGATGTCGTGAAAACCTCGGGCATTACGCTCCTGTCAAGTGAACCTTTGTACCACCGGCAACCGGGATGTTTCGGCAGCCGCGAAGGGCTCTACCGCAAACCGCTGACGTCTCCCGCTACTGAATCGTCATCCTGGCGGTATGCCTGTAACCCATCTCACGTGCGCTTCGTAGTTTGAACATTATGAAGGCATCCCGAGCCGGGGCGAAGGCGTGCATTTGCCCAGGTCCCACCCTCAGGTTGTATTATCCGGGCGCTGCTCAGTTTTTTCTGGTTTAAAAATTCCTAACACCACTAGCGCTCAGTGGTCTGCGATTGAACCGGAACTTACACAAGGGATATAGTTGAACCTTCAACCAAGTTGACGTTCCAGCCAGCGTTGATTGAGTTCCACACGTGTCTAGTAAAGCACAGACATCCCCACTGGCATGAGATCCGCCAAACCTGTAATCAACGACGAGAAAAAACGCCAAGACAGCGCAACTTCAAGTGGTATTGGATCACTCGCATTTGGCCTCGTCTCGCTTGTTTGCCCTCGAAGTATAATCGTGGTTTACCATTTGTTGTGATTCAGAATATCTTCTGCTTGCACGGACTTCAAGGATGTGTCACCGGTCATTTTTCGAATCCACTTGAACCTAGCCGGCCTAACCATGCCCTTGCCGCGTCTTGTAATAAATTTGAATAAGATATAAACCTTTTCCACCTTTCCGCCAAAGTCAACCAAGTTGACTGTTGACCCGGCTATTTCCCGAACCTTCCGAGCGCCTCCGAATTTTGTCATCACCTCGGCTCTGATTCGGCCAAAGGTTACCATCAACTTACCAACCACCGACCACCATGTTTCGGACGGCGCTGCGTTCTACAGTGCGCCCTACCTCTCGAGCTGACCGACTCGGAGAAGTCTAAACTCCCGCGCAGCTCACCCTCTCGCGGCCAAATGTGCTCACATCCCACCGCGTAGCAGCCCGCTTCCTCAGCCAAGAAGCGCGCTCACAAATCCAGAGTGCCATTTCCTCCACGCCCGTGGTACTGTTCATGAAGGGGACGCCCTCCCACCCCGAATGCGGGTTTTCCCGAGCAGTCATCCAGGTGCTCGGGCTGCAACAAGTCCCGGAGGACAAACTAAAGACGTATAACGTCCTGGCGGACCCCGAGCTGCGCGCCGGAATCAAAGAGTTCTCGTGCGTTTCGTGCCGTTTGCTTCCCCTACTCTGAACTGAAGGAGGCGTAGCGAATGGCCAACAATACCGCAGCTTTACGTGAACGGAGAATTTGTCGGTGGCTGCGATATTTTACTGTCAAGTGAGTTCGGAAGTCTATCTTGACGCCGGCTTTTCTCATACGTTCTCTCCAGTGCACCAATCCGGCGAGCTAGAAAAATTCCTAGAAGGAGCCAATATTATCCCGAAAGTCGAGGGCGAGGCCGTTCCCGTACATTCATCATAAAATTCTAATCATGCGACGGCCCTCCGCGTTTCCTCAATTGTATCTTGTACCGTTTCCTCTTCATAGACCCCATGTCCAAAAATCGCTCCCTGATTCGCAGATGACTGTCTATCCATTGTCTGGGTCCTCTCCCCGCACCGGCTCCCAGCATGTCCCGAAGCGACCGACTTCCTTCTCTCATTCAGCTGACTCCGCTTTGGCGGGCGCCGCGCTGGCTCGCACAGCTCACGAGAGGCATTGTCTGGGTCCTCTTCCCGCACCGGCTCTCAGCATGTCCCGAAGCGACCGACTTCCTTCTCTCATTCAGCTGACCCCGCTTTGGCGGGCGCCGCGCTGGCTCGCACAACTCACGACAGGCATCTGCAGTTCGTCCCGAAAGCTGGATAGTGGTAGCCCGTACCTTTCGGGCGGACTCAGCTCGCGCGCTCGGATCTCAGTCAACCGGAGCGGTCTGTGTCGTCGCGAAAGCGGGCGCCGAAGCCTCAGACAGAATTACTTGCCAGACGTTCTGGAATTCGCGACTCCGCTGACCTGGTACTTTGCGTCTCACACATTAACTTTCAGAGATATCGGCCCTTACAGAGGTAGACTCTTCATCAGCGGGCAACATTAATGAGCTTAATAGTACATCATCGAAAAGAGAGTGAGGTAGCTAGCTATAAGTAGGTCGGTGCCAATATGTAAAGGAAAAAATGCAAGAGTTTTGGTTTGAATGTCGGAGAGCAGGAGATGTATGTATACACAAGTAAGTTGCGGTATAACGCTGGGCCGCTGGCCTAGCGAGCAGGGGCGTGGTCGAGAGCGTTATGGCGTGTCGATGGGCGTAGGCAAGGTTAAGTTAGGCCGGTTTGCCGAGAATTAGGCGTGGTTTTGAGTAGATCTGCGTCGGACATCTACAGAAATATACAGGGGCCGGGGACTGGGATCCACCAGTCAGACGGCCGCGGACGGGCGAAGCAGCGACGGTTTCGCTCACCGGAAACCCGCGCGGGGAGCAAGCAACCAGCGCTTACGCCGAACAGCACATGGCGGCCCAGAAGCCCTTCCGCCGCCCATGCCCGCCTTCGTCTTGCTCGCCGACCCGCTCCATCTGGTCATACACCCCCATCCCCCGCGCCGTCCCGTTCGCCACCATCGGCCCCGAGCCTTGCTGTTGCTGCCCGTATAGGAAGCTCTCCGACCCGTTGCCATTCAGCACGGTCCCGTTCACGCCCAGGCCCCGCGTCGCCGGATTTGGTGAGTGGCGGCCGTACTGGCCCGCTGCGCTCCCTGCGCGCACGGGCGTGATCGGCCCACCCGCAGCGTTGCTGTACCCGTTCCCGCTGGGGGCGGCTGCATAAGGGTGCGGCGCCAGGCCCGCGCTCTGCTGCTGGCTGGTCCGCCGCGTCGGGGCGAGGGGCTGCACGCTCCCGATGTTGCTGTTGCTGTTGTCGCGCGCCCCTGCGGCGCGCCGGCTCTTATTGACGTGCGCGGGTGCGGGGGTGAGGACGAGCGGCGTCGGCGAGGCGCTGTCCTGCACTTGCCGCGATGCGCGGTGTGCGCGCTCTCGCTCTCGCTCTCGGCGGTGTTCGCGGTCCCCGCGCTGGCCGCCATTTGGTGACGAGGCGTTGGCATGTGCCTGGGCGAGGAGGGCAGACGGTGTCTAAAACATTGACACCTTGAACACGAGGTAGAATTGAAGAGAAATGCAAGACATACGCTGCGCGCATTGTTGGCTTCCCAGCCTTTCCCGCCGTTGAGCAGCATCCAATCAAACACGAGGTCCTCCTGCTCCCCGGACGATTTCATCACTTTCGTGAACAGCTCTCGCAGAAAGTCGTAGTCCGGGGTCTCCTCGAAGCCAAGCTTGCGTACATAGTTCATGTAGATGCCAAACTCCTCTGCGGACGACGAATGCCATGTTAAAAAACGAAGGAACGGCAGAGCACCTCTGTGAGACGCGTGGAGAGAGGGAGCGCACCAGGGAACCCCTCGCACAGCTCTACGATCGGCGTGGTCTGCTTCTTCTCACCGATCTTCTCGTACTTCTGCTTGTTCGTGGCCGCGCGCAGACCCTGCCACGGCAGCCCGCCGCGCAGAAAGTACATAAACACATGTCCCAGCGACTCGAGGTCGTCTCGCCGTGACTGCTCCCGTCCGAGATGTGTGTTGATGGACATGTAACGCGCGGTACCCGACAAAGATTTGCGCTCCCGGTACGGGATATGCACTTTTGTTTTTGGATCACGGTAGTGCTTTGCCATGCCGAAATCTGCGGCGGTAGGTTAGTGATGATTGGCATCAAGGTCAGGAATGGGGGCGGGAATTGCAAGGCAATTGTGATCGAGCATTGATCGCAGCAGAATGCAAAGGTTGGGGTTAAAATTTGGGGAATAGACATACCAATAACATGAACCGTGTTGGCGTTCTTGGTTCCAGGCACTCCAATGAGAAAGTTGTCTGGCTTGATGTCGCGGTATATTAACGACTTCTCGTGGATGGCTTGCACACGAGTGACCTGGTAAAACGCGTTTCAGAAAATGAAATGAATCTTGAGATGGAGCCCACCATTTGCTTCGCAGCCATACAGACCGTCTTGACCGTGAACTTGCGTCCGCACATGTCGAAAAGATCCTCGAGGTTAGGGCCGAGCAGGTCGATGACCAGGACATTATGAAGCCCTTCCTGACCAAAATGATGCACTTGGGGGACGCCGGCTGCAAACGGCAATGTGAGATCAGAATGCCGGGGGTGCGACGGGCAACGGCGTGAAGAACGTACGGGTGCCGTTCAAAGTCCTGTATGACCGGAATTCGTCGCGTAATTGAGGAGCGTCCGATTTCCGTGGTTCCTGGAATTGGCCAATGGGGTCAGCGACGATGTTAGAGGTGGGGTTGCACGACATACGAATTTGATGGCGACAGGAGTGTTGGCCAGCATTTTCGTGCCTACAGGTGTGGAGGGTGAGACACGCAAAAAGGCAGGCATATATACAAAAAAAATCAGGCCCGGCTAGAGCTGCTGGCAGGCCCATTAGCCGTAACAGCTGGGAGAACCACTGGCTTTCGGTACATCCCACCACGTCGCTGGGTGTGTGGCAGGTGTTCCTGCCACCCTGCCCCGCACTCCCGAGCCGCTCGGACAGCAGAAAAAAGTAGGGGGTGGGTCTCACAGACCACAGTCAACGAAACCGACCGGGGCCCATGCCTGGAAGTTCCGTAGACCCTATTAGGGCGTTGAATACGATCCCAGAGCTCTGAAGCGGGCTGCGGAGCCTTCCCGAGGCGCCTTGTAAACAATAGCGACAAGTACAGCGGAATCGCGAGCACCTCATTCGGTGCCCGCTGAACTGGACGGAAACGAAGAGAAAAGACAAGAGCAGCACGCACCCTCAAAGACGACACCAAAGGAGCCTTCACCGATTTTCTTGCCCACCCGATAGTGGTTCCCGACGATGCCATTTGAGGTGGTTGAGGAGGAGGGATGGGAGGAGGAGGATGCAATGACATGTGGGGTGGACATGAGAACCGCGGGGTATCCAGAAGACGATTACAATACTAGTTAAGGAGAGAGAGCCCACAACTTGAAGGAGCGAGACGAGCCACCTGTGACACGCGTTATTCTTTTGATCTGAAGTCACACTCGGTCCATTTGCCGGTCTCTATTGTTTCAGGCACCATATCCTCCTGCATACTCCTGCATAACTGCCGTGACTTCTCTTCTCTGCAGGATTCATCGTCCTCGGAACGGGGTCGCAGCAGGATCACCGTTCATCTCCCAAATTCAAACACCATGGACTTCGTAAATGAATGTCGACTCTCCTGAACTTCCTTCACCGCAATTACGTTGAGCAGTCCGACCGCTTGGAAAGCTGACTCGCCTTCCCCAACTCTGCCTTCCCCGACCCCCGAACGGTACTACTATAGGTTAAGGTCAAAACAAGATATCACAGCCGAAACGGAATAATGACATGTCGCCTTATCTACCACATGCGCGCAGGCCGCTGCTGGCCGATGATCTGTACCTGGCGGTACTTACATGTATATCTTTCCCGTCCCTTCAACGTTCTTCTGGAATTTCTTGTCAAACCCACATCAGAAACACACATCAGAGCCGCCTAACAAAACTGGAATGATCAATGGTAAGTCTCCATTTTTTCAACCTCAGCCCCTGGCCTGCTTTTCTGCGCTGTCGACGTCGGAGGGTCATCTCGGCAGCAAGTATTGGTGGATGCCACCCTGCACGCAGATGTGGGTAAGTAATGCTATAACGCTCGTGCGTGGATCTCCTGCAGGCATCGCACAAATGACATCGTTTAAATGGGGGGTCCAAACGGCCCGGTGGGTGTTATCGGCGCACGAGGGTAGGTGCAGCTGACGGCATTGAAGTGGGGCGCCAGCAGTTCAATTGGGAGTGGCCGAGGTTGGCCTCAATGAGAGAGCATGTCTCTCGACACCTGTCTTTGAAACGTTCGCGATGCCTCCGAATTCTTGCAGTGACGATTGGCGGCAGCATACTACCCAGTTCACGAGCACGTTGACAGGTAAGCACGAACCACATGGGGGAGCAGTTGAACAACTGGTGAGTGGCAATGGAATTTCGGCAGGTCGAGCGAAGCACATCCCAAGCATTAAAGCGGCGGAAGGAAACCCGAACTCACCCATTACCTCCTAGACGCATCGCGGAAGAGGCACACCGGAAGCGGACCGGATGCCGTAGACCTCGCCCCAATCTCAAAACGTGCAGCCGAAAATAGCGTAGCAGCTACGAGATGCGGCGAGGAAGTCGACCCCATAAGCAACCTCTTCATCTCGGCTCACTAGACGCATCTTGCGACCTCATATCGGCGACAGAAGCTATACCCCCAGACTCGAGAGTAAAGGGCGACCGAACCGCTACGCGGGCTTGAGAGGGATTTCGGACCGCAGAGGAAATGGGGGCCGGGCGGTCAGACAATCTGCGAGGCCATGAGCCTCGGACCCTTGGCCCGGGGCTGCGAATACTCCGGGAAGGCGTGCCTTCTCAGAGGGGTCGGAGGCAGTCCTCCGCCGCGGCCGGTCTGTGCAGGGTCCAACATTTTACAACGAGGCCTTGTCCCAGTGCGATGCATGCGCATAAATGACGATTCGGAAAGATCAACGCATAAAACCCCAGGTGTTTCCCGCGGCATGTAAGAGTTCTGGAATATTTAGAAGAGGCAGCTATTAAACCAACAGAACAGGACAATCTCAGATGGGCGTGGATACATATAACTCAGACTCAGTATAAACGTCACCAAGCAATGGAGATCTAAGCAGCCGAGAAGCCCATCCGAGTCGTCGCCAGATATGAATGTGAAATCACCGGTATCTGGAGACAAGGGCAGCAACAAAGATGGAATTCACTCGACGTATTGAAAGGCGCTCAGTTTTTTTCCACGGTTCAATTAATTCACGGCTCAAAGCTCATTCGGTTCAATAGTAATGGTACAATCACAATCGATGTTACTACAAGTGTAATACAGCTGTTAATAAATAATCCGTAACCGTTTGTAAGGGTCAATCGAACCCCCTAATGAGATCTTGGTACAAATACAACTGGCAACTTCCCTCTCCTAGTGATGAAGAAATCACATAAATTGTCCTCCCAAGACCGAGCGTCGAATCCCTCTTCGAAACGAATGTCGAACTTGGTCATTAATGTACAGATAACCATGCGCATCTCCTGCATCGGGGTTGGGTGAGAAGTGCGTAGTTCAGCGGGATGTAATTGTCAAACCTGGTATGCCAAAGTCTTGCCCACGCAATTGGTAGGACCGAAGGAGAATGGAATGAATGCGGATACGTCGTGAATAATTTCGTCAGTGCTCTTGATTATTGCGGGTTTCAAGGCACGTTGTTCATCGGTAGAAAGCCATCGTTCGGGTAAGAAGCAGTTTGGAGACGGTGAAAAATATCGCGGATCCCGCTGGAGAGCATATGAATGGACGGCTGCGCTGGTGCCTTCTGGAACAAAGCTAAGCAATAAAATTAGAAACAAAATGGCTCTGGTTCGAATGCTGCAGACATACTGTGGGCCAATTGCGTGACCGCCGCTTCCGATGAGCGGAGCGCGTTGACTTCCGCTTAGTACCGCTGGGAACAGGCGGAGTGTTTCATTGCTGTTTAACTTCGGTTAGACGCAGGACTTGAAAATTGATTCTGGTACGCACATGCATGCATTAAGGTAAACGAGCCGTTTTTGGGTATCAGAGACCAGAGCGTCGGCTCCGAGGGAGTCGATTTCGACTTGAAGGCGAGAATAGGCGATCGGATCGGAGAGCAGTAACCAGAATAGGTTGCAGAGCGCTGTCGAACTTGTCTCCGAGCCCGCGACGATCGCAGATGCGCTGTCGGAAATGACCTGCGCCAAGCTCGGCGGCTCGCCTTCCAATCCTGCTTCGTCAATCTAGCCGAACAGCCATGAGAAACTATCAAATCTTTTAAAAGGAACGTACCAAGTGATAAAATATGTCTTTGCGCGGTGAGCCTTGTGATTTCCTTGCGATAGCGCAGTTTATGGCGTACGCCCTGAACGTCTTGACATCCTTTGCAAAGCCAGGAATCCATAGGGAAAGCTCGCCGATCCAGGGTACGTGGCTCATGAGCAGTGCGGTTCTATGATCATCAATTGTCATGAACGTTCGACAGGAAGGGATAAAACTCACGGTAAGAATCCGTCGACCATGGCATACAGCCCATCCTTGTCGCCGTCCCGCATCAGCTCAACACCACCGCCAAATCTAGATGCTGTATGAGTTTGTTGTAACATATTTCTAGACTTGAGAGTCTCACACAATATCGTTCATCACATCGTACCTGATATTGAAGATGGTTAACCACAGCCCTTAGGAACAGCTATGTGAAAGACTCACATGAATCTGCCTATCCATTCCGACAGGTCGATGCTTTGTCCACTGTTGTCTGTAAATATTTCAACCAGCTGGGCTAGCCTGTTGTTGACTACGACATCATATTCCTTTAGTGCGGAGGCACTAAAAGCCCTATTCCAAATTCGGCGTCTACGACTGTGCTCTTCGGGATCGCGCAAGGAAAGCACCGATCGCGTTGTCTTGCATTCGGGTAAACGCCCGTCCCACCCTAGAAAGTGGGCTTTAGTGAGGTGATAGAGGACCAAAAACTAACATACAAGGCCCCTTAGGCATTCCCTTTGTCCCCATCATGGGCGATATGGCGCTCTTGTTAGAAAATGAAAGTTCGTTTGGACCGACTCGCACAACGTCGCCATAACGCCGGTGAAGTTCCTTTATCGTCAGGTGTTGCTTGCCGCCCAGGGCGATCCCGGCTAACCAGAGTTTGGTGATTTTGCACATGATGGGGCCGGGATACGATGCTAATGGGTGGAAAGGGGAGACCCTATACAGAACCACGGAGGTGATGACAGTGGAGAGATACGTTAAGAACGAAGTTCCGAGAGCCGCGAGGATGCTGTTCCCGTGGGGGAAAAGTAAAGACGATAGAACTAATGGAGGCAGGACCAGAAGAGACGTGAAGACCGGCACACTTCGCGGCTCCAGTCGATTAAATATGATGTGGCATCCCTTGATAAAGTTCAGTAGTATAGGGGAGTCGAAGATATGATACACACCAGGCCAGCAAAGGCTACCAAGAGCAGAGTCGCTGGGCATGTCAAAGTTGCAGGAACCATGCCTGCTGTACAATAAGTGGATAGTGGGATAGTCGTGAAGATCGTTGTTCGTCAGAGGCCCTCTTTATCAGTGGGGGTCGTGGTGGTCGTGTGGCTGGTCGTTTGGGTCCACGATTCTTTATAAGTAACGGGGACCTTCGGAAGCTTCCGCGTATATTCCGCATACAGCTTTCATACTGGGAGATTATATGGCTGGCTGGACACTGCCACGTCAATTGACTGTACCCAAGATAGATGACTATGTCGGTTCCGACAGTGATTCACCAGAGACCCCCAGCTTCAGAGCTGACTCGGAAGACACTGCCGGGCTGTAACGGGACGGGAAATGGAGACAGCGGGAGTCTATGTCTCATCAAGGCAACTATAGAAGCGTTCCGGAAGCTCCGAGACAGAATAGAAGGACGGAGTGAGGCACTGGCTCAGACGGCTTGAATGCATGCGCAGCGTAACCTAGATTCAGGATGCGCAGTCGTCAGCCGGCCTCCAATGTCCATCTTGATTGTAGCGCATCGCAGCAGTCGCAAACGGCCCGGGAAACAGGTCTTCCATTCAGGTATCCGTGGAAAGAAAGCAATGCAGGCGGAAAGACTGATAAGCACAGGCTTGGTTGAAAGGACTCAAGGGAAAGTTGACGGGTGTTTGACATTCGCGTGTCACCACCATCATGTGTTTCTCCTCCGACAACGTCAGGAACGACGAGGACAACCATTGACAAGTCTCCTTAATCTTACGAAAACTAACAGCTTGCCACGCGCATAAAGCACTTCAGGCCTCTAAAGTTACGGGGATTACCGTAGTAGGTCCGGGTGCAGTTCAAGCCACTTAGACAAGGCCCTGAGAAGTACACAGTACAGCATCGACGTGGAAAATCGACGATTCGAGAGTTCTTACTTAGTAGACGTTGCGCTCACAGGCTTATAGGGTCCGATACCCCGCCGCCACGCTTTTCTCCTCTTTTTCTATAAAAAAACGTAGGCGTAGGACATGTAGAAGTGCTATCGCAATCGCACCGCTGTTTGGGAGTTTCTGCCAAGTTTCTGCTGTTTTCTGGTTTAAGGCAAGTTGAAGCCACGGGTGTGACAGTCACGCCGGCGCGCACGGTCGACCGCACATTGCTCTTTCCTTTTCGATATTTCTGCCGGATAATCATGGCATCTACTTCCCTTTCGGTCCCGTCTGATAGAGCAAAGGTCAGCCAAGATCTCACCCGCGCTGCAGACGTTCTACAGAGCATGCAAGCGCAAGGCGACTTCCCCGCCGAGGTTTCAGGCCCGGGTTCACCGAACATTCCTCCGGCTGTCTTTGGGGCAGGTGGACAGCAGGGCTCCATGTCAGTGGTGGAACCTTCTTTCATTTTCTGCGCAAATTTTGACGGGTTTGCAACAGGCTGAAGCAGTTTGATCAATCAACTGTAACAAGTCGGAAAGGATCGCAGGCCCCTACGCCACCTCAGTCTGTCAAAGGCATCGGGAAGAAGGGTAACTTATCTGAGCTTGGTGGATCTAAAATTTGACTTCCCCCCTTAGTCGCGAAGCCGGACTACTCCGAGTCCAAGATCGTGCTAGCTATGGTCTCCATTTCCCTGATGTTTCCATTCATGATTGATCTAATGCTGTATATATAGGTTGGCTTACCCGCCCGAGGGAAATCATACTTGAGTAACAAATTAATGATATATCTCAAGGTTCGCTCTCATGCTTGCTTCTTGTTCTCACTTAACTCTCTGAAAGTGGCTCGAATACGACGTGAAGGTGTATACGTACGAGTAGATCAATCGTTTTAGGCCATTGATCATCTTTAGGTCTTCAATGTGGGACAATTACGGCGGACGAGGGCTAGACAGAAAGCACAACAGTACTATCCCTTAATTATCCATGCTGTGCATCCACTGAAAACAACTCTAGGAGCGGCATTAAGGAGGACCACAGTGCTAGCTTTTTCAGCCAGGATAATGCCGAAGGCACTCTTTCTCGTGATCGCCTTGCTGAGGATAGCCTTGAAATGCTCATTAAATGGCTGAAAGACGGCGGAAATGTTGGCATTCACGGTATGGCAATGCTAAGTATTTTCTGCCTTCTGACTCATTCCTACTTGGATTAGATGCGACGAACAGTAGCCGGAGCCGCCGAGCTAAATTAGAAGCTCGAGTCGCAAAAGAGCCTGGCATGATGCTGATTTTCCTCGAGTCAATATGCGACGATCCCGCAGTCATCGCGGCTAATGTTGCCCTCAAAGTCAGTTCGGGGGATCCTGACTACAAAGATACCTCGCCGGAGGAAGCAAAGACTGACTTTCTACGCCGCATTCACGAATATGAAAAGGTGTACGAAACGATCACCGAGCCGCATTTGTCCTATCTCCGCATTACAAATGTGGGACGGGAGGTGACTGTCTCTAGAATCAACGGATATCTCTCTAGCCGAATCGCCTTTTATCTTATGAATCTGCACCTCAAGCCACGCAGCATATTCTTTTCTAGGGTATTCAAGCCGTAATGGTACATTTTTTCTGGAACTTACCCCCTTGAATGTAGCATGGGGAGAGCCAATACAACGTCGAGGGCAAAATTGGAGGCGATTCTCTTCTGTCCCCTCGAGGTATGGAGTACGCGAAAGCTCTACCTGCCTTGATCAGGGACAATATCGGAGATCAACCGTTGACGGTGCGGCGTATTTCGTAATCATTCTAGAGATATTCTGAAGTGGCGAAGGTTTGGACGTCTACTTTGAGGCGTACTATTCAGACAGGAGAGGATCTCAGTTACACAAAGTTGACTTGGAAGTCGCTAGATGAGCTGGATGCGGGTGTGTGCGATGGCATGACGTACGAGGAAATCGAGGTATTATATTTTTCATCCCTCAGCTAACCGTAACTAAATCCAATTTAGCAAGCGTACCCTGATGATTTCGCGAACCGCGATGAAGATAAGTTCAACTACCGTTACAGGGGTGGCGAATCGTACCGCGACGTAGTGGTAAGGCTGGAACCGGTAATAATGGAGCTCGAACGGCAGGAAAATATCTTGATCATCGGGCATCAGGTATGAGTTTTTCTGCATGACTTTCACACCGTGCTGAAAATTTTCAGGCGATTCTCCGTTGTCTGTGAGTGGACAACATTCTGATACACGCACGCGTCGGCTGACGCATCTACCAGCTACGCATATTTCCACTACCTTCCCCAGGACGACCTGCCATACATAAAGATTCCCTTGCACACCGTTATTAAACTGACTCCGAAGGCGTATGGATGTGACGAAGAACGGTATGTCTCCCTTTTTGAACCATAACCGGCTATATATATATTTGACAGTTACGCCCTGCCAATCACTGCGGTTGACACTCATCGAGCCAAGCCCAAGGCCGCCCAGCCCATAGTCCAGTCCACGACTGCCAGGCAGTATTTCACAACCGAAGATGCGATTGTCTAGAGCAGACTCCAGAGCGAACCCTATCGTAGGCCAGTGTATAGCATGTAGATCCGGGCAAGGTTTCTAAATGGGAATATGTACTTAAATCGTACGAGCCCAGTCATTTACGGCCGTCGGCCGCTGAGAAATATCGTACAACTCCGGTTGTCTTCCCCAAAGATCTAGAATGGGCTCATTTTCCCGCGCTGGGGATCAAATTGTGGGTGGTTTATAAACGCAGAATCCGGGGCGGTCGAACAACCTAGCAACACCTTAACACCCTCTAAACCCGCACCCTTGCACCTCAACCACCATGTCCTTCGCAGTGACCCTTCGCTCTCTGGGTGCCCGCCGAGCCCCGCTTGTAAACACTCGCTCGCTGCATTCGCCTTTTGGAGGGATGGCACCCCGCAGCGCGCCGCACACAGAAACCTCCATGACCGAGCCCATCGCGCGTTTGAATGTCGTCGCGAGCGCACCAGTCGATAAATTCCGCGGCGTGCCGTTGGGCGCATATCAAGTTTCGACGCCGTACTCTGATGTGCAGGCTGGGAGCGCCGAAATGCAGAAGGGGGTGCGAAGTGCAGAGCAGATGAGACTGGAAGGGGGGCGGAAATGAAGCACAAGTTGTGGCTTAGGCGTCGCAGCGGTGCAAGAGAAACGATTATCGGGTGTATTAATGTTGTACAACATGGCGGGTTGCTACAGATGTGGATAGGCTCTCCAGCTTTGTATTCCAAGTCTGCTGCAGTGAACGAAGGTTTTTGAGGATATTCAAGCGCGTCTGAATACAGTCGGAGGAGTGTTGCTTTTATCCGGGTCCAGGCTTCGAACTTCAAGATGGACCAGGCACCATCGCAGGTGCGAGCAAGTAAGTCCACACCACCCAGTGGAAACCATGGGCGCGGGGGCGGGAACACAAACCTCCGAGGGTCATGCGAGCCAATACATTACGGAGCGCGCAACCGCCACGGGCGCATCGTGGTATTAAAAGACCAATCCCACAGTTCATATCAAGAGGTCGCGAGAAACCACCCCGGGAGATACCGTCGACGCTGGTCCATAATGACGAACCGAACCGACGGACAATCAAACGACCTGGTTCGGACGGAAATAGGAGGAGAAACACAAATTAAGCGAACACAATGTCTAATCCCAGTTTAGGACGGAAAACCGCACCAATGGAGGACTGGAGATTCAGAAGAAAAGGGATCTTTGTTTGTGCCTAGATTCGCGATGCGGGGCCGTGCGGGCAGGAAGAAAAATGGACCAGTCGGAAAGCAGGCATAAGGTCAAGTGCTTTTGCTCCGATCTTTCTGGAATGAAGGGAAAGAGTGGTGAAGTGCAAGGCCGTGGGGTACGGGGTGCTTGTCTGAGAGAGATCCCACGGAAAGACTTGACCGCGCGGATACGTCGGGAGAGCTGTGAATCATAGTATTGCCAAGAAATAGTTGGAGAATGTCATTGTGCAACGGCAGAGGGGAAACTTGCGTCATGACGCAAGGAGACTATGGGTCAAAAGATTGTTGGGGTAAAGATCGAGAAGGTGGGCGACGGCGAACGGCCACTCCGATTTTTAGTGGGGCTACATTTATGATTTGGCGGATGCAGACAGTTGTTGACATCCCAAAGAACAGAGGTACAGGAACTAGAGATGATTGTCGGAGTCTAAATATCGGTAGCCAATGAGACCAAAAAAGTGTCCTGAGTGGCGGGTACATGGAAAGAGATTGGAAGACATCTATTCGGATGCAGTCGCCAGCGGGTATGCTTTGATTCCACGGCATGAGGGACTGGGAAACAGCGGCCCAAAGCAAATCAGAGCTGTAGTTTTCCCGCGAGTCTGAGTCCAGTATCGAGGTCCGACCTCCCGAGTCGGGTGTACGCGGAAAGCACGCGGGACTGGGAAAAAAAAATCCGCCGTCAAATTAGAGTTGTGGTTGACCGCGATCTAGTGAGGTCCCTTGGATTCGGAAGATGACCGTTGGTTGACCGGTGCGGACCCCAGGGTTGGTTCCGCCGGGAGAAATGGGGCAATCGTGATTAGCTGGATCGTGTAGATGTTTGATTGGTGTTCAAGCTCCAGGAAACTGGCCAACATTGCATCGCACAGCGCCTACGGTGTCTCCTTGGCGCCCAGACACTGAGGGTTCTTGGAGGTTTAAAACAAAACCGTTGGGTTATGTAAGTTCCTCTTATCTAAGTAAAACAAGATTAGATCGGGCCAAATCGGGCTGCCGGCAACTGCCGTCACCCTTCAAGTTCCCTCCCAATCGTTATTCCAGGTTTGCTTTCAACTTCGAGTGGGTCGGTCGATATTGACTACTTGCAGCGGTATGCCCCAGTCCTCTGACTTGGAGTTGGATCGAACAGCCAAAGCCATCGAGGCGCTTGAGCTCAAGAAATCCCACCTGTTACGCGAGGCTAGTCAAGTCGACCTCGAGCTCCGCTGCGCCAAAGCCAGGCACGGCAGGCTCCTCAACCAGAATGCTCATATCTCTAAGCTTCCGAACGAGATCCTTAGCCACATCTTCATGATATGCCAGCAGACTCCGGGACCCAAAGCTATGCACATTTCCTTCGAGGTTCTAGCCTCGCATGTCTCCAGTATGTGGCGGGAAGTAGCGACCGGAACTCCCCTGCTATGGACTGCTATTGTGGTCAAAGTGCGCCCCCGACAACTCCTCGCGAAGAAGGTACTCGAGTGGAAGCTCTCGCGCGTACGGGCATATCTCGCTCGGTCGGGCACTTGCCTGTTCACGACCTCGTTCGACATCGTGGGCCCGTTTCAGGTTGACCAGATCCTGAACTTGATCTCTGCGCACGCAGACCGTTGGCTGCGCCTTTCTATTTCGATAAAGAATCCTCCAGCGGCGACGCTAGAAATCTGGGAGGCCCTGCGTTCTCTACACGCACCTGCGCTAGAACACGTGTCTATCTGGCTCACGAAGCTTTCCATGGGAGGCCACCACCTCATCGACACGGACTGCACACCCCTGATATTCAGGGGCGGCGCGCCTTCGCTCAAGTTCGTCCGTCTGTCCGGCATGGCGCTCGGCTGCCTCCAGCCGCCGCTCGGGCTCGTCGAGACCCTCCATCTCAGCGGGTACACCCTCAGCTACGCGTCCTTTCGCACTATGCTTGACGGCATTCCCACTCTCCTCAACCTTTCCCTGCACCGAATGCACATCATCAACCGACCGCCCGACAGCACTCCCATCCTTCTCCCGAATTTGCGCGCCCTCCGCGTGTGCGGCAACCTCGAGAACGAGAGCATCCAGCCGCACCGCATCTTCCGGTCCTTCCACGCGCCGGCCCTCGAGTCCCTCGTTCTCAAAGACTTTGACGCATTCGACGAGCAGACGTTCCCGACCGTGCACACGCTCACGCTGCACACGTGCCCCTTCTCTGCGGGCGAGATGTTCCGCATGCTGCGGGCGTTCCCCGCGCTGAACACCTTCCGCCTTGACGAGTCCCTCCCCGACATCCTGGACCTCCTCGGAATGCCCGACAGTGCCTCGGGCCAGCCGCCGTGGCCGAAGCTGGAGACGCTCGCCGTAACCGACATGGAGTCGGGGGACGTTGCCCTCCTCTGTGAGATGCTGGAACGCCGACAGACGCTGCTGGGGACCCCCCTTGGGCGTGTCTACCTCGACCGACGCAGTCGGGTCGTTTTGCGGAAAAAGCAGCGTCTCGAATGGTTGCAGAAGACCGTTTTGCAGGTGGATCGTCATGATGGGGTCTATTCATGGCCCGAGGGCCTTGGCTATGAAGACAACGACGAGGGCTTCTGGGATTCTTGACTCTCAGACTCCGATCGCTGTGACCTCGGGTATTCGGCAAACCTGGCCTTCCTCGGCAGTGGGTGAAGAATCTATCAAGAACATCCTTATTCTTTGCCCTCGGCCGTCATATTTTTCACCCGCTGTAGCCACCCGGACGGTCGCGGGACCGTCGTTTCGCGAGCATACACTAATAGCTGCTTATTTTGGAAATAGAATGCGGAATACCTCCCCGGTTTTTCGGCCATGCTGTATCTTGATTGTAATTCTTTTTTAGTATGGTTTCTTGAATAGATCGCGCCTGCTTTGTCCTCACTTGTTCCTTTTTCAAGCTCGGGAGACAACCCTAATTTGGGCCGATGACCGAACATGTGACCGAGCGTTTGTCATATTGCAAACGCCGATCGAATGCTGCTTCATCAGCGCTGAGTGTACAACATTTTGTACTCTACATATAACCACGACCAGCGTACCTCGCCCCCGCCTTTCATCCTGTTACACTTCTACCGTCTTCACCACCCTCCGTGAAACCGCGACCAGCGCACCTCATCCTCACCTTTCATCCCGCTACACTACTACCGTCTCCACCTTCCGTGAATCCGGTGCCCAGGATCCAATATGGTGAACCGTGTGGTGAAGCTCTCAGTTATCAATGACCTAGTACGGCGCCTCCTCTTTGTAGCCCTTTTCCGGCTAAATTTGTGTCAGACTTGCCCCAACTGCGCCGTGGGCCAGCACGAGCTGTTCTCTGCCATTGCGCACTGCAAAGACGACCTGAAACTCCCCCTCGAGTTCCAGTTCGAGTTCCTCCCATTCCGGCTTATCAACAGCACCCTGCTGCCGCAGGACTACCAGCCAAAGGTCGATAAGAAGGACTTCTTCATCAACATCTTGGGCCAGGAGAAGTTCGGCCAGCTGGAGGAGTCCATCGCAAAATGGGGTACCGAGAAGGGTGTGCCATTGTGAGTAATTGTCATATAATTCCTTCCCCATCTGGCGAGGGCGCTGACGGAGCCACAGGTCGTTCCGCGGGGTGATTAGTCAGTCGACGTTGGCGCACCGCCTGTCTCGTAAGGCGTTCCGCATCGGCGGGATGGAGCTGCAGCTGCCGTACTTGATGGCGGTGTTCCGCGCGCATCTGCAGGAGGCGAAGGACGTCGGGGAGATTGACGTGCTCTCGGACATCGCGGCGGAGGTGGGCGTGATGTCCAAGTCGGAGGTGCGTGCGCCGCGCAGTTGCGGCAGCTTGCATGCTGATCATATGTTTGTTTACAGGCCGTCGCTTTCCTGAAATCTAATGAGCTGGAGGACGAGGTGAACAACATGTGCGACGAGGCGCGCGCCAAGGGCATTACGGGTGTGCCCTTCACGGTCATCGATGGCAAGTGGGCCGTGTCCGGGGGCCAGTCGTCCGACGTGTTTGTGCAGGTGCCGCCGTCCTTGCTTTCCCTCCCCTCGCATCGTGCTGACGCATGCCGTAGATATTCAAGAAACTCGCGGGGGTCAAGCCCGTCGAATGCACCTCCTCCATTCGCCAGACTCATGCCCCAAGTCGCGCCGACGATCGTAGTTTAATTATTCGCGACAAGGGTTTTTGTTCGGACGCCTCTTTTTTCCCCCTTTGCGCATATATATGGCGCTTTGATCTATGTCGAGTTTCTTACTGTATCCACCACCAGTGTACCGGGGTCACAGTACCCATCTATACCGACTGCAAACGACGAGGTTTTCATTAGGATGACACAGTGCCTGGACACGTTAGTGTTCCGGGTTCTAGTTGTACTGCATAACTGCCTAATAAGGAAATTCTCTCACGCGCTTCAGGTTTATTCCGCTGGAATCTGGGCACTGGGGTTAGGGTTACATCACATGACCCGCATTCCTATTTAGGTCTAACCCTCCCATCTGTCCTTCGGTACTTACAGTCGTCGACCTTAACTCTACGGATATATTCGAGCTGTTGTGGATGATATCAACATCTCTGTTTCCAGCGGCAATTATCTCCATTCTCTCACCGTCATCCCTGGATCCGGGTCAAAAGACCAGTTCATAGTCACGGAACGCCGGCTTGTGGAACACCTTCCAGTGTATCTTGGGATCGCATCTGGCTACTGAGTTGGTGTATATCACCGACCACACTCAATACCGGACTTTACGATGTTCTCTTTAGAGGGTCGCCCTGCAGAGTCACATCCGTTTTTCTATGCCAATGACCACTCGCTTCACGGGAAGGGCTCCGTCGCATATCGTGCTGGTCTTCTAGAGACAATGGAGCCCGGGAGTCTGCAGGTGGATGAGGATCAAGGGCGTCTAATATTTATGTTGCGGTCCCATTCGAAGCCGTCCGCGAAGGTCGTTGTTTTGGAGCTCGTATGACGTGGTGGTTGTGTTCTCTGTTCTATGTACTACCCTTGGACAATTTACTATCATGAAAAAAATTGAGAGCAGTCCATCGCTAATGTGACACAGTGGTTAGGAAGTTTTTTTGCCACATGCATGCTGTGATTCTTGTCCAAGACTCATAAAGGACTTTTTATTCATTACAGCTGATCTCGAAACTAATGAGACGGCCAGGTTTTTTTTCTGCGTTCCCAAAAAGGAAAAGTTTGATCAACCACATGCAATCCATTCAATAATTACACCAAAGGGAGTGCCTGGCCTGACAATAGGTTGCAATCTGCTCAAAACAACATAGGGAAGAGAGACTGTGCGCCAATGGCTGTAACAATTGGCGCGATCAACGTCGCACGTGACTGCCGGATATTTCCCGAAATCAGTGTTCCCTTTAGTTTGAAGTTGAATTTCTGCCCATTTTGCAAGGTGTCTGGCTCAGGGAGGTCTCAAAAAAATGCTGTACCCTTGAAATTGGTCCCGGGTATTTGTGGAGAGAGGTACACTCTTGTTTCATTGGAATTTCCTAATTGGGAACGAGCAAAAAAAAAAACTGAGCGATCTCATTAGTTTCGAGATCAGCTGTAAAATCCATACTTGAAAAAGCGGGCATCACGAGCAGAGGAAGATAGGTGTCCAGGCGCCGCCCGTAGGGCAATTATCGAACGAATCTCGATATGTCAGCTTGAGCGCAACAACTGCGTTCTGCTAATTCGGCACACATAATCGACCCACCATCGATGCCGGGCGACAAAACATTCTGCTTAGCGAACCCAACCGAGTTGGCATATCTTTGGCCGTTTTGTTTTTAGCTCCGGCCGACCCGAGGTGAGAACAGATGCTTATTATGACACTCTGCAAACGCCCACTGGCCTCCCACGGTTTTCTCCCGTTTCGCACGATTTTCATTCGTCATTCTTTCGACCCCCCGGACTTGTGTCGGCAGAATCGCACCTGATGCTTAATTGTGTTGCCGCGTCGGCAACGCTTTGACTGAGAGCTTTCCGTGCCACGCCCACGCCCACCCAGCTGCGGAAGCCCGCCCGCTCGTTGTGCTTGGCAGGCACCAGTGTCAGTGTGGCGCTTTTTGAAATTCCGGAAGCGCGCCGGAGCGCTCTCCATAGTTTGAGTTCGGGACAACGTGGTGCGCCTCGCTCGCGCGACTCATCGTGGTAGACCAAAAAAAAGTAGACAGAGGAGCGGTCCGCTGACCGGGATTTTCGTTTCGTTGTGGAGTGTGGGTCCGTGAGCGCTCGACAACAGGGAAGGAGAAGGTGTGGTGCAATTCATTTGGAGTGCCGTTTGTATTGTCTCCGAAAAATGATAATCGGAGAATCCCGACTATTCAATTCAAGTGGATCTACTTCATATAGGCCCGCCCCCGCGCCAACTGAGCGCACGAATTTAACTCTGGACGAGGGTGGATCGTGTTAAGTGACCTTCCCAATTGGGTGATTAAATTCCCATATCGAGGCACGAGGTCGAAAATATACGTCATTTCCAGGAAAGCGCTCCACTCGGGCTTACCAACTTGCAGGACATCCTCCAGGCTCTCGGAGTATCCACCACGACCGACACTCGCGTACCGGTTCACGAGACACACAGAGACCCAGCGCCTTAACTTTTCATGTCTACTGAACCCCATCCGCGTGCCCATTGGTGGTATGTCTGGATCCCCGTTTTCGGCGCTTTTATGTGGTTTGGTGCGTTTTTTTGTTGGTGGAGCCTATCGTGTGCGCGGTTGACCAATGCATTTAATAGGCACCATCCTGTCTATGCTCATAACATGGCTCGTTGAGGGCGGGACGAGTCGTCCGCGGTATTGTGCGCGGAATTTTAGAGCAGGATATGCAGCCCATTGACTAGTTTTAGCATCGCAGGATAATTCCATCGCGTACATATCCGACGTCGGGGCAGACTTCCTGAAGCCGCTCTTCGTTACTGGATGCTGCATCACCGTGGGTGCCCTCATACGCCCCTCTGAGCAAAATTAATTAATGCGACCTGCACAGGCCGTCGTCTTTTTCTCGTCTCTCGTCATCGAGCGGTACCTACGGCACTCCGGGCGGTCAGCGGCGCGGAATGGTTTTACAACCCCTTATTGATACCCGTCCCCAGGTTAATTCCGACCATGAGGCGCCGCGAAAAAGTCTTCAGCGTTTTCGCCGTGCTTGGCTCCGTACTCGGCGGCGCCGGCCTCATCCTCCTCTCCATATTCGACACGAAGCGGCACCCGAGCATCCACAGGGTGTTCCTACTTTTATTCATGGTCGGCGTGGCGATCTCCGCGTTCTTCACGTGTATCGAGGTATGCATCCACCCGCGCGTATTGTGGTTTTGGGTCCTAATTTGTTTTCATGGCCCAGTATCGCTGGATCAGCAAGGATTTCCGGTACCTCCGCCAGCTACGGACAGCGTATATCGCCAAGGGCATCATCGCAGGCATCTTGGTGGTCCTCGCCGTCGCGTTTGGCGTCACCCTCTTCAGCGCCCCCAACGCCGGCGCCGTCCTGGAATGGACGATCTCCTTGGGCTTCACGTTCTACCTCCTCACATTCTACTACGACCTGCGCCAGGCGAAGGGCGTGCACAAAGGCGAGCTCAACCCTCAAGCGATGAGGAATCAGCGGCGCTGGGTAATGATGCGGCAGCGTTTCGGTGGGAGCGCAGCCTGAAGATTTCCTGAAGAACAATAATGATAATGATAGTAGCACGAACATTCACATACACTGAGAGACTTAGCAGCTGTACTGTACATTAGTAATTTAGAGATCGCGCATTCTGGATACATTTCTGCCCTGATCACCAGCTGCCAGGCATGCCCGCGCCCCGGGCTGCAGCCTCGCCGAGGTTGAGCTCGCGGTCGAGCTGCCTCGCGAGCTCCCGGTCCTTTTCCTCTTGCGCTCTCCGCCGCGCAGCTTCCTCTTCTACCTGCCTGAGCGCCTGCAGCCGCGCATTGTCTGGATTGCTCTGCGATGCAGGCGTCGGCTTGCTCTGCGGCTGCGACGCGGCTGGCTGGCTCTTTGGCGGCACGGCGGGCTGGCTCTTGGGCGGCTCAGCCTGGTTCTGGCGCGCGCGGGATGGATTGTCAGAGCCGGGGGGGAGTGGGAGCGGGGACTGATAGCGCGCCAATAGATATGGGTCGGGCAGGTCGCTGTTGCGATGGGTAGGCTGTTGGGGCTGGAAGGACGAGGCTGGCGGCGGCTGAAAGGAAGGTGGGGGAGGAGATTGAAATGAGGGGGGAGGCTGCTGGAACTGAGGAGGGTGTGGTTGGAACGAAGGCGGAGGAGACTGGAACGAGGGGGGCGGCGCTTGAAAGGAAGGCGGCGGCTGGAAGGAGGGGGGCGGTTGGAAGGAGGGGGGCGGCTGGAAGGAGGGGGGCGGCTGGGGCGGCTGGAAGGAGGGGGGCGGCTGGAAGGAGGGGGCGGCCTGGAAGGAAGGCTGCTGTTGGAAAGAAGGCGGCGCCGGCTGAAACGACGAGATCGACGCTGTAGAGCCATGGCGGTCCCGCGCCCCATAGCCAGCCGGAGGTGGGGGGCTCGAGTACTCGACGACAGGCTCATGGGCGCCAGGTAGACTGGGAACGGGGAATGAAAAGTCTGCGGGACTATCATTCGAGCCCGAGCCCCATCGCTCGAGCGAGGGACGCGCATATGACGAGGTGTCGTCATATGTAGAATCTGGGGGAGGTACAACTGGAGTGTACGTTCGCGGTGGGGATTCCGCGGCGTATCCATGCCCTTGGGGCGGCACAACGCCGTTGTAATCCGATGTCGGACGGATTGGCGTGGGTGAGGATTTGGGGTTCCGCGGACGGAGGACCGATGGGACGTGCTGGGGCAGGCCCTGTGCTCTCGGATTCCCGGGGGTCAATGTGCTGGGGACCGGAGAACTGGTTGACAGCTGGTCCGGTACTGGTGGGAGAGGAGACTCGCGGCCGTTTCTAGAGGGAGAGGTGGAAGATGTTCTGGAAGAAGGAGGCGATGGGGACAGAAACCCGGTGCCAGGTTGACCATGCGGCGGACGATCCTGCTGTCGATGGGGATTCCCAGTAGATGACGTGCTAGGCGAGGCATAAGCGGGGCGCGCCATTCTCTCAGCAGGCGTGAGCTTTGAGGGCCGCCGCTGCAGGTTGGTTTTGGGCGCCAACCCAACAGGCGCGGGCGCGTTCGTGTAGAAGGTCATCTCGAGATAGATCTCGCCTCGCGCTACACCATTTACTTCAAGGCTGATCCAGTCTGGTAATCCGATGGGCACGAGAGCGAGCGATGAGGAGGATATTGAAACATACCGTCGAATTCGCCTGTCTTTAACGTTTCTGCGAGGTCGACAAAGCCCTGGCCAATATTTTCCTCCTTCTTGGGTTCTTTGGCCCAACACGAAACTTCTAGCTTTCTGAACTTATCGGTGGTGGCCTTCATGACGGGGATCCGAATTTCTTCGTCCCACATTGGGTGCTGCCCGCCCTTGACATCGACCTTCGTGCGCTTTGTGTCCCCTACGCAAGGCCGTTGGCAAGTTCCTCAAAAAAAGGCACAGCTCAAACTGCGCACCATTCAGACCTACTTGCGCGAAGACGTCTTGTTTCCAGAAGTACTTGTCATTGAGGTTTTTGGCCTTGAGAACGACTATTACGAGGGTTCCGAGTTCTAGGTTGTCTCCAGACATGGCTGCGTAGTGAAGATGCAAAGCCGATGGAACCAAGATGGAACAAGTTATAACGGCTGTCTCGGGCACAGCCACTCTTTTGATGTGCGCTCACTGTTAGATTAGCGCCGACGCGCAGTCATTTAACACTGGTTTGCAGCACAGGTATATGCCATTTAATTCATCCACGGATTGTACTCGGTAAGTTAGCATAAGTAGGTGAATTATTATTATTATTACATATCCACTCAGACAGAGACGTTCTCCTCAGGCTCCGGACGATACAGTAGCATATTTGGGAACGGACTGAACACCATCTGTAATTTAACATCGTTAGAACAATAAAACCAAGCCAGGAACGTGTGTCAATTTACCTTGTCGTGCACAGACTGAAGGCGCATGCGCATGAGACATTTGCCCGCGACGGTGTCGGTCTCCATCCATGACTTCCAGAGCCCATGGTCCGCAGGGATGACGCGCTTCAGATGGCCTCGCAGCATCTCCCACCCGACCCCGTTGTAGTGCATGCCCAGAAGTCGTATCAAGCGCTGCAGATGGTTGTGGATGAGCGTGTGGTAGAATTTGGGATACGTCTCTTCTAGCGTGGACGTCACGACGCAGTGACCGGGGAGGAACTCGAAATCCGTGCCGAGCGACGCGTTCAGTGTCGGTGCGTGGATTCGCAGGCCCCCGAGGTCGCGCACAACGAAGCCTAGCAGCGCGCCGGTTGCGACGTCAAAGCGCAGCAAACAGTTTTGGGCGTGGGCCTCAAAGACGACGCCATTATGAAGCGTCGGCGGGATGAGCGCATCGCAAGCGAGGCGCAGATAGCTGTTGAAGGCGAGATCAGACCGAGATAGACCGAGATAAATTACATCGGAAGCAACTTACTTGTCCAAGAAGGCAGCCCGCTTGGCCTCGGTGTCGAGCCCGAAAACGTGCTCCACGGCCGACACACCCGCGGGTACGTTTGCGTGGCCCATTTCGAGCAGCGCGGCCACGACGATGATGTTCTCCCCCGGTGCCGGAAGGTACTCGTCCCGGACAATCGCCGTAAAATGTTTGCGCACGGATGAGTCGACGCCGTTGTAGATGGCGCTCGCAGGCTCCATCACGACAGAGAAAATCTTAGGATCCACAGTGAGTTTTGGGACGATTTCGCGAGAGAACCGTGGCCCGAAGTCTGCCGTATGGTGGGAGATGGTGCGCAGCGCGGAGGAGATTTTCATGTTGACTGAAACCTTGAGCGCCATGTTGGGTAATTCCGGAATAACGAGAGTTCTATATCCTCGGGTTAATTTATTTTTGGTCAAGGAGAAGGAGACCTTTACCTAATGGCCGACTGCGCGAATGCATCTACTTTAAGATCCAGATCCTCGACGCCTTGGAATTTGGCGAGGATGGTGGGCAGCTGCATTTCGTGAACGGGCATAAAGGTGGTTCCGGGTACGTCCTCCGGGTCTGGTGTCCCCGATGTTAATGCGGCCTTGGTGACGAGTCCACGCATCAACGACTGGAACGGCCCCTGGGTGTCGAGGCGGTCGCTGGGAACACGAACGAAACAGATTTTAGGTCGATACCAGTCATAGTCGGACGGGGCATTGAGGCACATCCGCGCACGATGCATCTGATGGATCATTAAGATCGGGCCCAGACCTGCTTAATTTTCGGAGACGCCTACAGGGTGGGTTGGGTGCCCGGCGACCAGACTTTGTTCCCATTCGATCGGGGCAGAACCAAGAGACGGGCACACCGGAGGATTTTCATATGACGCAGCTAGGAAGAACGAGAGGATCTTTCATTTAGTGGGAGAGGCTATTTTGGTATCGGAAGCAGCTCACATTGCCACGCGAACGAGCTGCGAAGCTCCTCGGCGATCATCTCGCTGAGAGAATCTTGGACGAGCACATCCCTCACAAATTTGTTCCAGAGATCCGTCGGATCCGTGCATTTTTTGAGTGTCGTGAATCTCCCCAGTTCCCACGGGGGCGGGACCAGGCAAGACAGGACAGTATCTCTAAGTTCGTCCTATCAGATAAACGGAGGTTAAATCCCGATAAAGGCAATTTGAATAAGATTACTAACGCTGACCAGATCGCCGGATATGGTTTCAGTGAGGACGTAGATCTCAGGTACCATATCGAGCGGATCGAGCAGCCCTACGACTCTGCCGTGTTTGGTGGGCGTCTTGTCCTTGAAGACGGGTGGGCTGCGGAGAGGGACGATGGCAAAGATGTCGTTGGGACGAAGGGCGCGCGTAATGACTGGTTGTTCCGAGATTACACTCGTAGAGAGGATGACTAGGATCCCAGCCATTGTCGCCGACTGTTTAGCTTCGAGGTAGAAGGCACGAAGCAAACTTTCGGTAACGAGACACGAGAGGAGGCGAGATGACACGGCGAAACTAGCATGATCGCGCGGTGCCAGAGTAAAACCGGAAGACATTGTGGTGTGGTCCTGAGCAGTTATAGCAGTATTTAAACCGAGAGCTGGCCATCATGTGTCAGCCATTAAAAGAATGACGAGACAGGACCACATGCGGCACCGGAAGAGAAATCCAAAAAAGAAATTTGGTCTGTGTGAAAGAGAAAACCAAATCTCCTTCGGCTGGTTGGGCTTCGGTTTGATGATTGGCCCGATCGGATGACGCCAAGCAGTAGGTATATGTGAACGGTTCGAATTGTGCTGGTTCGCCGGAGGCTGTTCGTGAATATTAAGTGGGGCCTCGGGGAAATAATTTGGAATGACTTGGCATGCTTAAATTCTGGAGTGAGATGGAGTGGGACAGAGAAGGAAGACGGGGATTGAATACGGGGGGGTGCGAAAGCTCCTACGCTGCGGCGAATACTGGCATGCCAGCCGTCTCTTCGGACAGTGTGCGGACAACCGGGCTGGCCCTTCAATGGGCCTAGGTCGGCGCAATACGGGTGAATGTCGATTCCCATGGCTCGGGTCTGAGGCCGGACAAATGAGCGGATAGGCACCGCGGGAGCTTGCGCCCCAGGATCAGACGGGGGGCTGGCAACTTGCGCGATATTGCGCGTTCTCGGGAGAGTGAATCCGTCCGCTAGGCACGTTTACACGGTCAAGGATCGCACCCGTCGGCCTCCCACACTGGATCTGGTGCGAAAGGACCACCGTGAGTGCCAAAAGATGTATAACCTCTAGGTGGGATTCTACTGCTGCAAATGGGCACAAGTCCGCCAACCAACAGTATTGCGCGGTCACTGGGTTCCGCCGATCGTGTCTCGAGTTGGGTGTTATGATGCTGGCGTTGGCAACCTCCCAGCAACGTCCACCGAGGGGAATCTGATGAGAAAGCAGACAACCGAGTAGAAGCTCCTGTATTCATCAGCATGAACGTTTCCCCAGCCAGAAAGAGGACCGAGGGCCTGAGCATGAGGAACGGGCGCGCAACCGACATGGTGGTTTGATTAAAGATCTTGTTATCAGATTATTGCAGATATCCGACAGATCCGACCCGAGCGGCCGCACCCCAGAAACAAATCAGATTAGATTGGGATCTCGTGATAGCGATTCGGCAGTGAAAAAGAATCAGATTAGATGTAGATTAGAAGAGGATTAGATCGCGGATATCTGACGACGACCCCGCCTTGTGGTTTACCCAAGGTTCGCCCCATCATTTCCATGCTCGCCTTTCGATTTTTCACAACCCGAAGGCCGGGGATGCTCGGCTCCGTTGGATCCATGAAACGCTTCCCACAACGCATCTTATTCTCAGGGCCACTGCCGCGGGTGCCGCAGCCAAGGTTTTGTTGTCTAGCAAATTCCCATTCGACAGTCATTTATGTACACGTTCGGGCAAGTTCGGGCAAGTTCGGGCACGCGTTTGTGTTTGTATAGGCTCCACTTTCCGTCTAAGCGCCCTCATACAAAATCAGGTTCGGGAATGGCGCATGGAGATGCTGCAAAAGGGGGTCAATGCGAGCGGGATGTTGACATGGCCAAATCACATACGAATCTATACATCCCCTCGCACCGCATTCGCATGAAACACTTGCCGGGGAACGTCTTCTTCTCCGGCGCGAGCCACGCGTTGTACAGCGCGTGCTCGCGGGGGATGACCGCGCGCAAGTGGCGGCGTACGAGGGCCCACCCGGCGCCGGAGTAGTGCAGGCCCAGGACACGAATGAGCTGCTGCAGGTGGTTGTGCATGACCGTGTGGTACATGCGCGCGTACACGTCGTCTGGGTCCTCGGCTATAATCTATGCAAGTAATCAGACACGAATGATGGCGCGAAATGGCGGGATACGCACGCTATGGCCCTCGAGAAAGTCGAGCTCGACGCCCGTCGAGGCGCGCAGGGATTCGCGGTGGACGCGGAGGCCACCAAAGTCGCGGATGATGAAGCCGAGCAGCTCCTTGGTCTTCAGATCGAACCGCGCAACGCAGTTCTGCGGGTGGCACTCAAATGCGACGCCGTTGTGCAGGACGGGCGGCAGGAACGCCTCGAAAAATAGCTTGACGAATCTGTATTGCTGAATGAGACGAGAACCAACTAGATGCAGGGCCGCTCACTTATCCAGCCACTCCAGGCGCTTCTCCTCCGTGTCCAGCTCAAAGACGCGGATGACGGCGGGGAGGTGTCCGTCTTTTCCGGCGTGCCCGCTTTCTACGAGTGAGGTGCACACAATGAGCCGCTCGCCACGCTCCTCGCTGGTATTTTCGTGCGCTTCGCGGATGATGGCGGCGCAGTGTTTCGCAATCTCGCCGTCGGGATGCGTGTGCACGACGGAAGCAAGCTCCCGCGCGACCGTGATAATGTTGCGGTCCATGGTGAGCGCTGGGACGACCTGCGCAGAGAACCGCGGTCCCAGGTATGCCGAGGCGGGTGAGATGGTCCGCACGGCCGATGTGAGTTTGATTCCGACTCCGAGTTTGAGGGATAGCTCGTTGTACGCGTTGGGAACCACGACAGAACTAAGGGACGCGTATAAGATTCACGAATAAATTGACGTCTTTGCGCGTACCGGATGCTCTGTTGGCCTAAGATGGGAGGTAGAACGTAGGCGGGAACACTACCGCATCGGGGAACTTGGCCTGGATGTGCGCGGTCTGCAGCTCGTGCACAGGGACCACGACGAAATTCTCCGGGACCGGGAGGTCCTGACCCGCGCTGGCAGAGGCGGCCGCGATGAGCGGGGCGGTGTACTTTTCGAAGTCGTTCGTGATCTTGAGATTCTCCCTGGCGACCGCGACGAAGCGCAGCTTTGTGTGGTAGAGGTCGTAACTGCCCGGAACGACGTCGTGGATGGGAGGGAGGAACATACGCGTTTTGTGCATCTAGGCCGGATGGAAGTTCATGAATGTATACAGACGGTGCGCAAAAGCTTACGGGGTGCGTGGGGTGGCCTTCGACGATCGATTGCTCCCAGTCAATGCTGGGCGAGGAAAACTGCGGCGCAAGAGGCGGATTCTCGAACGAGTGCTCTGAAATCTACGATTAGCATATATCCAGGTGACCTGTTTCGAAAACTTACTCTGCCAAAGGACGGAGCTCTCGAACTCGGCGGTGATGTCCTTCAGAATAGATTCCTGGACCTTCATGCTCCGACCAAAAGGTCTCCCATAGAGGAAGAGGGCTCCGCGACGGTACGAGAGGCGGGGCGGCAGATAGATCCCAGCCTGGGCCTGTGATGGCCTTGAGGGCGGCCGTCCGCCAAGGTCCCATGCTACGCTAAAGTCAACAGGTCATTCTTACAACAAACATGGGCCTCCACACCTCGTTGGGCTGGCTCGCGTCGGTGGCAAACTCGAACACCAAGGGCAACATATCCATCGGATCAAGCAGACCGACTTCCTGCCCTCTGGGATCTGTGCCATCGTGCTTGAAGACGGGGACGTGGCGAAGCGGAATAATCGCGAGGATGTCGCTCGCTGTGTACGCAGGTCGCGATCTCTGGAGGGGGGCGCGCAGAGACGTCGGCGAGAAGAACTACACAGATCCCAGAAGCATCAAAGCCGTCCCCAAGCTTGAGGTATATTCCACGGGCGAGAGACTCAGTAACGAGACACGAGAGCAGGCGCGCGGCTGTGCCAAAGGCGGCACGATCGGCAGGGGCAAGGTCAGGGAATTTCAGAGTACGCGAAGGCATGCTTGACTGAGTGAATACTATCCATTCTTGAAGAATTTATAAGGACAAATAATTCAAATCGCATGGGTGGGAGTTAAACCCGCTTGCGTGCATCTCAGGCTCGGCTTGGTTTGGTTGGTGAGCAATTCGGACGACTTGGAAGGAAGACGGGTCCGACGGGATTGTTTTCCGGTGAGAAGCGACAGTCCGGATGGGGTATGTCTTTCCCACCTCAAGCTTATTTCGATCTTGTCCCCCATGAGGGTAACAAGTGGTAGCGAAACAAATAGAGGGGGGCGTGTCTCCGGGGCACCTCATTCTGTTCTCATCTACCGACATCCACCATGAATGCCAAAGAAATTAACTCGAGCGCCGAGGCTGTCGACGACGACGAAACTATGAAGTCCCTGGAGAAGGGGAAGAAACCAATTAGCGCTCTGCAGCTCGACCTCGGGGAGGAGCACATCCGATTCAGAAAGAGGTGGTGGCAGCTGTGGTATGTTATTCTTTTTGCGACCGTTCAGTGTTGAACCTTTGTTGCAGGATTCCGGCCGGGTTCCCCCCTCCGCCCCCCGACTCCTTGGACGACGCGAAGGTACTTGCTCGACACTATGTGCCCTTAAGGTTATCTGATTTCTGTACAGATTATTCCCATCGTATCAGCGTCCCTCCTATCCCAGTTGACTTACACATGGATAACTCCGATCATGGTATTGGCGGCCTAATATAAACACCGCCGGTCATTGGCTTACATGAATTCAGGTACTGGGCTATCAGCGTACGCTTCAGGCAACAGACCTGTGGAAGGTGGCACCGGAGCAAGAGGCTGGATATCTGTCCGAAAAACTCGACGCCGCCTGGGAGCAGCGCGTCATTGCAGCCGAAGAATGGAATGCGCGCCTCGACGACGGCCGCGCCAACCCGCCCGCGTTTACTCGTTTCCTGTGGTCAGTCAAGGCACTTGCGGGCGGTCCCAAGTATCGCGCGCGTAGGGCCGCTCTAGAGAAGCGGTGGCGCGAGGTGGATGGCCGCAGAGAAGCCAGTCTGGCGTGGGCGATGAACGACATCTTGGGACATCTTTTTTGGATTGGCGGCGCGTACAAGGTCAGTTCTTTCCACTCGGAGATTCTCAGATACCGACTGATTCTCGCCGCAGGTGCTGGGTGATACCGCCCAGCTGATGGGTCCCATTCTCGTCAAGGTGTGCATCGAGTTTTTTCTAGTTCTGCACCGTGCTCAGACTTCGCAGACGATTATCAACTTCGCCAAAGCACGGGCGGCTGCCAGGGAGGCCGGGACAGAACTGCCATCCATCGGGCGCGGCGTTGGGCTGTCGATTGGGCTTTTCTGGGTGGTGATCATGGCCAGCATTTTTCAACATCAGGTGACGTCATGTTGCATTGATCCCTTTTCGTCTTCTCACGCCAAGCATATCCCTTAATTACCCATCCTAACGCTGACCGCAAAACCAAACCTCTAACCTCACACCCGAACCTCTATCCTCTAACCCCGAACCTCTCCTTTAATTGTCTTGCATGGCGCCATCTCTGCAGTTCTTTTGGCGGAGTATGACCACAGGAGTCCTCGCACGCGCCGCACTCACAGCCTCCATTTATAAGCGCGGTGTCCGTCTCACGGGAAAGGCTCGCGCCACGCTGACAAACTCCGACATCCTCAACCACGTCTCAACCGATGTATGTTCCTTGACCTCTCATAGCTCGTGCATTCCTCACCGGCAGGATTAAGGTTAGCCGGATTGATGCGTGCGCGCAATGGTTTGTGAGTACCTGTCTTTCTGAAACGTTGCGGGAGCGTGGCTAATTATGTACCTTTCAGCACGCTGGTGAGTCACGGATTTCGGGACACCGTACCGGCGGCTGATACGCGTATAATTCAGCATGGACGGCACCGATACAAGGTACACGCTGAACCAGTGCTTTGTTTTTGCTTGGGCGCTAATAAAGTAAAAGTGACTATCTGCCTTATCATCTTGTTGACCCAGGTGCGCTTTATTTTATATGTCCCGCTGGATTTAATTGACTCTGCATATCAGCTCGGGCCGTCAGCCCTGGCGGGATTCTCGCTTTTTGTGTTTATCATCCCCATCCTTGAACGCATTATGGCCAGGCAGTTCAAAACACGAGGCGCATCTATGAAATTTACCGATCTACGGGCCAAGGTTTTACTTGAGGTGCTCGGTATGTAGATTATATTCCCTCCCGGAACCCACTTACATCGAATGATAGGTTCCATGCGCGTTGTCAAATATTTCTGCTATGAGGTGCCGTTCTTGAAACGTGATTCTTATTCATTAATTCGCATAAAAATACTCAGCGCAGCTGCCGCAGGGATATTCGAAATCAGACAGAACGAAATTAGAGGAATTCGTAAGATCCAGCACTCGCAATCTGCCAAGTGAGTATTTTTTGGCGCGTCTGTAGCAAATTTTGATCTGCGAAATTAGCATCGCACTGGCATTCTCGCTTCCCGTCCTTGCGTCGACGCTTGCGTTCGTAACATACACCCGTGTTACGGCCGGCTTCGACATCGCCATTATCTTCTCTTCGTTCAGCTTGTTCCAGCTGCTCCGTCAACCCATGATGTTCTTGCCCCGCGCCCTATCTAACATCGCGGACGCACGGAACGCGCTCAACCGCCTGACACGCGCTTTCCATGCCGAGGTGCTTATGGACGTCGCGTTCAAAATTGACCCCGCGCAGGAGTTTGCGCTGGAAGCCAAGGATGTGTCCTTCGAGTGGGAGTCGGTGGCGAAGGACACCAAAGCCACATCCTTCTCGGAAGCCAAAGCCGCGGCGAAGCTCAAGAAGCTCAAGGACAGCGACTCCGATTTGCAGGAGGAGCAGCCGTTTCGGGTGCAGAACGTCAACATGCGCATCCCGCGAGGGACTCTCGCCGGCATCGTCGGACGCGTGGGGTCGGGCAAGTCGAGTCTGATGCAGGGACTGATCGGCGAGATGAAGCGGATCGGCGGGGAGTTTTCGTTTGGCGGAAAGGTCGCGTACTGCCCCCAGACTGCGTGGATCCAGAACGCAAGCTTGGTGAGCCGGATATCTCCACGCCACTCCGAGTCGATGCTGACGGACGCTTCAAGAGGGACAACGTCCTCTTCGGACAGCCGTTCGACTCTGATCGGTACTGGGGAATTATGGAAACGGCGTGTTTATTGCCGGACCTACAACTTTTAGCGGACGGGGACTTGACCGAGGTATGGAACTGTTTTCAACCACATTACGTAATATTCAACTTTCAACCACAGATCGGCGAAAAAGGCAAGACTGACGTCACTGCTTGGTGTTATTTCTGAACTGTCGATTTCTCAGGAATAAATTTATCCGGTGGCCAAAAGCAACGCGTGCGTGTCTTGATCCTTCGTCATGTTTTCCTCTTATAATTCGGCTGTCAGGTAAATATCGCCAGAGCACTCTACTACGGCGCCGATGTTATTATATTCGACGATCCGCTGTCTGCTGGTTCGTATCATGTAATCATTTATGGTCCAATGCTCACCCCCTTTTTCTCCAGTCGATGCAAACGTCGGAAAAAGCCTCTTCTACAACGCCATCCTCGGGCTGGTGCAGCAGGGTAAAACAGTGATCTTAGTCACGCATGCCCTGCACTTCCTGTCTCAGTGCGACTACATATACACGCTCGAGGACGGGCGAATCTTCGAGCACGGATCGTACCAGGACCTCCTCGACAAGAAGGGCGAATTTTCACGGCTCGACAAGGAGTTCGGGGGCGGCGGTGCGGACGGTGAGCTCACAGAGAACCTGGTGACCGTCACGACAACGGTGGAGGAGCTGAAGATCAAGTCCGCGAAGGCGGGTGGGACGGGGAAGATCGAGGGCAAATTGATCACGAAGGAGCGACGTACGACAGGCTCCGTTTCGTGGAGAGGTACGTGCCCATCAGCGGCCGGTTCCATTTCAATGTTTAATTTCCTTCGGCGACCTCAGTATACGGCAGCTATATCAAGGCGGGTCGGGGATATATTACGCTACCGTTCGTCCTGCTGGCAGTCCTCGGGATGCAAGCGTGTCAGATCAGCAACTCGTATACCTTGGTTTGGTGGCAGGCCAAGTGAGTTGTACTCCATGCCATTCGTTTGGCAAGTTGCTCATTCTGGTGCAGCACGTTCAACCGATCATTTTCGTTTTATCAGACGCTTTATGCTGTGCTGGGTGTATCGCAGGCCACGTTCACTTTCCTTATGTCCGTCAATCCTATTTTATCGTCAAATACCTGCACTCATGATGAACATTTTCAAGGGGCGTGGCGATAGATTTCTTGTCTATGGCTGCCGCTAAGAATCTGCACCACGACTCTGTGCACAACATACTTTACGCACCGATGGCTTTCTTTGGTGGGTCTTGATAAAATCGGATGAGGTGATCGAGGCCTAACTATTTGTTCGTTAGACACGATAGTATGTCGTGTTTGGCTGCTAGATGTTAGTTGTTGAATAATTTACCCTAGCCCATGGGCCGCATCATCGGTGTTTTTGGGAAAGACATTGACAGTACGTCGAACTTGTGCCTCTGAACCTCACGTAGTAATGATTTGGAGCAGCTATCGACAATCTGTTGTCGAGTGAGTTTGTGTTTGATATTCATAGTATATAATTGCTCATCGACTGCATCCTCAGTGTCGTTGCGCATGTGTACGTGGCAGCCTTTGTCGAGCTTGATTTATACTGACGGTTGAAGTTTAGTTACCTTGGTCATGTCAAATATGACGAGCGCAATAATCCTCATTTCTGTACTTGAGCATTATTTTAGTGGGTAGTTCGATGTTATCGAGGAACGGACGCTAATCCCCGGACAGTCATCGCGGCCGTTTTCATCGCCTGTGGGTACAGTTATTTTGCGGCCTTTTATCGAGCCAGTGCGCGTGAATTGAAGGTATTGTGGGCTACTACATACATTAATTCTTGTCTGCTCATGCTATTTTTGTGCTCTAGAGACTCGGTATTGTCGTACCATGAATTATCTGAGAAATTATTGACATGTTCAACAGACGCTATGTTGCGTTCTGTGCTTTACGCTCACCTCTCGGAATCCCTCACGGGTAAGCTGGATCTATAATTCAATCACATAGATGTCCAACACATTCACAGGCCTTCCGACCATTCGCAGCTATGGAGAGATTCCGCGTTTCATCGAGTCGAATAAATATTATATTGATCTCGAGAACCGGGCGCTGTTCTTGACGGTAACTAATCAACGGTCGATAATTCATTCTCCTGTAAAATCCTCTGCTGACCGGCTGATTTAGATGGTTGGCGATTCGGCTCGACGTGTGCGGAGCCGTCATGGTGTTCACCGTATGTCCAGGCTGTTCAATGTCGACATAATTTATTTTGTAACCGTTTTAGGTGGCCATCTTCGCTGTTGTCGGCGTAACAGGCATCAGTCCTGCACAGATCGGCCTGGTTCTAACTTATACAAGTACCATTACTTCGTGCATGTTCCAGTTGCTTAATTGGCTGACGGCATTGATAGCTCAACTCACTCAAATGTGCAGTATGGTGACCCGGCAATCTGCGGAACTCGAGGTTGATCCCGCGTGTCGGAAGTTTAGCGATGTATGCTCACCGTCATTTGCTAGAATTACATGAATTCCGTGGAACGAGGTGAACGTCTTATCCTTGGATACATTTTCGGGTATTAATTATTTCCAGTGGTGCATTATAGTCGGACGGATGTCATTCCTCAAGAGGCGGCCTATGAGAGTGCTCCAGAGCACAAGCCTCCACCGGAATGGCCCACCCGCGGTGCAGTTGAATTCATAAATGTCGAGATGAGTTATAGACCAGGACTTCCCAACGTTCTGCATGGGATTTCCATGAGCATCAATGCCGGAGAAAAGATTGGTGTGGTCGGACGGTCAGTTTTTAACCGGCATCCAGCTCACCGTAATATTGAACTTTATCTTGTACAGAACAGGAGCCGGAAAGTCCAGCTTGGCTTTAACTTTACTGCGAATAGTGGAGTACTCTGGGACTATTCTGGTCGACGAGTGAGTCAAGTTTATTGTGTCCTCGCCTGCACTTGCTCATTAACTTGACAGCGTGGATATTGGCAAAATAGGTCAGTTGAACGGGATTGGTTGAACATTTTCTGAGGGATATTACAGGGCTCAAAGATTTACGCTCAAATATTTCGATCATCCCCCAAGATGTAGGCGAATTCCTCATACCAGTTCCCATTTATTAATCGGCCCCGTCTAGCCAACTCTTTTCAGTGGCACTGTCCGGACAGTGTTGGATCCGTTCGGCCGATTCGACGACGCTCGGCTGTGGGATGCTCTCCGGCGCTCCTTCTTGGTTGATTCGGGCACTTCCACTCCGGTTTCATCAATGGACCATGAGGGCCCGCGACACCGAATTGATCTCGACACCGTTGTTGAAATAGACGGTGCCAACCTGAGTGTTGGGGAGAGAAGTCTCCTCAGTCTCGCCCGCGCATTGGTTAGCATCCAGAAAAATTGCCGACGATTTTATTCTGAGGTAGTCAACAGGTCAAAGACTCGAGAGTGGTTATCCTCGACGAAGCCACGTAAGTCTGCACATCATGAAAGCCGATAAAGATATTTATATACATCAGGGCGTCTGTTGATTTGGAGACCGACAATAAAATTCAACGAACTATACAGACTCAATTCAAGGACAACACACTACTTTGTATCGCTCGTGAGTTACAACCGCATTCAACTGGTTCAAACTTGACGCTGTGCAGACCGCCTGAGGACGATTATTTCTTATGATCGAATTCTGGGTACGTGTCAAAAACACCAGTCTTTCGACATCTAATACGCCTTTCCAGTTCTCGAAGCCGGAAACATCGCTGTTCGTCGATTTATTTGTGCAATTTACAATTCTGATGACATTACAGGAATTCGACACCCCCTTGACTCTCTTCAACCGGCCGGATAGTATTTTCCGTGGGCTGTGCGAAAAAAGTAGCATTACATCTGCAGACATAGAGAACGCCGTCTTGTACGACCGCGATTAATGTACGACCTTTGTATTACGTAGCACCGATGTGTGTCCTTGTTATGACCTCGATTGAGACGCGTTCCATGCACGTGCCTACACTTTCCTCTCGCCCACTACTTAAACTCAATGGTTCTTGCGGCTGCGGGCTCAGAGAAAAATAAAGTGTGTTAGCAAGCATCCTCCGCGGGCACATGAATTCATGATTCTTACCAGACATCTAGGAAAAGACCAAGGCGAAGCAAAGATATCTCAAACGCAAGAAGCTACGCAGAAAAAACAAGCCGAAGACAGCAAACGGCAGCGTTGCTTCATCTGAGGATGAAGATGATGCGCAGTCTGTCTCCGAGGCGGATCCCGATGAAGAGCCGTCCCTGGACGAAGTTCTGATTGAAGCGGACGCCGCTCAGGTTGAAGACACACCCCGGAAAGAAAAACGGCCGAAAAAACGCCAGAAGGTGGTGGATGGAGCTGAGGATGTAGAAATGGGAGAGTCGGAGGCTCAGGATGTTATTATGGTGGACCCTGAGCCTGCCCCATCCGTGCCCTTGTCGACCCTTCCTTCCTTTCCCCTACCCGCTCTCCCTGACGCGCCTTCAAAATCTGTCCTTGCCCTTCAGGGTCTCGATCAGGCCTTAGTTGGTGCAGAGATCGTGGATGCAACAGGCCTCTTGGCTATTCCACCCGACGGCGAGGATGACGGCGGCACAGGACTGAGCGAGAAGACTCGGAAGCGACTGTTAGACCTTGGGATCGTCGAACTTTTCGCGGGTAACTTGCGGTTCCTTCACTGCTGGCTCCACCACTCCGCTAACACTCCTACCAGTGCAAACCAGCCTCCTACCGTTTCTGCTTCCACGGAACCCGCTCCGGAGGTCCCTGTACCTTCCCTTCGATCCTCCACGCGACGTATGCGTATCTGCGCCAACTGGAAGTGGCAAGACACTGGCTTATGTGCTGCCAATCGTGGAGGTGAGCGCGTTCTTTCATAGCCACAAAGACGCATCTCAAGCTGCTGCAGATTGTTTCCACCAGAATCGTCACCCGTCTGCGGGCTCTGATTGTACTTCCCACACGAGATCTGGTTACTCAAGTACGAGAAACTTTCGAAGCCATTGGCAAAGGGCGCGGCCTCAAGGTGCGTCGTGTAAACATACGCTGCATTACTGGGTATTTACTGGAATTTAGATCGGTACAGCAACTGGCCAACACTCGTTCTCCCATGAGCAGTCACAACTGATAGCAGACAAAACGACTGAGTAAGCGTGTACCCTTTCTCCGAAGCAACACTAATGGCTCGCTCAGTCTCGCCGGTGGATCCAGTAGGATCGACATCCTCATATGTACGCCCGGAAGGTTGATCGATCACCTAAACGGAACTCCCAACTTCTCTCTGCAGCATTTGAGGTTTCTTGTCCGTCGTCTTCATGCTGCCTGCTTTCCCTGGCTTAAATATGGCAGGTCATCGATGAGGCCGATCGACTCTTGGCGCAGTCATTCCAAGACTGGCTCGCACAAGTTCTCGCTGCCACACGGCCACCAACGGGCGAACCTCCGATTCCAGGCGGCTTCCCCCATCATCACGATGCCGTTGCGCCAGCCTTTGGCACACTCCTCCCATACGCGGACATCCCGTCCTTTGTTACGGAGCGCAAAGAATCGTCATGCCAGAAGCTCTTATTCTCAGCGACCCTTACACGAGATCCAGGCAAACTCGCAGCTCTTGAATTACGAGACCCGAAATATTTTGTTGTGCAAGAAAAGAGTGACACGCCGGGAGTTTTGGATGTCGCCATGGATAAATTCACCATGCCGGCTACTTTGACCGTGAGTGGATTACTTTTACTCTACTGCTATATATGTTAAATTTGCCCACGACTTCAGGAACATATGTTGGTCTGCGAGTCCTCGTTGAAGCCGCTCGTTTTCTTTCATCTTGTCTACGAATGCGGTGTAACCAACGCGCTGGTCTTCACCAAATCGGCCGAGTCAACGGCCCGGCTTGTTCGACTATTTGATTTCTTTGATACCGCCCGACGGCTGGCATTAAGCGGGGAGCCGTCGGCACTTATCGCGCGCGCCTATTCTAGCGATCTAAGTGCCAGCGAACGCAAATCAATCTTGGACAAATTTAGGGCAAAGGAAATCCAAATGTGTTTCACTCTTCCTTTGCTTTTTGCTACAAGTAATAACCCTACCTTTCCAGCCTTGTTTGCTCAGACCTGATATCGCGCGGAATCGACATTAGCCATGTTTCACATGTGGTTAGTTATGATGTGCCTGTTGATATGCGCAAGTATGTGCATCGGGTCGGGCGCACAGCCCGAGCTGGTCGGGCCGGGGACGCCTGGACGCTCGTCGAGGAGCAAGAGGTACCTTGACGCTTATCCTTTATCCTTATCTAACCTTGTTCCCAGGCACGATATTTCAAAACCATGCTGAAGCAAGCCGATCAATTTGCGAAGGTGAAACGGATGACCGTTGGTGAGAAGGAACTTGCACCTCTCGCAGTTTATTATGAGGTCCGTGGCCCATCCTTTGGCCTGCTGTCGCTGATGACCATTCAAGGGAGCACTCAGTCAATTGAAAGAGTCATATAGCCGGTGATCAAGTGGGGATGTGGTCACGCATAGCTAATATGTACGGGAAATGGCGCAAGCTCAAAAGTTGTACATAACTCTCTGTCGCACATGTTGCTCAATAGAACTAGTCTTCCCCCCAGAGCTCGTTGTGTTCCGTTCCCGTTTCTTTCGTCACGGTGAAGTCATTTTGCCGGGTCCGGATAGCTAGCCGCGGCAAAGACGGCATGTGCTTTGCTTATTAACAGGATTCGATGCGCGGCCGGAGACTTTCCTGGTACGATTCACTTTTCGTCCTATCCCATGGCAAAATCTGAGGTCGGCGAAGATGTCCCCGCCCCGTCCCGGACTTCGACCACGTCCACAGACGTGACCGACGAAAAGCCCAAAGTCCCTGCCCTGGTCTCGTACAGCCGATCTTGGTACGTCATTGCGAGACTGACGCGCCAAGAACTAATAACAGTAGGTATACCCGCGTCCCGTTTACATCGAGGAAGACTCCGTTGCCTCCGGGAGGCACCCTTGATGATGCCCAGCTATCCCCTGAACTAACCGCGTCCTGGTGGAACCTCATCTTTTTTGGATGGATCACCCCTTTACTGGCCTTGGGTTATGCGCGTCCGTAAGTCTCCGACGCGTCGACCCCTCGTAGCATTCTAACAGGCTCGGGAAGGCTGGAGGCAACGGATCTGTACAAGCTCGGGGAAAGCCGTGCATCGGTGAAAATCGCAGAGCAAATAACTACTTCATTCGACAAAATGCACCAGGATGCCACTGAGTATAATACTCGCTTAGCCGGGGGGCAGATCAAGCCCGGTTGGCGTGTCATCTGGTGGGCCTTGCGAGGCAGGAGGGCTGAGCGCGAGAAGCAATGGAGAGAAGTTGACGGAAAACGTCGAGCTAGTCTGGTTTGGGCGATGAATGACAGCATAAAATGGTGGTTCTGGACAGGCGGTGCGCTGAAAGTCATCGGAGATACTGCTCAGATTACAAGGTACCTGCCTGTCCCTAATTTGCATCTTCTCTTAATTTTCTTCCGCATAGTCCGCTCGTGGTCAAGGTACTTGAGAGCACCGGAGTTGCCCGAAATTCTACTCACTTTTGTGTCAGGCAATTATCAAGTTCGCGACAACCTCGTATACCGCGCACAGGACGGGTGGAACCGCACCATCCATTGGAACGGGCGTTGGGCTCGCCATTGGGCTACTGTTAATGCAGTTGGTTGGTTCGATATGCCAGCACCAGTTCTTCTATCGCGCCATGTCCACGGGCGTCCTTGTCAGAGGAGGATTGATTACAGCGATCTACTCTCGGAGTCTGCGTTTGACTTCCCGAGCTCGTTCGACCCTCACCAACGGCAAGCTAGTCAACCATATTTCTTCGGACGTTTCGCGTATCGATTTCTGTGCCGGGTTTTTCCACATGGCAAGTGTTTCGATTTTTAAATCATATATCGTACTGACCTCGTCTCGCTCAGTCATGGACCTCTCCAATACAGATGATAATATGTCTCATCCTTCTGGTCTGTATCTCTAGCTGTTGGATAACAACATCCTACTGACTTGTACATTTAGCTTATCAATCTTGGTCCCAGCGCTGTATGTTCCTCCGTTCGTGAAGGAAATAAGACTGATCATTGTTCATATTTAGCTCACTGGTTTCGCCTTCTTTGTTCTCGCGACTCCAGCACAAACTATGGTCATGAAGCGGCTGTTCATGTTCCGACAAAAGTCCATGATATGGACTGACAAGCGCGCCAAATTATTGCAAGAACTTCTGGGAGGCATGAAAATCATCAAGCTATTCAACTGGCAGGCCCCATTTCTTGCGCGGATCAGCGGCTACCGACAGAAGGAAATGGCGTACGTCTGTCCGGGATCTCGAGAGAGAACTGTGATACTGACGCATTTTTAGATATATTCGTTCTTTACTTTTGCTACGGTCGGGCACCAATGCTGTAGCTATGTCAATGCCTGGTAACCCCTATCTTGCTGTCGCTTTGGTCCTTGTCTGACTTCCTCCAGCCCTTGCCTCTGTTTTGGCTTTTGTGACATATTCGTTGACGGGGCATGAATTGGAGCCTTCAGTCGTTTTCGCTTCATTGACGCTCTTCAATCTGCTTCGCCTGCCCCTTATGTTGTGCGTTTATGAATTTTCCGAATTCGGCTTTATTTTGACCCTCTCTTATTCAGTTTGCGTTCGTGAAGTGTCCTGAGCTGCAAATCTTAGTCAACTAACTCTTCTTTCTAGCGGTCTCTTTCAGCTCAATCGCAGATGCCCTGAACGCAAGTCATCGCCTGTACGATGTTTTCGTTGCCGAAACATTCCAAGACACGCAAATCCGCGATGACACGTTGGATGTTGGCGTTGAGGTCCATGATGCCACCTTCACTTGGGATGGTCCGCCGCCTGAAGTAGAGGAGGGCAAAAAGCGAAAAGGCAAGAAAGCCACGCCGCTTGAGAAGGCGGCGGAGACTGCTGCTGCTGCCCTCGCATTGGAACAGGCCAAAGTCGTGGAGGAACAAATCTTCAAAATGTCCAATCTGACCTTCTCGATTCCCCGGGGCCAGCTGGTCGCTATTGTTGGACCCGTACGTTACTTTTATCGGTGAAGTACCCTTTGAATTCTCAACACGTGCGTTCACAGGTCGGCAGCGGGAAAACTTCACTTTTGCAAGGAATGATCGGAGAAATGAGAAGAACGACAGGCTACACCAAATTTGGGGGCTCCGTCGCGTATTGTCCTCAAAGTGCTTGGATCCAAGTAAGTCACTTTTTTTATAAACATGCAGGACTTACTCAACACATCTTTGTTAGAACGCAACGATACGCGAGAACATCTGCTTTGGTCTGCCTGTGGGTCCTACTCTTTTACCTTCTCTCATGCGCTTATCCATTGGATAGTTCGAAGAGGAGAAATACTGGAAGGCAGTGAATGATTCTTGTTTGGTACAAGATCTCGAGATGCTTCCTAACGGCGATCTAACTGAGGTTAGTTTTCATCTGCTTATCTGCCTTGAGCACCTCTCATTTGCCTACGTTTAGGTCGGAGAAAAGGTGAAAATGACGAGAATATAGGTTCTATACGATTATCTGACTATTTATCACAGGGCATCTCGCTCTCTGGTGGTCAGCGTCAACGGCTGAACATTTGCCGGTCGATATACTCTGACACTGACATCCAAATATTTGACGTATGCTCCAAGTTCCTCTCTGCAATATACAACTCAAATGGATCTTAGGACCCTTTAAGTGCCTTGGACGCCCACGTAGGCAAGGCCGTCTTCCACAATGTCCTCCAAAACACGCTGTCGGGCAAGACACGTATCCTTGTAACACATGCACTGCACTTCCTCCCTTACGTCGACTACATTATCACCGTCTCGGAGGGACGCATAACCGAGAGAGGAACTTATGCAGAACTGATGAAGAATGACGGGGAATTTTCTAAATTCGTCGCCGAGTTCGGGTCAAACGTGCAGTCGAAGGACGATGCAGAGGAAGCAGTGCCGGAGGAAGCCCCCCAGGGGGATGCACGCAAAAAGGCTACGGCTGGTGTCGGTATGATGCAGGCGGAAGAGAGGAACATTGGGGCAATCAGCACGGACGTGCGTATCTCGATTTGCGCATCATCTCCTTCAATCTAACGAACCCTTACCCAGGTGTACACAGCGTACATCTCCGCGGGCAACGGCAAAATTATCGTCCCGCTTCTCTTGTTATCGCTGGTTCTCCTTCAAGGCTCCAATGTTATGTCTTCGTACTGGCTCGTCTACTGGCAGGAGAAGAAGTGGCCTAGATCTCAAGGCTTTTATGTAACTTTCCATTTGCTTCGACTTACCTTGTCTAATAACAACCTTTTAGATGGGCATCTATGCGTTTTTCGGCATTTCCCAAGCACTTACATTCTTCTTCATGGGCAGCACGTTCGCTCTGCTCACGTACTTTGCCTCTCAAAATTTACACAAGGTTGACATTGGTGCATGATTAGTTAACCTTTTTACTCATGAGTTTCGGATTTTTTAGCGAGCCTTGACGCGCGTCATGCATGCTGTAAGAGTATGCGCTTCATGCGTGATAGTTTTCTGACCACACCCCGCAGCCAATGTCGTTCTTTGAGACCACCGTTCGTCCTCATTTACGCACGGCGATGGCCGTCTGATTTCTCTTTTAGCCATTAGGACGTATTATCCATCGGTTCACAAAAGGTCCGGGTGTTCGCCCCTATGAAAATATTAGATGACTGACCTCCCACAGATTGCGATACGATCGACAGCACCTTGGGCGAGGCTCTGCGGATGTTTTTTGCCACACTCGCGAATATCATAGGTCGTTATATTCTTCGTTATCAGCTATTAGTCCAACGTGCTAATTACTAGATAGGCGCGATAATCTTGATCGCCGTAATTCTTCCATGGTTTTTGATTGCAGGTGCGCTTCTCCGCCTTTATTGTCTCTTTCCCCTGGCTCATTTCACTCCGCAGTGGTGTGCATCCTCACCGTGTATTTCTACTTCGCCGCATTCTATCGGGCCAGCGCAAGAGAGATCAAGGTAGGACCATCACAGTAGCACTTTCGTCTTGGTACTAATTCTTTTTTGGCAGAGACTTGGTACTCAGCTTCATCATCTCCCTATTTCCGTCCCTGATCGATACATACGCAGATGCTATCCTGCGGTCATCGCTGTATACCCACTTCAGCGAGAGCTTGTCGGGCTTGGCCACGGTAATTAACAAACCGCATGTTGTCCTGTCTCTAAATACGTTCGCAGATTCGAGCCTACGGTGTGGCGGAACGCTTCCGCCTCGATAACGAGCGTCTTGTGGACGTGGAGAATCGGTGTGTGAGATCGTTTATGTGGTATCTATCTGTCTGAATGTTCTTCAGCGCCTACTGGCTCTCCGTCACTAATCAGGTACGAAACCCGACTAATTACATCTTTCCACTGCCTTAACGTCACGATTTCCTTCGATAGCGTTGGCTTGGAATTCGCCTCGATTTCCTTGGCTCGCTATTGACTTTCGTCGTTTCAATGCTTGCCGTGGGGGCGCGGTTCACCGTCTCGCCGTCGCAGACAGGTGTTGTCCTCGCTTATATTCTAAGCGTACAACAAGCGTTCGTTGATACTCTTGTCCCTGTTTTCTTGAACCCTTACCCTTTGCTCTAGGTTTGGGTGGATGGTGCGGCAGAGCGCCGAGGTGGAGAACGACATGAACTCGGTCGAGCGGGTCCTTCATTACGCGACCGAGGTGGAGCAAGAGGCGCTGAATGAAATTCCTGAGAAGAAGCCGACTGCTCCATGGCCTTCCCGCGGACAGATCGAAATGAAGGACGTTGTCCTGAAATACAGGCCTGGTCTTCCCGCCGTGATTAAAGGTTTGGCTGTCTTTTTGTCGTCCTGGGCTCAAGTTCTGATTCGCGTGTAGGCATTTCCATGAACGTGCAAGGGGGCGAAAAGATCGGTATCGTGGGCAGGTGCGTTGTCATTTCCTCCTCCTTTGATCTTCCCTAACGTGGAGTGGCCAGAACGGGCGCGGGAAAGGTAATTGCATTTCGCTGTGTACTTGTGAAATCTCACTCATTGCACCTTGTTCCTCTAGTCTTCGATTATGGTACTTGTGTTTCGCTCTATACTCGTGGAATCTCACTAATCGCATCTTGTATTTCTAGTCCGGTACGGCCCTCCTTTCATGCTTCCGACATAGTCTAACTACGTAGTTACATCTAGCCCTGTTCCGCTTGGTAGAGCTTACCTCTGGGTCGATACTGATCGACGGAGTTGACATATCGCAAGTCGGTCTCGCAGACCTGCGTTCGGGGCTCGCCATTATTCCGCAGGACCCTCTTCTGTTCTCAGGGACCCTGCGAACGAACCTCGACCCATTCAATTTGGCGGACGATGCGACGTTGTGGGACGCTTTGAGGCGGTCCTACCTCGTGGAACCGACGAAATCGGAGGGAGTAGATGACGAGATGCCGAGTGGATCGAACACTCCGATGAACAAGTTCACGCTGGACACGGTCATTGAGGATGAAGGGAACAACCTGAGCGTGGGGCAGGTGTGTTTTTTTACATTGGAAGTTGTATGGATCTTCACCTAACGGACGTGTTAAGCGATCTCTCGTTTCCCTCGCCCGAGCACTTGTTAAGAATGCCAAGGTTCTCGTCCTTGATGAAGCCACAGGTATGACCTGGCGCTAATCCTCTCACGTTGTACTTTACCCCTCCATTTTAGCCTCCGTGGACTACGAAACAGACCGCAATATTCAAGACACGATAACTCACGAATTTGAAGACCGCACCATTCTGTGCATTGCTCGTCAGTCCATATCATTCAGAAGTTCTACTCCATGTAACCCTTGCATAGACCGACTTTCTACGATTATTTCCTACGATCGCATATGCGTCCTGGACGCTGGTCAGATAGCTGTGCGTCGAATCTACTCCCTTGCATCACAATCCATGTTAAATGACTTGACCAGGAATTCGACACCCCTGCTCGGCTGTTCCAGGCCAAGGGAATCTTCAGTCAGATGTGCGAACATTCTTCCATCTCGCTCGACGATATCAACATGGCTTCAAAAGCAAGAAAAATGAGGATTGAGGCTTAGGAGGCATGATATTTTTTTACGGGATGGATGAGGCCAAATGGCCTTTCAAGATATTTCATGTAGCTATGACACGAATTGAACGGCGAACAAATAGACATCGCTGTGTTTTGAAATTTCTCTACTGAGTGCAATTAAGTGCGATCGTCGCGACTTTGTCGCGACCGCGACCATGCCGCGATGTGCTAAATTTGACGGCAATTGAGCGCTGTAATGTCATCTTTACGCCATGACCACTCTCTACTCACCGGGAACTCGCGTCTGGCTAGAAGACTCAGAGCAGGGCTGGATCCCCGCAGCGGTCTCCTCTTGCACCAAGGCAGCATCTACTGACACCTTTACACTTGTCGTAACGGACGAGAACGGCAAGGTGCATTGATTGATTCTGATTCTCTTTCATCGGCCCTGACCTTGAATCTTGCGGCACAGGAAACTACATTGACAGGCGCCGTAACGGCGTTGCCCCCCCTACGAAACCCACCGCTGCTCGAGAGCGCCGACGATTTGGCCACCCTTTCACATCTGAATGAGCCATCCAGTGTGTGCTTCTTCTTTCGCTTTACTTGGCTCTGACCACCCGTAGTCCTTCATGCGGTCCAGACGCGGTATGCCGAGCGCAAAATCTATACGTATAGCGGCATCGTCCTGCTGGCCGTCAATCCATTTGAGCCCGTACCGATGTACACCCCGGAGATTGTCCAACAGTACATTGGCCGGACGAAGGGCGAATTAGAGCCCCATCTGTTTGCGATTGCGGAAGACGCATACGCGGCCATGGCGTTCGACGGGAAAGGGCAAACGATCATCGTGTCGGGGGAGTCGGGTTCAGGGAAGACAGAGTCGGCGCGTTTTTCTAGTTCACTGGCTGCGATTGCTTTGCTCACAATTTCGAATTATAGGCGAAGCTGGTCATGCGATTCATCGCCGCCCCCAAGTCGCCACACATAAACTCGGACAAAAACTCGTTCGTTGACGGTGCGAGTCAAGTCGAGCAACAGATTCAAGCCACGAATCCTATTCTCGAGGCATTCGGGAATGCCAAGACGACACGGAACGACAATTCCTCTCGTTTTGGCAAATATATCCAGGCAAGGACTTCCTGTCAGGACGGGACTCAGAGTTATTGAGCCTCGATTTGCAGCTACTATTCGATACCAACCGGCAAATAGTCGGGGCACGCGTGCGCACATACCTCCTAGAACGCTCGCGGCTGTCCTACCAAACAAAGACAGAAAGAAATTACCACATTTTCTATCAGCTATGCGCGGGCCTTCCCTCAGATGACCTGAAGGAGCTCGGGCTCGACTCCGATTACAGCAAGTTCCACTACCTGAACCAAGGCGGGCCGTCTTCCACTGAATTGAGTGACCGCGATAAGTTCCATACTATGCGGGAAGCGCTCGGGATTGTAGGCATCGATGCTGCGAAACAAACATCGATATTTCAGCTCCTGTCGGCGCTCTTGCACCTAGGCAATATTAGCGTTACGCAAACACGCACGGACGCCATCATTGAGGACGACGACCCGTCGATGCTGCGCACAATCGCACTCCTTGGTGTCGACGCTGCCGAGTTTAAGAAGTGGACAATCAAGAAGCAGATCACAACACGTTCCGACAAGATTGTGACGACCCTTACGGCCCCGCAAGCTGTCGGGGTACGGGACAGTATCGCACGCTTTGTCTACGCCTGTCTGTTCGAGTGGCTCGTCTCTGCTATCAACGAAAGCCTCGCTGGCAGGTATGGTGACGCTGCAAGTCGTGCCGAGATGTACGTGGGCGTTTTGGATATATATGGGTTCGAACACTTTGACAAGGCACGCACATCATCGGTCGTACCCTTCCTCGTCGCCTAACATATCTTCAGAATTCGTTTGAACAGTTCTGTATAAATTACGCCAACGAAAAGTTGCAATCGGAGGTATTTCATGGTCTATCGCTTATCGGGCCCATTTATCAACTCTCTACTAGTTTAACACATACGTCTTTAAACTGGCGCAGGAGGACTACGTCAAGGAGAAGATCAACTGGACGTTCATCGACTTTGACGACAACCAGCCCGCCATCGACCTGATGGAAGGAAAGCTCGGGATCTTGGCCCTCTTAGACGAGGAGTCTAGACTGCCGCTTGGCAGCGACGCGTCGTTTCTGCAGAAGCTGAACGCGCAACTCGACAAACCCGCGAACAAGGCCGTATACAAGATGCCCAAGTTCGCCAATGCCGGCTTCACGATCGCGCATTACGCCCTGGACGTGACGTACCAGGTGGAAGGGTTCCTTGAGAAAAACCGCGACACAGTGCCCGAGGAACACCTCAATCTGCTAACGTCGTCGAGCAACACATTTTTGCGGGAGGTCCTCGACACCGCACTCCACCGTGTGAGCGCCGAGACCGCCGATCCGCCCTTGCCCGGCGGCGCTGTCTCGAAGATCCCTGATCCCGGGCGGACGTCGCTGGCTGGTACTACGGGGCGCGGTACTTCGGTTAAGAAGCCCACGCTCGGGTCCATATTCAAGGGGTCTTTGGGTACTCTGATGGAAATGCTCCGCATGACCAACGTGCACTATATACGGTGCCTCAAGCCCAACCAGCATAAAATGGCTTGGGAGTTCACCCCATTGCAGGTTCTGGCACAATTGCGGGCCGCGGGCGTCCTTGAGACCATCCGGATCAGCACAGCGGGTTATCCGACTCGCTGGACGTTTGAGGACTTTGCGCGCCGGTGAGTTTTATCATTCTGTTAACTTCCGGTAGCTGACGCGTCTCGTTCGGCAGGTATTACACGCTTGTTAATTGGCGGGAGGGTCCTACGTTGATCAAAAGGGAACAATTCAAGCGCTTGTGCGTTCTTGTCCTCCAGAGGACGCAGATCGACAAGGCCCAGTACCAGATGGGCGAGACCAAGATCTTCCTGCGGAGCGGTGTCCTCGCGACGCTTGAAAGCCACCGCTCGACCAAATTGAATGCAGTGCACTTCCTGCAAACCAATACGCGCCGGCTAATCGCGATGAAAAAGTACCGCAATTTCCAAAGAAGTGTTGTGGGGATTCAATCGCATTGGCGCGGGGCGCAGGCGCGGCGGGCGTTCAAAGAAGTCCAGCAGACGGCCCTTCAGGAGGCGGAGGCAGCTAAGGCTAGAAAGGCGGCGAAGGCGGCGGCCGACAGAGAGAAGAAGAAGGCGGCTAACGAGGGAGGCCAAAAGTTCCCGGCATCTAATGGGGAGAAGGCTGCATCGGAGAAGGGAAGCCCGGGAAAGATGCGGATCCGGCGTATGTTCTCTTTCGGAAGCAAGGAGAAATCCGTGCTCGCTTTGCCGGACCAGCCGTCCCCTGAACCACCGCTAATTGGCCGTCGACCGAGCAGGCTGGAAGCCGCCACGAAACGACTGTCGAGATCGTGGCACGACACAGACACTTCGCCTCGCAAATCGCCGAATCGGTTGGCCCCGCCTGTGTCGGGGTTGCCGGCGGGATCTTCGTCCAATTTCTCCACACCTATCTACGAACAGTTCATGAAGAAGCCAGCTTGGAATGCTAGCACCAGCTTACTTCACTAACCCCCTTTGTATATTCTGATACTATAGTAACTTATACCTGGATGATGTTTCGGGCGCTTGCTGGGATTCTGCTCTCGACCTTCAACTGTTGACAGTGAATTCCATAAGACCAGCACGTAGATCAGATGTCATTCAAGAAAGAAGTAAAGACTAACGTGCTTTTGGCCGACGCCAGCGTCTCGAACCCAGGGACTCAACGTCAAAGAAAGACGAGGGTTGTGAGCTTACCCTCCCGGGAAATATCTACTGTGTACGGAATGGTCTCTGGTAGGGAATGCGGCGAAGCAACGCAGTAGGGTGAATATACGAGCGTTCTTCTTTTCTGCCTTTTTGAGCTGCGAGAAGGCGAGACTATATCAGGCCTGATGTGATAGGCGCCGAGGTGCCAATCAATCCGGATGCGCACTGATGCGCGCCTTCTGCTCCCGACGCTCGCCTGCTGCTTCTGCGGGTACCCTGCGCCAAAGACTTTAAAGTGTGCCGTTGAGTGGTCGTCCGTACCTTCTAAGAGAAGGTTTTGCGGCGAACCGTTTCCACTGACGACTGCCAACTGGGTGAATTCAGTTTGCAGATCTGTGCGTGCCTCCGTCAAGCCTCCGTTCAAAATTTTAAATCAGTGGTTCGCACCTATCGAATATTTAGGCATCCCCGTTCTACAGGGCCGTGTGCAGACATGTACTGGCGCATTCGGTGTATGGTTGGCCATCAGAGATGGCCGCGGCAACTGCGACGATCAAGTTCCAGTTTTTGTTCGGCCGCTATCTGAAGATACGAGTATCTTGAGACTCAGATAGCATGATAACATGCTTATCTTCCCAGCGGCTGGAGAATGCCAGTTTGCTCTGCCATGTTCTTTTCGATCCTCCTTTGCGCAGCTTTGAGCCAGATCGCCGACGCACATCTCCATCATGAGCTGTACCCCGACCTGGACCACCTCGTCGACGTTGTAGACGTCTCCGCGGAGCCGTGGACTAGTAAATACGGCGCGCAGATAGACCTGGGGTATACAGGGCCTCTCAGCTTCTCACATCTCCCCTACACGCGGTGCCTCGACGATGGGGCAGCGCGGTTCGATATCGGCATTATTGGGATGCCATTCGACACAGCTACTTCGTACCGTCCAGGCAAGCGACGCGACTTGATAAAATGGACACGAACTTACATCCGCTCACAGGCGCTCGTTTTGGTCCCTTCGCCATTCGCTCCGGGTCGAGGAGACAGAGTGCGCGCGGATACACCTTGACATGGGGCACGAGCCCGTATGATTTAGGCGCCGCGTTCCTGGACTGCGGGGATGTGAGTTTCACTCTGAAGGCCTCCAGAGCACATTGACGCAGTTGGAATTAGATCCCATTGACCGCAACGGACAACGCCAAAGCAATCGACCAAATGGAGGCGGCCTACTCTACCCTTATATCTCGCCCTGTGCAAGGCGGCGTTACGTCGGCTTACAAGTCTCTCACCGCTGCTTTTGCCAAAGACGGCAAGGAGCATCCGAGACTTATAACCCTGGGCGGTGACCACACTATCGTTCGTCTTGTATCCATCCCGTTCCTTCGTGCTCACCATTAATTTATTGAATACAGGTTCTTCCTATTTTACGGTCATTGAACAAAGTCTATGGTCCCGTCAGGTAATTCAGCCATCATTTTCCGAAGGAATAATTGAACTTCGTCTCAGCGTTATCCACTTTGACGCGCACCTGGACACTGCTGAACCTCCTGAGACTAAATCGCAGGAAAGAATTACCCATGGAACCTACTTCACCATCGCCGCAGAAGAGCACCTTATGACCAACACCAGCATCCACGCCGGAATTCGGTCCAAAATGGGGGTCAGTTCACTCTCCCTAAACTGTCTCCTATTATTCATGCCGAACCTAGCAAGGAGCGCAAGTCATCGAGCATGACGAGAGTGTCGGGTTCCAACTCATTAGCGCAGACGACATTGACGACTACGGAATTGCTCGGGTGATCAAGAAGATCCGGCAGAGAGTTGGAGACAGCCCCGTGTATCTTAGGTATAAATCACAGTCATATATTCCACATTTTGTTGATCGTCAACCTCAGTTTAGACATTGACGTCGTTGGTAAGTGTCCACCCTTGAATTCCTGCCCTTCCTTCCAACATATTTCACAGACCCCGCCCTCGCTCCTGCAAGTAAGCACGCGTCCTTTGCGGGAATACCTAATATACACTTATCATCATCCAGCGGGTACGCCGGAACCTGGTGGATGGACCACACGTGAAGTGAAGCGCATCCTTCGAGGCCTCTCGGGCTTGAACTTCGTGTAAGTTTTCTCTTATACCTCTCATCCTTCGTTAATCCTTTCTCCTTACTAGTGGGGCTGACATCGTCGAGGTAAAGAAAATATTACTTGTTAACTTTACAACTGACACCTTGTTTCAGGTGGCGCCAGCCTATGATAACGGTTCGTCTCCCTCGTATTTTGTGCGCTGTTGGCTAACATAAACCAGCCGACATCACGGGCATCGCCGCCGCGGATATTGTTCACGATTTCATGGCCATGCTCCAGCTTGACACACCGCCGCTGCCCCACGTCGGGCCGTTCACGAAAGCGGATTTATTGCACAAGATAGAAAATTCATTGTAGGGGAAGGGATAAATTAGATAAAGAAACCAAATCAAGCTGAATGGCTGTATTTATCTCGCTCCCCTCTCACTGGTTGTGGGCGACCACGATGCGTAATTTTTGGAGACTCCTTCGGAAGGGGAGGAAGAGCGATCTTAACAGTCCGAGCTATTCTCCTAGACTGTCGAGAATGTGGCACTTGATGGCGACTGGGCCGATAGCACGCGTACGGGCTGCGACGAAGCGGATCGGGGAGCATGATTGGGGATGGCGGCGAATGCGTTGTGGACCAAGGCAGACGATCGAGGAGCTTCAAGTCTACAGGTCAGACGAATTGCATTAGATTTGGTTTGACATCATGAACGAGCAAGGGAGTTCGTCAGGAGAGTCCAATGTAACCCCACTTCATGATCAAGCTTCGCTCTGTTTCGCTTGGAGCATCGTAAACGCTATGGTTTTTCGGACAACTCGTCTTCCAGACATTCAATGGCCGTTCATTTCTCCACCGGACCATTGACGCCATGGGGTAAATAACTCCGCCAATCCCCAGCGCGCCTCCGGTTAAACGGCAAAACGGGCGCGCTCAACTCCTGCTCAGTTGGGCTTCTTGCTAAGGCCTGTTCGGGCAGTGGACTCTCCCCGGCCAGGATAGATAATGGGCGGGCGACCAAGGGACGCCGGGTCGGTCGTTTGTCCAGGGCTTGGTCAGGTCTGGTATTTCCCCGGGTCGCGTCATGTCAGCGCGACTGTGAGGCCTGCATATAAGCAGCCTGGACAATTAAGCTCCCAGTCCAACAAATCCACAGGCTCAAATCATGTCTGGATACCAATCGTACGCTATTGTCGGAGGCGGGACAATCGGAATCCCCATCGTCAACGCCCTTGCTGCCAAACATGTCTCCGTCATCCTGCTCTCACGCCCGGAGTCCTCTTCCACCAAAGCAGTCCCGGCAGGCGTTCAGATTGTCAAGGTGGACTTCAACGACGCGTCGGCGGTCGCTGCGGTCTTCAAAGAGCACAAAGTAGATGTCGTGCTGTCGACTATTACCACGACGGCTGCAGCGTCACAGAGATCTCTGGTGGAGGCCGCGAGACTGGCTGCAGTGAAGCTGTTCGCGCCCTCCGAGTACGGGATGCCGTCTGAGGGTCGAACGGAGGGTATCCTCGGAGACAAGAACCAGGTCGCAGGCGAGCATCTACATGCCTAGGCGTGCACTTGTATCTGATGAGCGCCCAGAGGCTCTGAAATCCGCCGGCATCCCTTCCGTCAGATTTTATGTGCGCGTCAAAGCAGTCTGAACATGGACCCGACTGACCGTTCATCCAGACGGGAATGTTCATCGAATGGATTCCGTGGCTTGTCGGGTACCCCGAGCACGGAAAGATCAGACTCGTGGGCAAAGGCGAGGTGCCGGTGTCTTTTACGGCCATCGCAGACATTGCAGGTGTGTGGTGGACAGTTCGCGGCCGAGTTTTAACATTCAAAAAACGGCAGGATTTGTCGCACACGTGTTAACGACTCTTCCTGTCTCTCAGCTTGAGAACCGCGTCTTCCGGCTGGAGGGGGAGCGAGGGAGCCTCAACGAACTCGGGGCGAAGTTCAACACCTCCGTCGAGCATGTGGACCACATCGATGGGCAGGAAGGGGAGTGGCAGGCGCACTTGATGGCTATGGTTGACACTGGGGCGTGTAGCACTGGTTGGGACGAAGTAGCGAAATTGGAGGGTTCGGGAGATAAAGCAGCGGGGAGCGCGAATGCGTTGTGGGCGGGCCACCACTGGCAGACGATCAAAGAGGTGCTTACGCTTTAGGTCTACGCTGGCAGGTCAACCAGTAGATACATTACATAGATTTTGAACCAGAGCTTTGCGGTCACTAGAGAAAAAGATCCACTGGGACAAGAAAATTTGGTTCGAGGTCGGAAGAGGTCGGAAGGAGCCGTAACCCTAACCCCAACCGTTTCCTCTCTTGCTTTTACTACCGACGCCGGTGAGTGTCTTCGTATCCTTTTGTCAGCGCAAGACAGTGCAATGCCGCTGGAAAATTTGACGAAGCATAAATCCAATCGGCGATGATCCTTATCTCTGCGCTTGACGGCACTACTGCTCGGGCTCTCCCGGGACCTCCTCAAACCGCTTCGTCCTCTACAGCGGTGCTCCTCTGCAGCAGTCTGCAGCACACCCGTACGGCGATGCGTTCTGAGTCATCTTGCGACTGGCAGGGGGTGCGAATTTGCGAATATTGCATAGCTGGGCAGTTTTCCGGATACACATTTGTGCGCGTGAACGTAGAACTCTGGAATACACCCTACAAACTCCTTCTGGTCCCGAACTATCTACTATGATGCGGCCTAGAGTGGTTGAGATCTTATAATTATGAACTTCGAATTAATGTGCACTTTGGCTCACAACTCAAGAGATTTATTCAAGCAATTGTTCAAGACAAGAGAGAGGAAAGCAAATGATATTCATGAGAGTACAAGTGAATAAGCAAAGATTAACGTGCTTTTGGTCGACGCGAGCGTCTCAAGCCCGGGGGCCCACGGCAAGGGAGCACGAGGGTTGCAAACCCACCCCCGGGGACTATCTACTGGCAATACGGCCGAAGCGGCGTAGTCGGGTGAGTTCGGCCTGGAGGAGAAATTGTCAGCAGCACGTCGATGAAGAAGAAAGAAGTGGCGTACCAGGAATGACTGCCAGATCGCTCCAAGGCAGAGGAGGGGCTATGGCTGTTTGGCTTCGGATTTTTACTGGGCGACTGCTTCATGACCAATGGAACATTTGGCGAGTCGTGGGCCAGCTCACGTCCACCCTTCCGACGGCACGGCCGCGGGTTGGTCCACGCCTGATTGCTGCGACGCCGGAGCGCGGTGCGCACAGTGCGGGCATCCACTATGGTAGGCATTTCCATCCTTTCCGTGGGTATGTGCCGCCGCTCTACTCGATGCCTGTGAATGTGCGTTAGAAACGGGGCGGCGGCTGACAAGCATAGAAGACACACCTATTGGCTGGTGTAAGCGCCGTTGCCGGGTTCTTGCTGCCTCGGCTCTTCGCGCTTTTGGGGGCGTGTGGTGTGTGAGGGCCGCGTCGTCGGCGGCGAGGGGATCGACCCCCGCCGCCAACGACCCTGGGGGAGGTCTCAGTGGTGCTCGAGATGGGGAAGGAAAACGGCACTCACGAAGGAAGAGGCAGAGGCGGAAACACCCACCTCGGTGGGATTTAGGAGAGAGAGAAGGAAGTGGGATTTCCAGTGCGGGGCCCCAGTTTATATATGTTCTCCAGACCAATCACCTGACGGCGTCCAGATAAACCAAACAGTGCAAGACAGACGCGACGCGCCGCGTCACCATAAAGTGTGACCCAAATAGGTGTGACGGGTCTCTTCCTGACCTCCACGGTCGAATTGCTACATGAATATACGAGCGTTGTCCCTTTCTGCCTTTTTGAGTTGCGAAGTGGAGGCGAAGCCATATCAGGCCTGATGAAGTGATAGGCGCTGCGGCGCCAATCAATCGTGATGCGCGCCTTTTGCTCCCGACACTCACCTCGGCGGTGGCTTCGCTGCCTGTTTCTGTGGATCAATACCTCGAAAGATGTATTCAAAACATGGCTGAGTCCTGATCCTGATGGCTCACTAACGGTCTGCGCCGAACCTGCGAACGAAAGAATGAAGACTTGACTCTCGACGTCTTAAATCACTTTTACCCGGTTGAACGTCTTGGCCAAACATTCAACGATGAGTAACCTCCACCCAGATATAATTTCCGCTCTACTGATATTTACCACGCGTTCCAGTCCAGACATTCGCCTTGCCTCGCTTGTCCCACCCTGCGGGTTGTGCTCGCTTCGCGCATCCATTCTCTCGTCCGCGTTCCCACACCCGTTCAAAGTAGGCACGCAAATGGGGCCACGCATCAGAGCCCTCCTCTTCCTCCGTCGTCGGCCGCCCCCAATCGAAACCTCGATGCACCATACACCCAAGCAGCGGGAAAAACGCGCAATCCGCAAGTCCAAACTCGTTCCCGGCGATGTACGCCGATCTGCTGGCATATATCTCCCAGTAGTCCAGCTCAGCACAAACATGCGCCACCAATTCTGCCCTCTGGTCGGGCTCCAGGCGCTCCCCTCGCTTCTCTGCCTCGAAATGGGCGTCCTCGAGTGCATCATAGATGTTGTGCAGATTTTCTGTTTCCTGAGTACGTGCGAGTGCTAGGGCGCGGCCACTACGTTTGGAGACGTGGGGAAGCAGGGGCCGTTCTGGGCGGTGGTACATCTCTATGTAATGGAGAATCGCGATGCTCTCGTTGATCGTGACTGTCTCCATGTCTGAATCGGCCGAATCTGCTGGGCGCGGAACCGGATCGACGAACACCGGCGTCTTTCCTCGGTGATTGAGGTCGAGAAACGTAGCCGAGCGTGTCTCTTTGGGATCAGACATGACTCTCAAACGGATGGCTGTAAACGGAATTTCCTGCAGAAGACTTAGTCGCTGCACCGTTGCTGATATATCTTTGCACACCTTTTCATACAAGGCCATGAGCACGCGCCAGCTTGGAATCGACCCATTCACGTAGTACAGCACGGGTTCCTGCGCAGGCGTCCCGAGCACCTGATGTCGCGCCGCAACTTGAATCCCGCGCTCTCGCATGCTCCTTAGCGCCTGGTCGTGGCTCTTATAGTTTCGCCAGCCCAAACAATCCTCCAGCACCGTAACCGCAAAGCCCAGCGCATGCGCCTCGTCCGCGGTTCCGCGCACACACACATTCGTGAGTAGTCCCCCGATACAGACATGTGTGATGCCTCGCGCAGCCAACTCATCTCGCATCGTCGTTTCCGTGAAAGCCGAATACCACTTCTTTGTGACGACAATGTCCTCCGCTTCAATCAAAGCTGTAACGGATTCCGGAAACGCCGCGCCGATGCTGTTGGGCTCGCAGCACGGCGTCTTGCCCGTGTGCGTCCTTCTCAGGACACCTCCATCCGTGGGTACGTCGGCTATGGTATTCTCTATCGTGTACTCTGAACGTACCCAGAACACAGCATCGCCAGACGAACGGAAGTCTTGTGCGGCCTTGGAAACGTTTTCGAGGAGGGCTGATTGAGAAGCTGCAGCGATGGGGAAGTTACCAGTGGACGAAAGGAATTCGTTCTGCAGATCGACGAGCAACAGACACCGTTTCTTGGGATCCATTGATGCCGGTAGTGGTGGTAGCGAGAAACGACCCAAGTAATGTCCTTATCTGTATCTGACACGATCACAAGATGTCTAAGTAGCACCACATGTGGGGGAATCGCGAAATCGCAAAATAGGATTGTACCATTTTCTAACTCCAAATGGGACACTTTTGAAACTCCAAACGGAGCACCCCCACCGAAAGTCCAAACGGAACCCGCATTCCTGAGTACCGACGGAGCACGAGGTCAACCGCAAACGGAACCCATGCTCAACTCCAAACGGAACCACGATTTCGACCGTCTCAACTCCAAACGGAACTACAGTTCCATCATTTCAAACTCCTAACGGAACTACGGTTTCGCCATTTCAAACTCCAAACGGAATCACGGTTTGACCTTTTCTACTCCAAATGCAACCATTGATTCAGTATTATTTATGTCTGAGATGGCTCGGTAGAAGAATAAACAGGATAACAACTGGGAAAATATGTCGGAGGAACTCAGGAAATGAAGCTCCAGATAATGAAGGCATTGGTAAATGTTTCAACGAAGCCTCTGCATCCTCCGTGTTGAATTCTTTCGTCGTCAGGCCGATAATTTCTGTCTCAAACTTGGCGCCAGCAATGAAAAACTGGTGCTTGGCAAATCTCAGGTATTGCTAGAAGGTCTGTACCGATTGATATTGCTCCGAGAATCAATCATACCAGAACAATTTATTTGACTGTGGGATTTATCTCTGCTTAACCATGCACTCGTTGCGCCACCAGGCAACTACAGACATTCACAAACTCAATACATTTATTACCCCCGAAGCCGTTCAAAAATTTCGGTATATCCTCTTTCACCAGTTGATGCTGTTGGACAAGGTGGTGATTCGGGAAAACGAGTCCAATGATGATAATGACGCCGTAGTGATGTGAGCTGACTTTGGTTTGAACGGGCGCCCTTCTGACATGGGATTTCACAGCTCTCAGAACTTGTGGATAAGCCGATGGAAGAGTGCGAAGGCAGTGACGTTGAGATTGTATGAGTTGAATCAAGTTCAAACTTGTCAATCTGAGATTTGACTTGTCATTCAAGTTCCGACAGGCCCACAACACCGCCAAAAGACACTGAGGTTGTGTGCACGAGGTGACTGTTACTCATTGCCGAAGAGAAAATATTATTAATTGGTCGGTCTCCAGCTCTTCGTTGACTCCCTTGGTAGAAAAACCAGTATTACCTCGCCAAAGCACACACAGAAAGGGCGTAGGAGGGGCCTAATAGAGCAAGAGATATGTGATACTATTATTTTATTGGCTTCTACAGATCTTCAAGCAATACTTGAAACCGTGGTTCCGTTTGGAGTTTGAAAAGATGAAACCATGGTTCCGTTTGGAGTCGATGAGGCCAAAACCGTGGTGCTTTTGGGGTTTGAAATAATGAAACCATGGTTCCGTTTGGAGTTGAGACGGTCGAAATTGTGGTTCCGTTTGGAGTTGAGCATGGGTTCCGTTTGCGGTTGACCTCGTGCTCCATCGGTACTCAGGAATCCGGGTTCCGTTTGGACTTTCGGTGGGAATGCTCCGTTTGGAGTTTTCAAAAGTGCTCCGTTTGGGTTAGAAAAATGGTACAAACATATTTCCGCGCGAAATCGCTAGCAATGTTAACGTTTAAATGGAATCTCGATCTAATACAATATTGCGAAGCGAATACAAGTTAGTTGCCCAAGATGAATGAAGATAATACAATGCAAGATTCAGTCCCAAAGCGCATCTAATCCATAAAAAGCTTCTTCAGAAAATTGCCCGCGGCCTGCTTAACTGAATCATCTACCACCGAGCTCCCGAGTAGCTCCTGATACATCGTTAGTCCATGCACTCGTCCGATAAGGTGACTTACGATCGCGCGATCCGCGCGCTGCTTAACGCTCGTCGCGTGCTTATTATGCTCAAACTCGGCCGTCTCGCGCTCCATGCGTGCGCGCTCGATGTCACGCCGCTGTACACTCTCCCTCTCCTCCCGCTCGTCGCGCCGACGCATATACTCGAGTTTCTGCTTCCCCGTCTGCGTCTGCACTTGCAACAGCTGCATGTACGCGGAGATCATGCCGTGCGTGAGCGGGAAGTTTATGACTGCCTGGTCCGACGCGGCAGCCTGCGGGGGCGGCGGCATGGGTAGGGACATCGCCATGGTGGTGGGCGTGGGAGCTGGGGGCGCAGAGGGGGGTGTGGGCGCACGTGGGGGCATTGAGGGTGCTGCGTCCCGGAGTGTTTGATGCGGGCTGACGTAGGATGGTAATAGTGGCGGCTGCGTATTGTTTATCCCGTTCGACCCCGACGGCGAGTCGGAAAAGTCGAGCGTCTGGTCATCGTCAACGTCAGGGTCGTCCCCTCCGAGGGCATTCAAGCCCCCAGCACCGCGTGTAAGGGCGGGCTTCGTCGTTGCGGGATCACCGTGCCATCTAGAATGTTAGCGAGGGTCTGGTTGATTTGTGTAGCAGCTCACCTGCGATAAAAGAGATCGTACCTGTGGAAAAAATCAGAGTGCGGATATGAAAGAGTGAATATGTACCGACCAGCCGGTCCGGTGCCAGTGATCGATGGTCCTGGCTGTTATGTTCCCGACGTCGCACCCGGCTCTTCGGGCTGTCCCCAGACGACGCTCGTAGTCTCGTAATCGGTCGGCCTCGCCGTGTGATGTGATGGGTCCGCTCCCCGCATGGACATGAAAAGTCTCGAAGGCATAAATCTGCTTAAATAAATTAAAATTCCGCTCGTAGCAACCCTTGAGGGCCTGGTAAGTCTTCTTGCTCCCATACACCTCGACAGCGCACTGAAAATAAATCAAGCGCTCAGTGATAAATCGGGCTAGTATGGTGCACACAACTGACCTCTCGCAGACACGAGTTTTTGGTCGCGCGGAGAGAGTTCCAGTGGTCGTCATGAGCGGGCCCCATGAGCCATTGGAACAGCATGGTTTTTTCTTCGTCCGTCCAGTGCTTGGCCCCGGCGCCGCCGCCGTCTTCGTACGGATCGACCGGTTCCTCCGCCTCCCGTCGGCGCTTCGAAACATGGCCGTTCAGAACACTGGTCTCAGTGGGCTTGCGCTTCATGGATGGGGCGGATTGGCCGTTTACGAAGGTGAGCGAGGCGGACGAGGCCGCATGTGTCGGTGGGGACTGGGAGATGCGGTAGCCCTCGGGGGGCTGGCGGTTGTATGAGGAGCTCTGGACATTGATATGGCTCCCCAAAGCCTGGCTTATGCTCTGATGAGACTGAAAGGGAGTCTGGGGTGATTACATATAGGTGCCGTTGCAAACCAGGTTGACTGTTAGCGTACCGAATTCGGGTTGTCCTGCAGATTGAGATCCCTCCGCTCTGACGAGGAGATGTGATTGTACTGCATGCTAGATTTGCTATAGACCATGGCTCCAGCCAGCGATATGGGCTGCAACGGAAGACATACCTCTGGCCGCGACCAGCCATGCCCGGGTTGGATTGGCCCGTCCGGATTCAATTCAAGGTGAACCGACCTTCTGTTTGCAAACACGGGGCAAACCAAACACCACCCAACTGGAATTACAGTAAACTACTATGTACACCTTAGCTAGCACCTTTAGCCATTCATTTCTACATCCATCGACCCCTCGGCGTCGTCTTCCCCCTCCGCATCAGCATCCCCCTCCTCCTCGTCCCCAAGACTCACTTCGTCCTCAGACACCCGTTCATCCTCAGGAATCATCCGCCCCGGATGCCGCCATGCAGCCGCAACAACCGCGACCGCCGCGCCCAGCTTGTCAACAACCTTGCCATTCACCGCCGGCGCTAGATCAACCGTGACCACCGTGTCGTCGCTCCGCCGCCCCGTGAGACTCGCAAGCGGGGTCCCCAGATCCTCGGACTTGACTCCGTCGTCCCCGGGCGTGTCAACCGTGTCGACGACAATGGTTTTGATGATAGGCGCCGCAGGATTCGACGCGCGTAGCTCGTCATTGTTTGTGCACGGCTGCCAGGTTGCGTCAAGTCCGTTGGGTGGTGATGGCGGCTCTTGAGCGCAAAGCGGCGAATCATTCTGGTGGTCTTGGCCGTTGGGCACAGGGGACGGCGTGCGAGGCGGGACTGATGGGATGGAAGGAGACGCGTCCTCTTCTGGGGACGACTCGACTCTTCTGCGTTTCTTGGGCGAGGTTCGGCGGATCGGCGTCGATGGCGGTGAATGGACAAGGAGCAAACTTGGTGCAACACCCCTCGACCTCAGCTGTCTCCCCTCCTCAACTGGATCTTCATCCTCCTCCTCCCCGTCGTCGTCGTCGTCCGGAGGTCGTACCTGTTTTCCCTTCCCCTTCCCCTTCTCTCCTCTTCGGGGTCGGGCAGACGACGGAGTATCAACCACATTTCGAGTCGGCGTGGCAGCAAGAGTCTGACTGGACCGGGTACGCAGTCGTGTCCTGGGTGTATCCGCAGCCAGCCTCGTCGCAAGCTCCCGGTCCCGCTCCATCTGCACGGCCTGCTCGGCCGCCGGCGATACCGACCGCGGCGGAAATACCTCGCCAAACAGATCTTCGACGACAGGCGAGCCGCTTTGCGGCACCCCGACCCCGTTCGGCGTTAAGGGTCCGGTGGATGAGAGCGCGCTGCTAGCGTGCGCCCCGTTCCCGTTCGCACCCCCATTGACGAGCCCCTGCGCAAGCTTGGCCGTAGTCACCAGCGACGCCGTATCCGCCGCCCCAAACGCCTCTGTCTTGTGTGTCTTCGCGAGGATATACGGGCTCCACTGCAGCTTTTCGGGCTTCAGCTGCAGATACCCCTTGGCCTCCCAGTTCTGTAAAAACTCCGCGACCCGCTCGCGGTCCCAGTGGATCTCGTACTGTGTGGGAGGCACGAACGGGCCCTTGGATGCCTCGCGCTGCTCCGCGGTACCTCTTTCCGTCGTCTGCGTGCGTTGCAGGTGCCGTCGCGCGACTCCGTTCTTGCGGCCCTTCGGGAACTTGATCGATTGGCCCGGGGAGGGCCGGATGCGTGGCGGCGTCGCGTCGCGGGCGGTAATCATGTCCTGCTGCGTCAGTGTTGCGTGCACGTCTTCCATCGTCATGGACGTCGCGACGCAGATATCTGAATATAAGGTAAGAAAGCGGGAGCTCGGGTATTATGGCGCGACGCACCTTCAAGCCGCGGTCGGTCCGGCGCCGTCAAGAGGTAGCGCATGAGCGCAAGGGTCCAGTAGTTCTTGTATCCCAGCGCCCCGAGACTCGAAAGCGGTTTTTCGGGCGACCCCAAGCGGCGTTCCTTCTTAGATAGCAGATAGCCTGTGAACAATGAGTATCCCAAACGATCCGCGCGAATGAGACAACGTACTAAAGTCAATGAGCAAGTTTCCCCACCCTTGTCGCTGGCGCACGGGTAGTGTCATGATACAGCTAACATTGTAATCTTTCGGGCTCCTCTTCTCCTTGCTAAAGTATCCCACAAAACGCGCCCCAAAATCGTCCACCTCCGTGATCACATAAAATAGGAAGGGTTCGACGTCATAGAACAGCGACTTGTGGTCCAGAAACATCTTCGACAGCAAGCACAGGTTTTGGCAGTATATCTTGGATGACGTCAGCAGCTATATAAGACAGCATCAGGTCCAGGACAAGTGCACCCACCTTGTTCTTCCGCCCATCAACCTCAAAAATCGACACGGCCTGATCCCGGTAGATTTCGTCCCCCGGCGGGTTCCGCGCCTTGCACTTCATCTGTAAAAGTCAACGTCAGTGTGCTGGAGGCAATAATAAAGAAAGACAAGACGCACGCGATGCCGCGTCGCTCCGAACCGGCTCTTCATGTACTTCAGACAGAACTCGCATATCCAGAGGCGCCCGTCGGGGATTGTCGCATACTCCTCGGGGAACGGTGCATTGTACCACGTCTTGATGTCGTACTGCCCGAACCGGATCGTGCTGATTCGCAGCGGTGCCGAAGCAGCATCGTGCATGTTGCGCAGCATGCCGGACGCGGAGGACGGCGCGGGCGACGCGGACGGGGAAGGGGCCTGCGATTGTTGAATGAAGGAGGAACGGAGAGGACGGGACGACGGCCCCGGGGTGTCGGGGATCTCTGACGTCCGGCGTGGCCGCGGGGGCGGTGGGGGCCCAAGCTTCACCTGGGAGGCGTCAGTACACTATGCAGGGACGGGACGTGTGGGGGGCATACCTCCGCAACGGCACGGCTTCGCTCGAACTTCTGCTTGTCTAAGGGCACGATTGTTGTCCGAGAGGTGTCGCGCTCCTCGGGCGTGAGAATATCGTCGAAAAGCCCGTGAGGAGGCTCATCCTCCTCTTGCCGCCGGCCCCTTGCTTTGGGGATGCGCAATCGGACGCTCGGCCCTGCTTGTGGCGTAGGCGGATTCGGGGGTCGGATTCGGATGCGTTTCGAAGGTCGGGAAGGGGATATTATTTGTTGTTGGTCGTTCGCTCTCTTGCTTCCTCTTGGTCGCCCTCTCGACCTTGGGACGACTTCTATCTCTTCCTCCTCGTCGTCATCATCGGACTCGTCATCGCTTGGAATGGGTGCTGCCCTCCCTTTACCCTTGCGGGCTCTCGGGGTCGCCATAGAACGAGATGTGTAAGCGACTGAGGTTTCCCGCTCAGACTCGACGGCGTTCGGGCAGAGAGGGCAGTACCATTTCCCAATTGGCATGTCCTCGACGGGCGGGTCCAAACAGTCCATGTGCCAGCCTGTCTGACGGTCAAAAACGAAGAAGAATCTCGGCGAATGCTTCAAACCTCGGTCGCAAGAGTCACAGAACAAGATGCGGGCCTGACACATGGTGAACCACGGTCCAGGAGGGCAAGAACACACTCACATCGTCGCCCTTCTGGTGGCACACTTCACACTTTTTACATTCGATACACACCCACTCGTACGACTGTATCAGTTCACCGATCCTGGGAGACAACTGGAGACATGAAGGGTGGGCTGGAGGGGGGGTTAGATGTATTTCGTTCCTCAGAGCCACAACACATACCGCTTCGGCCGCATTCGTGACAAGTGGCCATGCGTTCTGTTTGCCCCGCCTGATTTTTGGTGTTTCTTCCACCACAGAACCCGCACTCACGCTCGCGCGGCGGGCCGCGTCGGCGGCGGACAGGCTTTGGGGGCGGCGGGGGCGGTGGTTCATCGTGCGGAATTGGGGGGTATTCGGGCTGCGGTGCAAAGGGGTCGCCTTGGGGCGCTTCAGAGTATTGAGTGAAGCGATTTGGGGGTTCTTCGGGCGGCGGGGTGCGCGCAGGCTGTGGGTGGGGCTTGAAACTGATCAGCAAGCATATTACCCGACGCGACGCGTACATAACGCCGTGTTTTCGAGATTTCGGGGACTCACTTGGTGATTTTGGACGGTCACATGGGGTCCCAGCAGCGCAGGGTCTATGGGGGTGCCACCGAGGGCGGGATCGATAGGAATGTTGTCTTCATGGGGGCTGAACGGTGTGCCATATTCGTTGGACTCTTCACGGTCGAACTCCGCGTTCGCAGGAATAGCTAGGCCTCTCATAGTGATTCCCCCGCTTCGCCCGCCAGAATGAAGGAGCTAGGGACGCTGGTCGTTGTCGTAAACGTTCGGCAGGTGTTGACCGCTGTTTGTCCACGCTTTCCAAACGCGGTTTCCCACGCCCACCGCTCGCGCTAACCATTACATTGACGCCAAAGACCTGCCTTATCAGTCCTTCTATTAGAACTTCTAACATAATAGTCATGATCCCAGCAAAGCGAACCCTAAATAACACAATCGAGACAGAAATAAAGAGCGGGGTCTTTTCGAAGAATGATGGGTTGATGCGCCTCGCCGGACAAGTGTGCGTGCGTAGGCGTGCGTCAGGTTTCGAAATAGAACGGCGGTAAGCAGTAACGGACGATTGACTTGGACTTGGATTTTTAAGAGTTTTGGATGTCTGTCTGCTTTTGCGAGCTGAACGAGTGTGGGAACGCAGACGAGGGATTTAATGTACAAAGCGAGAACATCCCACTGGGACAACGAGGCATGCAGAGTCAGTTGAATGTCTGGAGAAGAGGGCATGTTAAATGTCTGGTATAATCAATGAAGAAGTACATGTACAGAACCAGTGAAGATGCTAAAACGCTTCCAACGCTAGGAAGAGGGTACAGTTCAGTTCAGGAATGAATGCCTGGGATTGTCGCATTAATTAATTTGTTACATTCTAGGATTTAAGGCTGCTGCGGGCAACAAGAATAGAATACGCAACGTTCGTCCATGGATTGAGACACGAAGATTTCTTTCGTTCGTTCACCGGTGGCAGCCCGTCAGTGGTCGGAAGGGACCTCTGTATTCAGGATCTCTACGACGGCTTGAAGAAGAATGGCCGACGTGCGTTTGAGGAACAGTTAACATGGCGAGACTCCGAGCCGTTCCTTCCTCTTCCAGCGGGCAAAGCCCCGGCTTTTGCCCGCTGTGCGAGTCATGCACCACTGGCACCAGTGGCTGCAGAACGAACGAAAAAGCATATGAATCTTGGTATCCGGGCGGGATGCTGGCCAAGATGACCAAGTGTGGACAGACAACAGAAACAGGCAGCGAAGCAACCGAGGTGGCGTCGGGAGGAGAAGGGAAGAAGAAGGCGCGCATCACGATTGATTAGCGCCGCAGCGCCTATCACTTCATCAGGCCTGATATGGCTTCGCCTCCACTTCGCAACTCAAAAAGGCAGAAAGGGACAACACTCGTATATTCATGTAGGGATTCGACCGTGGAGGCCAGCAAGAGACCCGTCACACCTATTTGGATCACACTTTATGGTGACGCGGCGCGTCGCGTCTGTCTTGCGCTGTTTGGTTGTCTGAACGCCATCAGGTGATTGGTCTGGAGAACATATATAAACTGGGGCCCCGCACTGGAAATCCCACTTCCTTCTCTCTCTCCTAAACCCACCGAGGTGGGTGTTTCCGCCTCTGCCTCTTCCTTCGTGAGTGCCGTTTTCCTTCCCCATCTCGAGCACCATTGAGACCTCCCCCAGGGTCGTTGGCGGCGGGGGTCGATCCCCTCGCCGCCGCCGACGCGGCCCCCACACACCACACGCCCCCAAGAGCGCGAAGAGCCGAGGCAGCAAGAACCCGGCAACGGCGCTTACACCAGCCAATAGGTGTGTCTTCTATGCTTGTCAGCCGCCGCCCCGTTTCTAACGCACATTCACAGGCATCGAGTAGAGCGGCGGCACATACCCACGGAAAGGATGGAAATGCCTACCATAGTGGATGCCCGCACTGTGCGCACCGCGCTCCGGCGTCGCAGCAATCAGGCGTGGACCAACCCGCGGCCGTGCCGTCGGAAGGGTGGATGTGAGCTGGCCCACGACTCGCCAAATGCTCCATTGGTCATGAAGCAGTCGCCTGGCAAAAATCCGAAGCCAAACAGCCATAGCCCCTCCTCTGCCTCGGAGCGATCAGCAGTCATTCCTGGTGCGCCCATTTCTTTCTTTTTCATCGACGTGCGGCTGACAACTTCTCCTCCAGGCCGAACTCACCCGACTACGCCGCTTCGGCCGCATTGCCCTACCAAAACCATTCCGTAGTCAGTAGATAGTTCCCGGGGGTGGGTTCGCAACCCTCGTGCTCCCTTGCCGTGGGCCCCCAGGCTTGAGACGCTCGCGTCGACCAAAAGCATGTTAAAATTTGCTTGTTTACTTGTACTGTGTTGCTTTCCCTACTGCTCCCTTCCATGTCTTCTCTTGAGTCTTGAACCATCAGAAAATGCGAGGGTTTTGCGTTACGAGCCAGCTTAGTGCTCATTCAAGTAGATCTCAGCTGCACAAGTTCGAGGCGCCAAGCTCTTTCGCTGCCTCGCAGATGCGTATCGAGCGCGCCGGAGACAGAGGGAGCGGATCCGAACAGCGTGTATTCCAGGGTTCTACATTCACCATAGTGTACGCACAAACGAGCATCCGAAAACCCTTGCAAGTCCCAGCCGAATGGAAAACCCAAGGCGCCGATCGACACCATTTCAAGATGAGTTAGGGAGTCGTCCGCGTGTAACCGTACAGGATAGGACGAGTTTTGAGGACTGGGAAGTTGGTTGAGCTGACGTCGCAGTACGTATTGCACACACGACATTCTTGCTGTACGCGACGATCCGACTTCTGGACGAGGAGGGCGCTTCCACTGGTGTTGTATTTGGATCAAGGGTCACGCGATTGGGTTAGGGTTACGGCTTCCGCCTTCTTCCGAACCTCCAACTTCATCGTAACCAGTGGGATGGGACAGGTTCCTTCCCAGCCGCGGTCGAGGATAACAATCTTGACGGGAGCGAAATGAATACAGCACTTCAGCTTGACTTATTTATCTAATTTATCCAATAAATTTTCTACGTTCCCGTCAGCGAACCTAATTTTTGTGCAGCAAATCAGCTTTGCTGAACGGTCCGACGTGGGGCAACGGCGGTGTTTCGAGCTGTAGCATCGCCATAAAATCGTGGACAATATCCGCGGCGGCGATCCCTGTGATGTCGGCTGGTCCGATATTAGTCAACAGCGCGCAAGAGACGAGGAGGGAGACGAACCGTTATCATAGGCTGGCGCCACCTGAAACGAGGTGTCAGTTCTAAAGTTCCATGGAATGAGTGGTGTTTATTCTGACCTCGACGATGTCGGCCCCACTAACAAGGAGAAAGGGATCAGCGAAGGAAGAGGGATATAAGAGGAGACATACACGAAGTTCAAGCCCGAGAGGCCCCGAAGGATGCGCTTCACTTCACGTGTGGTCCATCCACCGGCTTCAGGCGTACCCGCTGGATGATGATAAATATTTCAGGTACTTGTGGGCACGATGTGGAGACTTACTCGCAGGAGCGAGGCCGGGGTCTGTGAAAAGCGTTGGAAAGACGGACGAGAATCAACAAGTCGAGACTTACCGACGACGTCAATATCCAAACTGGGGGTCAACGATCAGCCAAAATATAGCAGACAGGCGGAGACATGGTCGGATTTTCATACCTAAGATACACCGGGCTGTCCCCAATTCTCTGGCGGATCTTCTTGATCACCCGAGCAATCCCGTAGTCGTCTATGTCGTCGGTGCTGATGACTTGGAAGCCAACAGTGTCGTCGTGTTCAATGTCTTGTGCTCCCTAAACAACAGGAATTGAGTAAGCTCGCTGGGGGTCTCGAAAGTAAACTGACTGTCATCTTACACCGAATTCCGGCGTGAATGCTGGTGTTGGTCATGAGGTGTTCATCGGCGGCGATACTGAAAAAGGAACCGTGGGTAATTCTCTCCTGGCCTTTGGCGCCTGGCGGAGGGGCCCAGGTATCCAAATGCGCGTCAAAGTGGATGACGCTGAGGCAAATTTCAGTTCAATTCTTAGTTTGGGAAATGAAGTCTAGAACCTGACGGGCCCGTAGACTTTGTTCAGCGACCGTAAAATAGGAAGAACCTAGAATTGACTGCATTAGCGGGAGGCCACGCAGCGGGACTGACGCGAGACGAACGATAGTGTGGTCGCCGCCCAGGGTTATAAGTCTCGGATGCTCCTTGCCGTCTTTGGCAAAAGCAGCGGTGCGAGACTTGTAGGCCGACGTGACGCCACCCTGCACAGGGCGGGATAAAAGGGTTGAATAGGCCGCCTCCATTTGGTCGATTGCTTTGGCGTTGTCCGTAGCCGACAAGGGGATCTAATGCGAGTCGCGTCAATGTGATTTTGAGGGCTTCAGAGTAAACACACACATCCCCGCAGTCCAGAAACGCAGCACCCAAATCATACGGGCTCGTGCCCCATGTCAAGGTGTATCCGCGCGCGCTCTGTCTTCTCGACCCGGAACGAATGGCAAAGGGGCCGAACCGAGCGCCTGTGCGGATGTAAGTTCACGACCGCGTCCAAATTAAAGTCGCGTCGCTTGCCTGGACGGTAGGACGTAGTCGTGTCGAATGGCATTCCAATAATGCCGATATCGAACCGCGCTGCCCCATCGTCGAGACACCGGGTGTAGGGAAGGTGGGAGAAGCTGAGGGGCCCTGTATACCCCAGGTCTATCTGGGCGCCGTACTTGCTCGTCCACGGCTCTGCTGAGACGTCTACAACTTCGACGAGCCTGTCGAGGTCGGATTGCATTGGCTGTTGTTCATGGTGCAAGTGGGCGTTGGCGACCTGACTGAAAATTGCACAAAGCAGAACAGGAAACATGGCCGACAAATGGCAGAAAGGATCGACTACGCAGCGGCCCCCGCGAAGTTAAAGACATCTTGATTCTTGTTATCTGTTATCTTAGCTATCAATGGCTATCATCCAGGAACGGACTAGGGAACGGATGTGGATAAGATGTGGAGAATTTCAAGCCGAACCGCGGCCGACGAGATTGCTGGAGCCGATGAGGTAATATCGGCTTACTCTTGCAAATCATGTTCAACTTTCGAATCTATTCAAGTAACTCAACCACTCGTTAGAGCTCCTTGCCTGTGGCCCAAAATCTTTCATAAGTTAGTGCCTGACCCAAGAGGGACATATTTTCTGGGCAAACTTGAACGTCGGCCACTTGGATGGAAAATTGAAATCATCGCCTTTCTCCAAATTACTCGATTCACCATGTCTGTGTCTTCCGCAGCGGCTGGCTATACGAGAGTAGCGTAAGATCGACACTGCGCCAGAGTTGACCGACTCCAAGTCTCGCAGTACAAACTCAATGGACAAGGATTTGGACAAGGAGAAAGTTGACGTTGTCGACGATGGACGAGGAGCACGTTGCTGTCATCTACAAGGCAGAAGATGTTGCCATCCAGGTAAGCACACTTTTCTTTATTCGATTTTCTTTCAACCAATTCAATTCTTTCAACGCACGGTTCGCCAACAGCTTTCGCGGTTGTGCAACGATTAAATTTGGAGTAGGCTCAATCAAAACGCCTCGGTGTCGCAACTGTTCTGTCTCATTATTAGGTAGACTCGTTACCAGCCTGCCATACGGAAAACAGTAAATGTGGCAAGCACTATCGCCGTACAACAGTGCTTGCCACATTTGTTGTGTTCCGTAGGCCGGCCGGTGATTTGGGTACGTCCTTGGAGCCGCAATGCATAGTGAGCCATCCATTTGTAGTCTTTCTTGACCTCTATTCAACTCTATTTATGACGTCGCAATGCCCGGCCACGGCCACGGCTTTTGGCGTTATCTTAACCCCGGCCGTTCAACATCAAGTTTGCATTCCTGTGCCTTCTCTTCGCCCCACAAGTTCATTTTTTTCTGTTCTCAGGGAGGATACGGCCATTTCCGTCATGTCTCCACCTCAACGTTGCGACAGGGATGGACATCGCTGCTTTGGATCTATTCTACGACCTCAAGCTCAATGCTGCGGTCGCAGTGTTCCACATTTTTGCCACCCAAATGGTCGGGTACGGAATTCCAGGTGTCTGTGAGTAATTTTCTTTGACTATCGCCTTGTCCGAGACCAATATCCATCGCTAGTAGTGCGGGTGACATTCCTTGTGTATTGTATCCCACTTAGTGAGTCTTCCCGTTCCTATTGCTGAAAATTATTGACGTCAAATCCCCAGTGCATTATATCCCAACTACATCTCAATGCTCAATCTTTTCCAAAGCTTGCACTGGAGAGGCGCGCTCAATGCTAAGAAGTGTGGGGCCTTCTGAATTGTGGTCTGTTTGCCACTTGTTCGACTTCCTGCTTACGTAGCTGATTGTTCGAAAGGTCAGTCTCACCTCTACGTGTAATGAACGGGTTGCCACCTCATGCTAGACGTCCAGTACGACTATATCATGTCAGCCCCCTTGGATGGAGGAAGGTTTGTGCCGCTCAACTGAGACGTCCTGTAAACACTGGCTGACCCCCCGGGCAGTGATTGGCAATTAAAATTTAACCCTTAAGGACCCCGGTCGTTAAGCGTTATTAAGGCTTAAGGGTTAACCTTAAGGTCAGCGTTAAGGGCTTGATTCTATTTTAGGAAATACTTTCCTACGCTCCTTTTCTCCTCTGTGAGCCATCATATACTTGCAATGTACAATGCAGTAGTGGGGAAGAGCCGAATTTGGACCTGTGAATCCTTTATGTAGTGAAATTTCTCCATCCTCAGCTTTATTCCGCGGCATTCGCCAAATCCATTATTTTCATGCTGATTACCTCTAAAAAATCACTCCTTGCTTGATTCGACCACAAAGAGCTGTAAAATTTACCTTGTTCATTTGCAGGAGTTAGAACTGGGCCAGCCATTAATTGAGTCGGATTTTGTTGGGATCGGGGATTGCCGGTGGTCTGGGCCGACTCCGGCCCGGACCTTAAGGCTTAATGTTGGATGGCGTCGACCGTTAACCCTTATGTTAAGGTCTTGATAACCCTTAACGAGATTAAGGCCTTAAACCTTAAACCTCAAATTCCAGGCAAGTCATTCTCTTCATTCTCAGCCTCGCCGTCACATTTGGAGCGAGTGGTAAATCGGTAGACTTCCCTTTCTGGTACGCAACCACGCCGTTCCGCTGCTGGTGTTGATCTGATTCATGTTTCTGCGTGGTCAGTAAATTCTATCTTTCCCCTTGCCTCTGCCAACTGACATTTCATGTGAGTTAGGTAACCTAGATCCTAGTCAGCCGAGCGTAGATAGGTGTATGGCTACATAGTTTATTGAACTTCGTTCCGTCCATTTTTTTTAGTGGCGCTGCCACCTTGTACACACGACCAAACAATATTAATGTGGTTCAATTTTATGTTCGTTTTAAAGAAAAGTGCAAATTTCAACCTGAGGCCGGGTACGCATGTATCACTGCCACCATGGCATGCCTAATATGAACCAGACACAGTCGGCTACCTATCTAATACTAATAAAACATCCCCGAGGTATTACATATGTCGTCAAGACATATTTTTAAACGTGTAAGGACGAGGTAGTACTATACTTTTCATCCCTCTCTGCCAGGGAAGGGTTGCTAGGAACAAGCCGCCCAGCTGGAGATGACACGCGAACGACAGTCTCCTGCGTCCATGCCGCTCCCATCGCAACACGGAGAATAATTGCCTGTGGGGACAGGCTCACTACGCCGCCCCAGACGCCCGCGAAGGCCAAAGACTCGGGGATTTGTTTAGTATAGGTCGCCAGATATCCGACACCGAGAAGAGTGAAGGGCAGAGCCGATTCAACGAGGATAGCGAGAAGGCCGGTATATCTCTTCGTGACCGCCGGCCCAAGAACTTTGTCCGCTGCGGAACGCATTGAAAGGAGCCGCACAGCTATCATCGCGGTCACCAGGATGTTGAAGACAATGGTGAGAACTGTCGGGAGATGTCAACTCGTATTCCAACTGCGCACGCAAATCCAGAACGTACCAACCCAAGGGATACCAAAATTGACAGTCGTTCCATGAAAGATGTCGCCGCCCGGGAGCCCACTCTGGATAGTCATTGTAATTCCCATGGCTGAATTGCAGTCAGTTCTCCAATATATCAATCACCACAGAGAATGTCTCACCTATGGAGCCCAGATATAAGAGACACGGGAAGGCCATGGCCAAGGGAGAATGTCTCCAGAACACATAACACCGATAAAGCTGTGGCCCGTCGGCATCTCTACGCAGAATGTATCGTTCAGCACTCACCATGAGAGCGTCACCAAGGAAGTTTGCGGTTACGTCGGCGGCCGTGCCTAGCGTATTGTACCAAGCAGCGATGTTCTCCCCGAAAAACGCGACTGGGCCACCTTCGACGTCTCTGTGCTCTATCCACATGGCTTGCCCAAAGAAGCTGAAGAACATGCTCGGTCAGTCGTCTGAGGAAACATGTAAAATTTAGATAGGCACAAATTGCACGAGAGCGCGAATGTGATCAAGACCATCATGGCTGCCGAGTATCCGATGTAGAACATTTTGGACTTGCGGCTTCCAGGGCCAACGGTGAGATAGTAGACAGATTGGAAGAACATCGAGATCTGGATCCCTAGAAACTATGATGTCAGTCTTACTGTTACTTGTACTAGCAAGAGAAAGTCACCGTAGATAATAGCGAAGAAAGCATTTCCGATATACCACGAGCGCTCAAGTGGCAACGCTTGATCACTCATTCTGAAAGGTTGGTTATGCGGGGGAATTTGTAGGGAGAAGACTGGTTGAAAAAGAGAAAATGGCAATGCGAGCTTATATATGTCAGTTCGGCGCGCTGCCATATTCAGCGGGTTACCGATAGCTCTGGCGGACATGAGAGCCAGGCACACAAAACATAGAGCCCGGTGGCGCTGTTAACGTTATTACATTAGGCGATATTGGGTAACTGGTAACTGAACGGTGTTGAACTGGGATCTGTTCGAGATCAAAGTTGGTATGGGCTTTGTAGCCCAGGTATTGTCTAAAGAGGGTAAATGAAGTGGTGCGAGAAGAAAGTGTGTTAATGTAGCGACAATGCGGATTTAAACACAGAATACACGATCCAAAATGTAGTTGAGAGTGCATAGCGACGCTAGACATGTTGTCAGTTTGGAATAACTCGATAAGCCGGAATTTGGTACCTGAGACTGGATTACTTACTGTTACTACACGCCGGTGAGGATGGTTCCCAGACGATGAGGGCTTAACTCTGGAGTGGAGGTGAGTCTCGCCGCTCGCGTTGACCATACAAAAAAGGGATCAATCACCCATGTCAGGACTGGCCGGTGACGCTTCAGACCCGTCGTGACCTACAACGAGATTGAGTAATTAGCTTAGGGATAAAGGGGGATAACACAAGGGGATAACACACCTTCCAGCGGCACAGCCATTGCCATTACCATTGCCAGCAGAGCAAATGTAAGTCTGAGAGGATTCATGGTGGTGATTTGTCCTCGATACTTCACGGGGAGATCAGACACAGTGCGTGGTATATAAGGGCAGGTGAGAGAAGCACAGAAGCTCAAGAAGAAGGTCCAGTGGGGTCGGAGTGGTAGTAACAAATAACAGTGTGTTCCCATGACAGCGGTAAATCACGTCGAGCCTGAGATTAGATCCTTTCGACACGGCGAAGCATGCGGATGCAGAGGCAAATGATCAGTATCCGGGGCATGAGAAATTTCCACGAGGGGGCGGCGTTTGGTCGCATCTCGGAAGGAGAAGATGTTGGGTAGAAAAATTCTGAGCTGCTGGATTGGGTCCTTTAACGAGGTGATCGTTTCGTAGGGATGCAAAATCCGCAGCCCTACCCTGGCACATAGATTCGCGTGCATGTGATGCTCATAGAAGTCGCCAATGTTGGAGGCCTGGGAGTTTGAGCCGTGCGTCTATTCCGACTGCTGGACTGGTCAGCGAATGTTTATTAGTAAATGGAGTTTGCAGGGTTGAGAAGGCACAATACAATTCATACACACATGGTCTGATCCTTCTACCAAACTTACCAGTGAATCACACGATAAGAGCAGATTAAACCACAGTGTGTAGAGAGGTCTTCCCACAGCGATACGAATCGTTCCAGTCGTGGCTACCTTGGAAATGACGGAGCTACCCGTGAGGAGCGACCAGTTCTGGGCCAAAATTCCGTGGGCGTTCCTCAGGCCCACTAGGGCATTCGGAAGCACACGACGCCAAATGGTCGGGTGAGAAGAAGCGTATCAGATTGATGCATCGATTTTTAAGAGGGTATACCGACGTGTACAGAATGGCGAAGGCAAAGAAGCGACGTCGATTTTTGTCGACGTTACGGCTTGAGGTAGGCGTCAGAAATGTGATTTTTCTGTTCACGGGATGCAGGGTCGAGACCTGGTCGGGACTAGCCACCGGGCCAGCAAGTTTTCAGTATCGCCCTCAATATCGGGGACCAGAAGTTTTCCTAGGATGAGCAGAACATGCCGCCTTGGGCCGACGAATCACCGTAGTAGGGATGTTTTATAACAGCGTCAAGTAGCTTGGCAGAGATGAGGCGCGCGGGTCAGTCGGGGCCTGGATTTTAGACATTGTCGACGGAGCGTGTCGGTCATCAAACATTTGCAACACAACCGCGGATGAGAGATCGGAGGAGTGAGGTCATCCTCGAGCCTAGTCAAAGCACTAGGTTCGAGGATGGCCGCAAGCGCACCAGAAAACGAGCAACGTCGCCGAAGCTCGTAGATTCAGCGCGATCCAGGCTGAATCTGTTAGTTTCAGCTGCATTCTGCTGAATCCTTATGTTTCGGCGACGTTATGCTCGGGTTGAGATCTGAGAGTACTCAGTGAAGGACAAAAAGACAAAAAAGACAAAGCTGATGCTGCCAAAGTCCTCGGATCACACCGAGCCGGTGGCAGTGCTTCGTGTTCAAGTTTGCTCATCAAAGTCCAAAACTTTGTACGCAGTACTATACAATCCTTCGAATTCAAAATAAATACTCCCAAGAGGTGCTACAGATTATTTAAACATCGTCGAATTCAGAAGTCGATTTTTGAGTCACGAAAACGCGAGTGGTGCCAGTGGAGTCCGCCAGGGACTCCTTTCCGAAAGTCCTGAGAGGTGTGCCCTGACTCTTGTTGTACGCGCTGGAGTCCGTGAACAAAACGGTGGTGTTAGCGGTATTGTGTTGAGTGACTGTCTTCTTCGACCATGCTGAGCCCATAGCGACGCGCAGGATGATGGCTTGTGGCGACAGCGACTGGTGGTCACAAGTCAGAAGTAAGATCTAGGGAAGACGTTGGGGCCATACCACGAAGCAGCCCCAAACATCGGCAAACGCAAGAGATTCTGTTGGGGTTCAAAAACGTTAGTGGAGGTTCAAACTTTCAGCAATATTACTTCACCTGAATCGGCCCTGACGTAGGTGACGAGGTAGCCGATGCCTAATAGTGTGAAGGGCAGCGCTGACTCGACGAGGATGGCGATGACGCCAATGTATACGTCTGCGCGCTCCTTGGAGAGAACCCTCCGCATGCCACGGCTGATTTTAAAGAGACGGATGGTGATCATCGAGGTAGTTATAACATTGAATGTGATCGTCAGCACTGGAAAAAAAAAGGATCAGAAAAATATAACATTGCAATGAAAATCTGGGACTAACCCAGCCACGGAATCCCAAAGTTGACGGCAGTCCCGTGGAAAATGTCTCCTCCCGGGAGCCCGCTTTGAATGGTCATGACAATGCCCATGCCTGGGTCACGGTGAGATCCAACAACTAAAGGAGGGGCAAAGTATACTTACATGTAGACGCCAGGAAAAGGAGAGCAGGAAATGCAATAACCCAGAGGGTGGTACCGGTGTAGAACACATAGAGTCGGTATAGCTGCAAAGTGACGAGGCGTCAGTTGAAATCAGAATAGGCGTTTTCCACATACCATGAGGCCGTCACCAAGCACATTTGCAGTTACGTCCGAAGCGGTACCAAAAGTGTTGTACCAGGCCGCGATATTGTCGGAGAAATAGGCCACTGGACCACCCTCGACGTCTCTGTGCTCTATCCACATTTGCTGAGGGAGGCATTGAGCTCGAAATAATGCAGGCGCGTCTAAAAGACTTGCCTGGCCGAAGAAGAGGTTGCACGACAGGGCAATAGTGATGAGAACAAGGAGCGTGGCGCTGTATGCGATGTAAATATTTCTAGACTTGTCTGCCTTCGGACTGGTCGACAGAAAATAGGCAGACATGAAGAACATGCATAGCTCTATACCTGAGGAATACGATGAACGAAGACTTAGCCCAAGTGCGGGGTGGACGGCGCGACTGCCACTGACCATAGAGGATAGCAAAGATCGCGTTGCCGATGTACCAGGAGCGTTCAAGAGGAAATACCTGGTCACCCATTGTCGCTCTCTCAAGTCGGGCTCGAAGACTTAATGGTCGAGTGCCCAAAAGACATGTATTTATGCAGTTGGGCGCCAACGAAATATAACCGCAAGCGGAAAGAAGTCGGTTTCTCGCGAAAAGTTTGCCTAGAACACCCTTCCATCTCGCGTTCCTAGCAGAACCGGAAGAAGGGTCGACAAATCTCTATGGCCGGATCCTTTCTGAGTCGGTGAACCTACTTGCGACGGTGGACTTAATAAAATGCCGACCCTTGTACTGTCTTAGATCAGCCGGGTGCTTTCCATGAATTGGAGCTTCTAATCGGAAAAATGCCAGATCAAGGGTTAGTATGGCGATGCGGTGGGAAGGCGGTGCCGTTTTTGTACAGTTTCTGAACCCAGAACGTTGCGGAGCTCCTTCTGCGGACTCTTGAAAATGAGAGTTACGCTACGGGTTCTTCGGATCTCTCCATACAACCCAGACCTGTTTGTCAAAGAGTGAAAGCCCATTCCAATCGGCATATCCCAGGGCGAGCATGTGACGAAGAAAGTCCTGGGTCACCGCGGACGATCTTGGACGGCGACCGTGGATGGAATCTCCGGGCATACCCAATGACCTGGGAGCGCTGGGCGTGTATCCAGAGCATGTGTTGTCCTCCCAGGGCCCGGAGAATGGGAAGACAGCGCCTAGTAAGCAGCCCAGATGGAGATAGAAGACTTGGACGGGAAAGTAACGGGCACTGCGGCGACGGACTTTGCACTGAAACACATCCTACCACCAATCTTTTGATACCGAGGATGATTTGAGTTGCTAACTCTGCCGCAGGGAGTTTCTAGAGAGAAAAAACACAGAGTGAGGTCGCAGAGAGAGTGAGAGCTGTGAGAGCGCCGCCGGTTCGCTTGAAGGACCGACATGTGACATGTGATGTCACATCGTCGCCGGACCTGCGCTTAGTGCTCGGATCTGAATCCTTATGAACCCAGACAACTTGAAGGACCCCTCCGGCGTGGGTCTACTTCGACTACCAAACGAAATCCTTCTCGAAATTTTCCAGCAGCTGGATTCTGGCGACCCGGGGATCTTGGCCATCTCTACGTTGTGTAAACGCCTCCACTATGTCGCTCTACCCATTTATCTCGCAGCGCATGGGATTCCTGACGCTTCAGCGTTGGCTTCTCAGGAGCTCATTCTCAGTCCTACCCAGCTCGACATCCTGGCCGCGCTACAGACGTCACTCTTCATCCATTCACTAAAGCATATTTCCTGCTCCTTCTCTTTAAATAGTGCCCGTCGCGATTACTCTACTCGAGATGTGGACAATTTTCTCGGTCATATCAGGAGACTTGCTGCCTTCTTGTCCATCCTGCAAGGGGTAGACCAGGTCACTTTGAATTTCAAAGACGTCAATTTTTGGGCCATGGACGAAAGCCTCAGCATACTGGAGGCGTGGGCTCCTACAGCTTCTACACTTTTGGATGTCGTGCTAGAAAAGGGCTGCACAACGCTTAATGTCGAAGGGGGCATGTTTATTGTGCATCCGTCCCAGTTTCCGTTGAAACCGGGCCCAAAGGTCATCGCCAAACGCCGGTCCGTAATATTCGACGTCGGCCGCAGAATCGGGAGCGCGTTCGCAGGCAGATCCGATACTCAGAAAATTCCCGAGTCCGGGAAGTCGCGAGCGGCACTCAGGACATTTAACATACGATCCAGAGTGCTTCTCCTACATCCTTGTTACAGTTGGACGATGACCGCTCTGAACACCTCCCCTAATCTCGTCTCCCTCTCCATCCGCGTGGATATCCCTGAGCGGAGCTGGGACGAAATCTTGTCCAATATCCACGTCCCCACGCTTGAAAACCTCACCATCGACCTCCGCTGCAGAATCAGGGCTGCGACCTTTGATCAATTTCTTGCGCGGCATCCGCGCGTGAGCACTCTGAGCTTGGGACGTGACCTGCTTCCTCTGACGGAAGAAGGTGTGGCGTCCAATGGACGTCTTCCAAACCTCCGCCACCTCTTCGCTTCTCCAACATACGTCCGCTTCCTTATGATCAACCAATGCGCACCCACCATGCAGACTCTCCGCCTACTCGTGAAAGTCGCGTCCAACGCGATCTTCAAGGCCGCCGAGATAAACGACGTCCTTGCGCTGTGTCACCCGCGCATGGAGCGCGTACACCTCACCCTCGTCATCATCGTCGACTACGTGTCCTCGCACTGGACGGGCTTCTTCCCGGACGAGGAAACCGTCCCGCGGAAGAACCGTCCGCCAGACTCTCTTCAATACGCGCGCGTGTTGGAGCTGGTCTCGACCTGTCCCAGCGATGCGTTCGAGACGCTGGCCCTGCGTTTACTGCCCTCATTTCCAGCCCTGTACGCGCTCTCATTTTCCCATTGCTTGGGCAAAGGCTCAGACGCCGCTGCCTTCGTTTCCCGTGTCAAACAGGCGTGTCCCCAGATAGAGCGGGTTACGCTCGATGACGAGACATACGATGCGGTGTCCTGAGATTGTCCAGACAGTAAGATTGTTTCTATCAGAGTCCTTCCTACTTCTGATCTTTCTGAACGTCGCAGGTTCGCAGTGATCATAAAAACTTTATCGCAGTTCGCATCGACATCGAGGAATACCTATATATGGTTGCCTACCCTGGGTGATCGACCAGATACTCACATGGGGCGTGTTCGGGTGCTGAGCCTGGACTGCCGTAGTACCTTTTCCCTTCTGTTGCTTCCATCTCTCGACGGAGTTCTCCAGAGGATCAGCAACCTGGGACTAATCTTTCCAGTTCGTTCTTCGCACGCACATCATCTTCAGGCACGGCGGCGCAGAATTGGCCAAGCCTGTAACTATATGCACTAAAATAACACCTAGCCATGTGCATGGGCGCGCAGAAGTAGAAGCTCCGAGCCAAGTTTGCAATGATCTACCTCAGGTTGACGAAAAGAGCTTAATAAAGTGGTTGCTGGGTTGCGGGTGTATTTGCTTCACATATTGGGAGTTGCATGACCGCCGATGAGTAGCCAGTCATTCAGGTGCGAGTTATTTACAGCGAGTTGTAAAGTAAGTAAGCATCCAACTGCAACCGCCCTGCAAATTCTGAAGATCCCCTATCAATTCATAAGGCCCTCCGGGCACCCCTGGTACCTCTTAGAGACTTAGCTACATACCCTAAGCGAAAGGCCTAGAGTGAGGTCTCTGAACTAACGGCATGATCGAGAAAAACATTAGTGCTTTCTGAGGCGCCGGAAAAGGAAACGGTCTAGACCCCGGTCTCGGAACTTACCGCACGATCGAGAAAAATACATTAGCGCTTTCCGAGGCGCTGGAAAAGGAAACGGTCTAGACCGCGTTCTCGGAACTTACCGCACGATCGAGAAAAATACATTAGCGCTTTCTGGGGCGCCGGAAAAGGAAACGGTCTAGACCGCGTTCTCGGAACTTACCGCACGATCGAGAAAAATACATTAGCGCTTTTTGAAGCGCCGGAAAAGGGAAGGGCCTAGGCCGCGGTCTCGGATCACAAGATCATAGATAACGTGATATCTGACTTTGGGAATTTTTGGACGTAGACCTGGTCCCTAAATCGGTACCAGGAACACCGGTGCCCGAGATCTACATACAGTCTTAAAAGTGGCGAGCTCATCGAAGGTTCAGAAGTTGTGGTGTGGTGGTAGTACATTATTGCGAACTAAGGTGGCGAGGCACGAGCCGCCTTAGTGTAAGACGCGCCTTAAGTTAACTTAAAGGGCCTTGAGATTATATCATCTGAATACACGTGACTCTTCCTTTTTTTTTTTTTTTTTTTTTTTTGTATCTGCATTTATATACCGCAACAAGTAAACACTTAGTACTAAGACGCGGTGCCCTACGGAGTAGTAAAATACGCCGCAAGGCAAATAGGTGGTGGAGATGAAGCGGAAGTAAATAAAAGGTGGTTTGTATAGTATAGTTTTGGAGTTGAAGGTGGTAAAGGTAAGTCGATGTGGTGGGGCAAAGGAAGAAGCAGACAGAAGAGGATAAATCAGCGCTGTACAACAAAGAGGTTAGTATCATACGCGTGGTACCCTCCTCAACGCGAGCCTTTTTTTGGGTTGTACACTGATACGCGGCAGTGCGATCCGTAAAGGAATACCCCTTCCCAAAGGAACCGACGCGCAACATCGATGTTCAAGAGCATGAGCATCAGGGAGGTCTCTTGCGGGACCCCCTGTCGCAATCCCTCCCGACGCTTTTGCAAGCCCTTGATTGAGCATAAGTCTCGAACACCCATCACGTCCGCGAGAGCCCTAATGCCCTCGTTGGACCAGCGAAGCTCCTCCACCAGCGAGCGGCTGGTAGAGGTAGTGGTGACAGGGACATGGTGGATGACAACACGCTGCCACGGTTTATCCAGATGGAACCGCGGCCGGTCGCGTTCCTGCAGTGCAAAGTAGGACCGGACCATGCCCCATATTGTCTGCTCGTGCTCCCGGAGTTGCACGGCAGTGTACGGGTTTTGCGTGTGCAGGATCAGGTTACCCCCGCGGGATCGGTTGACACCCCTCAGTTTTGAGGCGCCATTGAGCGCCTCGTTGAGGCTGTCACGAAATTGCTGCGGGTCGGGGATGGACTTGATGACGGACGAGTTAGCGAACCGAAGGATGAGCCGCTGGGGCGCCGAGCGAGATGTTGTCGGGGGAGGGGGAGGAGCCTTGTCGGGTAGGCGTGGCTTCTGTGGTGGTTTCTTAGTCGGGGGTTTCGTCGCCGGTCCCCCCAGAGCCGGCGGAGGTGTGGCAGCCTTGGCTGCAGTCGCATAGGTAGGGTTCGTTCTAGCTGCTTCAACCGGGGCAGTGGGCGGGGGTGTGGGTATCGTGATTGTTTGGTCGGCGGTGGTGGGAGGTATAGATGTCGGGTAGAATACCCTTTGCAGCTCGTCGGCCATCAGCCTGAGGTGCAAAATCTCCTCGAACAGTCGTGGTATGCCGTAGGGGGCAAGCACCCTTACCGGCTTGTGTCCCTCCGGGCGAGGGGAACAGAGGTGGTCGACGTCGGCCATAAGTGACTTCACGCCGTCTACCACCTTTTTTCTGCCCTCCCCCCATGAACAGGGCGACGTGCTGTTTGGTGTAGGTCCAGGTCGGGCTGTCGTAGTGCGTGATTCTGCAGGGGCAGTCCTCACTGGCGTGGGCGTGTTGGGCGTAGAGGGCCGAGGAGAACCTGCACCTGCGGGATCATCCGGGTCGGACCGTCCTCTTTTCACGATTCGGTCGGTGGTCGGGGACTGGGTGGTCGGGGACTGGGTGATGAGGGCTGAGGTAGAGGGCCCCGAGCCTTTCGAGGGTGTGGTAAGCTCTGCAGACGCAGAGGTGCCAGGGGGGGAGTCCGAAGCCGGACGCTTCGCCCCATTTTTGTTGTTGGTGGTTGAGAACAAACGTGACATCGACGTGACTCTTCCATCGGCTCTTCCTCGCGTCGCGTACCCTCCTCGAGCCTCCGTACATCCTTTCGGCGCTCTACGCACCTCATTTTTTCGTGTCCCACCCACCCAGTCCCTTCACGCCGACGCTTGGGCTGTGAGGTCGCATCCTCCTCCCAAGACTGTTTGATCCCACTGCGTACCGGGTTTGGGCCCGCTCATCCGCTTATCCCGATTCCCTTGCCTCTGCCCTATCGAGAGCGCAGCAGCCCAGCGAATCGGCCGCGGAGTGGCCCAGCCCGACCGCAAACACACTCACAGATCCTCTCGCACATTAGTATTACCAGCGGCCGAAGGCCGCCGATCCCATCCGCATACCGAGTCGGCCGAAGGCCGTATCATACCATTTTATATCACATACATGCGCGGTAGCTGCGTCTACCTTATTATGATCCTGAGTCTTATCCGGCCTGGTTAATTATAAATAATCGTTGGCTTTTCTTTGGCTTTCCTTAGGCATCGGTAAGGAGACCGCCGAGCTCTGGATACTTTCATTTTCTGCTTACTGCAAATGCAATCATGGTGCCGGCTTGCCCGCGGCCAAGCCGCAGCACTGTCAATGAGCACATGAATGCTGAGATAGCTTGATTAGGAATTTCCTCGTCCCGTTCTAAGGTTATTTCCATGGCCAAGGGCGAAACGATCATACCGCGCTCAAGCCGCCCCAGGGTTCGAAACTATCGAATCCTCGGCGCGACGCTATTACTCTGTCTGCTATATCTATACCGCCCTTTGCACTTCTCCTTCTCACCCTCCGTCGCTCCTTCGCCGGCACGCGCGTCCGCTATTTCGCGATGCCATGCCTTGCAAATGAAGCCTGGGCCGCCAGAGGATTTCCATGAACGCAGCGAGTCAGACCGCTTCGTACCCGGTACGAGCCCGCATCTTATCAAAAATGCAAAAATGGTGCGTGCGCCGCCGTTCGAGACGCGTCGGCCTTGTTAACTGAGAGACAATCCAGTGGACGGGGGCCAGCAACGGCACCGAAGTCTTCAGCGGCGATATTTTGATCGACAAAGGTCTGATCAAGGGCGTCGGGCACTTTGGAAGCGCGGCGTTGCTCAAGGCGTATGGGGCGGACCTTGTCGTCGTCGACGCGAAGGGCGCGTGGGTCACACCCGGGATCGTCGACCTCCACTCGCACATGGGAAATTACGCCTCACCGGGACTGGAGGGCGCGAGCGATGGCAATTCGCACAAGGGCACCATCCAGCCGTGGCTGCGCAGTCTCGACGCGCTGAACACCCACGACGACGCTTATCCGCTGTCCATTGCGGGTGGCGTCACGACTGCCCTGGTACTTCCAGGGTCGGGCGACGCCATCGGTGAGGTTTTTGATCACGCTTGCGTCTGAGCATTCGTTGACGCGAGAGATAGGTGGCCAGGCATTCGTTATCAAGCTTCGGAAGACCGCGGAGCGCTCCTCGACATCCATGGTCTTGGAGCCGCCGTACACGGCCAACTCGTCTTTCCCCGATCCCACCCGTCCCCCCAGATGGCGGCACATGAAGTACGCGTCTTAAAACCTAAAATACCAAATGGCCCTATTGACCAGCCACGCAGACATGCCTGTGGTACGTGAATTTTACTGTCCCCTTCCCTCCCGCTGAGCCCCCGGTTATTAAAGGCGAGAACCCGAGTGCGTACACACACATTTCCTCCGCCTCTTACTTGCATATATTGACCGTCTCTAGGCGGCTGGTATGATAACACTCGCATGGACACGATATGGGCCTTCCGCGAAGCGTCAGTCTTTTCATTTCATCAGCAACTGCTCGTAACATTCTGTGCGTAGATATAACAAGGCCAGCCAGATCAAAAAGCAGCAGGACGAGTACTGCTCCAAAGCTCTCGCGAACGAGTGGGAAGGGCTGGGAGAGTTCCCGGAGAACCTCCAATGGGAGGCGCTCGTTGATGTGGTGCGAGGCAGGGTGAAGGTATGCTACAAGGAAGTTTCCTCGAATGTCGGCTGACATGCGCTAGGTTAATATCCACTGCTACGAGGGAGTGGACTTTGACGGCATCGTCCGCGTTCGTGGATCGTGCTGCCGCAGGCTGTTATCTCTTCTGACACGCCCCGCAGCTCTCGAACGAGTTCAAGTTCCCCGTCGCGGCATTCCACCACGCCCACGAAGCGTACCTCGTCCCGGATCTGATCAAAAAGACCTACGGTGCGCGCCCCCGTGTGCTGCTCGTTCCTCGCTGACCTTACAGCGCAGGCCCGACCCCCGCAATCGCGATTTTCGCCACCAACGCACGGTACACGCCGTCGTTCTCGCTTGCTCCAAATAATAACCACAACGCTTTGACTCAGGTACAAGCGGGAGGCGTACCGCGGGTCCGAGTTCGCGCCGCGGATCCTCGCCGACAACGGGATGACGGTCATCATGAAGGTCGCGCTGACACGCATTTTCTCTTGTGTGCAAACTGACATGACCTGCTGCAGAGCGACCATCCAGTGCTCAACTCGCGGTACCTGTTGTACGAGGCGCAGCAGGCGTACTTCTATGGCTTGCCGGAAAACCTGGCGGCAAGTCGCTCTCCACTCCAATTCTCTTGCGACTTACCTTTGCCGTAGATTGCGGCGGTGACGCGGAACCCCGCCGAGGCCATGGGCATGGGCCACCGAGTTGGATACATTAAGGAGGGTGAGGGCCGCAATAAATTATCTCTTGCGCACTCATACTAATATATCACGTCAGGATGGGATGCTGGTACGTTACGCCTGCCACTCGCAGGATTTTTCGCCGACGTTAATTCGCGGGACAGACCTTGTCATCTGGGACTCACACCCACTGGCTCTCGGCGCGACGCCGATGCAGGTGTTCATCGACGGGATCCCGCAGCTTGAAAACGTGCATGGCGCGCAGAAGCCCGCTTCGTTTCAGCGTGCTCCAACTGTCCCCGACTTCGACAAGGAGGCACAGGAGACGGTCGAGCACGAGGGCCTCCCGCCGCTCGAACCCACCACCGTCGCCACGCGGCGCGTCGTCTTTGTCAACGTGCGCTCCGTCTTGAGCCCGGGGCCCTCCGGCCTCGAGCAGCTCTACGAGGACAGCCCCAGCGCGCCCGGGACGGTGGTGGTGGCGGAGGAGGGGCGTATCGCTTGCGTCGGGGCGTGCTCCATGGACGTCGCAGGCGCGACTGTGATCGACCTGCAGGGCGGATCAATTTCGCCCGGGCTTGTGTCCTTCGGCTCGCCTTTGGGCTTAGAGCACATCGCGCAAGAGGACTCAACCAATGATGGCGTGATATACGATGCGCTCTCGCCGAACGGCGTCCCAGAGATAGTGGGAGGTGACGGTGCAATTATACGCGCTGCGGACGGGCTGCTCTTCCGCACCCGGGATGCCTTGTACGTCCATCGCTTTTATTCTCGATGGTGTTTCATCGATCGACAGACTCGCATACCGTTCTGGGGTGACATCTGCCATCGTCGCACCGACTTCGTTCAGCACCTTGGGCGGCCTGGGCGTGTCGTTCTCGCTCGGTGCGGCGCACAAACTGGAGCGCGGCGCCGTCTTGCAGGAGGTCACTGGCGTACACATGATGGTACTGCAATCCCTCCCCGGCGTAAGTGTCAGCACGCAAATTGCACTCCTCCGGAGGCTGCTACTGCGTCCCGTCGATGGACCATCGAAAATTTGGTTCAACAAGGTGACCGAGGTACGATTCCATCATCTCTGGTCTGCTCAGGCTTCCCTAACAATATTATGTAGGGCGAAGTACCGTTAGTCGTGGAGGCACATAACGCCGACATCATTGCGACCCTGATCTTGCTGAAGAGGGAGGTGGAGCACGCCAAGGGGCGGACGATTCAAATGACCATCACAGGCGCTTCCGAAGCTCATCTGCTTGCCAAAGAACTTGGCGAGGCCGGCGTCGGCATTATCCTCAATCCAGTGAGACCTTTCCCGGCCGTGTGGGAAGCCCGTCGAATGTAAGTTACGGTCCCCCGCGTGTAATTACGCTACTGACACGCAAATCCTTGTAGCCTCCCCGGTCCACCTCTTACAGCGCACACACCCATATCCGCCCTCGTGGCCCACAACGTCACCGTCGGCTTTGGCGTGACGGAAATATGGGACGCGCGCAACGCGCGCTTTGAAATCGCATGGGTGCGCTCATTCCGCCCTGTCCTCCTTTCAATTCCGCTTAACTGAAATAGGCGTCATTGGCAACCGGCGGGAAGATGTCCAAGGCGGAGGTACTGGCCCTGGGCTCGACCAATGTTGCCAAGCTGCTCGGTGCCAAAGCCCCAACGAAATTTAGCCAAGACTTGGTTGCTACTCGGGGCGGGGATTTGCTCAGTTTCAACTCGAAAGTTGTGGCTGTCCTTTCCCCCGGTCGCGGCTTGGTTGATTTGTTGTAAATTAAAAGCCCGGCATTGTTATTCGTTGTTTGATGGGTCTCGGTCCGCGCTCGCCGCTTCCTCAGTCCTGACTCGAGGATAGTATTGCATTGCTTGTCTCCACGTGATCGCGACATCCGCTCCAGTCGGTTCTCATTTTTTTTTGATCCCGCTCTTTAACTTTGCGGCGTTCCGGTTGATGCTCGGTGACCTTCAAATGACTCGGAATCGAGGACTGCATATAAGTATAGACTTTGGACGTCTAACAAGAATCATCGTGATTCAGCTGAACGAAAAGCAATGGCCGTCCTACGAGCCGCTACTCCCTCAGACATTCCCGCTCTCGCCGACACATTTATCTGCGCAGTAAATCTATCCATCCCAGGACGCAAATTGGGCGAGGAATTCTACGATCTGGAACGAGACATCTCCCCAGGAGAGCCTGGTGTTTCGTCCCCGGGAAAGCTGTGGACGCGGTTCCACGAGCAGTTCTCGAAAGAGCACGTCTGGCTCGCGGAGGCAGATGGAAGGGTGGCGGGGTACATTGCGTGGTATGACCCGACATGGAGTGGCGATTCGGGGTACAGGCCAGGAGAGGTAAGCAACGGATTAACGAGCATTGAGAATATAACTTGAAGTCACAGATCACCTACTTGTTTGTCCACCCTTCATTTCACATGGGCGGGATAGGGACCATGCTGTTAAACCACGCAAAACAAAAAGTCGCAGTATGCGCGAATAATATGACCGGCATAGGTGGCGAGGTGCTTATGGAGGTGCGATGTTTTGCAAAGAATCCAGGTGGATTGAAATTCTACGAGCGAGGGGGATTTGTGAGGAAGCAAGGCGCTGATGAGTTCTACGAGAGGGTGCAGGAATACCTAGCGGTGATGGTGTTGTTGAAATAGTATGAATATCTACTACCAGACGTCTACCAGTCCCCGACTGGGCGATAACACCGCAACCACCTTGGAGCCGAAGTCCAATAAATCTCCGCCCATCGTGGCCACCATATCACCTTGCTCGTGTTGGAGTAAACTTTCCCCGGTCAAGAGCTTCACGATGTTGGTAGATCCCAACGCCAGCACCTGCGCCTTGGACATGGTCCCGCCGGCGGCCAGAGAAGCCTGATGTCACGTTAGGATGGTCACTTTGACTTGTCAGAACAACAGACGCGCTCACCCAGGCGATGTCAAAGCGCGTATTACGCGCATCCCATATTTCCATCACGCCAACGCCGACAGTAACATTATATGCCATGAGAGCCGATATAGGGGTGTCCTCCGTAAGAGGTGGACCAGCCAGGCTAAAGATTGCGCCTCAGTCGAATGTGCTGACGGTGACATACGGAACTTACATTCGACGATCTTCCCACATGTAAGGGAAAGACCGGGCTGGATTCAGAATGACACCAACGCTGGCCTCGCCGATTTCTTTAGCAAGCAGATGCGCTTCAGCGGCGCCGGTGATTGTCATTTGGATCGTGCGCCCCTTGGCATGCTCCACCTCCCTCTTCAGTAAGATAAGGCTCGCAATGATGTCGGCGCTGTGGGCCTCCACGACTAGCGGTACTTCGCCCTACAGAAGATTGTTAAGGTAAGTTGACTAAGAAGCGATTGAATCATACATCGGTCACTTTATTGAACCAGACCTTCGATGGACCATCGACGGGACGCAGTAGCAGCCTCCGGAGGAGTGCAATCTGCGTGCTCACACTCAGGCCGGGGAGGGATTGCAGCACCTTCATGTGCACGCCGGTGACCTCCTGCAAGATGGCGCCGCGCTCCAGTCCGTGCGCCGCACCGAGTGAGAACGACACACCCAGCCCGCCAAAGGCGCCGTACGAAGTCGGTGCGACGATGGCAGATGTGACCCCAGAGCGGTATGCGAGTCTGTCGATCGATTAAACACGGTCAAAAATTGACGCAATGAACGTACAAGGCATCTCGAGTGCGGAAGAGCAGCCCGTCCACAGCGCGGATAATTGCCCCGTCCCCTCCCACTATCTCTGGCACGCCGTTCCGCGACAGCGGGTCGTATATCACGCCATCATTAGTTGAATCCTCTTGCGCGATGTGCTCTAAGCCCAAAGGCGAGCCGAAGGACACAAGCCCGGGCGAAATGGATCCACCATGTAGGTCTATGACAGTCGCGTCTGCGACGTCCAGGGAGCACACTCCGGCGCAAGTGATCCGTCCGTCCTTCGCAACCACCATGCCAAGCGTGCTGTCACCCGCGGCCGAGAATAGCTGCTCGACACCGGAGACGGCGTGCGTGAAGACAGATCGTACGTTGACGAAGATGACCGAGCGTGTTGTGGCGGCCGTGGGCTCGAGCGGAGGGAGGCCTTCGTACTTTACAGCCTCCTGCGCTTCTTTGTCAAAGTTGGGGACAGGGGGAGTGTGTTGGAACGTGTCAGGTTTCTCCACGACGTGCACGTCTGAAAGTTGGGGGATCCCATCAATGAAAACTTGGCTGGGAGTCGCGCCCAACGCGAGGGGGTGCGAATCCCATATAACGAGGTCTAGACTAGCTGGTCAGAAAGGAATGTTGATTTATTTTATCGAGCTCAACCGCACCGGCATCCCAACCTAATTGCGTAGAATGAGCCACAGAAGCGGGGGCACGTTGAACAAAAAAGCACCTTCTTTGATATGCCCTATCCTGTGCGCCATGCCCATGACCTCAGCGGAATTGCTCGTTACCGAAGCAAGCTGGACGAGGTCATGATGAGTAAATACTGCGTCCGTAACTAGGACGAGAACAGGCCCACCGCAAGGTTCTCCGGCAACCCGTAAAAGTAAGCTTGTTGTGCCTCATACATTAGATACCGAGAGTTCATGACGGGATGGTCACTCTGGAAGTTTAGATCTAAACATTTACTATAAACCGGGGAGAAGAACGAACAACCTTCATGAGGACAGTAAACCCATGTTCGGCGAGGATTCGAGGTGCAAACTCGGAGCCTCGGTAAGCCTCTCGTTTATACCTTGGCCGAAGGTTAGATATGTATCTTAGTTTGGTCAGAGAAGAAAGCTACTACCGTGCGTTGGTAGCGAACAAGGCAATTGCAGGGGTCGCTCCTACTAAAAGGATGAGATATTGCTTGAAAGCGATCAACGACTCTGACCGTAGGTCTTCTTGATCAAGTTCGGTACCAGGTACGCTTCGCTAGCATGGTGGAACGCGGAGATGGGAAATTTGAATTCATTCGAAAGCTGGTCCATGTCAAGCGATATTTGGCCCAAGAGAAAACCGGACGTACGCGAACCATGCCGTCAAAATCTACTGCCTCGTAGCAATGGATTTGTACCTGAAGAAGTCAACAGCAGTTGGAGACGACGTTTCATGGAATAAGTACCTTGACCCTGCCTCGCACGACATCGACTAATGCTTCCCATTGAAGACTCTCCGGAAACTCCCCCAGTCCTTCCCATTCGTTAGCGAGCGCTGTAGAGCAGTAGTCGTCCTGCTGCTTTTTGATCTGGCTGGCCGTGTTATATCTGCAGTGTTGACCCGGTTATGGATCGTCTCTTCAAAAGAAAGAAGGGCTGACGCTTCGCGGAAGGCGTATATTGTGTCCATTCGGGTGTCACCATACCAACCTATGTAATGAATGCTGAGCGTAGGGTAGGATGAATTAATCTCGGCACGCACGAGGATTTTCCCCTGGGATGGACCTTCCACTTAGCGGAGGGAAGATCGCATACTGATTTTACGTACCACACGCGTGTCTAAAGCGTTACTCATTAACGCCGGGTCTCATGGAAGAAAATATTACCGACTTCATGTGGCGCCATCTTGGGGGAAGAGTGGGATCAGGGAAGGAAGAGTTGATTTGGTGGGGCGCCTCTAAAACCATTGACGTCGAAGAGCGCTCCCGTGTCTTCCGCAGCTTTATTGCGAACGCCTGACCGCCTGTTTCTGTTGAGTTTTGCGAGGGTAATGCGCAGGACAACGTACCGATGGCATTCCCTGATCCCGGTAGAACCAGTGCGGTAGTGACTCCTCCAGCAATCGAGAGTGGATACGCGTCGTCGTGCGTATTTAGGCCGTCGAGACTGCGCAGCCACGGCTGGATGGTGCCTTTGGGCGAGTTATCGTCTACAGCACCTTCGAGTTCAGGGGATGCTGCGTCCCCAAGATGGGAGTGGATGTCCACGATCCCAGGAGTGACCCATGCGTCTCTAGCGTCAATGACCACAAGCTCCGACCCATACATTTCGAGCAGGGCCGCGCTGCCAAAATGCCCGACGCCCTTGATCAACCCTTTGTCGATAAGGACGTCTCCGCTGACTATTTCGGTGCCATTGTTGCCGCCTGTCCACTGAATTCATTCAATGGCGGCCTCCTTCCCGAACTCATAATCATACCAGTTTGGCATTTCGTATTAGATGCGGTCTAGTTCCAGGTACGAAACGGTCTGACTCGGTACGTTCATGGAAATCTTTTGGAGGTCCTGCCTGCAAGTGCAAGGCACGACATCTAGCCACGATGGACGCAGCCTGAGGTGGACGCGAGAAATTTGAAAGTCGGGGGATAGGATAGATGTACCATAGGAGACAGAGAAAAACGATAGGACCAAGGAGATTCCATTGCACTCGACGCGTTCCCGCTCGCGGGAAATCTTCCTTCATGGGTAGTGGTTCGAGGCAGGTAATGAACACACTGCCACATCAACCGCCACACGCGCAAACTCGTCCATGCATCCCAATCAGGAGTTTTTGGGCTGGGAGGCAGGGAACAGAAAAGTTACTCGTACATGGCCTAAAGGACAGGTATTGATGTACAGTAAAATATAAGTCATCTCGGTACTGGACTCAAGGTCCCCGTTTCTTCATTAGATTTTGGGCTATTTCATCAGGATCACCGGAAAGATCTGGCAGCCAGAATGCCTAACAAGCATTCGTTCAAAAGTGCTGCAAACGGATGAAAGGGACGAACCAGCTCGGCCCCAGCAGAGCAAATCATCGCAAGCCGCGGATTGAACTTGACGCATCTGGATGGTCCGGGGTGCCCATCGAGTGTCGCCATCGGCTGCAACCTCAGCGGTGCAGCCTTTAAATCGACATCGCCCGTCTTTGTGGGGAGCTGTTGCATATCCCATATAATAATCTTCCCGTCCAGGCTCCCGCCCACGACAAACTTGCTGTCCGGCGTCCAACCCACCTCTTCTCCACTGCTCCCTTTCGAGGGTTCGATGGTTTGCGGAGTGGTTGATGTCCGCCGCTCAAGGCCCACGTGTCCCTCGAGCTTTGCGAGTAGATGTCCTTCGAACGCGTCGACGATATAGTGCGCGTCACCGGAGCACCCGACGAGAAGATATTTGCCGTTCGATGAAAAGGCCATGGAGGTCATGTATATCGCACGGGGCGGAAAACTGACGAGGACCTAGTGTAGGGTCGTCCAATGTGATGACGAGGAAGGGCGCCTTGTCGAAGTTCGCTTGGTCGTATAAAAGGATGCGGGAATAGTTGTTGACGGCGACGGCGAACACGACCCCTGTGGAATCGTACGCGATTATCGGCGTTGAAGGCACGGACAGTAGACCGCGACAAGTTGGGGCGCGAAGATCCCAGAGGCGGACAGTCCGGTCTTGTGAGCCGGACATGAATCCGTCGTCCACCGGTGACATTTCTAGGGAGACGACTCGTCCTTTATGACCCTTGAAGTATTGGAGATATTTGTTGTCGTGGAGGGAGTGGTATCGAACTGTGTCGTCTTCTTTGGTAGAAGCATGCACTATAGCCGTATTTTTGTGCGTGAATCGAGGCAGGTCTACGCCGTACTTCTTCGAGTGCAGTATTTTCATTTGTCTAGGAATAGAGAAAGCAGGTTGATATAAACTGCGGTCCAAGAAAGAGAGGAAACTCGCTTGCCGGTTTTACAGTTGTACAGCCGAAAAGTCTCGTCCTCCGAGGCGGTTATAAGCTGGTCCCCCCGGTCATCGAAACTGATTCCGGTAATATGCCGAGGTCCAGAGTGCTGTGGCCTGGGTTGGCTACTTGTAGCGGGCGGTGGTACAGACTCGACGGCGCCTTTGATTATTCTTGCAGGCTTGAATTTAGCCTGGACGAGTCTCACTCAATCAGGTTCCATTGTACTTCAGTCGTGCTGAAATTCACCATAGTCGCGTTGACTAGCGGGATCGTGGTAGGAGTAGGTGGGGGTGCAGATACATTGTTGCTGGTAGTCGGCTGCGGTGCCATTCCAAGGTATAAAACTAGATTCAGCGTAGGCAATGCGCTCTTACAGACAAGACGAGGTAAACGGTAAGAGGATAAACTTGAGTGTCACGCGTGACTCCGACTTTTACCTCGTACCTCGACGTCTTCCGGGTACAATTTATCCTCGGCTTGTCCTTGTCGCAGCTCGTCCCCTGCCATGAGTGAGCCAGATGAGACAGCAAAACTATGGAAAGTCAATCGGACTATCCACGAACTGGTTAAAGACAGAGTCAGCCAAACTTGCGGCTAGCCTTTCTGCTGTTCTTACCCTGGATCCAGGGCTTCCAGGTCTCCGATGATGAAATCTCGATGGACCTAAACAGCTTCCGTGAAAACTTTGCTAACAATGGCGGAGTCGTTGAGTGAGTCGCTCCCCGACCTGTTTTATTCCTGTGCTCACGAGCGCAACCAGCCGCAACCAGCTCAACTTTTATACAAATTCACGCGACAATCCCACGGACCAGATATTTATCTTCTTCTCTGAGGAGAGGAACGTCGGTGTGAAGACGATGCGAAAGTGTGTTACCCGCTAGCTTCACAGCCGTTCCATTTAACACCCTCGAATTCGAAGGCTACTCAGTATACTGGAAGAAAAGGCGATACAGAGGGGGATCATCGTGTTCCCGCTCACGATGACTTCGTCCGCACGAAAGGCACGCCGAGACTCGACCGTCTCACGTCGTTGACGCCTAACATCGACTCCCAGGTCATAACGGCCATGGCCTGCACAATACCGTCTGGAGGAGTTTTCAGAGTCGGACCTGCTCGTCAACATCGTACACCATACCCTGGTGCCCCGCCACGATGTCCTCACAGCAGAGCAGAAAAAGTTACTTTTGGAAAAATAGTGTGTAATCTAATCCGGTAACCGAACCTCACAACTCACACTTTCCAGCCGTCTGAAAGAAACCCAACTACCGCGCATACAACTGGCCGACCCTGTTGCGCGTTATTACGGTCTGCGGCGCGGGCAGGTCGTCAAAATCACTCGTCCAAGTGAAACGAGCGGTTCGTACTTGTCTTTTGATGGATGCTTCATCGATCTAACTCGCACCTTTCCATAAGGTCGGTATGCCAGCTACCGAATCTGCTTTTAGGCGTGAGGGCTGTACTGTATTTTTACTTGTCTTCTCCGTTTCTGTCTAGATCTGCCGCTGTATGTATATTTTAATTTTCCTTTGATATTCACTGCCAGCGTTACACCGAGGCGCGTACGACTAGACAGACTACCAATGCGATGGCTTTGAGTGTGCGGCATCCCACTCCTTCATCCACAACACCATCGTTGCCACCACTTGGTCGAAGACTAAAAGACGGAGAAATGAGCATTGGAATGGAAGGTCGATCAGACGGGGATTATTCACCAACGCGAGTCTTGGGGTTTGCCTGCGCGGTGCTGGTAATCACTGGTTTGAATACAAGGTTAAAACATGAGCTGAAGCCAAGCGCGCAGTAACGTACTGTCCCCTGGAAGGAAAGTACCGTGGCGTTAGTTTATCGCTGCGCCGCTAAATGCCAGAAGACTTACAGCAGTGCACACCGGTCTCTACCATCAAGATGGGTTGCTCACGCGTGCTGCGACGCTTAGGCGCAAACGGCAATTCGCTGGAAACGCTGCCGCTGCGCCACGGGTCGACTGTGAAATGGTGTGCTTTAGCTGCCATTCACGACGTTAAGGGTAGCACATACATTCTCCATTCACGAACAAGAGATGGTCCTCGCTATGTGAATTAAATGCGTTACATCAAGTATATTTCCACACAAGCCACAACATACCTGATGTCCCAACCATCGTATAGCGCGTTGACGTGGCTGACCGGCGCCATCTTGGGGACAGAGACACCGTCTTCGGCCGGGAACCACAGCGGGCATTGACGCTCCCAGTAGGCGACGTTGACTTGCTTCGAGACGATGGACGGGCCGGTGGGGTCTCCGTTTTGCCAAAAGGCAAGGTCAGTGCTGATGTTTTGTTTAATGCTATTGGATGCAATATCATCGGGTCGCGCACCAAATGAGCCACCTGCGGATAATATTTAAGTTAATGCAGGCAGACTGGATAATGCGACTTACATCCACGGCCGGTAAGTGTTAGAAGGGTCGACGCTGTGAAGGAATGATTTGTGAATTAATAATCCAGGGTAATCTGGTCCCATACTTTGTGTAAAACGACGCATCCGGGTCAAAAGTTCCCCAGCTGAGCGCGGATATGGTCAAACGCGGCTCCTATCCTAGCGCAGAAGCTTACCATTCATCACCAGCGTACGCGTCCCCGCAATCTAAGAGAAGGAACATGAGCTCTGTATCGAATGGGGTGAGGAAATACCCTCACTTGCGACATTGGTCTTCAGCTGCCAAGCACCCCATTGCGCGAGAGCGTAGTCGAGGCCTTGGCCGTGGGGTCCCGCGGCCACGCCATCTTTAACTTCAAGGGAATCGCAGAACTGTGACGGGTTATTAGCAGAGCCAAAAATGGAGGCGTGAAGTAGTATACGTCGAAGAATTCTTGGTGAGCCCCAACAGCAGGGCCAAGGTTTTGCCAGCTCCAGGGCGCTATTTGGAGTGCGGAGGCTGCGTCCACACTGTGCGTTACGTTCTGGAGTCCGAACACGGCTACCATGGAGCTGGTCAGTGACCTCCCGTATTATCATTTGCGAAAACGGACACATAAGTTCAAGCTGCTGCTTTTTCGTGCCGTGGCTCATCACAGAATCCCAGTGGGAGATCACCGCCTTCATGTCCGTGGAGCAGTTTTGGGGGGCACCGTGCGCCACGGGGATGAAGTATCCGTAGCTTCAGGTTCAAGTAAGAAATAGATCATTGGAGCAACGGCTGGGCTCACAAGTCGCTGATAGCCTATATAGGTGTGAGTAGTGAGAGAAGGGCGTGAACAGAGAAACCCGCCTGTACAGGCGCCGACGTCGCATACGCCGCGTAAAAGAGATCTGGGAAAGTTTTCTTGACGTACGCGGCGAGGGCGCCGGGATATGATCCACCTGCGAAAGGGTTAGGGAAGGGATATGCCAGAAAGATGGGTGTTTACCGGTTAAAATCCAGGGTACCTTTGGGGGAGTCATCTTCTTTGTCCCATTGGTGAACGGAAGCTCCACATTTTTGGCAAAGTAGGCAAAATCCTGGACGGAGTTTTCGATGGTGAAGTACCTCATGTTGGCGGTACTATAGTTTGCGAACGGCTAAGAGCAAGGATAAGGACAGGAAACTATAAAGGATTTGAATCGTACAATAGAGGCGCCCCAGTATCTAGACGCAGCACATCAATAAATGCAGAGAGGCGTGCAAGAAAAGGTGGTTACCTGTGCTCCATTACTATGGTCGCACCCCCCACCGCATGTGCAATCGACTAGCGCACGCTCGGTCAGGCTAGCGCACTTTCAGGACTTTGCAACTCACTCCGACAATGGTCCCGTTGTGCAGGTATCCGGTATACCCAGACGCATCTGTAGCAGGACACGGTCAGGCGCGATTGTTGCGTATATAATGAATACATGCCGACTTCGCCTCTGTCGGGAGTTCAAACCTTAGATCTAGCCAGAGTATAACTGGACTCACGCATTGAATAGCACGATAGGCCCTCCTTCTTTATAATATCCGTCGTAGAACCAGTATCGCTGGGGGAACGTGCCAAGCGACGGGTTCGAGTGGTCAAGGATCTGGTCAAAAAAGTAGGCAACTGGGGGCGCTGCGGCCGAGACGCTTGCCGCCTGCGAGTCCTTGAACGCGAAGGGGGGTTGCTTGGGGAGAGAGAGATCGACGGGGGGGCGCGCGACGACCAACGACGCGAGAGGAGCAAGGGCACACGCGATCCAGGCCAGAGACAGCATTGCTGGAGGAAAAGTCAAGGTGTCTTCGCGACGTGCGGTATTTTCATGGACCGCGATATCTTCGCATCAGGACCGGATAAGAAAATGCATGTGGCGACCATGTGAGGGCGCGCGACGCGACGTTCTCGGTCCGGGGATCTCGGCATTGTCCGGGGATATTTATCGCCCTCAATCACCGGCCACTCGAATTAAATAGTAGCTGAAAAATACATTCATTGCTAGAAGCTACGCCTAGCTACGCCCCCTCACGCTCCTCGAACGACGAAAGGGTTTCCGCCTCCAATTTTAAAACACAAGGTGAGTTGAATACAGACGTGTTCCAGATAGCAGGAATCGTTTTCAGGAAGACAAATATCCACAACAGAAGAACTAATACTGCAAGAGACCGTCAGCTAGAAGTAGCGACCATCGAAGGCGGGACTCACCAGAGAAAATCGCGCCCATGTAGTTCAGCACAGGGCTTTCGAGCACGGAGCCGAGTTCCACAGTAAGGAGCGCGAACACGCCGTTCGGGAATATTATACCCCAGTAGGCGACGGAAAAGGGGACGCTCTGACGGCGGAGGACGCTGTAGATCGAGCAAAATGCGATACAGAGCCATATCAGGCCCATGGACCATAGCACCCAGGCGGCGCAGAAGCACACGGACTGCATCACCTCGGTGTTCAGGGACGCGCCGAGGTGGAGTTTCGCGAGATTCCGCGAGTTGACGAGCATGGAGAAGCCACCTTGGCCCAAGGGGCCGAGAATGATAAATGAGGAGAGTATGAGGTTGGCGTCCAGCGGGCCATGGATAGCCAGGCGCATGAGATACACGGTGATGATCATTAGCGCGAGGGAGAGGCCCATGATCAGCATGATGAAGGAGACTGTAGTCGTAAGCGACACATATGTCGGGTGTGCCGCCAGCGCGGTAGCCAGCAGCCCCCCGGTGGATGAGGCGACAATCAGGGTCACTACTGGCAGCAACCAAAGCGCCGACATCTGCCCGAGCGAGTGCTGGTGTTTAGTCATCCTAAACATCGTCAGTAGGTACACGAGAACGGCGCAGTAGAGGACATACATCACATAAAACATCCCCACAGCTGTGAGCAGAGAAACAGCCGAGTCCAGCCACCAAAATGCCCACAGAGCATACACAAATCCGGGCCCAGCAAAGGAGTAACTTTGATGAGCAACGAGAGCAGTGTTAATGAGGGTCGCGGCGCCCATGGCAAACGCTCCAATGAAGAGACTCTGGGTTGGATGCCGTAGCATCGCAGGCCACAGCTGTATTATGCATCAGCCTGGTAGCAACGGCAGAACGATCTGACCCACCTCCGGGAACAGGTAGTAACGCGCGGCGGTCGCGCCGCATATTAGAACGAAAAAACACAAGTTGAGGAAGAAGAACAGGAGGGTGATGACTTTGATCGCTTCGCTGCCTTGAGCAAAGTGGAAGCGCGACGCCAGGGCGGCAACGGAACCGGTGCCCATTACAATCTGTACAAGCTTAGCATGGGACGAATCGTGAGACATTATTCCTACGCGCCGTGTGCCATGCCCAAGTGAAATGGCGGACGCAGTTCTTCAAGCTTTTTCGATTCGAATGACTCGACATTGAGGGAAACAAGTAAACGCCGCTGCCAGGGTACTGTTTATATGGAGTGATGTCCGAGTCAGGGGCAAGCGCCGCATTGGCACTTCATTCGGAATATATGCACGGCTAGCCAGGGAATTCGGAATGACCTCGAATAGCCGACTTTAAGGAAAACGGACGGCCTAGCAGCAGTCGGAGCTGTATTCGAGTTCCGGAGGCACTTGACATGAGCTATGTTGGCCTATGGTCTTGTGGTTGAGAGTGTGGATAGTAGCTGCTGCATTCATTTGCCACCATTGCGCCAAATATGGCGGCATTCGGCGAAAACAGGCGAAACCCGGCGCGTATCGGGATCGCACATATTCGGATAAGCATTCGGAATTCGGGCCACAACGGAGTGATGAGAGCATTTGGGAAATGGCCACACCGGCGCACCGGCGTACCGGCTATGATCGAGCTTGAGCGGAGTTTGATATGCATCACAGAGTTAGGGTTAGGGTAGACCAAACAGCGACAACCTCGCATGGAGATCGCCAGATTTGTCCCCACAGATCATTCTGCATATGGTAATCATGTCATGTGATCTCCGGAGGCTCCGGCGCACCAAACTCAAGACACGCAAAGTTACAAGGAAACTGGTGGCAATCTCAGTGGCACAAATGCAGCCCAAGTAATTTAAGTTTGGGGGGATTAAATGGAAGTGAATTAGGTTTTTGCTAATGTACAGATGAATATTTACAGCAATAGCGTCCTAATAAGGTCTGTTGTCGGAGACGTCTCCGTGGGGGAAGGTGCCATCGGGGAGGATGTGTCCCGACGCGCCATGACGCGACATTCATATCAAAATGGCAAATTTGATATATGGGGAGGTACTTGGGATTGGGAAGGGGATACAGGGAAAATTGTTACAGCGCCGCTGCGCGTGGCGTGCCACCGCAAGTGGAGGCGGGCAAGAAGGAAATGCTCACTGGCTGGGGAATCTTGGGGACCTGGGGGAAGGCTGTGGGGTGTAGGAGGGTCTGTCAGGAAGCCCTGGCCGAGGGAAGTGGTGGATCGTGGTAGTGCAGAAGAAAGAGGGGACCAGTGGACAAACAATGCTCGACAACTTTCGGAGCTCCGGAGGTCACGTTTTGATGTTACCATATACGGTTTGATCTGTGGGGACCATTCTCAAAAGCTCTCGCATGGTCCTTCTGTTGCTCTTCGCTACGCTCCAGAAAGATGCGGCACTCAAGTACTCAAGACTCTCACTCTCGATCAGATAACGAAATTTATGCATGTTTTTAAGTCTTTTAAAGAACGATATTCTTCTTGTGCAACCAATAAATACCTCGACCGAAGGCCCTCCTTCTCTGCTCGCGTCGGGGTGTCACGTAGAGGAGTGAGGAAAGAGGCGGACGCGGCGGGATGAAACAGCAGATACAAACTAATGAGTGGTGTTCGCTTCTTTTGAGTTAAGAACACAGGGTCATGATGACATCATGATATTCAAACTCCGTGAGATGCCGCCGGTTGTGCCGCCGGTACGTCTGCCGGTGTGGCCAATTCCCGAATTTCCTGGGAGTGATGAGAGTTGGATGAGAGCGCGGTGGACGCGAGCACGTTGAGCGTGGCAAGATCAGTTAGAGCAGCCACCGGAAATATCTGTTCTGCCACTCATGTGTGCGAAACTCATCGCAACTTCCTCATGGTCTTCAAGTGCTGTATCCCCGTAGAAAGGATGAGAAGAATCCATGGAAAGCTCAAGGCGTTCGTGGGAGCGTAGACGGGACGCGCCGCGACGTTCGGAATAAGAGCTCCAAAAGTGGGGCGACTTCGCCGTGTCGACTGCGGTCGGTGATATCGGTGCGAACTAGTTCAAAGACTTCAGACAGACGTTATTTTATAAAGAGTTAGAAGTTAGATATAAATCAGAGCTTCGTCCCTTTGCAGTTTCTCCGATGGATTACAGCCACGGAATCGTGCACACGCCCCAGAGCGTCCAGTCTCGCAATGGGAACATGAGGGTTTCAGTTCTCGAAACCAGCTGTGTGTACTCTTCAAATGAGTTGGCCGCGCTAATATCATAGACAGCATACGTGCGCATATATTGGGTGGATTTTGTCAACATCCGCCGATGCCGCATCGTCCCGGTTGAATATTTCAAAGCCCTCCTCAACTCGAATCGCCCCGGAGTCAATATCGGGAAAGTATGCCTCGGCCTTGTGTACCTCACAGTTGCGCCCGGATTTCTGCCGATTGGAGAGTATCTGTAAGATCAGCCTTCGCATTTTGATGTTCAGCAGTTGAAATGAGATGGGAAAGGTATGCCATAGATATCACCACTCTGAAGCCCTGTCCTTTCGCCCCGGGACACGCCGCGGTGCTGGGCCAATTCGAAGAAAAGACTGCGATTCCCGGCGCAGATGGAAACCTGACGGTGAAGGTGGACTTGTGCCCGCGCACCCTTCTGCGCCGCATCATAGAGTAGGGCCCCAACTTATTACCGCTAAACTATTACAACGCCTCACTCCGCCCGCAGCGAAATAAAACAATCTCACCAGACGGAATTCCTTGTTGGATTCGAGACCGAGTTTATTCTTCTCAAATCGACAGATCCCGTTGAAGCAGGCAACATCCACGACTGGTCCGCCTCCGCAGGTCTGCTAGCAGGATCCCCCGAATCCGTCGTCCTCCAAGAAATCGCGGATGCCATCAGAGAATCCGACATCGCGCTGGAGATGTTCCACCCCGAAGCCGCGCCGGGCCAGTACGAGGTCGTAACGGGCCCGCTCGGCCCCTTGGAGGCCGCCGACGCGCTCATCTACACCCGCGAGATCATCGCCCAAACCGCCGCGAAGCACGGGCTGCACGCGACGTTCGCCCCGCGGCCGTTCATGACCAGCGCCGGCTCGTCCGCGCACGTCCACATCTCCGTTCACTCTGCCTCAGAGCCCAAGACCGCCGCGGGGCTCTCGCGGCACGAGGCGGCGTTCCTCGCGGCGGTGCTCGCGCACCTCCCCGCCATCGTCGCGTTCACGCTCCCCACGCCCGCGTCGTACAAGCGCATGGCCGACGGCGTCTGGAGCGGGGGCACGTACGTGTGCTACGGCACCGAGAACCGCGAGGCGCCCATCCGGCTCACGAACGCGACGTCGCCGGCGTCGCGGAACTTCGAGGCGCGCTTCGTCGACGGGACGGCGAACCCGCACCTGGCGCTCGCGGCGGTGCTTGCTGGCGGGCTGATTGGACTCAAGTCGATGATGAAGTTAGAGATACAGGATTGTCCCGGGCCGAAGAGCGCGGCCGAGATGACGGAGGCTGAGCGGCTGGCTTTGGGCATCACGACACGGATGCCTCTGAGCGTCGACGATGCGCGGAGGAGCTTGCAACAAGATTCGGCTTTATGCGAGGTGCTGGGCGCAAACTTGGTGGAGACCTATCTTTCTGTCAACAAGGTGAATAAAATTATCCTTGACGCACATATGGCGCTTATAAGTTTTTTAGACATTGGAGGACGCACTCGCACAGGACGAGGATGAATCCCAACAGCTGACTCGTTTGGTTAAATTCTACTAGTTCATAGCCGTGTTTCGTCTATGTACCTTTGCGCAAAACAATCTTTGCTCAAAACCACACTCGTGCAACAAAACTTCAGCCCTTGTATTCAAAACACCAATATTGTATGTAGTATGTGCTATTCACCGCGCGCATGATACTGTATGTATAGATTTTGAAGGTAAATTTGGTACAATGTAATCTAAAATGAGCCACCAGGCCCCGGGGTAAGTATGCACGAATGAGGGTAAGTATGCACGAATGCGAATGCGGGTAATTTAAGACGAACGAGGGTATTGTACACAAAAAAGCAGACCCGTGTGAGTGGGGGAATATACCAAGTTACAGACCAATGCAAATTTAATTCGCCCAACTCAAAGCAAAGCTCAAAACCGATTCCCCCCTGGCCCGCCGGCGGCCATGAGCGCATGCGCAGGGAGCTTCGGCACGGGAGGCACCGCCCCCGCCGGGCGCTCCCGCCCGCTAAGATCAAACATAACGCCGACGCGCTCAACGAGCTGCCCGCGCGCCTGCTCGCTCTTCTCGAGGTCCATGAAGCTCGCGCGGCTGCTGTACTCGCTCCACCGCTGCGTCTCCCTCCCGCCGCCGCCGCCCGAGTCGAAGCGGTACATCGTCGAGCGCCCCGCGGTGCGCTCCTCGTCGGGGTACCGCGACGCCTCGTCGTCGTCCGAGTAAGCGGCGTCGCCCATCGCCGGCTGCTCCGCGGCACGCTCGCGGTACGTCCCGGGGCGCAGCGCGCCCGAGTTATTCCGCTCCAGCGCGCGCGGGCGCTCCTGCTCCCGCGCCGTGCTCCGGAAGCGCCCCAGCACCCCAAGCATCTCCTCCTCCCCCTCCCCGCCCTCGCCCTCGCTATCCCACTCCTCCACGCGGATGCCCACCTCCTCGCCGGCGGACGGCGGGCGCCGCGCGCCGACGGGCGTCGCGGGGATCTGGATCGCGTACAGGTCGCGGTAGCGCTGCACCTTCGCGCGCGCCGCGAGCCCCGGGCCCACGCTCGCGCCCGCCGTCGCGCGCGCCTGCGCCACGGGGCGCGACGGGAACGGCGCCGCGCGCCCGCGCTCGCCGACGGGGGACGCCGGGTACGGGTACGGGTTCGGGCTCGCGCGCCCAGACATCGGGTTCGGGCTCGCGCGCCCGGACATCGGGTTCGGGCTCGGGCTGGCGCTCGCGCGGCCGGAGAGCGCGTTCCCGGCGTCGAGGTGGCGCGCGCGCCCGCGGTCCTGGCTGATGCTGCGCAGGCGCGCGAGGCCGGGGGTCGGATCGCGTGCGGCGGACGGCGGGGCGCGCGGGGGGCGCGGGAGGGGCGCGTTGGGCGGGGGGCTGGGCGGCGGGACGTCGTAGTACGCGAGGACGTTCGGCGAGGGCGGCGGGAGCGGCGAGCCGGCGCGCGAGGAGACGATGTAGTCGTCGGAGGGGACGATGTCGGCGTACGCGGGGGAGGGCGCGCGCGGGGGCGGGGGCCCGCTGGTGTTGATGGGGGTGACGAGGACGAAGGGGGTGCCCACTGGCGAGGGGGAGGGGGCGCGCGAGTTGGACGGGTGTGGTGAGAGGGAGATGGGGCTGGGGAGGTGTTTCGGCTTCGCTGTGCTCGCGGGTGGGGCGGAGCCCCCCGGGCTGGGCGTGCGCGTGACGGGGTACGAGATCATGAATTTCGCTTTCGAGCTGGGGGGCTGAGTAGGGGACAGCGAACGGGATGAGAGGTGGTCTTGGCTTGCTGATGCAGAGGTTACAGTGTGCGTCGAGTTGTAACTCTTATCGGGCGTATGAGCGCTGCGGAAGCTCTCTTCGTCTCCAAAGGAATGCATTCCGGCGATATTTATCGACAGGGAGCCGGCCCCGAAGGCTTCTTGGTCGCCGGGAGTTAGTAGGGAATTGGCCGAGGAAGATAATGAAGGTGTTGAAGATCCAGAATTTGACGATGCAAAAGGTCGGGATGGCGGGAGGAGGGGCGTCGCCGATCTGCTCGGTGCTATGCTCGGTGCTATGCTCGGTGCCGCGCTACTGCTTCCCAGCGTCGTGGCGAACCGGGAAGCGATGGGAAGAGAAAACACCTCGCGCTCGGGCATAGGTGGAACGGGCTCGACGTGGATAGGCTCTGATGCGGAGTCGGCCTTCCTGCGGAGAGAAAAGAACCGTGACCGCCCTTTGGATTTGGGCTTTCCACTCGATGAGACGTAGCCGTCGTCCGTCTCGTAGCCGACGGCACCGTCGGTCGAACCTTTTTTGGTCTTCTTGGGCTTCGGGGGCGACTTTGTTTTCACCGGCTTGGCGACGTCCTCGGTGTCCGTCTCGAACTGGTCCTTGGAAGACTTGTCCGCCTTTTTTCTCCGCTTCCGCTCCTCCTTGGTGAGAGCGACGAGCTCCATGGGTTCGCTGATCGGCGGGGCTGACGTCGGGGCTGAATCCTTCGACGTCTTTGATTTGGTGCGAAAGCGCGACTTCTTCCCCCCCTCGCTGACGTATCCGCCGTCGCTTTCATACCCATCGTCCCGACGCTGCTTGCGCAACTTGTTGGAAGGCGGTGGGGCAGCGGGCATGGGGGGCATTGGGGGAAAATGGACCTGCGGCGATGCCGTAGTGCTTGGACTGGAAGAAAAGAAAGGGGAAGGAAGGCTTTCGTTGTGAGACGATATGGATGTAGGCGGTGTGGAGTATGGGGCATACTCTTCCGACGTGGCGGAAAGTGGGCCGCGACCTATGTCCTGCAAATTACAGGTCAGTATGCATTAATTATAATTAAAGTCAAGAGGGGTCCTGAGTAGGGAGACTCTTGGAATGAAGAGCCCCACCCCAGCAAGGACGAGCGAAAGAAAAGCAACACACCTCGTCTAATTCTTCATCTTCCTCTTCGAGTGCGTTGTTGAACATCCAGGTCGCGACTGCGCCGTTGGCGCCAATGCCGAGCTCGAGAGCAGCATCAAGGACTGAGGCTCGGAGGGCATTCGATTCACGGTTAGCCGGGACTGTGGGAGATTTGACAGCAGGACGGGGTGTGGGCGTGGAACGGGGAAAGCTGAAATTTGGGTCCATGAGGGCGTGAAAAAGGAGTGTGTTGACCGCGCTGCGATCGCTTTCCAAGGAGAAGGAGAGAAACGAAGGCGTTTACGCCGAGATGTAAGAAAGGCCAGACCAAAGTCACGAAAGGGGATGAAGGAGAGAGGGAGTAGATTTGTTAATAGTCCCGACGGCCCGTTTGAGAAAGTTGAAGATGTCCGATCAGGCCTCAGGTCCCGATCGCGTTTCTCGGCAAGTCACGTTCCCCGCGTTTCAAAAGCGCTCCTTTCCTTCAACCACGTCCATCCACCATGTCTTTCCTCAGACCCCTCTCCCCATCGTGTCCCCGCCTTGCTCGAAATATTGCGGCGCGTGTACCTCAGCAAAGAGTCCGACAGGCGAACTGGGTCACCCTGGCGACCACTGATGCTGCAATTTTCTTGTTCTCTTTTCGTGGTCTACGTCATAGTATCGCGTCCAATGCGCGTGTTCCTCATTTCAAGTTGCTTCGACAACACCTTGTGGATGGTACTTCGCAGCCCTGCACTCTAATATTCATTGGCATGGATTCGGGGACTACGGTATCCCGGGCTCAACAAAATCATTGACAACCCGCCGCCTCGCTTGTGATCCATCCCCGTCAAGCAGCGCAATCGCGTAGCCTCTTGGCACACATATCCGGGAGAACTACGTACTTGGTCCATAACAACCGATTGGACGTGGGGAACGGCCCCGCGCGAGCTTCGCGAGCATCAGTTCCTGACCGGCATCCCGCTGGTCGGACTCACTTTACTGCGGTTTACTCCCAGCAACATCGCAAGGCAGCAATTTATTACGGCTTATGCTTACGGTGGGTTCTCTCCATTGACTATTTAAATTTAAATGCACTGCGGTGCATACACAATTTATTATCAACGCCCACTACGGTGGGTTCTCGCCGTGGACTTTGAATGCACTGCGGCCTTCCCGGCGGGGCATACACAATTTATTATAATCGCCACGTTCGAATAGTTACCCGCTTCTGAGATGCTGAGAAAATACGCTCGAAAACCCCACAAATGAATGGGGCTTGACGTTCGTGAGTTGCAGGAAGCTAGAAGACTCTGGTTCTATCGATGCGATCGTTGTTCTGACTCTCTATTATTGGTCTGGAAGGCTGAAGAAGAAACACAGCTGCCGACGAGGCACAATAACGTGTGATTCTGCTGAGGGCGCATTAACGCAACATCAACGCCGAATCCTGATCCGCACAGATCCCGCTGATGCATCTTACTAGCCGTTGTCCGGCGCCCGCACCTTGGCCACTGTCTTAAATATTCCCGCTACCTTTAGGGACGGGCTCTTATAGGGCGCCCCATCAAAGTGGGTTTTGGCGGACGATCACATTTTCGTCAGTCTTTTTGCGTAAGCACCTATTCTCTCTGCCAAAATTCTCCGGTTTGTTACCAGCCGAGCTATGTGCCGATGATTGCCGCAGCCGCACTCGTAAACATGCTGAGTCGTGGCAACCCACACAAAACTAAGGAAAATCTCGGCCATGCACCTAAATTAAACGAGGATGTTGCACAATTAGAAATTAAGTTGGAGGAGTTGAAGACAAGTTGAACGGTTAAGTGTAATTTCCCGTGGCCCAATGTGAGCTGGTCGCCGTCGCGGGACGCCCGCGACGGCGACCGAGCGAGCGTTGGGCCGCCATTATTTAAGGTTTGATGTATGCTGTACATCTGCGCAAAACTCAAACCAACTTGAAAGACCCCAGTAATTAATTGGTAGCGGGCTGTGCCGCTTGTCGGCCTTACCCGCTTTATATTCCCGCTACCTTTAGGGACGGGCTCTTATAAGGCGCCCCATCAAAGTGCTTTTTGGCGGACGATCACATTTTCGTCAGTCTTTTTGCGTAAGCACCTATTCTCTCTGCCAAAATTCTACCGGCGCCGATGATTGCCGCAGCCGCCCTCGTAAACATGCTGAGTCGTTTCTTTGAGAACTCAGCAACCACTTCAAAACTTCAACCATGCACCTGAATTACACAAGGATGTTGAACAATTAGAAATCAAGGTGGAGGAGTTGAAGACAAGTTGAACGGTCAAGTGTAATTTCCCGTGGCCCAATGTGAGCTGGTCGCCATTATTTAATATCATGGCCCTGAACTCAGTGCACAAGCCATTTTGGTGAAATGTGCAAGGTTTGATGTATACATCTGCGCAAAGCTCAAACCAGTTTGAAAGACCCCGACAATTAATTTTGATACTTAGCGGGCTCGCTTGTCGGCCTTACCCGCTTTATAATATAATTATATTGTTACCAAGTCGCCACTAAGTACTGTCCACGCGAAAAGTGATCCGTCCAATGCTTACCAAACTTGAAGGTTCGGACCCGTATGAAGGACTCATCGGACCCGTAATTGACTTGGACAATACCCTGCTGTTTCTTAACGGGACCGCGCAGGAATATACCTACCTACTTACCATGACCTCTTGCCAGAGCTCTGAATGCCCTAATGGCAACCCGCCCTCCCGACTGGAATGCCCGACTTGTAACAAGTAATGACCCCCTTGTCGTGTGCGTCCCCTCTCACATGTGGTGCCAGGCTTGGAATCCGAGGATCACTATTTTGCGGTCAAGAATGCTTCAAGTCCGGATGTGAGTCGCTTGCCGAATTACGGGTCCCTCATCTGATCTCCCCACAGGGGCGCGTCTTTTCCGCGCCCCTTCCTGCCCCGAGTCGTTGACGGTGCTCTAGAAAACCCATAAAATCATCCACAACCTGGCGAAGCACGATCCCGCTGCCAACACGGGTATTGTTCGTCAACTAGAGCACCGTTCGTAGCCTGAACCTTGTGCGTCAGATGGAACCTACAATCCGTTTCCAAGCTACAACTTTACCGGGCCTATGCGACCTGCGTATCCCCTCTCTTCAAAACGCCCGATTCCGGAGCACATACCACGCCCAGACTATGCGACGGACGGTAACAATTTCAACCTCGCGTCGCTGGAACGGACCTCTGAGGGTTGAACAGGAATTCCCAAGTCGGAGATGCGGGCTGCGGGACAGCCTATTTACATATTGAATGCAGAGGAGATCGAGAAAATGAGGACCGTCTGCCGGGTGCGTCCAGCCGGCCTTTTAGAGACTGTCTCAGTCTGAATTCATCTCCAGATGTCCCGTGAAATCCTTGACCTCGCTGCAGCGGCTGTGCGGCCAGGAATCACTACGGACGAGATAGATGAGCTTGTTCACACCGCTACAATCGAAAGAAACGCGTATCCTTCTCCACTGAACTACCGTAATTTCCCAAAATCCCTTTGCACGTTAGTACGCACAGCTCATATTCGTTCTGCATTTTGTGAGCTCTTTCGCCAGATCAGTCAACGAAGTTATTTGCCACGGTATTCCCGATCGGAGACAGTTGAAAGAAGGGGACATTATCAACCTCGGTAGGTCGGCTCTTTTCGCTGCGGTTCATTCTGACCGCTGCACGCAGACGTCAGTGTATATTATCAGGGTGACTTTATGCCGGTTTCTCTTTATGCATTTGTCTCAACCTCAACAGGGTTCCACGGGGACATCAATGCGACCTATCCAGTAGGCAAGATCGACGAAGAGTCGGCAAAACTCATTCGAACATCGCGTGAATGCCTGGACAAAGCGATTGAGCTCTGTAAACCGGGAGCGCTGTTTCGCGATCTGGGGAAAATTATGCGAGTCCGCCCTGTCTCAGTTAGTTGTCTCCCCTTGACGCCATCCCAGCGAGCCGCATGCTCGTTCCAACGGGTGTTCAACTGTCCGGACATTTACTGGACATGGGATCCACCATCTTTTCCACGCCAACGGCCCTAATATACCACATTACGCCAAGGTACTTACCCCGTCCCTGTTTTTCGGGTTCTGTGGTCTTGTTGGCTAATACGCGTCGTAGAATAAGGCAGTAGGGACGATGAAGCCCGGGATGGTGAGCGACTCGAGTGCTATTGAAGTAACTTGATTCACAATAATTGGCAAGGTCTTCACAATCGAACCGGTAAATTTAACCGCGTCCCGGCTTCTTACAATCCGCTGATCCTCTTTGTAAGATGATTAACTTGGGCTCAAGCTGGGCAGATGTACATTGGCCGGACAATTGGACTGCAACCACAGTGGATGGAAAAAGGAGCGCCCAGTTCGAAGAGACGTTGTTGTGCGTGCTTGGTCGATTTTCCCGGTTAACCTTCACCCTGACCACCACCCAGAATAACGGACACGGGAGTTGAGATTTTGACCGCGGGGGCAAAGCAAAATTTTTGATTTTTTTCGATGAAATGTCTGTCTAGAGAGTCGTCTAAGGGCTACTAGCTAGAATTCTGTTGCCCCTCCGTGACATTTACTGCTGGCATTTGGAAGTTGAAAGTTGCATTATCATGCCCCCAACACCAGTAACCGTAATCTGAAAGTCCAACGTGTCGTATCTCGCAAAAGACGACGCATGCGAGGTATACATAAATGATGAGTGGAAAGCGTGTGTGGCTAGTTGAGTGATGTCCGTGGCGCGGAGGACCCGTTACTTTGGAAAAGATTATGAAGCCCCCGTCAAGCAGCGCAATCATTGCGTAGTCTCTCCGAGTCATCGCTCTTGGCACACATATCCAGGAGAAATACGTACTTGGTCCATAACAACCAATCGGACGTGGCGAACGGCCCCGAGCGAGCTTCAATTCCTGACCGGCATCCCGCTGGTCGAACTCATTTTACTGCGGTTTATCATCTTCCTCCCAGCAACATCGCAAGGCAACAATTTATTGCGGCTTATACGGTGGGTTCTCGCCGTTAAATTTAAATGCACTGCGGCCTTCCCGGCGGTGTATACACAATTTATTATCAACGCCCACGTTCGCATCGTTACCCGCTTCTGGGGGGCTGAGAAAATGCGCTATGAATGGCGCTTGACGTTCGTGAGTTGCAGGAAGCTAAAAGACTCAGCTTCTATCGACGCGTCTCTGTTGGTTTGGAAAGCTGAAGAAGAAACACAGCTGCCGGCGAGGCACAATAACGTGTGATTCTGCTGAGGGCGCATCAATGCAACATCAACGCCAAGCTAATCACTGATCCGCATTGATCCCGCTGATGCGCCTTGCCAGCCGCCCGGCGCGCGCAACTTCATCTTGAAGTTTCGCGGCCATCTTGAACTCTTCCCTAAATAATAAAACTCCCCGAGCCGCTCTTCCCCGAAGTCAGAGAATATTAACAGAACGCCGCTGACTCAACGCGACCGCAGCCGTTGGGCTCGGGCCATGCTAATATTCTGTATTCTGCATTCTGTAATCGCACCTGCGTCACTTCCAAGCAGAACCAGTCTCCGTTTTACCGTCACTCCATATATTTACACCCCCCTTCTCTTCTCGATGAGTATATAAGGCGGCGCAAGAGGCCCACCAGCCCCAACCCCAACCTCTCTGCCTACTTATAACCGTCCTCTACATACTCGAATTCTCAAGATGATGAAAGCAGTGGTAACGACGGGCTCTGGCGGCGTCGCCCTGCGCACCGTCCCGACGCCCCAGCCCGGTCCCACGCAGGCGCTCGTCCGCGTGTTCGCCGCCGCGCAGAACCCGCCCGATCGTAAGCGCCCGTCCATTAAATAATTATAGCAGGAAATCAACCATTGATTGGGTGGATGCAGACATGAATCTCGACAACTGCCGCACGGAAGGTGTGGTGTGCGGGCACGACTTTGCGGGGCGCATCGTGGCGCTCGGCGCAGAGGTCCCCGCGGGACTGTGCCGCGTCGGTGAGCGCGTCGCGGGGTTCGTGAACGGCGTGCGTGCCCCCGCTTTCCTTCCTTCCTCCTTTGATTGCTGACACTTACATGGGTGATAGGGCGTGAACGCCGAGATAGGCGGCGCGTTCGCGGAGTATTGCGTCGCGGAGGCGCATATCCTCATCAGCCTCCCGGACGCGCTGGGCTACGAGGACGCGGCGGGGCTGGGGCTCGCGGCGTTCACCGCCGCGCAGGCGCTCTGGATTAGCCAGCACGGCCTCCCCACCCCGAGCGCGCCCGCCGCAACCCCGTTCCCCGTACGCACCCTTCCTTCCCTTCCGACCGACCACCCCTCACACTGCTCATAGATCCTCGTATGGGCCGGCGCCTCCGCCGTGGGGCAGTACACCGTCCAGCTCGCGGCGCTCTCGGGCCTGCACGTCATCGCGACCGCCTCGCCGCGGCACCACGCACTCCTCACGGCCCTCGGCGCCGCCGCCGCCTTCGACTCCTACGACCCCGCGACCGCCGCCGCGATCCGCGCGCGCACCGAGAACCGCCTCGCGCACGCGGTGGACTGTATCTCGCGCGCGGAGACGGCGCAGCAGGTCGTGGCGAGCCTCGGCGCGGGCGGGAGCGCGCTGGCGCTGGTGCTCGACGAGCCGGTGCACGTCCCGGACGTGCGCGCGCGGTTTTCGCTCGTGTACACGCTGCTTGGGAAGGTGCGGCCCCTGTTGTCGTGTGATCGTTATGTGCTGACACTGTGAAAGGCGCTCGAGTATCCGCGGCCGTACGCGGCGGATGCGGAGCACTGCGAGTTTGGGAAGGACATGGCGGCGCTCTTCACGCGCCTGTTGGCCGAGGGGAGGCTCAAGACGACGCCGGTGAAGCTCGTACCCAATGGGCTGGAAGATGTTGGAGAGTGGCTCGAGTTTATGAAGCAGGGCAAGGTTGGTGTTACTGGTAGCTGCGGTCCGCCAGGCTGATCGTTTTGCTAGGTCAGCGGAGAAAAAATAACGTATCGCGTGGCCGAGGACACGGGTGACATGTAACTTGAAAGGTCCTCCGGATCCCAATCATGTAATATAATTGTTCGTCTGTATTTACCAACATCAATAATATTCTCTTTGGATCTCACCAAAGCGGAAGGCAGACACCTTGAGTTGGACAGTGGCTGTATTCAGGCATCGACCGTGGTCGCAGGTTTCGCGCCAGGACGTTGCCGGAGTTGTCCAAGGTGTGACTTCAGCGTTCTGGTCCGAGCATGCATAGCGGCCACTTCCGTTGGTCCTCGGTTGTAAATGATCAAGTAGAAAGCGGCGAGGGGCTGGACCCAGGATTAAATGACACGTCTCTCGCATCGCGTTTCCGCATGAACGCCCTCGCAGTTGCGGTCACAGAAAGGCAATGCACAGCGCCGGCATTTGTAGCGGCCCCAGTAGCCGCAGACAGAGCACATCAGACGGGGCGGGTAGGTCGGCGCAGGGGCCTGGGCCGTAAGATACGTAGGAACCGTCGGAGGAAGGCTGGCGATGTTCTGCGAAAGAAGATCAAGGGGTGCAAGTGCGGGAAACAGCGTGAAGCAACGCACTGATTCCTCGACGAGCGTAGCAAAATTCTTACGGTACAGCAGCGCCGTGCGGACGTTCATGGTTGACTTTTTCTTCTTGACGCCAGGGATGTTGACTAGGCGTTTTTCGGAGATGAGCTGCCGCGCACGGCCTTTGGTGTATTTGCCGTCTTCATCCTCCTCGCCGACGTGTGCGCTAGGCTCCGCGTAGTTGGACCTCTAAGATGACAGGTTCACATCGGTTGAATAGGGCGGAGAGGCTACGCACTTCGAGCTCATCGAGGTGTCTCTTTGTTCGCTTGGCAATCACCTCGGGGGTCAGCCCAATAACCGCAGTATGGGCCTGGCGCACATCTGAATGGGGTTGAGCCGTATTCCTTCAAAGAATCGTGCACGTACGATGCTCTCGTCCTCGTTTCGCAGGCATCGACGCGTCTCGACTCTCTCAAGGCGGAAATTTGTTGGTGGTTGTTTCCAGGACTCAATTAGGACGGACGACCTGACCCGAACTTTCACTCAGCTGCTACAAATGCATTGCCTGCTCACACTACGCGCCGGCGTGGTGTAGAAAACGCCACTTCGCCATGGAATGAGGTCAAAAACAGAGCCACTGTGCACTTTGTCGTCGAAGCGAAACTTCCGCATCCGGTTTCGAGAATTGCTTTGTCCGTGTGGGCCACCCATGGGCCCTCCTTCTCCCTCACGCCCTCTTTCTTACCCTCACCTGACTCCCCACTTCTTCGATTCACACCATGCCACCAACTGAATTATACGACCAGCTCGCAAAGCACCTCACCGACGCGATCATTGTGGACGTCCCCAGTCTGGTGGAGCACATATTCCCGGACGAATGTCTTCCTCTCCCCGTTGGCACCGTCGTCGAGTCACTCACGGGTAAGCGCGGCTCAGACTCGTTGTTCCAGCAGCGGACCCTGCGCAACCCCGCCGGGACGTGGCCGACGTTCCCGGAACTGGACGAGGACCAGCCTGAGGAATTTGCCGCCGAGCTAGCCATCTTTTTAAACAGCGTGGGTGACGCCATCCGGGATGTCTGTCGCCTCGCCGGAGGCTCCGTGCCCAGAAAGAAGCGGAAGTGGTCGAGCGCGTATGTGTCCCCGGACTCAGTGCCACTCAGCGGCGCCTGCTTGTCCGACCACCCCGCGTTGCTCTTGTTCGATGGCAAACCAGAAGAAGAGGGATGGCCCACAGCGCTCTCCAGTGCGGAGCTCGTCCTCGCCGACGACCTCAACATTGCTTGTTCGATGCACCGTCTGATCCACGACGCCTCAGACGCCTTCTTCAACCAAGACGACCGCCGATTCCAGGTCGGTTTCACGATCGCTACCCGCACAGTGCGCCTCGTGCTCATCGACCACTGCGGTGTCGTCGCGTCCGAGGTCTTTGATGTCCACGAGCGGCCCGACCTGCTGGTGCGCACCATCGCGGGGCTGATGCTCTCCAGCCGTCCCACGATCGGATTCGACACGACCATCACGACCCTCAAAAGCGGCCAGCGGCAGATTAAAGTAGGACAGGACGTCTACGACATCGTCGCGCGCCTTTCCATCAGCCACGATGTGCGGGGGAAAGCGACAGTCTGCTGGCATGCGCGGCGAAATGGCACCGATTTTGTCGTCAAGGACAGCTGGAACGACACGGCGTGCACGTTCACCGAAGCGAATATGTTGGAGATCGCAAAGGACATCCCTGGAGTAACGAAACTGGTCGCGTTGGAGACGGTCCTAATAAATCGCACGGTGGACTCGACAGCCGCCCTGCGGTCCATTATTGTAGCAGATGCCGACGTGCTGGGCGTTCGCGCGCACTCCCGAATGGTACTTTGGCCATTGGCGCAGAAAATAAAATATTTCCGGAGCAAGAAGGAGCTTATTTCGGTGTTCATCGACGCCATCGAGGGTAGGCGACCTGCACTAGTTATTTTTCCATCGGCTAATCGATACCTTCAGCTCACCGAAGTCTCGTCGATAAAAACATTCTTCATTGTGATATCAGTTCCAACAACCTCATGATCTCCGAAGCGGCGCCGGAGGCCGACGAATTCGAACAAGATCTGGCGCGTCCTGTACGGAGGGGCATTCTAATCGACGTGGACGGTGCACTGTTTCTAAACAAGATCGGCTACTGGGTCGGACTAATAGTGAGCACCAAATCGCACGACCGTTCTCTCTGCTGATCATTTCACCAAGGGAACCTTCGTCTTCATGTCCTCCGCCATCCTACTCCACGGCTCCTCCACGCGCCACAAGCCGAGCGACGACCTCGAGTCCTTCCTCTACGTCCTCATCTACATGTGCGTGCGGTACGCCGGGCCGGACAACGCGCCCCACGTCGACTCTGGCCGCACAATCGAGAGCATGGAGGTGTTCTGCGCAGACCACGTCCACCGCATCGCCACGGGGCGCTACAAGAAGCACGTCCTGAGCGCCAAGGGCGCCCTCGAGCGCGACATCCTCCCCCACTTCACCCCGTACTTCGAGGACCTCAAGCCGTGCGTCGCGGGGCTGCGCGATGCGTTCACGAAGAACAAGCACAAGCTTACGTACGACGCGGTGCTGGATGTTCTGCGTCAAACGCGCGACGTGCTCCCGTTGGTGGAGACGTGGTCCCCGCACGACGATCCCGTCGGCTACGGACTCGAGCAGAAACGCGGGCGCGACCACGCGGAGGACGAGCGGTGTCGCCTGCCCGCGCCCAAGACGCAGAAAGTCAAATAGTAAGTACATTCGGCCAACACCTGTACGTATAAGATACAACATTGCAATGTCTGTTTTCGTCTACATTACATTAAATACTTGCACTTGGGCGCCTAGCATCAGACGTACAGCCAGCGGCCGAGGTTGTCGGCCCACTGCGCGAGCGCCGGGAGGCCCTGCTTCTCGAACGCGAGCCGCAGCAGGGGGTCGCCGACGCCCGCGTCGAGCGGCGCGGCGCCAGGAGTCTCCGGCGGTGTAACCTGCCCTGGGAGGACGACGGCGACGGCGCTCGCGGCGCCGAGGTTGGGCGGTGTGTACGGTGAGAGAATGCCGAGGCCGCTCCCTCCAACTGAGGTGAGGTACGGCACGAACTTCTCCTGCGTGAGTTCCGCCATCAGAGCGGTCAGCGCCGCTTCTTGGACGTCTGGAAGAAGAGCGGGTAAATCATTTGAAGTCAAAAATTAATGTGACGAACCATCTGGGACGAGGGTAACGGCGCACCCACCCCCGCCGGCGCCAGTGAGCTTCGTGCTGAGGCCGTACGGCGCGGCGCCCGTCGTCGCCCGGATTGTCTCCAGCGACGGGTGCGACACGCCCAGCGTGACGAGGTGCTGGTGGTTTTCGTTGATCAGCGCCTAAGTCCGCTCAAGGTCAGCGTGCGTCTTGCGCCGAGTAAGAGGACGACCGACCGACAGCGCAGAAAGGAGCTCCGCACGGGACAGCTCTGGATCCGCTAGGGCCCTCCGTGCCTCGTCGCTGATGCTCTGGATCGACTTGAGGATCCCGTCCACGAGCTCGGGTTCCTATATCACGGTCAGCGGGGCAAATGGCGGGGAAACAAACGACACGACGTACATTGGTTTTGAGGGCTCCGACGCCCGCAACCAGTTTCTTCGTATCCCGCGGGACCTTCGAGTTTGTGAGCAGGAACTTGAGTGACTTGAACCTGTACATCAAGTCAGCCCTTCGCCCCGCGCAGCTAGAAAACAAAAACGCACCCCTGGATCGGCTCCATACCGCCCTTCCCGCCGAACGCAAAGCCCGCGCGCGTGTACGCGAGCGCGCCGCCAAAGACGGCGACGCTGTTGTCAACGCCGCTGGGGTTACCGTGCAGCACCTTCTCCGCGACGAACGCCCACTTGTTCACCTGCTCCGCGGTGCCCGGCGGGATGAAGCGCCGGCCTTGGTGCGAGACGTGCACGTGCGGTGCGCTGAACGTCCCGGCGTCGGCCGAGGTCGGCTGCGGCGGGGGCGGGAGTGTGATCGCGCGGTTCACGAGCAGCAGCGCCGTTGCCGCGCACGTGGAGAAGGAGGCGGAGGACCCGAGGCCGGCGCCGACGGGGAGCGTGGCGCGTGCGGTGAAATTGAACGACGCCCTGCGGTGCGGTTAGTTGAGACGCGAGAGGGGACGAGGGGCTTCGTACCTTCTGGGATGGCTCAGCATGAGGTACATGTACAGGAAGGCCAGGCCGGCCGTTTTAGCGTGCTTGGCCTCCTCGCCGAGGTCCTTTAGCGGGCCGGCGCAGATGGCGTCTATCAGTACTTGGTCGAGGGTGTCGGGATGCTCTTCGCCGGCGGGGAGGGACGTGACGGCGTCCCACGGTAAGGACTCGATGTCCCACTCGTGGTAGAAATCGTTAATGTCCGCGAAATGCACGGACAGCTTTCCGTCGTTGCGGGGCGTAGTGAGGCCGTAGCAGCGCAGATCAACTGAGGCGGCCACGGCGGTCTTGAAAATCATGAACAAGAAAATCCAAATCTAACGGAAAGACGACGTACCACACCATGGACGACCGCATGCTCGCCGAACAGGATGATCTTACCCGGCGCGCTCACGAACCACTCCTGCTGGTCCGCCTCGTCCAGCCCGAGCTTTTGCACCGCGCGGTTGAGCTCGTCGTTCGTCGACGGCACCACGCGGACGTATTTATTTTGCTGCGCGTCAAACGCAATGGCGCCCGCGTCGATGAGCGCGTGCTCGAGGTCGTCTATCAGATCCACCGGATCCTCGATCCCGACGCACAGCCGGATGAGGTCCTCGGGCAAGCCGCGCGCCGCGCGTGTCGCGGGGTCGATCGACGCGTGTCTGTTCACGGTCATGTCAAGCACGGGGCACGGGCGGGAAGGCGGGACGGACGTACGACATGACACACGGCATGCTGATCAGGCTGTTCACGCACCCGAAGCTGACGCTGATGCCCCAGAGGCGCGCGCCGCCCACGACGCGCTCGCTCAGCTCCTTGTCGCCCGTCTCGAAGCTGAGCACGGCGCCATTGCCCGACGCGATGCGCTCGTGGATCTCGCGGCCGGGGTGGTCCGGGAGGCCGGGGTAGTGCGTGCGGAAGCCGAGGCCGTGGAGGTACGTCGCGACGAGCTGCGAGGTCGCTTGCTGGCGGTCCATGCGCAGCGCCAGAGTCTTGGTCCCACGGAGCAAGAGGAAGCAGTCGTTCGGCGCCAGCGCATTCCCCACGGAGTTTATAGTAAAAGCCATTTGCTGCGATGCATCTCAATATGATGAGAGAACTCGGGTTAGCTGCTTACTTTCTTGAGATCGTCTCTGTTGCACGTAATTACGCCGGCCATGAGATCGTGATGCCCGCTGAGGTATTTCGTCGCGCTATCATACACGATGTCCGCACCGTGCTCCAGCGGCCGCTGCAGGTACGGACTCATCATGGTGTTATCGACGACGATGATTGCGTCCGGCGCCCGCTCCTTGACGTCCTTGCTGATTGCCGCAATGTCCGCGATCTTAAGCAGGGGGTTCGTCGGGGATTCGAGCAGCACCATCGCGGTCTTGGTGGGGTGTATAAACGGCAGCACCGATGCAGGGTTTGTCGTGTCGACATGGTGCACGATGACCCCGCCGTGCGAGCGGATGTACGTGAGCAGGCGGTTCGTCCCGCCGTAGAGGTCATCGCCTGCGATGATCTCGTCGCCCGGCTTGAGGATGCGCAGGATGACGTCCAGCGCCGCCATGCCGGACGAGACGGTCAGCGCATGCTCGGCGGACGAAATCTTCGCGATGTGGTGCTCTGCGGCCGTTAGATGAGTATAATCGCGGGAAACGGCGGCTGGACGTACCGAGGTGGCTGCGGGTGGGGTTCCCGCTGCGGGAGTAGTCGTAGACATTTCCGACGCCCTTGAAGGTGGCGGACTGGTAGATTGGGACAGAGCTGCTCCCGTACTGGTCCTTCTGGTCTGGGTTCTCAACGGTCGCGCATAGGGTGGAGAAGCGATACGGCTTCCTTGATCTCAGCGGGGACTCTGGCTCTGGTGTGGGCAGGTCATGTATGGGGCGCACTTTGGCGTCGATGGTGGGCGCCATTGTGGGAGATACAGAAAATTTGAGTCGAATTTATTGAAGCAAGTCACTACGATGGCGCAATAGGCCTGTTCCCCATTGATCGTTCGGCCGTCGCCTCGGGCCATCGGCCTTAGTCAACACTCATGAAAATATTGCAGTAAAAAGTGGACGGAGAAGAGGGATGTATTATAACCTATTAGCCTTTGGGGCATTCTCTTATGACATTAAACCACAGAGCTATGAATTAATCGAGATACAGGCCGATTCAGATACGAATCGCCGCGAGGCATCACAATGATTCAATGAAGATGCTAATGTCCGCGAGTAGGGCGAATAAGTACCGCACCCCTGGAAAGAAGGCTCGCCAAGGGTGTCAATGAGAAAGACGAAATGATAGTTTGCACGACCAGGTGCGAGGGCGTGTCACGGTGCGGTTTGAGGAGAGCAAGGACTGAGATGGCCAATGAAAGCGAGGAGCCCCACCAAGAGTCCGCGAGACGATAGGTGCACAGCATCCGCAGAGCGCCGGTCGCTTACGAATGCAACTAGAGTCCGAGTCTGAGCATTCGGGATCGTTTACGTTCCAGGAGAATACTGTAGAAGAGTGTGCGGAGGGCTCCATCTGGTGGTTACAATCGAATTCAGGGTAGAGTCTTTCAAGACGCGCTTGGCCTAACGATCAGCGCGCAAACCTGAGTAAATGCACCCGTGCACCCACTAGAATAACCTCCAACAAGTGTCGGCATAGCGATGAGGAACCTCGTCTGAAAGCAAGTATGACGTGCTGGTATAGTATGTCTGATACGGAACGCACTGCGCCCTGAAAAAGTGCGATGCGAAGGGGAACGCCGGCCCCAGTGTTTCGAGTTCAGGAGGCGCAGACAGGCGGACATGGAACAGGTCCGCAAACAAGACAACCGGCACCCAGAGAGTACCCGAGAGCTGTGTCTCGTCTCTTCATGATGCTTGATTCTCGTGAGGATTTTTCACGGTGACTTGCAGGGGCGGGTTCACGTCTGAATCCTACTCGTTGCCATAGACATAGTGCGGCGATCCCTTTCGCCTGCTCGCCTATCACCGTGTTGGCCCTCAGTTTCGCGCGGCGAAAGTGTCTCTTCCGCTCTACTCGCATTGAAACACAAAAACATGGAGTTGGCGGAGAGGCGATGCGCGATCCGGTCGAATATGGAGGCATAAGCTGTATCCGTGATTATTTTGCGCTCCAAATCCGCCCTCGGGTGTAGGTTGAGGACGCGGCTGCTTGCTGAGACAGGTGAGGAAGACAATGCGGAAACAAGAATAGTAAGCACCGTGTCTCGCACCAAGCCTAGAATTGATTCCCGGCCGCGGGACAATTAAAAAAAGTCACGTGAACAGCTCGGCACAAGGTACTTATATCAGTGCCACTGGCCTCCGTGCTTTCAATCCTTTTCCTGCACCTGCGCGCTTCTTTTTCTCCTCCTCCTTCTACCGCTTGAATCTTGCGCTACCTAACCCGTGTACATACCCCTCAAACATGACTGCTAGAGTGCGTGCACACGCGGATGGCACACGCCCCGCACTGATTCCGTATGCTGTTGCAGTCCCAGGCGCAATTTCTGCGCGAATACAAGCTCGTCGTTGTCGGCGGAGGAGGTGCGCTGGCCCACTATTCTCGCGACGCGCGCGATCTCACAATTACTTAGGTGTCGGCAAGTCCGCGCTCACAATCCAATTCATCCAAGAGCACTTTGTGGACGAGTATGACCCCACCATCGAAGGTACGCGCGGCACGACTCGTCGCGGCGCAAATGCCGACTGAGACACCGTGGCACAGACTCGTACCGGAAGCAGTGCGTGATCGACGACGAGGTGGCACTGCTGGACGTCCTGGACACGGCTGGTCAGGAAGAATACGGGTGCGTGTTCTGCGCGCCACCGAGCGCGTACCGAACTAGCTTTATATTAAACAACTGACTACGGACCTTCAGGGCCATGCGGGAACAATACATGCGCACGGGCGAGGGGTTCCTCCTGGTCTACTCCATCACATCGCGGGATTCCTTCGAGGAAATCAGCACGTACCACCAACAGATCCTGCGCGTAAAGGACCAGGACGCCTTCCCTGTGATTGTCGTGGCCAACAAATGCGACTTGGAATACGAGCGGCAGGTCGGCATGAATGGTACGTCTCCCTCCGGCGTCTAATTCGGTACGATTATCTCCCGTGTGCAGAGGGCCGCGATCTGGCAAAGCACTTTGGCTGCAAATTCATCGAGACGTCGGCGAAGCTGCGCATCAACGTGGACGAGGCGTACAGTAACCTTGTGCGCGAGATCAGACGGTTTAACAAGGTGCGCTCTCGCCTCAACTCGTTCTGGCCCGTGTCCGCGTTTCTGATATCATCACTTTCTCAGGAACAGGCCTCGGGGCGGCCGACGATGGCTGGTGGCGCCGGCGCTGGCGGGCCGTACGGGAGCCAGAATATGCAGGGCGACAACGACGACGCAGGGTGCTGCGCCTGTGTCGTGCTCTGATGATTCCGACCTATACTTTCGATTCATCAAGCCATCTCGCGGTGGTGATTATTCTTCCCCCGCTTTCGTATATATTTTCCCTCCACCCCTGTATTGTAGATCAACCTTCCTGTTGTATAAATGAATGGCCCGCGATGGGGGCAGAGTAGCAACGTCGAAATCTGACCGTGAATGAATGCTAAAGCTGTCGAGATATCTGCGCGGATCTGTCCATATGCTGATTTGGCCGAATCAGGCTGAATCAAATAGTTCTCGTGATCGGACTTGATTCTCACCCTCTTCCCCCTTCTTCCCGTGCTTTTTATTTCTCGTCCCCTATCCCTTCCCTCTCTACCGCCCCAAAACTCATCATGACTAGCAGAGTGCGTATGCGTCTTGAGTGTCGCTGGAAAATTTAAATTAAATCACATTGACAGGCCCAATTCTTGCGCGAGTACAAGCTCGTCGTCGTCGGCGGTGGTGGTGCGTTGTCTTACCTCGTCCCCCCGCTTCCCCGTCCTCACGGAGCTCTCTGCTAGGTGTGGGAAAGTCGGCACTGACCATTCAGTTCATCCAAAGCCACTTCGTGATCGAGTACGACCCCACAATCGAAGGTCTGTCGCACCACGCCTGCTCCTCGCATCCCTGTGCTAAATTCCAGCATGGACAGACTCGTACCGTAAGCAGTGTGTGATAGACGACGAGGTGGCGCTGCTGGACGTGCTAGACACGGCCGGCCAGGAGGAATACGGGTGCGCTTCTCCCTCCTCTTCCCTGCTGCTCGGCGGCTGATGCGTGTGGGGCGCAGGGCAATGCGAGAACAGTACATGCGCTCCGGCGAGGGCTTCCTCCTCGTCTACTCCATCACCTCGCGCGACTCGTTCGAGGAGATCAGCACCTTCCACCAGCAGATCCTGCGCGTCAAAGATCAGGACTCGTTCCCCGTCATCGTCGTCGCGAACAAGTGCGACTTGGAGTACGAGCGCCAGGTCGGCATGAATGGTGCGTTACTTCTCTTTTTTTTTGGTTGGCCGCGGCGCCGAGAACTGCGTGCTGAACGGCTGCCGGCAGAGGGGCGCGACCTCGCGAAGCACTTTGGCTGCAAGTTCATCGAGACGTCGGCGAAGCAGCGCATCAACGTCGACGAGGCGTTCACCAACCTCGTCCGTGAAATCAGACGGTTCAATAAAGTGAGCCCCCGTTTTCATGATGTGGTGTGTGCCGCCGTCTGACCATATTTTCTTTCTAGGAACACGCCTCGGCCCGGCCCACAATGCCTGGCGGCGGCAGCTCAGCAGGGCCCTACGGGAACGGTGAGGCCCACGAGCACCACTCGAGCGGGTGTTGCACCGGCTGCGTCGTGCTTTAAGCACGATCGTCCCTTTACGATTTTACGATTTCCCTTCCCCCCAGCGCTTGCCATGCATCTGTCTATTTCTCACATCTCCCCCGGATTATGCCTAACAGAAAGATTTACTTCCATATTTGTACATAAGTGTCTGGCGTTAAATACAGTATCTCAGAGTATCTCTGCATAGACTCGTTAGCGCCTCACGGCGTCTTTTCAACTGCTGTGGTTTCTGGGGTCTTTTCTGGAGCTGTAGAGAGGGGCTGTTCAGCAGATGGACAGTCGAGCAGAGACAGACTTGACACTGACGTTGGTTGGGCCCGGGGCTGTCCTCCACCAAGTCCCCTTCGTTCGCGACCCAAATCGAATCGAGCCCAAGTTCGTATGGACCCGACACATGGAACCGTCCGCCGAGAACCGCCACGCCCACTGTCAGTATGTTCTCGCGATCAATCGGTTCGGGATACGGGGACGGCTCGCCAATCGTGAACGCCTCGAATTTGGAAAATGGAAGCTACGCCAACGTCAGAACAGCTTGGACGAACGAAAAAGGATGGCTCCACGTAGACAGTGTCCCAGTCATTGTCCTGCCGCCGGATGGGAAGCGCCTGCTGCCACAGCTGGACGTGGGACATCGAGTCGATTGTCTGCACGTTGACAAAATAGGACTTGTGCAGCACGGGGTCGCCCGCGGCACGCACGCGCAGCGCGAGGTAGTCGTGGAAGTAGACGTTGTCGATGATGTTGCCGAAGAGCGTCGAGCGCACGGGCGTCCTGAATCCCGCGTATCCGCTGGTAATGCGCCCCGCCAGGTCGGGCCGCACCTCGAGCCGCAGGTGCCCGTGGAACTTGCCCGTCGCCCGCCCGACGCGCTCGCTCTCGCTCGTCGTGTCCAGGTCAAAGCGCACCGACGAGCGGCCCCCGATGTCCGCGTCGCACCCGAGCGCGACCTCTGCGGCGGCCTCGGGCGTGTTGAAGCTGAAGAGCAGCCGCGGGGCGCGGTTCGGCCGCTCTGCGCCTTCCATGTTTATAACTGGAACAACGGTCATTAGAGGGTCGGCTGCGGCGAGGGCGCGGTACTTTTGCGACTATGCTCTTGGAATGCCTGCCCCGTCCGCCTCCAGAACGTGGACCAGCGGCTGGTAGACATTGCGCGTAAACCAAGGTGGAGTTGTCCAGAAAGAGATTTTCGCGCTCACGTGGCTCCGTATGATTGTACGCGTCGCGGGTCAAATCGGAAATATGTTCGTGTTTAAAACCCTCTGAGAGCAAACTCCAATGGAGCACCTTCACCAAAGTCCGGACCCCGGATTCCAGTGAAATGCAAACGGAACCCGTGTTGAGGGCTGAGCCTCAGCGGTCAGCTCCACTGGCAACCGGAATCACGATTTCGACTGACCCACTACGAATAGAACCACGATCTTGACTCTCTGTCAACTCCAAGCAGAACCACAATTTTGGCGGTAAAAACTGCAAACAACAATTTCAAGCCTGGCTACTCGAGTATTTCTCCAATGTATGCCCAGTTATGCCGTTGGCTGGGGAGATGGGATGGGAGCGTGCATGAGCAGACTTCTAGCTAGCACACGAGGCATAGGCAATATTAATGCTAGTGACGGAACAGGCTTTGGAACAGGCATTTCAATTTTCAAACAAATGAGAATAGGGGCTCCGAGTTGAGATCACGTAGTCCAAACCTTCTTCACTCCCCACACGCGTTCACGGCTATGACCAGTAGCCAGGCATCTCTCAGAGACAAGACTCCTGGTGAGAAAATGTTGGGCTGGTCTTTCGTGTGTTGGCTGTTGTAATATCTTTCCTAGACTCGAAATCATGCAGAAAATTGATATGCGCAACTTCAAGTCCGATTTTTATATCGAGTTTTCCAAGTTGGATTATGAGATGATGGACGCCATCTTCTCCAAGATCGACGGGTTGAGCTATCGAAAATCCCTCAGGTAATTCGCCACACATCCTTTCCTGGCTTTTCTTCCCCAGTTACTTGGGCAGAATTTCGTTTCTGCCCGGCATAGTGCGAATAAAAATGCGCATTGCGGTCCCCATGGCAGGGCTGTAGGCGGACTCTCTGCCGCGATCTTCGCTGCTGGGACTGCCTTGGATCCTGGGTTCATCGCGCCTTTGTTTCCATCCGCCGCCGGTGGTATGTCATATCATTTTGACTTCGCTACCATCCATGATTAGTACCCTTCTTTCAGAGCATCAGCAAGGGTTCACCAGGAAACAGCCCGACTGGGTGGCCTACCCCATAAGTCGACCCAACAAGATCCCAAGTCTTGTAATGTGAGACGCCGACTTCGATTACGACCTGGAGCGCGACGCGCACTTGTGGCTTACAGAATATGGACCGCAGGCGAATTTCTCTATGGGAGCCTTGCTACCTTGTTCTGATGCTGTTCTGATTGCAGATCCTCACGGTCCTCCTTGTGAAGGTAAGTATGAGGGAAACCTCGACACTGTTGTCACAAGTGGAACTTGCTGTGTGGAAACAAGACGCCCAGACCGGCATTCCAAGATGTGTGAGAACATGGCTCAGTGGAACCTCCCATCTTGATCAAATTCCAGCTCTTGGTCTCGAAGATATAGACCCATTCCAACCCCATGAGATGCTGGCATTCATGCTGGGTCGTTCCCTCGCCATCTCCCACAATTTCCTGGCGTCTGAAGAACAAATCTTATCTTAGGATTGTCCGCTTATTGCTTATTTAGCTGTGCTGTGATGGGGAATTGTTTCCACTAGGTAGACTCTGTGCTAGACAGATGAAAGAAGCGGCAGACCGAATATACTAATACATCGGGGCCTATTAGAACGAATGTAGGGATATCGCGCTGGGCGAGGATCGTCGGCGTGTCGTGATCTTGCATTATTCAGAGCTTGGGCGGTTCAGGTGACGAGTTACCCCGCGGTCGGTATGGCTCACCCCCGCGCTGCTGGCGTGTCCCGGCAGCAATCGCCGAGCGGCTACGGGTGATGTCCACAGAGCCCGAGCGCATGGCGGGGAGGGGTACAGCGTCGGCGGGGATGGGCGGGACGCTGTAGTTATTTCCAACGGCGCTGATGAGCCCGCGGGGCATGTATCCATCCGGGCGTTGCTGGTTGAGCCACCCAGAGACGTCCAGCTCCTCCGACGTGGTCGAGGGGGTCGAGCTATACCGAACCTCAACAGAGTCGACCGGGCTGTTCAACGATACGGTGACAGAACGCTGAGAGGAGACTTGACGCTGAGCTGCAGGTTGGCGGCGCGGAGGCGCAGGGAGGCTCTGCGCGGGCTCGGACTGTGAAGGCGGAAGAGCGTAACGTGACGACCGGACACGGCTAGGGGCGCCGTTGACAACAGGCTCATTCAAGAGTAGCTGCGAGAGTCGTGTCTTGGGCCGGGGGCCGTTTTCAATCTCTGGTGTGCTTCCGTAATCGTAGTAGCTGGGCATGTTGACCGTCCACTCGCTGCGTTCAGAATCCGTGCGGGAGTGGGTACGCTGCAGGGGCTCGCTTGTGTATTCTTCCCTCCGCTCCTGGATGCGCGCAGCAAAAGGAGGCGCCATGAGCTGGAACGGCGCCGCGCCGTAGTTCTCCGAGTTTGCTACCTGGACCTGGTTGAAACTGGCTAGGGAGTTTGGGCGCGATTTCTCAGACATCGACTCGGACGGCCGGTAAGAATATTCCCGGTCGCCTGCTGCTATCATCGGCGGCATTACCCGGCTTGAGACTCCCGTTGAGCCGTTGTTTGATTCAAGATCTTTTTGACTGGTGGATCGCGCGTCGAAGGCGGGGCCGAGCACCCGGAAAGTGTTGTAGAGGGTCAAAACATTTCCCATGCCTAGGCCAGGTCAGACAAGAGGAAGCCGTGAGTAAAGCCAACCCACCGAGCATGAACCAACACACGTAGCCAGCCACAAGAAGTGGGTAGGGGCAGACGCGACCCGAGAGATCTATAAGCCGAGTCACTGAGTAGGGCACCAGAAACAAAATGTAGGCTGATGGAAAAAGTCAATATTCGGAGTTAAACTCGTAACCAAACCCATTTACCGATGGGAAACCTGAGCGAATGTCAGTCAAAGTTAAAATTCGGAACACCGAGATGACATACCATAACATGCTTCGGGCAATGCGAGCCACAAAGCGATGATAATTCTGGACATTGCCGCCCCATCGCTCGTTGGGGTCCAGGGCCAATTTGAGTCCACCTTTGAGAACCAAGGTCCCGCGAAGAGCCAAGAAGATGATCGAGTAAAGCAGCGCCGACATAATTGAAGTAATAAAAATCTATAATCTGGTCAGAGGCCCAGTTTTTTTTCTTTCATTGCGTTGGGACGTACCGGAAGCAAATGGAAGAAGAACATCGACTTAGGGAACGCAGGCCTAATGCCGCAACTCAATCCAGAAATGCCATAACGAGGGCCGAAAACCGACGAATCATACAACGTCGGCGCTGCAGCTGCTCATAGTTGGTCAGTCGACTAACGCACAGATATCGATGGATCTACCACGAACCAAGCACACCGGAAACTATCCACCCGACGGCTATTGTGATACCACAAATCCAAGCAGATTGGCGTCTTGCAAGTACCAGAGAATTCTTAATTCATACAAATCAGTAGACTCTTTGCAGGGGCGAAAACAATCCCACAAAGGTGTGTACTCCAATCGCCACCGTGAAGTAGGCGCCCGCGAAATTCGCAACCTGCATCACGATAGCTGAGCCAGTCAACTGGCAATTAATTGGTGTAGGGACAATTCTCACCTTGAATGGTGCAGAAGGGCCCTTCCTGGATTCCTCTATTGAGGAGGTGGTTTAGGCCCATGATACCCGCGGCGCCGCTGATGATGTTGGCAATCAGCAAGCAGGCTGCGTAGTTTCCTAGCACGGTGTTGAAAAACACATATTCGCGGGATTGGGCGTCCTTCGAGTTCGAAAAGTACCGCGCAATAGCCAGCCAGATTACGCGGAACGCGACTGTGAGAAGTGCGAACGTCGAGAGGATTGCGAAGGCATTGACAACCTTGGTGTTACCGCTCGTGAACGGGCATAACAGGCAAACTGAGGAGGAGAACTAACAATGACTCCGGGTAACTCTTCGGGGGTGAATCGAAAAAATTCAGGCGTTGACATGGTCGGATATAAAAAGTCGAAAAATTAGAAGGCCGTCCAGCGCCGGTGGTCGCAAAGTCTGCTAGAGAATGCGGTGGATACCAGTCCGAGACCAAGCCGAAGAAGAAAAATAAAGAGAAACGAAAGGAAAGAACGACAAGAGAGTTCCGGACAAGCCTCAAACCGGAATCCGGTACCGGTGGCGGGAGCTTCAGTCGCAGATCACTGATCGTGAAACCTTCAGACAGATCTGATGCGAAGCGTTCATCAACTGCCGCATCTGCATCAACCTATAGCACATTGAACGGTCGACTACCATACATTACTAAGGCTACAACACGACACTTCCATGGCATACAATGCGGCCAACGAGGGACCAAGACGGACCTACAACAGAAATTTATCGGAAATACTTGGCAATACCCTGAGGAGACTCTTTCCGACGCTTCTTCTTGGGCTTATCCGACCCTGTCCTGCTCCCTCCTGGAGCGCCACCAACAGGCGGAGCGCTTTCCGGGATCTTCGAGAGGTCGAGGGCGACGTGAAAGTCTTCGTGTTCCATCTGCATCAAAGCGAGCGCCGCTTGCCGCTCCACTTCGGTACGCGTCGCTGATCGTGGAAGCGAGGATCTCTGGCCGCATCGACTGCACACGAATGATGTCAAGTCTTTGGAGATGTTTTTAGGGAGTTCGCTTGAGGTGCTCTTGGCGCTGCCGTCGGCAGTAGCGTTGACTTGATCGTCGGCATCGCCGTCGTCGTCCAAGGCTCGCTTCGATGTCGGGGCAGTCTTGAAGAAAGTGTCGATGCTCTTGAGTCCGGATTCGATGCCTTCGATCCCGGTAAATCCAAGGGAAATACCAGTTACTTTCATCGGGGCATGGGGATCGACGAGCTCCTTCCAAAGCTTGTCTCCTGCCGATGAGACAATATCTACGTTAACTTCTCGGACGAATGGCCAAGGCGCTTGCTTTGACCGCCGACTTTCATGTGCTGCATAAGGGACGTGAGCCGGAGATGTTGTGGCTTTCGTACGATGTTGCCGTACCTTTAACATCTCGCACACTCAACACGATCGTTTTCGGCCAGAGGTTCGGAGTGAGTTCTCTAGCTTCAGTCAGCCGTAGGGCCAATTCGGCAGCAAGCACTCGGATCCACTGGAAGCCATCAGAAAACTTCGTTACGGCTGGGGAGAGGTTCTTCGACGCCAGCATACTCTTGTTCAGAGTTTGTTTTTCTTTGACTACAAACTTGTTAGTAAATTAATGGGTGAACATGGACGTCGCTACCTTCACTGTAGTCTATCCCTCTGAAAAGGTATTAACACGGAAAATAGCGCACATGACTGATCCCTACACTCACCGGAGAACTTCGTATATCCAGATGGATTCTTCGCCAAATTTATTCTGCATCTCATCTGAGAAGGAAGGTGGTTACGATAAGCAGAAAGACAACAGATCAATACTCGCCCAACCCGATAGAACTGGATATTGACCATCAGGAGGCGTATCAAATCGACATAGAGGACGCACAGAAGATCCCCGACTGTCGAGACATCGTATTCGGTGGCCAGCGCAGTCCCAAGTTTGCCACCCAGGAAACGAATCTTGTCCTCGTGCGTTCAGTGTGAATCGAATAATCTCGCAGAAACATACCTTCTGAAACGCCATTGGTTTAATATAATTGGGAATGGCGGCATTCCGTAGGATACTCTGAGAATCAAGTTCTCAGCATGTTGCAGTAGCAACGCAGAGAGATACATACTTGATTCATGGGCTTCTTATAAGAAGCACATAACTGAAATTCGTCAGGAAGAGTTTTGGAAACAGCGACGAATTTGCAGTCACCTTTGCAAGAAATTTATTTCTAGCAATACCCTACGATAGAGTCAGCCGTAAGCCAGACGAACAGACGAATAGGGCATACGGCAGATGTAGTATATCCCAATTTGGCGCTAATTTGCTGTCTAACTTTTTCCATCAACTCTGCAGCAATTGAGAGTGCAACGTCGTGCCAAGTGCTGAGTTCATCGACCTCCACATTCGGTTCCTGAGAAGGATCTTTGGGGATGAGTGTGCCCAGCTCATTCCATGAAACCTGAGGGGGCGATGGGAGTGGAGTGTCGAGTCCCAAGGGGGCATCATCCGGTACGTGGGAGAGATATGGATATCGGTCCAAAAGAATCTGGCGCACTGGCCTCGTAAGGTCCATGAATGCTTCGTCAATGCTAGCTTTTTCTAAGGCGAAGTTAAGTCGTGCAATACGATGGTTTGGGACATTTCTGACCAACTTCCGTATTTTCAGGAAGCCCCTCCTTGTACATTTCTAGACTCTGTAAGTTATGCGAAGAGACAGGGGAGGGCTGCGAACGCACGCAGCATTTTGACGCTTTCCCGCCTATAAAAGTCGAGAGAGATCTCAACCAGGATGTGAATAGAAGCCGTGGAATATCAGAGGGAACAGCAGACCTTGTGCGTTCTGGAGTCGGGATTTTCACGGTATGCAGGCTCTTTTTCTCCTTCCGCATACGTCGCGACATGGACTACGACGATCTCCGGACACAACTCCTTTGCTTGTTGTAGGTTCATCATCTAGTCACTTGATTTCAGAGAACAGCTATAGCGGCACATGTGTACCCACCCTGGTAATTCCAAACGTTCGTGCAGGGTAATTGACTGCGATGAGCATTTGCCACTGTAGCACGACCAGGGGTTTATCCGGGATTCCCAGTCTGACCATCTCACAAGCGGCATAGAATGCATCGCTATCGCAGAGGGCAATAACACGAAGAGGATCGCGGACGCCGAGGTTTTGAGCGAACAAGGCCCGGTATGTGATGGTAGGATTCAAATCCTCGAAATGGGAGCTATCTGTTACTTTTTCTTTGCCTTTCCAGAGCGACCGGTGTGAATTTGGGGGGCGTGGAGTGACAGACATGGAGGCCAGAAACGACTCCGAGGTGGCGAACCAACGCGCTAGAGTCACGGCACGTGACTATGTCACACAAGGATAGGGGCTCAACACTTCAAATTGGTCACAGTGCTTCGTCTTCTCTTCCTCCATGCAAGCCACCCGGGCCGAGCAACCATGGTACTGGCCCTCGTCTTTCTCAATCTCTTCCTCCTTCTTTTGCCGGGCGTCGTAGCCCTGAGTGGCAACGTCGGAAGCACCCACCAACGGCGCTCTCATCATATCTGGAATCTTCAGCGTGTTTGCGGCATTCGCACTCTGTCTCGCTAGCGCAATGTTAGGGCTGGGCTCTCCTGGGTTCAAGTCGACTGCGGTCATCCCGACGGTCTTTCTTGCCTTAGGTAGGGAGTTGTACAGTTGTACATACTACAGAGTCGGCATCCCACTTGCATCCCACCCTCGACTGCAACTCACTTCTTCTCTACAGCGCGCATGCGCATGCCTGCTTTAATCTCAATCATGTACGCCGCCTACTTCATCCCGGCCACCCTCCGCTTGTGGAATGCGTCCCTGTGCCGGGTAGGTCTAGAAAGCCGAAGCGGACGTACACCATCCGGCGCTTCGGGGACTGCTTTTTCCCGGCGTTGATTTCCGCTCCAGTGGCATGCGAGGGGTCGGGTGCGCCACATGAAGAGAAGGGATTTGCAGAGACCGCTTAATGGACCCTTCCACCAAATACCTACTAGACACTACCTCTCTCTTTACAACTATGCTACTCACTTCCAACCCTATTCTTGTCTATTCGAGCTATGTATCCGCACGCTTATGACCCTGAGCACAACCGTAGACCGGAGATTTTGAGCATATCGTAATCGTATAATTTTATATCCTACTATTTATCTGCTACTCTTGCATAAGTTACCTGTCCCGGCGTCGTAGCTTCAAGTTGCCCCGTTAACAGATTCCCTCTCAAACACGCCTCTTTTGATGAACAGACAACTCTCTTTCGAGCCTCCTCACTTGCCTTCATTTCCATTATCAACAATACCGAGAAGGATATGGCAAGAAGAGTGACATGCAATTGTCCGCCGGTGGATGAGGGAGAATGCCCGCTTCTGGCGTCCTTAAACCCGTCTCGTGGTTTCCCCTGGTCCCATTCGGCACTAGGGATAAAGGCGCTGGTTCCCGGACGACACGATTATCAGACTACCTGTCCCATCCGAAGAGAGAATCAGTACCACGACAAAAACTGTTCCGTCCAAGGAGCTGTTCCGAAAGGACGGACGACCACAGGAATCATTATAGCACAGTATAAAGTCCGAAATACAAGACTGGTGCATTCGAGACCGCGACTGGACCAGATGGGGAACACGTATTCCCCGGCTTCGTTGACCTCGGTTAATCTTCAGAAACGACGTAAAGGAGACCATAGAGTGACAGGGCTTGCCCATACCTCATGGACTTGACACAGCAACTCGTAGTGAGGGGGTTGCAACTATGTCATGAAATCCATGAAACTCGGAGAAGATGGGCCTGTTTTGCACCGTGATTGTCCTTGCTGACGAGCATTTCAGAGGAAACCAGATCGCTCCGCATGCAGGCCCAGAGAGTTTTGGAACCTTTTCCGTTTGTGGAGTGTCGTAAGACGAAGTCTAAATAGGTGGACTGTACACCGACCGGAGTCCGCATTGACGCCTCGCAGCGGATTAAACTCCCGCGACGCTAAATGCCTTGGCGTGACCGTTGAGGCATACATACGTACTATTTCAGCATCATTGAAATTTGAATGGCGAATAACAGCATTAGAATCCTGGCCTTGAACTCCGGTTTTCTAGCACATCAGCACATCCCGATCACCTCCGTGCTTTATGCATGAGTTTCGGGACCGTGCGGGGATTGTGGGAGGAACTAGCTCAACGAGCTCGTACATCCCCGATGGAGTCAAGTCGCCGAGAACCCAAATCAGTGAGGAAGAGGAGTAACAGTTTCTATAGTTTCTTTGTTTGATACAATCGGAACCGTAGATATATAGATAGTGGCTTCCAGATGAAGGCGCGCCATGGCTCGTGTTCGTGTGGCCAAGGGAGTGGGGTCCACAGTTAGTTGGTCGTTAAGATGCTGGGGAGGGGATAATAATCGAAGGAATGAGAGTGCTCGACGACAATCGGACAACATTAATGGGGAGTATGCGCGTCGGAACGAAGGGGGTGGATGCAAAGTGGTGGTTCGGCCAGGTAGGTGGACAGAGGCTGGATGGGTCGGAACCGATGGTGAGGTCACGGCGGCCCATACAAGTCGTCCACGACAATGGTTTGGTACTAGGACACATGTTGTGTTACTTGAATCCGATACTGTAGCGAGATGAGGTTGTAGAGTACAGTTGGCTGGGGAGGGGAATTGTAATAATAACACAGGCGCTGTCCGGGAAAGGGAATCCAGGCCGAGGGATAAGCAAGACAGCGATACGCATGTAGCATGCGCGCTCATATCTCATTCGCAATGATCAACGAAAAATACGGGTGGTTGAGCGCTTCTCGCACAGTCACCCGTTGGGCCGGATCGAACGCTAGAAGCTTCTGAACGAGGTTCAGGAAGTGCCGGTTGACGAGATCATGCGGTGGTATAACATCCTAAAGGAACGAAAGGCACGACCAAAGTAGTTAGAACCGTCGATCAAAGGCCGCGAAAAGGATATTTGACTAACCGACAATGGACGCGTGGCACGCACTTCCTTCTTGCTCTGTCGGGAGGCCTTCGCTTTCGGCCAGTCAAGTCTCACGTTGTCTTTGAAGAACTCGGGCTTTGACCGCGCGCCTGCACGCGCAAAGCGGTCAGGCATCTTACCCATGACCATCTCCATCATCGCGAGATGCTCGAGATTGTCATGCGTCTGAAATAAGGCGATTCCGGTGAAGAATTCTACCAGGATGCATCCTAGCGAATATGCATCACAGGGATAGGACCAGCCCAAGCCTAGACGAGATCAGCGCGTGTCAGAAAGGTAGCGACAAGGCAGAACCGACCTAGAATGATTTCTGGGGCACGATAGTGCCGTGTACAAACAACGGTCGAGTGGTACTCGTTCTCGAAAGTTGCTGAGCCGAAATCGATGAGCCGTATGTCCGTAGAATGTAATATCCGCTTGGCTTTCGGGGGCGCATTTCGCTGAGAGGGGGGAGTAAGTCAGAGGCGGTAGAGGCTATCGATGGGATGAACTACCTTTCCCGGGACGGGGACATGGACAGTCTTGTAATCATTGTGTACCAGGAGTATATTTTCAGGTTTAAGGTCGGTGTGAATCAAGTGGAGGTCATGGAGGACTGCGACAAAAGACGATTAGAACGGGCGGGAGAATAAAGGTCAGGATGAATCCTTACAAGCGACACTACCGAGGAGTTGGCGAGCAAAGGATTGAATATGCTGCCGTGGGAAAGGCGCAAAATCGTTGTCTTTGAGGAAATCGTACAAGCACATCCCCAAAAGTTCAGAGACGAGGCATATATGGTTGCGGTGGTCAAACCAATGCAATAAGTGTATGCATTTACTGCACAGAGGTATATCAGAAAAGATCGCATAATCTGCCGCGAGGATACATACTGCCGATTGAGGGGATCGCGCTCTTTGAGCTTGTTGAGCTACGCGAACTTCAATCTTGCTTGCGTCGCGATATTTCGGAATGGCTCGAATAATTTTGATCGCCACCTTGGTATCGGTCTGAGTATCGACAGCTTCGACGACTTTTCCAAATGTTCCCTGCCCTAAGCAATTTGACCTGTCCGGTCTGCGCGAAATTTGAGCAAATCGGGTAGTCAATGAAAAATGCTGGACATACAACGGCGATAGATCATGTCATCCGGGACGATTATGTAGTGACCCTCCTTGTCGTCGCATGACACGGGTCCCTTGGAGGTCTGCGCAAAAGAGTAAATAAATATGTGACCGAAGCGGCGAGATAGAGAGCGAGAGAGCGACATACATCGTCTGTGGCAGCAGGCGCTCCTGCTGTCCCATGACTTGGTTGGCGCAACGACATGCGACTGCTGGCTGCTGACGGCGGCCCTCTTTGGGACAGGCGCACGGACCTCCTCCGCCGGCTCCCGCTTGCGTTTCTTGGCCGGGGGAGCTACGATGGCTGATGAGGTGCTCGCCGACAATGCCTGAGCTTCTGCGGCAGCCCTTGCCCTCGTTCTTATCGGCGCAGAGTACAATGGGGGCTGATAAGAGGCGGAAAAGGCGTTGTTGGTGATTGAGGGAGACATGGTTGTCGGGGGCGGGGGAGTATCCTCAATCACGATGACTTCTCTGAGCCTGCCATCGCTGTCGACCTCCTGGACCTCGCTGTAGCTGACAGTGTATTGGTGGGCGCGCTTGCGCTTGCGTGTCGCCACCGGTGGGGTTGGGAGGACCTGTGGGCCAGCTGCATTGAGATGATATTGCGAGAGCATCGCCGGGGGCATGTGGCCCACGACCTGCATTGTCTGGGTAGCTGTGAGCGACGTGGTGACGGCTGGCGACGAGGACGCTGGAAAACGACTGCCCAACTGTTTTGCTGTATTTGATTCTCTCCAAACCACTGCGTTAGGTCATCGCTTTCTCACACGAATTTATTTTTCATTAACTACAACAACTCTCCCCCAATATTCCAGCTAACTGGGTACATCTAACCGCGCCACCTCGTGTCCCTGTCATTTCCTGAGTTTTTTCTGAGGGCTTTTCATCCTTCTCTAAAATTTATTATTTTATTCTTCAATTCCGGACCCTACCTGATGCATGATGGCTAGACAATGACTGATAAGTCTGGCCGGCGTGAATCAGCGTGCTGCAAGGGGCCCATGGAGGTAATCGGCAGACGCTCAGCCCCCAAGGAACCCCGAACGGAGGTCCTCACAGCCGGAATACACAGTTGATACACAGCCTGAGAAATGGTGCTGATCCCGTATCCGTATTTAAATAACGCGGAACTCGACCTACCTCACCTATTCATACAGCTACCCGTCGTTGGCGACATGTTGCTACATTCACAAGGCCATTGTCCGTGGCATGGGTGATCGAATCACCGATGTGCCCAGTGACGTATCAGACTGCAGCCTTTCTCATTTGAATGAACCGTTGGGACCGGCAGTTCCAGGTACAAGGGTGATACGGGGATGGCGGCGAGTCAGCTCTAATTCTCTCACCGATTGCCATCCGAGTCACCGCATCGTTGAATCAACGGATACTTACCGTACATGGGATTGGCCGCGAACGCAGCAGCAAGAGGTTCCGAAGGGACGGTTCGAGGGTCGGCCTGCCTGGATAAGCCGAGGATCGGCCAGACTGAGAGGAGCCGACAAGTTGTCAATTCTCAACGCTTCATATGTGCCGTACATTTGATCATGCCAGCTTCCGAGTGTAGCCTAACCCAGCCTGAGCCATCGTAGATCTGAATGTCTTGACACAGGAGAACACCGATGTAGCGCATAGCGATGATATAAAGGAGCACCGTGAATCTCGTTGAATTGTGGCGGCACCAGTGCAAAAGCAAACCGCCACGCGATCACGTGCAGCTTGGATCGATGGTCATCGCGCTTTTCTTGGCGAAATCGAGCCGTGAGGGTAAGCGGCTGGGTTAGATTCATGGTAAAGAGAAAAGCCACGATCGGGACAAGCGTTGCATTTGACCGACTAACTTTCGAAGTTTCGGGAAAACGTGTATTGTACATATATGTTTGTTCTTTCCATTTCACTCTGATCACTCCGCACCTCTCATGCCAGCACCTTCTTCAAGCTGTTAATGCTGGAGATATCGACGGTTAGGGGATCCTGTATTGCAGTTATTGATTAGCTCCAAGGTTCCAATGAGCGCGTGAAGCCGCACCTTGCCCGCTCTGAGGTCTTCCGGAGAAGGCATAAGCCCAAGCCGGAGAAGTTCCGAAGAACAGCTGACGACAGGGTCGTTTTGCATGCTTTATAAGACGTTAAATATGGACTATCCGCAAAAGGTGCACGATGCTCTCACGTAGCGACAGCGACGACCTTGCCGCCTTTGATGTAATATGCAATGAACTACGACCGTCTTAGCATTGGGTTTCAGGGAAAGTAATGGAGATGTACCTTGAGTTCATCAACATTGCCCTTGATAAAGATATCGTCATATCCTGAGCCAATTCCGCAGTAGCGGATGTTTTGGCCCTCTGTGGCAAAAGGTAGGTCAGCGGGGGGAAAGGAACGACTGAAAAGCTCCGTACGGGCACTCCAGAAGATTGGGACTTTGATGAAAGGCTGCGGGCTTCCGGCTATGGTTTTCCCTACCGCGCGCCCTTGATTCCCGGCGACCTGAATGAAAGGATGAAAGGATGAGGCTCAGTCTCCAAGGAAATGGGAAATACTCGCGTTCCAGTGCTCTATCCTCCTGAATTCGCCTGTCTCGCTTTGCGGGTAGTGCGCGATATCACCTTCACGCGCGTCAGCTTTGGGGCAAGTTTGATGACGATGACATACCGACGGCGTACACATCGGTGTATCCCGGAACCTTCATGTTTTCGTCGACCTTCACGCCGCCGTCTTTCTCTAATGGCACGCCACTGTCGCGCAGGAATTGTGTCGCGGGGGCGACGCCGACACCCATGATAACTAGATCACAGGGAAGAGTCTCTCCATTGACAACAACACCCCCTGCAAGGGCCTCGTTTCCCTCTTGAGGGACGATCTTGTCCACCTTGCTCGACATGTGGAACTTGACGCCTTGGGATTCGTGGTACTACACATAGGGATGATCAGTGGAAGAAATAGATACACGGAGAGCGGTAATTACCTTTTGCAACGCTTTCCCGACCTCCTTGCCCAGCACGAGCTCGAATGGGTGCTCCTCCATGCCGATAACGTCGATGGAAGCCAGCTTTCTCTTCGCCACAGCCGAGACAATTTCCATGCTAATGAAAGAGGATCCGATAACCACCATTCTCTTCCCCTCCTGTGCGGCTGAAGAGAATGAAGTTAATAAGGGAGTATAAATCGCGGGGTCGAAGACCTCACCAGCATCTATCTTCTTGGAGTTTTCGAGGCCTCTGAGGGTGTAGACGTTTTCCAAGTCAACGCCCGGCACGGGAAGCTTGCGTGGGACTCCACCCGGGGCAAGAATAAGTTTGTCATAGACAACCGAGTCTTTCCCACCGTCCAAGATGACTTCCTTCTTGGTGAAGTCCACGGATGTGACGGTCTTGGAGACAGAGTCAGGCATATGAGAAATTTGGCAAGGCTTCACGTACGACGTTAACACGAATGTTGGTGGAGTACTTTATTTTCAGATCTGAGGCGCTCCGATATTCGATCTTGGATGCATCAGTGATAAGTGCCTTGCTTAATTTCGTGCTGGGTAGAGTAAGACATATACTCCAGCCTATATAATATGAACGAGGCCTACCGGTCGACAGGAGTGTGGCTCTCCTTTGTAAGAATCGTGATAGGACCCTTGTATCCATGCTAGAATCCGAATTCAATCGATGAGCAAGTCTGTAAAGTTGGAAGGAGACATCGGAAACCTCTCTCAAGCTCTCGACAGCATGGAAAGTGGCAGCCCCTCCGCCAACGATAACAACACCATCACCACCAGTTTCCGTTCCACTTGTTGACAGCTTGGGAGGGCGTGACAACTTGGCCTTCGTAGTGTCAGCGTCATTGGCGGTGACGTGTATCTGTCCGTCGGAGATCTGAACTTGGAACGAGTGCAAGGCATCCGGGGCAGGAGCGTCCTCTGGTGTAAGGTAAGAACATGGATATCAATCGGGTAAGAGATTCGAACCGATGTCACCAGTGCAGACGTTGAAGCAAGCTAGAGCCTGTTAAAATAGGTCCATCAAAATTTTGATACTACCCACCTCCATGCCATGGGCTAGATAATCGTGCTCAGTTATGGCTCGTTTCGAATGTGCCACAAAAATGGACATACCAAACCACCCGTCCGTCCGCGGTTAGCACACCCTTAGCAAGGGGTGCTCCGTAGTGGGTGCAGAAGGCACTAGTAGCGTGTACTTTATCTCCCAGCTTCGAGAGTAGAACCTTTCCGTCCCCGAATGCAACCTCTTTCCTAGTTCACTCGATGAGCGGCCAAGACCATGGGATCAACTTGGGTTGAGCGAACGAACATTTGACCATCTTTAAGCTCGGATTCTGGGAGAACTGCTAGGGTTTTGAGAGACATTCTGCGCAATAGAGGGTACGATAAGCGGCGAGTGTGCTGTATGAGAACGGGCAAGCGCATAACGTCATTATAGCTGACGGATGACGTTCCGCAGTCAATAAGCACACCCTGATTGGCTGGAAAGTCGGGACGCGTTGTTGTTCAGTGTTTGTCTGCTTTCTCAGAGTCGCGTCGACATCCGAGCTTCAAACTCTGGCCTGGATGGCAGGATGCAGAACCCAGCCTCTCTATTTATTTCCATAGCGCGGATGCATCGTGAATCTACTGTCTTCAACTGCGGCGACTTGAAATTAACGGCCTCAACAGACATCAGAAGTCGCACCAAGTTTCGCCGCCTTCAACAGCGCGCCGATCATGCAAGAGTCTCGGGTTTTGCCAAGGTCTGTCCCACGTTCCGGCCCTTTCCAAAACTGACTAAATTTCAATAGACCGGCAGACCCGGAGTTCTCGTATTCGAGGGCAAGAAAGACTGCATCACGGATTTTTTGGAAGGCGCACGAAGTAAGGGGGTCTACCGTAAACGTCTTTCAAATCACTTACTACCTGGAATAAATAGGTCTGCGCTATTTGGACTTCCACCACGTTGCAACACGGCCTCTTGCGTCCGAAATGCATCTTGCTGGGACCACCAAGCCGGGCTTACGCGAGGTGGAAGACATGAAAACCCTAATACAGGCTCTAGACGCTATCGGAATGAAAGACTGGTTTCGCCTCGAAATGGGAATGAGCGGTCCTGGCTAGTCCGCAAGCTTGAATAAATTCCGGACATTTCACGAGAGCAGCTGGCGTCGAAATCGACTGTGTAGACTCGAATCCCTTGAATGGGCATGGATCACAGAAGGAATAGAGAATACATTCAAGGAAAGGATGATAGTTCGATACAGTAAATGAGGGTGGGGTTAATGAGGGTGAGTGGAACATCCCGCCACAGGTCGATATCATACACACATCTGTCTCTCTAAAACTAGCTCGCCAATCGCGCCACGGAAATCTCATCGGTGTCTTCGTTCGTGCTCAGATACACGTTTTTGAGAAATGTGTCCCCGACCTGGAATTGAAGCCGCTATCAGGCATAGGACGAGTCAGAAGGTAGTGCGGCTCACCAGCCAGTGCGTGGGTCCCTCACTGACACCACCTACAGCGATGGCAGACGTGCATGCGCCCGTCGTGTTTTGGGGATCCACTGGGAGGAATGCCAGATCTCCCGGCTGTATCCGGAAGGGTTTCCCCCCGAAGACGAGGGATACGGACGCGGCCGTATTGCACGGGACCGTCCACATGTTTGAATAGTTGTCGAACTTTGCACCGGGGATGGATTTGTGGATCACATCGACGTCCTATTATTGTGAGCATATGTATTCCTTCGATCCCACCAACAAAAAGCCGACCTGCTTGGGTGCAATAAAGAGTGTCTGGAGGGTGGTCAAGGTTGGTAGGTCAGAAAACACCTTGAATGACTGACTGTTCCAGTGTCGAATACGCAGCTTCTGCCAACTAACCCGACATCCTTGCCATTTACCTGGGGCATGTTGATCGCCACGTATACCAGAAAGGGGCGAAATACCTTCACAGTGTCCAAGTTTGCTTCCCAAAAACCACCGGTGTTGATATTCTTGACGATGACGAGCGACGAGGCATCATACTTGGAAGGGTCCATCCCGCCCAACGTAATCTCTCCGTCGTTCTTCCCATCGGATTGCCGTGGAATCTTGTATGAAATGATGCTCCTTGTAATCAAGCCCGCCAATCGAAGAGAGTCTACAAGAGTTGGCGTTCCCTGTATCGAAAGGCTCTGTCGCACTAATGGGCTTCTCCAGGCACAATACATCATCGAATAACGTACCGTTTTGGCACAACCAAGGATTCCGTCCAATGGGATGTCGTTGCTTGCGCAGAGTCAGGAATCGGCTAAGTCCGTGAGGAAAGAAGGACCTACGGTGTAAACTGTGCGCTTTCAGTCCGTGCCACACCGAACGTGTGGTTCTGGAGCGTCAAGCCGGCAAATCCTACGTGGTCTGTGACAAGGCTTCCGTACACATCCCCGCTTCCATAAGTGATATTCCATGGTTTTCCGGTGTCCCTGAAGGACGAGCTAGACTTTTTTCCAAGGAATTTATGATGGCCCTATTGAAGAATGAGTCCGAGATGCACATTCACAGGAACGTTGTGCCTCACGCAATCGCCACCTTCATCAGATTGACAGCCCTCTCCTCCAACAAACATGTCGGCTGAACCTTATGGTGTGAGTTAAATACGAGCAAGCGGCTGTCACGAGGACTAGCTTACCTGAATCCACCAATAGACGGAAAGGCCGAAGAGGCGTTCCAAGAAGGACAGTCGCGAGATCTAGTTGGACAACGCTAAGTTGATATTGCCCCAAAATACTTGAATCTCACTGACATCCGATGTCGTTTGCTCTAAAACAGATTAGTACATCCTGAGATAGAAAGAGCAAAGCTTTACTCAATATCAAGCCCAGCAGAGTGGTCGAATGTCGTGCTGTGAGCTTTCGTGACCTGGGCGTCCGATTCCGATTCGGGTTCGGGGTTGATGTCTGGCTGAAGAGTCGCGGAACTGGTGCTGTTCACGGTGTCCTCATGTGACATATGCATACCATTGCCGGAGCCTATCAATTTCTCAGGCAATTTCCTCGTTCCTTTCCTGAGTATGTGATGCATGAGGCCGGGAATGGATGCGGGATGGCTTCGCTTTCGAGCACCGCTTGACAGTACGAGATTTCGTTCCGGGGGGTGCGCATGCCCGTGAGCGTCGGCCGAGGACAAGGATTGAGGGCGGGACATGAGTGTTAGCCGACGCACACCGTGGCGCAAATGCATATGGTGAACCTATAGGAGACGTGAATCCGGCCCTGGTTGGAGTGGAAACAAAACAAGACGTGCGACGGTGATGCCAAGTGTCGCAAGCTGATTCGAGTCAAGTCTGTGCGATTTGACAAGAGGGATCGAGATGAACGGCATAGTTTGGGGCGGGTTCGAGGAAGGCGTGGGTACGGCAGCGCAGATACCGCTCAACAAGATGAAAAGGATAAACACCACTGCGGGGAGCTTTGACACCATCGACATGCGGGGCATTCTGAAGTCAAGGAGCGTGGAGGAAGAGAGCGTGTGGTTGGGCGTCGCACGCACCGGCTGGGTTTAAGCTGGATAATGAGATGCGAGGAAGAGGAAGCGAAACAGCGCCTGCATTTACGTAGTGGCTCTTCCCGATTTGGTCTGAACTAGTACTGCTGAATCCACTCTTTTATCTTGCTCTCACGGGTCGACAGAGGATTTATTCAGATGCTTGGTAGAATTCGCCCGTTGGCATTAGCGTATATCCCAGAATCATAGAATACGATAGACACTGAGCAATCTCATGAAATATGTATCAGTAACGCGACCCCGAACGCTTAGACTCCAGCACTGAATGATATTCGGTCCGGGCGACTCGGTCGTACGAAGAAGAGGGCTCAGATCGCAGAGTTTGGCCATCTGTGGAACCATATGAGTGATAAGTTGAGTTTAGGCAGGACTTGTGGTAAGGCAAGAGAAACGTCTTCAACCAGTGAGTACCAAAGGTGGTGATGCGTAACGATGGAAATCGAGCCCAGATAAATGAACTGAATTGATCTCCAGCCGGTTGTGGTCAAGTTGTGGTTCTGGGGATGGGCTTCCGCTTGGAGGCGTCGGGAGTAGAAGGCGTACATCACGATTGATTAGCGCCGCAGCGCCTATCACTTCATCAGGCCTGATATGGCTTCGCCTCCACTTCGCAACTCAAAAAGGCAGTAAAGAACAACGCTCGTATATTCATGCAGCAATTCGACCGTGGAGGTCAGAAAGAGGTCCGTCACACAGATCTGGGTCACGCTTTATAGTAACGCGGCGCGTCGCGTCTGTCTTGCGCTGTTTGGTTTGTCTGAACGCCATCAGGTGATTGGTCTGGAAAATATATATAAACTGGGGCCCCGCGCTGGAAATCCCCACTTCCTTCTCTCTTCTCCATACCCACTCGGTGGGGATCTCGCCTCTGCCTCTCCTTCGTGAGTACCTCTTTCCTTCCAGATCTCGAGCACCACTGAGACCTCCCCCAGGGTCGTTGGCGGCGGGGGTCGATCCTCTCGCCGCCGACGACGCGGCCCCCACACACACGCCCCCAAGAGCGCGAAGAGCCGAGGCAGCAAGAGCCCGGCAACGGCGCTTACACCAGCCAATAGGTGTGTCTTTTATGCTTGTCAGCCGCCGCTCGTTCCTAACGTACACCCCCAGGCATCGAGTAGAGCGGCGGCACATACCCACGGAAAGGATGGAAATGCCTACCATAGTGGATGCCCGCACTGTGCGCACCGCGCTCCGGCGTCGCAGCAATCAGGCGTGGACCAACCCGCGGCCGTGCCGTCGGAAGGGTGGACGTGAGCTGGCCCACGACTCGCCAAATGTTCCATTGGTCATGAAGCAGTCGCCCAGCAAAAATCCGAAGCCAAACAGCCATAGCCCCTACTCTGCCTCGGAGCGATCTGGCAGTCATTCCTGGTGCGCCACTTCTTTCTTTTTCATCGACGTGCGGCTGACAGCTTCTCCTCCAGGCCGAACTCACCCGACTACGCCGCTTCGGCCGCATTGCCCTACTAAAGACCATTCCGTAGTCGGTAGATAGTTCCCGGGGGTGGGTTCGCAACCCTCGTGCTCCCTTGCCGTGGGCCCCCGGGCTTGAGACGCTCGCGTCGACCAAAAGCACGTTAAAATTTGCTTGTTTACTTGTACTCTCTTGAATATCATTTGTTTGCTTCAAGTTGCTGCTCTCTTCCGTGTCTTCTCTTGAGTCTTGAACAATCAGAAAATACCGGATCTTTGCATTACGAGCCGAAGTGCTCATTCAAGTAGGATCTGCACAAGTTCAAGGCGCTAAGCTCTCTCGCCACCTCGTAGATGCATGTCGAACGGATCGGAAACAACGGAGCGAGTGCGAACAGTGTGCATTGCAGGGTTCTACATGTACGGTACGCACAAGCGAGGATCCACCCGGCATTGTCAGTCCAATCCTAGCCCAACGGAGCACGATCCGGACGGTCCGTGAGTTATGAGATGGGTCAGACGCATCGTACGGCCTGCAGAATAGAACCAGTTTTGAGAACGGAGAAGTTGGTTGAGGTTGGTGCCGAGACTCGATGTCGAAAGCGCCAGTGCGCGCTTCATGCTCCAACGCCGTGGAGAGATTCGGGTAGTGGCCTCTGGCCCTCTGCATTTTCGTTCAAGAGAGGTGTCGGGGTCGGAAATCGCGGTCGCTGTGCATACGCAACGCACCAATCCAGTTTTGCTTTGAAGCTGGGCCCGATTGTCGGGTCAGTCCGCCCCACAGAATTGCAAGAGAGGTATAATTCCAGCCCAGATCAGCGCAGACTTCACGTCTATGCCCCGTGGATGTGGTACGAGGTATCCAAAAAGTGTAGCTTCTAGCGAGCGCATACTCAATCTTATGAATTAGTCGGGAGCGTTGAAAGTAGCTCAGCCATGAATACAGGTAACATGCCTTTTGAGCTGGGAATTGCGTCGCAGGCGTTGCGCAGGCGAGGACAATTGACAATTAACGTGCTGGCAGGAATCTCCGCAAGGCGTAATGAACAGCTGCCCGTCGGCTTGGTCGGGCCGAGCATCGGACTTGGACCTCTTTTCCGTTCCGGCACCTTTACCCTTAACCAACATGGCGACACGCTTTTGTCTTTCGTACTTTGACGAGGCGTTCATTGCCGGCTTTATGACTCCTGTGCTGCTATGGAACCTAATTGTCTCCGATGTCTCTGCAAAGCTCGCACCATAACCCCATTAGGCGGACAATTGGAACTGGCGGCTTTGACCGTTCATTGTTATTCAAGCGAGGCGCTGCACCGTTGGCATTATATGCTATATAAAGGCTGCTTTTCTCCCGATCCACTTCATTCCATTCCCGTTAGATTCATATTCCTTTCTTGGGTCTCATTCCTAATTTCTTGGTCCGCTCCCGGTCGAGCTCATTTCTTGCCATTCTCATTAACGAACTGCCTTTAAAACCGCCTCATTCTCTACAAACGTTCACTTCACGACCCTTCTACAACATGCAACTCCCAGCGCCCTTCTCTGTCTTGCTGGCTACCGCCATCACAGCGCTATCTTGCGTCGATGCCCATCCTGTCGCATTTCAACGACGCACAAATGGGATGGTAACACTCCCCATGCGACGAGTACAACGAAATGACCACATTCACGTTGAACTGGTAATTAATCACCTTTACCTCTGTTCCTCTTTCTTACCCGCCTTGTAGCGCCACCAGCAGCACATCAATCGTGCTGAACGTCTCGTTGCTCGCGCGGCCGGAACACCGGGTCCTTCTGACGCAGAGCTTCGGGCAAACCTGGAGCGGCGTGCATCGTACCTTGCTCCTCCTGCGAAGCGATTTAACATCCCATCCTCGGACCTCCTACCGACAGCCGGATCAGACACCATTTCCAACGTGGTCTCAGAGAACGACGTGTACGCTTTATTTTTTTTCATTGATAGTCTTGTTTCTGACCCCTTTGTCCAGAAAATCCGGCTGTTCTGATCAAACTGTCGCCAACCCTGGCACGCTCGCCAAACAATCCTCTCAAATCGACATCGAGTATGATCTTCATACCTCTCCACGAATTCATCCTGATCATCTTCCACAGCGGAGCAGACACCACCTATGTTACCACTGTGCAGATCGGAACCCCACCCCGCGACTTTGCTATAATTTTAGACTCGGGCTCGGGTGCGAAGCATTGACCGCTCGCCCAATTACGATTGTTGACCGCTTTTTAGGGGATTTCTGGGTCGAATCGGACGTTTGCACGTCAGAGAGCGGAGGTGGATGTGTAGGTCTTTTTCCTTCTTGCTAAACCCTAGCTAACCTTTGCTCTAGGGCAACCACACATTCCTCGGTGAAGATAGTTCCACCTCTTTCGTCAATACAAAGAAGCCCTGGAGTATTACCTACGGTTCAGGGTCGGCTTCTGGTGACCTGATCTCCGAAACCATCGTTCTGGCTGGTATGAAACTGCCCAAACACACCTTCGGCGTCGCGCACTCTATCAGTCAGAGCTTCAGTGGAGACACCGTTGCAGACGGACTCATGGGGCTAGGCAAAGCGGTACGTTTTACCCTGAGGTTCTATTTGTACGATGCTGACATTTCGCGCAGGGATTGTCAAATCAGAAAACGCCCACGCCGGTACAAGCTTTGGCCAATGCAGGTTTGATCGACGCCGCCATCACCTCGTATCGCCTCCCTCGCCTTCTTGACCACACCAACAACGGCGAAGTTACTTTTGGGTGAGTTTCTCCCTTCCTGCCGGGACCCTACTAATGCGATAATGTTCAGTGGCCTGGATGAGACAAAGTTTGACCGCAGCTCGCTCGTCACCATCAAGACCACCAACAGTGATTTCTGGATCGCAAATTTCAGCGGCGTCACGGTCAACGGTGCTAGCGTTGCCATTGCCGGGAACATCGCGCTCATGGACACCGGCACAACTCTGCTCGTCGTCCCGGCGAACGATGCAGCCGCCATTCATGCCAAGATACCTGGTGCTAAACTCACGAACGGGCACTACACTGTCCCCTGCAACACGGATGCAAGCGTCGCCATGGAATTTGGGGGCAAGTCATTCCCCATCAACTCCAAGGATCTCCCTTTCGCATCCAACGGTCGGACTACGGGCGACTGCACCTCCGGTATAGGTGCCTTCTCCGATTCTTCAGACAACCCAACGCAGTGGCTGGTGCGTGAAGTTACTCGTGTGTTCGGTCGTGTTGATTTATAGCAACGCACAGGTTGGGGACACCTTCCTCAAGTCAGTATACTTCTCGACCAATGCCAACGACAACACAATCTCGTTGGCGAAGGCGGTATGAATTTATCGTACGAGGAGGACGCCGGTTTTATGATCTTACGCACTCTACACTAATGAGATTTTGGGTTAACGGACTTATAACGGACACATCTTATACAACAATAATACTGTATTGCTAGCAATTCAACTTTCTTTTTCTCGTTCCGGAGGGTCTTGCAGTCCTGAATACCGTGCGCCTCTCAGTCCTCATCTATCTGAATCTCAGTCTGAGGCACGGCTGGTTCGTCTTTCCGACTCGGCAATGGGTGTCTTTTCTCAACTTTCACAGGGTTGGGGTGAATGCGGAGACCAACAGGATCTCTCTCTCTCCCAAGGTTGGACAAGTGCAACATATTATTCAATTGGCATGATTTGTTGTTAGGTTTTTGGTTTAAAGGGAATGGTGTTGTCGAATGCGCTGAGCCAAGTATAATAAATTCATATTAATTCGACATTCCGGCCTAGCCAATCCTCCTTCAGTCTCGCATCCACCAACTGGTCCAACTCTTTTGCCTTGATTACCGCCACATTAATGATCCGCAGCACCTCGTCCATACTCAGCGGGACTCCACCCAGTTTCTGCACTACACAGAGCTCCCGCTGAGCGTTCAAAGCAACTGACATCAGCCCCGTGCTTAATCGCTGTTCGAGCTGAGAAGGATCAAGGACCGGAGATGTTTCAGGATCGGGGAAAAAGGCAAATGTAAGGCAAAACGGAGTATGGTGCATTGAAAGAGGCACAGGTGCGCGTTCGGAAGGGGGATGCTGGACGGATCATCAAGTGTTTTGGGGGATGGAGAAAGGAAGGGACTCACTATTGTCACTTCATCGCCAACTACCTCCACGTCTGGTCTGCGGAAGTGCTTGAGGGCAACGATTCCGGCGAGACACGCGCAGTCGAGCATATTCCCAGCGTCGGACAGACAATGTAGTGTTAGCCGCAAGTGCCATACCTGCCGGAATGTGAGATGGGCTCGCCAGCGGACGAGAAGACTGACCCGTTGGCCAGCTAGGACGCATAAGGACTCCTTGTCCACCGCATCGCTGCGCTTGAGGACTTTATCAAGCATGCGTGTTATTGTGATTTCTTCTTCCGATGGGCTCGACGGAAATGAATATTCTGGCAGACCCTTCTTGCGACACATACCTACCGACCAATTTCATACTCGCTGGAGGCCATGGGAGATATTTCCGAGTGGATAGTGATCATGCCCTCGAACGGGCGCTCGGGCGGCGGCTTCACCATTTTGGCTTCGACATGCGCGATTACCCTAGCGAAAAGAGGAACGGCGTAAGCACATGCAGTTAATAGCAGTAAATCAGGCCGATCCAGCCAGTGTAACGCGTAAACTGTACAACTGTAGACTTACCGCGTTTTTCCAAGCGCACATTCTACCCAGCCGAGCTCTGGACCAAAACTAAGAGTCGGAGGGCGTAACTCGAGAGGTAAACGACCATCCAGGCGCAGGGACTGTTTTAGAGCAGTGAACACGAATTCTTTCTCTGGAATCGAGGGAGATGGGGGTCGCATGATCGCCTAATTTCAGTGTTTGGCTTGTGTCCGGTCCAAGCGCTTTTTGCACTTGCCTTTGCTCAGATGGTTCGGCTCATAACCCACAATCTACTTGCATGCCACGTCAAGGGATGTACTTCAAACAACTTCCCTCTCGAATTCAAAGACGTTCAGGTCGTTCTGCGCGAAAGTGAATTTAATCCAGATTTCCTGAGAAGTTTCATGCCGAAACTTGAATGGCCTGCTTTAACCGGCGCTGCGCGAGAGGTATATCTCTGAACATTCTGCCAATATCTATGCTGATAGGTCCTACTGCAAGCTGGGAGACACCTCCTTACCAGACCAGCTACCCGAAATGCTAGATGATGATTTTCTAAAAGCCCTCCATCATGTGTTGCTCGAAGTGCGGCACTTACTCTTGGTCGCTACTTCAACCATCTCACTTTTCTCTCAGATCCATGTAGAGGAAGGCATTATGGTTTGCCCCAACTGCAAGCACAACTATCCCATCTCGAATGGTATACCGAACATGGTAAGCTATCCGTGAATCACTCCATTAAATATACTCACTCTATATCATAGCTTCTTGCTGAGCACGAGATTGGCTGAGTGGCCGCGTAGTATTCTATAAAAACGTGCCAGGATCGCCTAGCGACATCAGATACAAAGCTCGCCGCCGTCGAATTGGCGCTCGCCCTAAGGTCAACCCATAGACCGCTTTGGGTGTGCCCTTCCTTTTTGTATATTCCAAGTTCATCATGCTGTATAACACAATTAACGCGGTGCTCATGTCACCACGTCGATCTGCCCACGGAGACTTTGCATATGAACATTACACGCAAAGATTATAGCACATGCGCAGCTTCAGGACCACGGTACCGCCTCACCACCAATGGCAAACGATGGGTCTTCTCCTTATCGGCCAATACAACCGGTCGCTGGATCGGTGTAGTGCTGCTCCCGATTCCGCCCTCTTCCACAGCACTCTCGAACTCGAACGCCCGAATGAGCGTGAAAAGAAGTGCTTTCTGTCTTGCTTGGCATGTCAGTACGCATTCTATCGTAAAAGCAAGCTGCGCACTCGGTGAGACTGAAGCGAAAGCCAATACAATTGTGCGCCCCTGCATGAGATCAATAGGGGTTTAGTCTTGTAATGTTACCATACAGACCTGCGAGGAAGGTGAGGAGGTTGGCCCACACTCCCGGGATAGCATTGGCGGCAGACGGAACGTGCTCCCAACGCTCAGGTCTACTCTTGTGTCAGTTTGGAACGCGTCGTGCGTTATCGACACGCACTTGAATTCCTCCGCATCCTTCCCCCAGATTCCTTTGTCCGTATTTACAGCCAGAATCGGGATGTGCATTATTTGTCCTTTCGGGATCCTGTGAGAATGTTACCAAAGAGCGTCTCTAATCCTAGGCAGCGCTTACAGAAGGCTATCGTGCATTTTCCCCTCGTTGTCGATGTAAGGCTTGCCTAGCGGGAGGACGTCGTCCCTCATCGTCATACGCGTAACGAACGCAAGGGGAGAGTGGACCCGCATAGTTTCTCGTACTACGTTTTCAAGGTAGGGCAGGGCATTAAGTTCTTCGTACGTCGGATTTTCAGTTGAAACGCTCAGCAGCTCTTCCCGAAGCTTCGCTTGCGCTTCTCGATTAATAGATAGAGCGTGGAGTGCCCACGCAATGGCAGAACTGGGATGATGTCAGATGTGATATAACGGAGACCGTCAAACGACAGACCTTGTCGTCTCATTCCCAGCTATAAAAAAAGTCGGTATTTCTGAGTAATTTCAGAGTGAGATTTACGCAGAACGGGCCGCGGTTAAGACGCACGTCCAATGACTTCCTCATCGCTAAGTCGCTGATTTTCCGGGATCTCCGGCGCCATATTGGCTTTAAGGAGAAGAGACAACAAATCACGACGGCCAGACTCAGACGATGCAATTTTGCTTTGTTCGACCAGCTCCCTTGCGATGGTGAGCATTGTTCTGCGGGCTTTATTGAACAATTGGTTGCCTGGCATAGGCTGACCAGACTGCGTAAGCGCATCGTAAGATATAGGCGCCCTTCTGACACTTACTATGAACCGCAGAATGGGGACCATAGCTTGGACAATGCGGAAGTTGGCGTCTCGCTGGGACTTTGCTGAATGGAAGAGCTGAGTAAACACTTCGTTGAGGTCGTTGGGTTTGTCGTCCATGCCATGGAACTGGTAATTAAATCCTGCATAGTAGTGCATGGTGAGGATCATCGGCCAGATGAATGAAATTCAAAGTAACCTGCTTGGCCGATGATATCCAAAGTCAGTCGTCGCAACCAAGATAGGACTTCAATAGTGGGCGGCATGTTATCATCCGTGATTTGAATGACCCAATGGTCCCGTAGCTAGGGAAGCGTGAGTGACGGAAGACCGAGCATAGGCAGAACAGGATAAACCTTAACAGCGCTTTCTAAAAACACTTCCGTCATCTCCCGGATTTGTGCGACACCAAAAGCAGGATTCTGAAAATATATGTAGTATTCCGCGTTTATTTGAACGCAAAAAATTACCATTACTCTCCTCTGTACAATGTTAGAACGGTAATCACTAGTCAGAGACAACCACGCTTGCCTGACGTTTATGGTCTTCGAGTTCGGCGGAAAGAACACCTGTTGTACACATACGTCACACAGGAAGATATTGCCATCCAAATGAAAGCTCTTACTGTTACCGAAGAGCTTCTTAACAGCATAACGACTGATGGGAGCCCTTTGGTACACGGCACTGCGAGACATAATGTGGCTGATGGCTTTCGTGTCCGATGTATGCAGTTCTCTGATCTATTTGCAATGTCAACATATATCATAGACGCGCAGGGAGGAGAACCGAACACTAAACAGCCCTTTGAATTGAAAATTGGGACCAAATTCCCGTCTCCATTTGTTCGTCAATAGAGCGTCATCCTACTGATGTTTTGAGAACACGGCCACAAGGCTTCAAAAGATTTACCGTCATTTGCTTGAAATTACCGAAGATGAAACTGGGACTTTTGGGGCCTACCATGTTCCGAAGCGGAGAGGTGAGGTCGCGATACCAGAATTGAACCAAATGGAAAGCCACATAACCGAGCAGAGTACCAAGGATGGGAAGAAGCAGCTGGGAAATCATAGCGCGTTGTATCAAGGTACATAATCGACTGGGCTTTATAGCCAGGGCCGACAGAAGTGGTGCTTCATAGTGCTTGAATCGCGGACGGTACTCACAGCCGTCGAGTAAGCTGAAATGACTCCGAATTGTACGTGTTCCCGAGCTGGCTTCTGGGAAGCCATTGAAAGGACCAGACGTAGCAAGTAAGAGCACTGAGAGGGGCGAGGAACCAGCGATGAGTTAAAAGCCTTTTCTAAGAAATATTCGTCGTCCGCAGGGGAGCGGACATTTACTGGCAATGGGACTTCGAGAATGATACCCTAGAAAGGTTAACAGCCGTGCGCACAAAAACCGCAGAAGTAACCCCGAGGAGTTTTGTAGAGTACTCAGAAAGCTGACGACCACGAGTCCGCTTGGAGTAGGGGGGTGTATTGCCGTCATGATTGCATTAAGGAACGGTACTCGGACCGCGCGATGGAGACGCCGTTGAAATAGAAGGTATTTGGAACTGTTTTCATTGCTCCAGTTTAGTAATACGAAGTACATGCACGCAAAGATATTCTGATACTCAGTAGCCTGTTCATGATGCAGAAAAACCGAAGCGCAGCCATGCGGCTCCACCAGCCACCAGCAGGGCTGTTAAAATACTTATATGGCCTAACTGAACCGCACTTGATGGTCTGACACAGTCAGTGCATGTTCAAGAAATACGCAGAGAGAATAGCGAACTTTTCAGCTGTGCTTGACGTAGCAGGAGCCGTCGACGAGGTCGTGGAAGACTCCGCGTTGCCGACGAGAGCAGTGGCATTGAACGCCCGAGTGGTGTTTGCTTGGAGGGCCCACGTCAAACCTGGGCGAAGTATGAGTTGGATAAAATGAGGTGTCTGTCAAGAGACACTACAACCTCCAGTTATGTGGGCCATAAAGAGACTGTCCTAGGTACAGTATTGGCGCGCGCGTATCACTTCAATGTCCTGGAGGCTTACCTGCCAAGTTTCGTTCAAGTGCCCCAAACTGGTGTAAAAACTGCGGCCAGCAATGTGTCCGCTTTCAACTCCAGCACCATGCTCCTGGAACCAAGCTGGCGTCTTTAAATCAGCATGGCTCCAACTCAAGACGAAAGTCTTTCACCTGACGGATGAGGAGTGCCTTGGTCGAAGTTGCGTGTTCCATCGTCTAAGCGCTTCATTACAGTAGTAGCTTGGCTTATGTACAAGAGTGCATACCGACGTAGCTTGATTCGTTCGCGGCAAGCACTACCGTGGCACCAATGGCTCGTGGGTCAGATTTAAAATTGTACCTGGATGATCAAGGTTAAGGCCTGCCAACGGGCGGAGAAAGAACAACATGCATTTCCTCCTGTATATGCCATTGCGCAGGTAGCATGCTGGTGCTTGGATGCGAGGCACCAACAACATCAACTGTCTTGTAGTACGTTCACCGTCGATCATTCCTTTCAACTGCAGAAAACACCAACCGCGTTCTGGAGAACCGGGTGGTAATCAAAAAAGGCCCCTGTTTAAACAAACTTTAATACGATAGCGGTATAGAGCCGATGCACGACTGACCAAGCTCGTTTCCGAAGAATGTAGTGTTCACAAGGGAATCCGAGGAAGAGTGGACTCCCACGAAATTGCCTCCAAGGTTCAAATAATTCTGGAATGCTGCTTTCCCGGAGTCATCCAAAACTGGGGCTAAAATTGGCCAAAATCATTCAAAGCCATACCGCGGCGCACCTTCGCCCGTTGTCGAGAGGAACATAATGGCATCATACCTGGCCAAGTTTTGGTTGGTGAATTGTGTCTCGTCTTCGGTGTTGTCGAAAGACGACGTTGACCAACTTGGCCTGTTTGTTCAGAGCCTCGATCGCGGTGGGAATGGAATCGTGCCGAAAGCCTTTTGTTGCCGTGTAGACCAGGACGCGAGCTGGGGCTAACGACTGGACCGTCGATGCGTAACAGCCGAGCAACATCCATGGTATGATATTCTGTGAGATTGCCAGCATGGTTCCAAGAGAAGTGAGAGAATCTCCAGGAATCTCCTATGACCACCATGACCACCCATGATACTCAGTGACAATGCCGGAGCCGGCCCGGTGTATTACGCGGTGGCGAAATATTTTCTGGGAGATGCATTGACTAGCTCGTTTCTCCTTCAAGCTTCAAGGCCTGATTAATGTAGAGCACCTCTATGCGTGTCATCCGTTGCAAACTCACCTCCATCCAATCCGTCGTTTGCTCTACACCTGCGCATCGTGTACTTCCCACGTCGCGTCGAGGGTCAAGCTCGAAGATCATCAATATGAATGGACTTGTCGTTATGTCCGATGGAAACAGTCCTATCGACGCGACTCTGCACAGTTTCATTCACTCCTGGATGGGTAGCGATGCTGATTTTTGGGATTACTCGTTGCCTGCTCGCTATAGGTCTTGCATTCCGAGCGACTCCGTAAGCACCATGTCCCGTCCCCCGGTTAACTTTGTCCCACCTCACGCACCTGCAGCGGCCGTGCTGCTCTGGAGCGTTGTCACCAACGCGTACGCATCGTTCAGCAAGGCGCGGAGCCTGAAGCACATCGCCGGGGCCACCGCGCTGCTGGTACCTTACAGTCGACTCTGAACGTCGCGCAGCTTCAGAGTGCATTCGGGACGACGCAGGGCACGTACAAGAAGTGGGCGAAGGTGAATAAGCTCCCGGCGGTCGTCGACGAGCTCGGGGAGGACGCACGACTGAGGAGCGTGTCGTCATGTTCATGCATGGTAAGTGCTAGCTCTCAGGTCTGTCTTATCCACGTACTAATTTCGATACATCAGGCGGAGGGTTCCTGGCGAGCGACTTCTCCCTCTCATCCTGGCGATATCACGCTCTTCTCCCATTGAGTGCGCAAGAAGGAGGCGAAGCTCAAGCCGCATATGCGAATCCACGCCCCGCCTTGCTCATACGGCTGTCTTTCTTCGTGTCACTTGAGCTACGGAAGACACTGAGACCGAAGGTGTGTTATTGGGCGCCGCGGGCGGTATGTGGGGAGGGGGGGAGCGGGATGGCTTCTTGAGTTTTTTGGGGGTGCGGGGGCAGTTTTTCATGGGCGCGCGTATGTGGCGGGAGTGACTGTCTGTGCAGCGGGCGCTGTGTGGGAGCGAGCGACACGGCGAGCTTCGTGTGATGCGACTGGGGACGTGCGCTGTGCGACTGGGTACATGCTCACGCTGCGCGGCTGATGCTGCGCGACGTAACGAGTGTTGTGAACGACCTGGGACATCGCTCAATACTCCCGCGCCATTCTGCCGACGTTATACTTACATGCCTTCAGAGGCCGGTTCTACAACATACGTTAATAACACCTACGTACCTGCCATTGGATGTCATATCCTGCGCCCCAAGTGCGCCTGGTCGAATCCCCGTGGCGCGCCCTCATCTCGCCGTGAGCCTCACCGCGGATCTCGCGTCGCACAACGAGAACGACGGGCTCGACTTTTTCAGCCCGCGTGTGATCAGGAACTGGGCGCGTCTGGTCCTCGCGGACGTGCTCGAAGCGGACCGCGCGCTCGCGGAGCCCGTGCGCGCGCCGCCGGGGTGGTTCGAGGGCGCGGAGCGCGTCTTTGAGCGCGTGCTCGTCACCGCCGGTGGCGCGGAGCTCCTGAGGTACGACATCGTGAGCGTCGGGGAGACGTTCAAGAAGGGCTGCATGACATGTACCTGGATTTTATGGTGCAGGAGAAGAAGCTGGGGATCTTGACGCAGCTGACGGTGGAGTGGCTCGCTGCGGGATTCGCAGAAAGTAATACGGGAGGTAGCTGTATCGTACGCCGCAGACAGACTAACGGATCTATTCCATTGCGCGCGTCCCGGGCGCTTACTAGACGCGACGCGTTATCACCGTTCCCCTTACGTTGCTCTGAATGTAATGGAGAAATGCATACTGGTTTACCGAGTTGCGAGGAGGCGTGAAGTTCGCGCAAGCCCTAAATTAAAACAAAGGTACTTCATCCATGGACCCAGTGTCCGGCTGCCGTGAAATTACTGCCACACAAGCGAATCGGAGAGACATTTTCGTATAGGTAGCGAGATGTTAAGTACAAAACGTGAGGAAGCGGATTTGTAGAAGAGGAAGGTGGGCGATGTGGAGGGAGAATAAGCGAACGGTCCAAGGAAGGCGAGCGAATATATGAAGAATGAAGACCTCAATGCTTTGGATTGTTCTCCCCCATATCTACCTCCTGAAGCCAGACGTAACCACGGTGGTCATTCCGCGATATTCCAGTGTCCCACCCTGAGGGCATCTGCCACTCTCGATCAGACGCGTCAGCCTGTGTCGGAGTTACCAGGACCCAGCGGACCTCGACGGCGATGCGGTAGCCATTGATGACCTGGTTGTGACCCGCTTGGACCATTAGCTTGCGGACATTTGACAGGCCTTCATTGTCCCCTTTAAGTCTGTGGTGCCGTCGCGCGGTGAATTGGACGACCCAAAGGATTCGGCACAGGGTGTCGTCGGCGGCCTCGAGAAAGAAGGCATCGAACAACGGGTGGTTCGGCGCAACGGGGATGAAAACAGTGTTCCGCCTTTCGAACAGCGAATTTGGGACCCCGTTTTTGTAATTCCACTCGTACCATGGTTGGCGCGTCCTGCCGGGCGTGGGCATGTCGGTGACGAGTGGGCGGAGGTACACTCCAGAAGGCGTGGCTTTGGCTGTTGCCGCTTGGGAATCGTCCGCCGTGAATAAGGGTTGGCCTGCAGTCCCGCTTTTGAAATACATGGGTCTAAGAGGTTTGATTGGGCTGGCACGAATCGTGGAGCTATCTCTAAGCATGCGACCAAGCGCATAGGCGGTAAAGATATGCCCGGCTAACAGTGCGCCGCCCCGCAGACGTCTTAAGAGGTTATAGACCGCCTCGACCTCCTCGACATCGTGTTCGAGGATTTTGGTGTCGATCATCTCCTCCACGGCGGCGCTTTTAATAGTGAAATCGAATTTGGAGGTCCAGAGGGACGTTAGCGAGTCGGGCTGCATGCGAAGGGCGATAATTTCGTGGGATAGATTTTCCGACGAAACAATGCGCGCAACAGTCTTGAGAGGATCAGATGGGCTGGTGGCTTGGATTTCATCGACTCCATCGCTCGGACGTAAGATATTCTGGAAGACGTGTCGCGGTACCAGCCCAAACCAATGGACGGCGTTATCCAGGAGAATGTCGACCCACTCGGCGGCCGTTTTCTGGGGCCACGCGGCATATTTCGGTCGACGTCGGATGATCTGCGCAATGAGAATATTTTGAGGAATTTGATCCAGTTTTTCGTCCTGCAGGGTCGCGGTGAGTCCTTGGTAAAATGTAGGCCAACTCTTGTGGACCTCGAGGCTGCAATGGACAGCGTCAGCTGCCAGATCCTGGTGCACAAAATGAAGCCACTCACCCCCTACGAAGCTGCTCCATGGACCATAGATCCAGGCCCCAGAGAGCGGGGTTTCGCGTCTTTTGGAAACACCCTGGTTTTGGAGAAACTGCGTAGATGGGCCAGCCCATGGCGTCCGCCAAACCAGGAGGATCTGCCAGTGTGTTGGATGAATCGGATAAGATGAAAATGGGCCTGAGCGAGATCCCGTATGGCATCCCCTGAAAATCGAACTGGGACGGGGGGCACCAGGCCTTACCCTCGTAGAAGAGGATACTAGGGGTCATTTTTTTCTGGGGAAGATGTAGAAGGACTGGCTGCTCGTCCTGTATTAGGCGGACCAGAAGATACCATAGTAGCAAGCTCTTTCCTGAGACCCCTATCAGTAAGAGTCGACAGATTTCAGGCGTCCAACGTACCGATGCCGGGCTGGCCCGCCACAATGACCCCGCCTTCGTAATTCTTTTCCCGCTGATCATCAAGGCCATGGTATAAGGTGACGTAGCGTTCGAAGACCAGTATCTTGCCATCTGCGGTGCTTCGTAAAGGCGACGCGCCAAGGTCTTTAATGTCTACAGCCGCGGTGGGAAACCGAGCAGGTGGGAAGATGACCAGCGTGTGGGGGAAAGTACTCTTGTTCAGGTCATGAGTGCGGAGAGGATCGGCCCAAAATTGTATGAAGATTTGCCATAGCGGTGGCGCCAAGGTCCATTGAGCGCGTTTATCTTGGGGCCAGATCCAGTCGTGCCACTTGGCGGCTTGCTCCATGGGCGGGTGCGGGCTTATGGGCGAGCTAAGGTCTTCATTCGAATGGGTGGGTACGATAGTCTGCATCACAGCGTTCGTGGTTGTCTCCTGTCTTTGACTCTTGACCGGGCCGGTTGCCGATATGACGACCGACACCAAACTCACACTCTGAGTCTCCTCCAAATGGTATCTGCATTAAGATTAACAAGGTATGTGTAGAAGATGCAGGGAGTGGTGGTAGCGAGAACTTCACAATCTATAAACGAATCCGAAATAAGAGCGTTAGTGTAGGACGTGTCGAGAGCTCTGTGCAAGCGTAGCAGCAGTAAGAAATGCGGTATGTGCCTCATTGTGGGCGGCACTCCGGCTCCCCAGGTCCACCGTACTCGTCGTCATCCTCGTCATCCTCCACCCAATCCTCTTCATCACCCTCGCCGAACTGAGATGTAAAGGCGTGGTCAAAGAAATCCTGGCTAGCCGGGAAATACCGTTTACGCACTTCGTCGATATCGGCCTCCTCGAATGCAGCCGTCGACACGATCGCTGGAAGCGGCTCAATGTCTGCCTTTTTGGGAGGGATTAAAGACAGAAGAGTCTATATCGCAGAGAATGGGCAAAGGCTTGTGTTAGTTTTACGAACGCAGGATGGGTTCTCACCTTTTGATCAACGGTCTTTAACCATGCATCGTCAGGCATCTCAATCGTGAAGGTGAGGTAAAGATCGCCTTTGGAATCCGGCTGTTTGTGAATTGGCATGCCTTCACCACGCAAGACAATAGTGTCGGCGTGTTTTATAATTTTGCCTGGAGGACTTGTTACATGGACTCCTCGACCGTCGAGGTGGGTGATCAATATCCGCGAAAAACCAAATAATGCTTCGGACAGTGTTATTGTAACGTTCGTCAAGAGGTCGCTGCCAGACCGTTCAAAGGATTCGTGTGGCGTGAGCCTTAGAACGAATATCACATCGCCAGCAGGAGTCCCAGGCTGAGGATGTGTGAGGCCCATATGTAATGGGAAAATGGTCACGATACCTCTTCATCGCCAGCTCCAGCAAGGATGATTCGCTGCTTATCCGCCATGCCCCTTTCGATGACAACCTCTTGCCGATTCTTCTCTTTCACCGTTTTCTCGCCCTTGCATCTCTTACACCTAGCGCAGGAGGTCAGCAGGAGGTGGGAGAACGCGCAACTGAACGTACCTGTCCTTTTCCTTGAGTTTCTGCCCTGTGCCATCACAATTAGAGCATGGCACTCTGGAGGTAGTTAGGTGCGATCCATGCTAGAAGCGAGAGTTTAAAACGATGGTGGGGGCGGACACGACGAAACTGACACTCATTTGCGCGGTGGTCCATCCTTTTCCATCGCATGAACTGCAGGCTTTCGGCTTTGCGCTGCCTCGAGCACCAGATCTATTACACGCGAGCTTAACAGAATAAGAGCCCAAGAATGAAACTACGCACCCTTTACACGTCCCGCACACTGCTTCCTTCTCCAGATTCAGTTTGAGAGTCTTTCCGTTGTAAAGCTCGTCGAGAGTAACGGTGTGGGGTATCACAGCATCCTCGCCTTTCCCTCGCCGGCGGCTAGGTCCGGCGCCACCTGGGCCAAAGCCAAATCCAAACTGCGGGCCGCCGCCTCCCGAAGCCTGGAAGAATTGGGCAAAGATTTCGGCGGCGTCCATCCCTCCCATGCCCGCGCCGGGGTCATTCAGCCCGTCCATACCGCCTAGATCGTAGATGTGCCGCGTTTCGGGGTCGCTGAGGGTCTCATAGCTATGATCCAGTTAGCGCGGTGTAGATCCCGAAACAGAGAGGGATGTACGCAGCAGCCATTTCTTGAAATTTCTGGCCTGCTGCGGGGTCATTGATGTTCTGATACACCAAGGTAAGTAGGGAGCCACTACAGAGTGTCCGTGACCTGCCTTGTCCTGGAGGAGACCATTTCAACGCATGATGAAATACAGAGTCAATGGACGTACGGGATGGTGTTCCTTCGCCTGGATCGTAGTGAGATCTCAGTCATAGATGCAGGGTAAATGGGTTTGGGCACCTTCTGGCGGTACGCCTTCTTTATTTCAGCTATTAGCAGGAATGTCAAGTTTGATTATTACCCCCGACATTCATTATTGACGGACCTTCACTTGCATCGGGGGAAACTCCGAGAATATCGTACAGATCGGTCTCGACGGGAGCCACTAATAGTCTTGGTTAACTGTATGTAAAGCTGGAAGCGAGTGGAACTGACTTTTTTGGAGGCGGAAGGAAAACGCGTTAAAACACGTGAGCGCTCAGAGCCGACCCAAATTTTCTTCCTCAACCACCACCACCACCGCAACTAGATGTGTGAGTCTCGTTCTCTCCCTCCCTCTTCATGATGTTTCAAATTTTATCTACATTGTCCAACGGGGTCTCCCCTGCGTGACGAAAGACAATTCGCTGAATTTTGTGCCCTTTGTCGCATCCAAGTACTGACTCCCTTTCGTCTCTAGCTCGTCCATAGCAAGCTACCTCGCGGCGTAGATATATCCCCTACGGCTACTTTCGTCCCATCTGATATGTACCGTATGTAGAATCCATGAATTTTTACTTCGAGGCAGCCAAGACGTTGGACCGTCTGGATGCAAAGCAAGGCTCCATCAAGGGCATCCTCGCCACCCTCCCGGAGAAAGACAGAAAACGAACCGCCGCCCTCGTCATTGAGACGCTCAAGTGTAGGTTGAACAGTGTACGGGGCGCACCCGACGTGACTTTTCGCAGATAAATCTGTCTTGTCGGACATAATCAAGGAGGCGAAGCTCATGGCGGAGGAGCGCAAGAAGCTGACTTCCCTGAATCTCGCGCTTGTTCTTGTGCACGATGTGCTTCTTGCGGGCGGCATCCAGGCTGGCGACGGGCCCATAAAACAAGCAGTTTTGCGCCACAAGACGCGCCTGCACGGAGAGTTCCAGAAACTTAAGATTAAACGCGGCGTCAGGTCGAACGCCGAGTTGGCTCAGTCCGGCGACGTACGAGCAGGTTCGCTTTGTCTATTCAATTGCCAGAGCACGTTCAATGATTTCGTACAGCTCAGATCCCTCGTTATGCTCGTGTTAACACCACAATGTGGTCCCTCGACGACGCTGTGAAATATTTCATTTCTCAAGGGTTCGCACTGGGCACTCCTCTCGAATCTATGTGCAGCCGGTCTTATACGCTGACCATGCCAGAGAGACTGACTTTTACGCAGTAAAGCTTTCGCAAAAGATGAACACATCCCGAACCTTCTCCTCTTCCCTCCGCAGACCACATTCCACGACGACCCGGCATATAAATCTGGTAAACTCATACTGCAAGACAAAGCCTCGTGCTTCCCCGCCGTCGTCCTCGCACCGCCCGCGCGCAAGGACGCCACTGTTATCGACGCGACCGCCGCGCCCGGGAACAAAACCACGCACCTCAGCGCCCTAATGCGAAACATGGGCAAGGTGAGTACTTCTGCTAGCCAGTCTTCTGTCTGGCGCTGACACAGAATGGATGGCGCCATTAGCTCTATGCATTTGAACGCGACCGCAAGCGTTTTGGAACGCTCACGATGATGCTGTCGAAAGCTGGCTGCACGAACGTCGAGCCAATGAACTCTGATTTCCTCACCGTCGATCCGCTCGACCCAAAGTTCGCTAAAGTCACGCACATGTATGTGGCCTTTCCTCCCATGGAACTCCACGACTGATTGGACTTGATAGTTTGCTGGATCCTTCGTGCAGCGGTTCAGGCATCGTCAACCGTCTCGATCATCTCCTCGAAACAGGCTTGCTTTCCTCTGTGAATGTAATTTTTTATACTGACCCCACGAACCAGAGGAAGAAAACCAGGAGGCGCAAGACGACCGACTGAACAAGCTGGCGGCCTTCCAACTCATGATGATTAGACATGCGATGAAGTGTGCGTCCTCCCTCGATTTACATTAATTTCTTTTTACCGACTGTCCCGCCTTCAGTCCCAAAGGCGTCCCGAATCGTGTACTCCACTTGCAGCATCCACGCGACGGAGAACGAGCGCGTCGTGCGAGCGGCACTCCTTTCGGAGGAGGCGACTAGCGGCGCGTTTCATCTCGCATCGCGGGACGATGTCCTGCCCAAATGGCACCGGCGGGGAATCCCTGGCGAAATGGCCGAGCCCGGTAAACCACCCATTGATTCAGCGGACGGAACACTTATTGACATATATAACACCCAGACGATGCGAGGTCGCTCATTCGCTGCTCCCCGGGAGAGGACGCAACGAACGGGTTTTTCGTGTCGTGCTTCGTACGACAAGTAGCTCAAACACCTGTGGCTAATAAACGGAAAGCGGAGGCGCAGGACGAGGAGGTCGAATCGCAAGAAGGTGCAGGGGTTGCAGAACCGCCGAAGCGGAAAAAGAAGAAAAAATCTAAGCATAAAAGCGTAGTACCACCGGCATGAATATAGTCTTCTGCCGGCGCAAATCTTTAGTTCTGCGAAAGCATAGAGCATATCGTGTTCATAGGAGCGATAGAAAAACATGCAGCTCTACACCCGCCGCGCCGAAGTACAACTAGACCGAGAAAGATCCTCACGTCGACTTCTTCGCCTTGAACACGGATTTGCGCACAACGTCTCTCCTCGCCTTCTTTGCGAGCATGACGCCGAACCGCCCAAAGTCGTTGAGATTCCGCCTCGCCTCCGTGGAGGCGCGCTTCTGTGCCCAGCTCGACTTATCCCACTTCTCGATGGTGGCCTCCTTTTCGAGGTGCTTTTTGATGACGCCCGAGCCAGCCGCGCGGGGGAGCTTCGTGAGGGTGAGGGGTGTAAGGGTGAGGTGCTTGTACGGGTACGATTGCCGTGTAACGCCAGTTGTGGGACCGTCAATTATTGCCTGGAAAGACCGTCAGCGAACGAGCCAGGTGGACAAAGCGCACAGGACGCATACGCGGTTGTGGTCAATGATTTCGGCAATGACGGCGATCTTGCCAGAGAAGGGACCGGACTTGAGGAGGACGACTGTTCCGAATTTGAACAAGCAGCTCGGAAATGTGTATTGCCTACGTACCACGGCCGACCTCGACGAAGCGCTTGAAGGTGGAGTCCTAGAAAGCGAGGAGAATGAGCACTCGAATAACTTTTTGGCATGGAAAAGTCGGAAACGAGATGAACGTGGAACATGGGAATTCCGGCGTCAAATGGTGGGGGATTCACCATTGGCGCCATGGGATACACGGCGGACAGAGAGGACGGCGAGAATACTCACAGAGGAGCTCATTTTTGTTTTTCTTCGGTCTGTTGACGACGGAGTTGAGGCTTGTGCTGTGAAGGACCCCGTGACCCCGGCAAATACCGCTCGCTCCGATTCTCAGCTTTTTGAGGCTCATTCCTCTAAGTCACATCGCGGCGAGGCGGACGTGCGCGACGAAATGGGAGACTTACGCGTCGTGCAGATTTACTGCTCGATGCAGTCCTCGTAGGCCAAACTGGACTCGGAGTGTACCGACATGCGACTCCGTACAAAAATATTCGTGACTCCTCGCGAGGATTCTCAAAGCATTGGTTCAAGTAGTTATGGTTGACGGTACACAGGGTGCAGAAATACAGTAAGATAGAAACGAGAGAAAGAACACAAGTAGTCTTCTCAGAAATTGCCCTTGTCTTTTGTTCTCTCCATTGCTAATGAGCAGCTCGTGAGTCGCAGCGAAAGCAGAGCAAAGGTACAAACGCACGATTGTAATGCAGGAGCTTTTCTATCAGGTCCACATGCGTCAGGACCATCCTGCGACAACAGTATCTCTTGAGCTGCAGCTCGTCCAGAGCATCACTGCCATAAAAGTTATCAGAGTCAAATCCCATCCCGACGTTCCACAGGAAGTTCTGCTGGGCACTGACCCCTCGCTCATGTCCCGAGACAGCAGGTCCAGATACGCGTTCCATTTGTCTCCGATGACTTTTCCGCACGAGAAACACCGCACCGGGATGATCTTAGTAATGTGTACACTGTGAACAAGTCGTTTTGCTGTATCAGACGAGACCCACCATATCGTCACGACTCGAGTATTCTAAGCTGTGCCTCTGAGCAGCAGGATGCTGGTGAGAGTAGCAAGAGCAAAGAGTCGCGGTGAATGGAGGAAGCAAGCGTCGAAAATTACACGCGAGCACAGCCACATGACATTAAGGCGTTTGTTCTTTCCATGTCACTCAAATAATTCCTCGAACAAGTTATCAAATGCTACAATACGATACGGAAAGGGAACAAATGTATCAAGATGCTGTGGAAGGTCAGTGGGCTGGTGAGTAGAGCCTACGTCCCTTCAATAAACCCTCGCTGCATAAATACGTACAACTTGGTGAACATAACCTTCCTCTGCAAATCTCCGTGACCGAGCCCTCGTCTGGCAAATAATTCAGGAAACACGACGGGGGAAAAAGTACTGTGAGGTGATGGTGGTGGTGGTGGCGGCGGCGGCGGCGTAAGAGAGAAAATCTGAGCTAGTGAGAAGAAATGAATAATCTCGCCAGGTGTGGGTTTAGCGTTTTTTTGTTTCGTTAGAAAGGGGAATCGGAACAGAAGATGAGGTTAATTTTCGGGTTCGAATATCAGGGTTAGGCTTGTTGCGCGTATTGCCCTTGGTAATATGACGCGTAGTTGTAGTCTTGCGACTGTTGAGGGTACCCAGATCCTTGCTGGTAGCCGGCCCACGCCGCACCAGGAGCGCCTCCATAACCGCCTTGAGCACCACCATAGCCTCCACCGTAGCCCGCCTGAGGGGGGCGATACCCGCCGCCGCCGCCCTGCTGCTGGTTGGGGGGAGCCTGCCAAGATTCGGGACGACGCCAAGGAGGGATGCTCGATCCGCCACCGGTGATGTCCGCTGGGGCTGACCAGGACTGAGTTCCGCCGGTAGCCGCGCCACCAGGGGTCTCTCCAAGCTCTGCCATCAGGTTCGCATACTCTGAATCGAAGACGCGGCCGTTCTGTGGAGGGGAAGGTCCTGCGAGGCCGACCGCATTGGGATCCTTGTTCTGGGTACAGTCGCGAGCCATATGGCCGGCGCTGCCGCAAACTCGACAGACGATGTTGGCGGTGAAGTTCTTCTGCTCAGGACAGTCGTATTGGCGATGACCGACCCCACCGCAGTTTTTGCAGATTTGGTTCTCGTCGTCACGGAGAGTACCGTTGAGGGCGGCGAGTTCGCGGAGCTGATTGCGCTTGTGATCATTCTGACCTTCCGGAGTAGACGCGGCCTGAGGAGACGATTTAAGTGACGAGTAACACAGAGCGACAAAGTACTCACCGTCTCGATAACCTTATTGATCATTTTCACACAAGCAGCAACCTTCTCCTCTGTCTCTCCGAGCACCAGACAATGAAGATCCTCTTCGGCATCATCAGCAAATTGGTCAGGGCGAGCCTTTCCCTCTTTAACGCTGCCTTTGCCACGGATGCTGATCTTCGCCCCACTGTCCCGCTCCATCTTCTTCAAACTGTTACCACGCGGTCCGACGAGCAGCCCGAAAAAATTGATTTCGGGGAACTCCTTGACGGGAATGTACACCCGCTCGGAAGGACGTTGGGAGCGCTTCTGTTGATGGTACTCGACGGGAGGGCGGAAATTGGGATCGTTCTTCATGGCTCGGTCGACCAGCCTGATGCGTTCGTCCTCGAGTTTTTTGCGGTAGCGGACCTCGCGGGTGTTGGTCCTGCGACCGTGTGCATCATATGTTGGCGGGGGGGAGGCTGATCTGAGAAGCAAACTCAATACACGTCGCTCAGAACTGGGGATCGGTGCATACCGCTCGCGCTCGGGGGGGACAAAGTCATTCAATCTCAGCTTGCGATTGATTTCTTCAAGGCGGAGATGGATCGCATAATTGTCGAGCTGGGCTTGAGACACGCCGGTGGCGGAAATGGCAGTGGGGAGACCCGGAATCTCGGTCGAGGCGTCGCCCCAACGGCTGCGGCGTTTGCGAGGAGCGTTGGGATCAACTAGCCAGGGATGATAGAAAAGAGAGAATAGTCAGGGTTAGTAATCGGTTAGTGTTAGCGAGTCAGAGTGCTGGACACGTCAAAATGGACGGTAGTCGCAGGAGAAATAAAAAGCCGCTAGTCGACGAACTGGCCTCGAGGTCGCTGTGTCAATGTGTCAGAGGCTTACCTTTAGAATCGGTCGACGGAGACTCGTCCCTGCCTCTCTTGCCTGGACTCTCGGCTTGTGGACGCGGGTAGGCAGATGGAGAAGGTTGGGCGAGTTGGGGAGGTGCAGCTTCTTCCGCGGGCGCAGGACCAAAGCGACGGCGTTGACCCAACGGAACTGTATGGAATGTATCAGAAAAAGTGAGAAAAATATGGTGGGAACGAACCCTCATTTGTGCCGGTGATCTGGCGAGTTGCTGGGCGCCACATGATAGTAGAGTAGCGGGTTTAAACCAAGAAAGTCAAGAAATAAGTGAGCGGGGACGTGGTGAGAGCAAAGTAAGGTTGACACGCGGGTTCCCACATTCGAGTGACCCGTCACGCGTCACAGGCTTAAGAAAGTCGGCTCCGTCCATGACAAACTCGCACTGCTCTTTCCTCCATGTCAGAGAAACGCAATGCTGAAGGTTTGCTCTCAGTAGCAGTTGTATGACACGAGCTAGACCCACTTTTAGCCGGGCCGTCGGATTATCCAGCAAAGCGCGCCAGAGTGGCCGAGGACGACGACATAGCAATCGACTACGACGAGGAAGATGCAATCCCCCCTTCCCCTCCAGAGACGAATCTCGTTCCCCGCGGTGCCACCATCAACTTCAGCGCATTGACTCGCAAACTTGCAGAAGCACGCCGCACAAAGGACACGGAACCGTCAAATCTCTCGTCCCTTGAGCAGCATCGGCGGCACCAAGACAGCCTTGTATCCCACATCTTCATGGACCAGGACTTCTCATGGCTGCACCTCAAACCGGACCACGCTTCCCGCCCGCTTTGGATTAGCCCTGAGGACGGACACATTATCCTCGAGGCCTTTTCTCCTATTGCAGAACAGGCACAGGACTTTCTGACGGCTATTAGTGAGCCCGTTAGCAGGTACGCATTCTGGACCCGACAAGTAGATATAAACGACGCATCTGTAGACCGGCCTTCATTCACGAATACAAACTCACTTCTTACTCCCTGTACGCCGCTGTGTCGGTGGGCCTCCAGACGGAGGATATAATTGAAGTCCGTGCGCTTTTGCGCCCGCTAATTATACTTACTGATCATGGCTATGACTTCAAAAGGTGCTGAACAGGCTGTCAAAGGTCGGTGCTTTTGGGCTTGAAGCTAACCAGGCTATTTACGTCCGAGTGCAAGGTCCCTGTCCCAGAGAGCATCACCTCATTCATCCGCGAGCGGACCCTAAGTTACGGGAAAGTCAAGTTGGTACTAAAGCACAACAAGTACTTTGTAGAGTCGAGCCACCCGGAGACGCTGCAGTTGCTCCTCAAGGACAGGGTTATTCGTGAGGCTCGACTGATGACCACACAAACGGACAACAGCATCAAGGCTGCGACTTTCACGACTTCCAAGGCACCGGTGAAGGGGAATCTGGTGATCCCAGGGACGGCCAAGGAGGCGGATAAGAAGAAGGACGACGGCAAGCCCGCCACCGCAGCCACCGCAGACGCAGATCTCTTTACCTCCGTTGTCGGTGTTGAAGGGGGTATGTCGTTCTGGGTACGTTGGCGATGTCAACAACTGAAGTTTTCGCAGACGAAATTGAAGAAGATGATGAGAATGTGCACGCGTTTGAGATTAACGACGCCCAGATCGACGTTAGTCGTGTCCCATATGTTTATGCATGTGCTCATATTTCTCCCCGATAGGACGTCAAGAAACGGTGCAACGAGCTCGAGTATCCAATGCTGGAGGAGTATGATTTCCGAAATGACACGGTCAACGCGAATCTCGAGATCGACCTCAAGCCCGCGACCATCATCCGACCGTACCAGGAGACGAGCCTGAGCAAGATGTTTGGGAACGGGTGCGTAGTTGTTTGCATTGCTGCTCCTCTGTGCTGAGGTCTAGCCAGACGTGCGCGCTCTGGGATTATTGTGTTGCCATGTGGTGCGGGCAAGACCCTCGTCGGTATCACGGCGGCGTGCACGATCAAGAAGTCGTGTCTAGTGCTCTGCACGTCCTCGTAAGTTCTTCGACTAGCTATGTCCAACCCAACTCATGAGTGCACAGGGTGTCCGTGATGCAGTGGAAGCAGCAGTTCATGCAGTGGTCGAACGTGACGGACCGGCAGATCGCGGTGTTTACCGCGGACCAGAAAGAAAAGGTGCGCGAGATCACATTGAGCGCCCATTTCGCTCACATTGCAATAGTTTGCGGGCGACAGCGGCATTGTGGTGTCGACCTACTCCATGGTGGCGAACACGCACAACCGCTCGCACGAGTCCAAGAAGATGATGGAGTTCTTGACGTCGCGCGAGTGGGGTTTCATTCTGCTCGACGAAGTGCACGTCGTGCCCGCGGCGATGTTCCGTCGCGTCGTCACCACCATCAAGGCGCACTCCAAGCTCGGGCTGACCGCCACCCTCGTCCGTGAGGACGACAAGATCGCCGATTTGAACTACATGATTGGGCCGAAGCTGTACGAGGCAAACTGGATGTACGTCCATTCCCTGCATACACTATCAATTGACGCTCATGGTATGCGAAGGGACCTTGCGGCTAAAGGCCACATCGCGAATGTACAGGTGAGCTGGGACGTTAAAAGCCTACATTCTGTATCATTTATTTTGGATCTAGTGTGCCGAGGTGTGGTGCCCCATGACGCCAGAATTCTACCGCCAGTATTTGAGGATCCAGAACCGCAAGCGCATGCTGCTCTATTGTATGAATCCGAACAAGTTCCAGGCGTGCCAATTCCTCATCAAGTACCACGAGGACCGCGGAGACAAGGTCATCGTGTTTTCGGACAATGTCTATGCGTTAGAGGTGGGCTACTTTATTCGCCCATGTATCGACTCGCTAATTATCGCTGCAGGCATATGCGAAGCGGCTTGGGAAGCTGTACATCCATGGCGGCACCGGCCAGGTCGAGCGGATGCGCATTCTATCCTGGTTCCAGCACAGTCCCCAGGTCAACACGATCTTCCTGTCTAAGGTGGGTAACGGGAGCTACGCGAGCGCGCGCGACTAATGTTACGTCAGGTCGGAGACACGTCGATTGACCTTCCGGAGGCGACATGCTTGATTCAAATTTCGTCTCACTTTGGGTCGCGGCGGCAAGAGGCCCAACGGCTAGGTGTGCACGGCGCATGTATTCTACATCCATTGACTCACGCTTCCCTCAGGACGCATCCTGCGCGCCAAGCGGCGAAACGACGAGGGCTTCAACGCCTTCTTCTACTCGCTTGTGTCCAAGGACACGCAGGAGATGTTCTACAGCACGAAGCGGCAGCAGTTCCTCATCGACCAGGGGTACGCGTTCAAGGTGATCACACATCTTGACGGACTCGACAAGATGGAGGATCTGGTGTACCGCACGCGCGACGAGCAGATTGAGCTCGTGCAGTCGGTGCTACTGGCGAGCGAGAGCGAGGCGGACCTGGGGAGCGACGTGCGCGCGGGCGAGGGCGACCTCGCGGGGACAGTCACGTCGAAGGACTTTGGGCGTGTGCCGCGGATGCCCGGCGCGCAGCGCACGACGGGCTCGCTGACGGCGCTGAGCGGCGGCGCGCACATGTCGTATGTAGAGCAGAACAAGTCGGCGAACAAGAAGCTCGCGCGCGAGGCGGCGCCGCGCAACAAGCTGTTTGCCAAGCGCGACAAAGACAAGGCCGCCGCGAAGAAGGCGGCACGTTAGAGCTTTGCCTAGCTTTGCAAATACTGCGTAGTTACATTTTTGTTCTTCGAAATACGAAGTGAATGAAATTTTGACTACTGAGCTTCGGTGGCGTTCTGTTCACGCGCCCGGCACCGGGCTGTACGGACACGATGTGAGGTCCGGACCACGACACCGCACGCAGTGGAGAAATTTATTCCGTGGAGTTCGAACTTCCTCAGACCCAACATACTGGCCGGCAATCAACACACCGCCACCTCCTATCGAGTCCGCACCGTATTTCCAATGCGCGCTTCGGGAACATTCCTTTTCTGGCATACCCTGGGTTCCAGAACTGAACTTGAAGTTCAAGTCGCTTACCATGCCTTCGAATTCCCAGCCTTGGCGAGACGAAGCTGTGCGCCACGCTGCGGCAATGGCCAAATACATATTCGCCCACGCCATCTCCTCAGAGGTTCTCTCTCGGGATCCCACCCAACGCGACAAACTCGCTCAACAAGTGCGCGAGTCCAAGGAGCCCCACATACGCCATGAATTGAAGGAAGATCCCTCTGAGGATGTCACCGCTCTACTACGTGGCTGGGACGAGGCTCTCGCCAAGCAGGCAACGACCTTCGTCGAGTTCGTCTTGTTCTTTTGTCATGCCACTCCGCCCAACTTACAATCTTGAATCCACAGGCATTTCTATCAGTTGCATTATGCCGTCATTGCCTCCATATATTATGAACGCCACATTCTCTCTCCAGCCATTCAGAACCATGGCCCGCAGTTTCGCAAGTTTTATCAAGAGACCTTGAACGTCGCGTGAGTCGTTGTTCCATCTTCACTTCTGCTGTTAATATTCCTAAAAGCTTCGATTCCTTCATGAGCCAGCTCCTACAACAGCCCCCGGTCAAGCTGAATGGTCACGCCTACTTGAATGGCAATCCCCCCGCGCCATCAAGCCCACCGCCTGCCGACCTTGCTAATGTTGATCTCAACTGCGCCAAAACGCTTCTGAGTGCCCCCGGCGGACTTTTGGGGATGCGTTTCTACCAACGCGATGGTAATGAAGCCGTCGCTGGATATTGGCATGTAGCGTCAATTACCAGGAAGACGGCATGCGAGGGCTTGTCGGTGACATTTGAGGTGGTATTCAACGCCCAGCATGGGAATCAAACGTTCGAAGTAGCGGAGCAGGATGTTATTTTGGACTTGTTACTTCATAGTTGCTGTGTTCCAAGATCTTCGTATCAGTGAGCCCTTGACCAGTTCAATGTACAACACTCCACACATTCTGCTGCACCCGATAGTTGCGCCCCCGTATTTCAGAGAAAGGGTAGGCCGAGCGCCCGCTGCCGCAACGAGTCGTTTTCTTTCAGTCCCAGGATGAGCGATGAGTGTGTCTTTTATTTATAAGCTTTCGAGGCATGGAATGAAGGAGCGTACTGGTAGCCACTACAAGCGGCCAAAGGACCATGGGCGAAGAGAAGGGAGCAGGGCACGGTCCGAGTCGGGAGCGACAAGAGAGGATCACCACGGCCGACATAACGACCAGGACCTACTTCAGTAATCATTCGATGGTAATGGGGCAAATGGCTATGAAATGGAGCGCGCCGATACGGAATACAAGCATCTTGACGACACCCGTCAAGAGAGACCGTGGGCAGTCGAACACCGGCATGGATCGAGCCTGGGAAACAGGCCAAGTAAGGCATCATGAAGGAAAGGATCGAAGGAAAGGATCGCCACAGAGCCCCAAAATCGAGACGCTGGTGGCTACTATGCTAGCCTTTTATAGTAATTGAATTACTATAAAAGGGAAATTTGTAAGCAAAAATGGCTCGCGTTATGTGTTACGGTGCTACCATACACATCGGTACAGTCCTGAGCTTCGGTGGCGTTCTGTTGACGCCTACGGCACCGGGCTGTGCGGACGCGCTGTGAGGTCCGCCCCTGGCGGCGCTATGAGGCCCGCACACAGTGGAGAAATTTATTTCTTGATGCGGACTGGAGTTCCTCAGTCCTCCCGCCAGACCCAACACGCTGGATGGATGGCCGGGCAATTAACGCACCGCCACCTCTCGAGCCCGCACCGTATTTCCAATGCGCGGATTCGGGAAAACTCCTTTTCTGCATACCCTGGGCTCGGAGGTTCGGACCTGTTCGGACTGCGTCCCGTACCCGGCGCTTTGGACTCCGGACGTGTTCTCTCCGCCATCAGCGCCGGTGGCTTTTCTCGGCGTCTCGAGATGACAGTGAGTTTTTCGTTGAACAACTCGATCTGACTGGCCGACGTGGGACTTGACGTCTGGAGATGGATCGATCCGAGGAGGGGCGCTGCGAGCCTGCGTATACTTGCGTATGCATCTGGGGAGCCACTATTCACGCCGATTCACGCTCTAACAGCCTCACGCGATGTCGAACGATTGCAACCGCTTAGATATAACGCTCTCGCCTCTACCCCCGGTGGGCTGTAGCGTGGGACCGTCGGCACTGGGTGCGCGCAGATCGGTCTCGATGTATTCGGGAGATGTACGCGCGACCATTATCAGCCATTTTCTCGCGTACGCGTGGCAAGGTCCACAGAGGCGACGGCGAAGGGCGACGACTGTGAGTTTCTCGTGTCAAGGAGAGCGCGTTCTCCTGCGCATTAGCTGGTTGGGGTTGGGCAGGGTTGGCTCATCTCTATTAGAACCTAATGTCACTACGGAGTTGTGGACCTTTACGCGACACCGTGACGGACCTTCTTCTTGCGCACATTCTTTAATCTATCATGGCTGACCCTGCGGTCGAGGCTCTTCTCTTGTGTTCTCTCGGCGAGCTTGCTTTGCCTTGGCTCGGATGCTGGAGCTGGAAACGCTGTTGGACTCTAGCTTTCGACTTGGGCATGGTCGTGCAATCTCTTACGAGGGCGGCTGCTATTATTTATGATTTTTCCCCGCAAAACGGACGTGCACAATCTATTATCTGCCATTCGACATCCACATGCTTCTCTTTCTCAAGTTCTTGCTCGGATCCAAACCTACTGCGCAGTGCTTCACCTCCATGGGCCTATGCAGGATGCACGTAACGTGTACCGTGCACATGCTAAGCGAACGCGAGAACATTCAGCGTGGCCCGCATTCTCCACGCTCGGCCACATTACTTATAATTAATTTTTTTTCCTGAGCGGAATATTCGACGCCGTTCGCGCGCCTTGATTACGGACGAGAGGTGGTATATATAGACGTCGCCGCGCCAGGGCCAGCGGTAAACCTTGCTGTAGGTCCCCCGTGTGTCACTGTGTGTTCAACAACGTATGCGGATGCGTATCATCATCAGATCCATCATCGCCGCGGCGGGAGTCGCAGGGTAGGGGGGCGTTTATCGGCGTTTGTCCGTCATCGCTCGGACACTGTCGCGCGCCTAAAGAATAATATACCTTTGCTGCGGCGCCCACACTAATCCCCGCCAGATCAGCGACCGGCACGTACACTCCCGGCGGACATCCAACACCATGGAGGGACAGCACAGCCCGACCCAGGGCGGGCGGACGTATCAGTATCAAAAGCCCATCTATACCACAGTGACTCGAATCCATCCATCTCCTTCCTTGAATCATTATACATTCCACGCTGTGCTGGCTGCCAAGTACCCTTGGACGAACGGACAGACGGATATAAGGATACACGGAAGGCATGCGGAAGCCAGCGTCAAGCACCCGCGCGGGATGCCAGCGTCGTCGGCGTCAATCGGGTGCGGCGAGCAGCGTCCACGTCGGGCGGCGGGCTGCGCACCTGATTCAGCACACGCGTCATTCACGAGTCCGCATAAATGGTCGGCGCGAGGCGATTGGGGTCAGGCGTCACCGCTCACGGCCACACGCGGCCGGGAAATCACGCGCCGCGCGGATGTCGAGATGGGCAATTTTTTTCACGAAAAATAATAATGAACGACGAGGGGGGGGGGGGGTAAATTTAGGGCGATTCTACCGGTCGGTCACGGTGGGTAGCTTGTGCAGCCCCGTAAAGCGACTGACCCGACGGCGGGGCTAGGCCGCCGGTGTCAAAGTGGGGTTGGCTGGACGTTCTTTTTTCCAGAGGCGACGTTTCTGTTGAACCTCTTGCACTTTGTTATCCCTCGCGACCCGAGGGGGGGCTCGCAGAAACGGGTGTGGATTTAAGCTGCCTTTTCTCCCTGAAGTTCTGTGCTCCTAAGGTGCATTAAGTGGCATGAGAACGTCTACGATCGCCAGTTGCATTGCGACGAGGCGCATCGTCAGTCTCTCATCGGAGTCTGGAGGCTGTTTCAGGTATGTTTTGGGGTGTCCCGATTGGGCAGGCAACGAACGCGATCAATTGCAGGGCCGATCGAGATTCACAGATCAATGCGGTTTGTCGGGCTCCCCTTTATATGCCCTGCCCGCAAAACTAAGTGGATCCCACAATGTCCTCCAAGCGCGGCCGCAAACGCAACGACAACCTCCCGCCCAACCGCGCCCGCGACGTCCAGCGTGCATTCAGGGCTAGAAGAGCTGCTCATCTCCAGGTGTGTCTTCATTTCATATGACACTGGCGAAGTACCCTAACCATCTGTTGAAATAGGCTCTTGAACAACGCGTCTCTGAACTCGAAGAGGAGAACAGCTGCTTGCGTCAAGCCCTCAATCTCCCCCAGGCAAATCGCCCACCGCTTGGAAAGGGCCCGACGGGGAAGGACAAGCCAAAGTCGTACGACGGCCAGGGCCACCCGCTCTCTAGCCGCGAATCCTCTGCAGACTCCCCCGGCTCAATTCGTGACTCTGTCTCGCCCGTGCTCATCTCTGCGTCCCTCCCTCCCCGCGAGGAGATTGAGAATGGGACTGGGGACTGGGGGCAGACGATTGTGATGACAGAAGAGGTTCCCCAGTACCAGCCCCTCCCGCCCATGTCCGCGCCTTTGCCGTCAAAGAGCATTCCCTACTCCCCACCGTACCCCCCCTCGCGCTCGTCCTCGCTCGCCCCCATGTACATGTACGGCGCCAACGACCGCGGCACGCCGACGTACTTTGAGCAGCCGCAGCGCTCGTACTACTCGACGCAGCAGCCGTACGCCGACGTCTCCCGCGACCCCGCCGCCTACCCCCCGCGGCGCTCTACTACGGCCGACTTTTCGATCAACGGGGGCTTCCCGCACCTGCCGACGCCGATCCAGCCGCCGAGCAGCATCCGGCTCCCGTCGCCGCCGCGTGGGCTGCAGGAGCACCCACAGGCGCCGCAGCACCACGGGCACCACTCGCAGCACGACCCGCACGCGCACCACCGCCCCGCATACACGTCCGATGGACGCATCATTTCGTAGCGGTGGTCGCCATCATCAGTGCGGGCACTGTCGCGAATGCATCCTCTGTATCACTATCCGTAGTCCTATTATCCCGCTAGATGTACATGTACACCCGCGCCCTAGTCTTAGCATACCCGAATTAACTACACTATTGGAATACCACTCTATAGCTAGTAGTATAGAGAGTCAATAAAACAAAGTGCCATCAGCGCCATCATAAACGTTAACTCTAAGAGACTAAGTTGGGGTTAATGAAATTCCGGCCCGAGACCCGCAGTACCCGGCGGAGCCTGGAGCATGTGGCTTCTAAAGATCGAGGTGCGGGGCGAGATGAGCGCTCAGTTCAGAATAATAATCTCTGCGCGGCAGGCACGGTCGACCGCGGACAGAGAGAGCCCGACGGAGCTATCGGAGCGTGCCTGATCGACGAATCTTTGTGGGTGATTATAATTGCCGCGTACCGGGAGCCTCGGGAGGGACTATTATATGCTATTATATACAATTATATATACATTAATACGCGTATATCTATCTAGACCACGCGCTACCCCTACAGCTTGCACCAGTCGATGACGGCGGAAGGCCCGTAGCGCGTCTCCAGCCACGCGTTCGCCGCACGAAAGTGCCCGTTGTTGAAGAACCCATTGGCGGCGGATTTAGGGGAGGGGTGCTGGATTGGGGTTAGCTTCATGCAATGGAAGGAAGGAAGGGACGTACGGCGCTCTTCAGTATGAGGTGCTTGCTCTGCCCAAGTCAAAATAAATAAATAAATAATGCGCTAGAAAGAAAGACGACACCCACCGCATCGAGCCCCACAACGCGCTTCGCAGCCTTGGCGCCCCACGCCATCACCACGACGCCGCGCCCCAGCCCCATGCCGTCCTTGCCGCCGTCCTTGGCGGGCAGATTCGCGCCGCCGTACGCGTCGACGACCTTGAGCACGCGGTCCGTGAACGTCTCCCAACCTTGTTCCGCGTGCGACGCCGGCGCCCCCGCGCGCACGGTCAGCACGGTGTTGAGGAGGAGCACGCCCTGCGCGGCCCACGCCGCAAGGTGCCCGTGCCTCGGGGGCGTGAAGGCGGGGTATTCGGTGCGGAGCTCGGTATAGATCTGCGGGCGCGGTCAGTCACGGTGAGGCGAAGGCGCAGCGGGGATGTACGTTCTGGAGGGAAGCGGGGACGGGGACGCCTGGCGGGACGGAGAAGGAGAGGCCGTGCGCCTGGCCCGCGCCGGGGTAGGGGTCCTGGCCGAGGATGACGACCTTGACGCGGCCGAGGGGAGTGTCGGACCACGCGTAGATGTTTTTCGCTAAAGGGTGTAAGCTGGCATCGACAGAGTGGGCGGAGGCGAACGCACGGGCGGGATAGATGCGCGGCGGGGCAGGGTCGTGCGCGCCGCGGACACCTTCGGCGTAGAGGAAGCGTTTCAGCGCGAGGAAGTACGGCCGGGCGAGCTCGTCCGCGAGGAGCTTGAGCCAGCTCTTGCCCATGACATCGCACTCGAGCGCGAGGAGCGCACGGTGCTCGTCGTCGGGGAGGGCGGCGATGAAGGCGGAGAGCGAGAAGGGGATAGTGTTGAGCTTCTGCATGCCGAGAGTGGCGCGTTTGGTCGCGGTGAAGCGCGCGGCGACGGCGGGGGTGTCGAGCTTCTGGCGTTTCTGTGCGTCGGGCGCAAACTGCATGTCGAAGAGCGTGCGCTGGCGCTTGCCAGTGTTGGTGGCGGCGGCGGGAGGCGCGTCCTTGGCCTTCTTTAACACCTGGGCAGGCGCGTCAAAATATTGTTTAATTAATATTGACGTGACGGAGGACTGACCTGGATGTCTTCGAGGAAGACCTGCGGCGCATCGCAGGCCTTTTCTTTCTTGGAGACGGGGATATCTTCGAGGTAAACGGTGGTCTTTGTCGTGGCCATTGTTAAATGAGTGACCAACGCGTCGCGTCACGCGCAGTTAAGTCACTTTCGGCAGGGGATGCCGTTGATCAAATCAAGCTCCGACAAGCCCCAGCCAAACAGGACACATAATGCCGGGCCGGCAGCCTTCCTTGGCAGAATTCACCCTGGCACAACGGTCACGACTCCGCTCGCGCTCCAGTCCGTCGCCCGTCGCGTCTCCTGCGCCCGGCGCGGTTGCTGCAGACACCCACAGACGTGTACACCAGCAGCACATAAGAAAGCGCGCCCCGGACGTCGTTCTCGTCGACTGGAGCACATCTTACCAGGCGGGCGAGTCTAGCTCGCCATCTCACACCGACACCGACGACGACGAGTCCGACGACGACGAGCCACGCGGAAGAGTACGCCTCCCAGTCAAATCTAGACGCTTTGCAACACCCCCGCGCGTCGCTTTCACCCGTTCGCGCTCCCCACACCCACGCCCGCTCCAGCCCACACTGTCCCCCATCGTCTCGCTGTTCCACCGCCGCAAGCTCATAATTGACCGCACCTTATTTCTACCGGGTCTGATAGAACTCCATTTCCCACTGCCCTTTACCCGCCTGCGCTGCTCGCTGTCGATCGACTCCCGCCGCGCAGGCGAATCCCTCGTTCTCCTCGCCTCTCTACTCTTCGCCACCCTCAAGATCGCCCACGCACCGTCAGAACTCGACTACAATAGATGGATATCGTATGAGCTCTCCGTCCTCCTTGCGGCCGCCCTCCTTTACCTCGCGTACACATACGGCGCTCTCGCCCCCCGCAGCACCCCACTTAAACCAAAACCACCCCCGCCCCAACTACAACATGGGAAGCGCAAACCCGATGACAAGTTCGGATTCATCTGGATGTCGGTCCCAAAAAACTACAGGTCCGCGCTTGCGTGCTTTATTTAAACCGCCGGTACTCACACGGCGCTGGCAGAGACTCGGGCGACGACGGCATCCTCACCGCCCTGCTCCTCGGGCCCCTTATCGCCGCCGCCCTCCTTTGCACCTCGCTCACCGGGCTACACGCGAGCGACGCCGACGGCCTCCCGCCCGGCTGGGCCATCGACCCGCCCCTGCGCCTCCCGGCCCGGAACACGCGCGCGCTCGCCCCACCCGCGGCGCTCCTCCGCGGGCGCTACAACCTCCTCTCGCTCGCGACCCTCACGAGCGCGATGCTGCTCCTCCACGTGTGCGCGTCGCGCTGGCTCGAGGAGCGCACTTCTCGTGTGCGCGCTACAAGCGCAAGCGCGGTTGTCAATGGGAGCCCAAATGGCAATGCAGCAGCGTTGAGCGGAAACGGGAATGCGGCGGCCATGAGCGAGGGAGAGCGCCGCTCCGTACCCCGGAGCGAGGGCTGGCGCTCGCTGTACTTTGTCCTATTTACGCTCGGCGTGAGCGGCGCGTTTCTCGTTCTGCGTGTCGCGCTGCAGTATTCTGGCGTCGGTCTATGGCAGCGTGCGTTTGTTTCAACAATTTGCAAGTATACCGTGTTTACCCTTTGTGCAGATCTGAGCCTCTTCGATGTCATCGTCAGCGCGCTGTTCTACCAGTTCACGCTGTACGTCGCGCTGCGCATGGCTCACCGCGGGTTCACGCTCGGTGAGCTCGGGCTCGTGTGCTTTGGCGGCACTGCCGTCTTCATGGAGTTTCTCAACATCACGATCGCAAGGGTGGGTCGCCGTCTCCCTTTCACCACTCTTGCTAACGAGCGCCCGCCAGATTTGGCCAGTAACCACCCCATTCATCAAAACCTACCGCCTCCCCACCCCGCTCGTGATCTTCCAAGCCACGCTCATTGCAGGCCCTTTCCTCACGGGCTTCCTCCTCGCGCCCTTCCTCGTCCTCTCGCGGCACGCCGCGCAGACGCCCGTGCGCCGCCAGCGCCGCTTCTCCCCCGCGGACGCCCTGCGCGCGCGGCGCCGCCTGGCGGGCGCGTTCTACGCCGGCGCGCTGCTCATCGTCGCGGGCCCGCTGGGGCTGTGGACGCGCTGGTGCCTCGGCGCGCGCGACCCGTGGGTGTGGGCGCTGCGGTGGTGCATCGCGCGGAGACGGCGCGTCGCGCTGCTGGCGTATTGGGCGGCGCTGGGGAGCGTGAGCGTCGCGGGGTGGACGCGGCAGCTCGCGCGCTCGCGGCGCGGAGGCGCGGGGATGGGTGGCGTGGGGGTAGGGCCGGGGGTGGGCGACGCGTCGCCCACGAGCGCGCTGTTCGCCGCGTCGGGCGAGTTCCTGGACCGCGCGCCGACGTTGGGCTTGAACGCGCGGCGCAAGTTCTTCCACGCGCTGGTCGTCGTGATGTTCGTGCCCGGCGTGGCCTTCGATGTGCGTGCTTCCCCCCTCCGTGCCGCGTATTTATTTATTCATGGTTATTTCTGGCAGCCGGCGTTCACGCATCTCGCGTTCAGCGTTGCGTTTGCGCTGTTCGTGTTTGCCGAATACGTGCGCTACTTTGCAATCTACCCGTTCGGCGCGGCGGTGCACCTCTTTATGAACGAGTTCCTCGACACCAAGGACGGGGGCACGGCGATCGTGAGCCACTTTTACCTCCTCACCGGCTGCGCGGGCGCGCTTTGGCTCGAGGGGTGCGTCGTTCGTCTCGTAAAAATGATTTAAATTGATTTAATTACGGCGACTTTGCAGGCCGGCGCCGCTGCTGCAGTTCACGGGCGTGCTGGTGCTGGGTATCGGCGACGCGCTGGCGAGCATCGTGGGGAAGCGGCACGGGCGGCACGTGTGGTCGCCGACGACGTTCAAGACGCTCGAGGGCAGCGCGGCGTTCACCCTCTCCATCGTCGCGTCCGCGTGGGCCCTCCGCCTCATCGGGCTCGTCGACCCGTTTTCGGTGCGCCTTCTCTTCACGTATTAGCCCAAACACTCAAGACCTCCCCCCTTAGACGCCGCGCTATGTCCTCGTCATCGCGCTCGCGTCCGTGCTCGAGGCGCTCTCGGACCAGAACGACAACCTGACGCTGCCTCTGTACACCTGGAGCGCGCTCGTGCTCGCCGGGGTCTGATTTACATACATAGTTTCGGGACAGGTGCATATATTATCTATTTAAAAATGCGCATACATACGGTAGAGGCGCACGCGGACGGTTTTTTTTCACTTATTGTAGGATGTAGCTTAGTTCAGTTGTCGGTCTGGAGGTAATTTAGACAGCTAATTCTGGAATGACTGGCCGCTGTTTCGGAATGCGGCGGGGCGGGTTGGCCCGGTACTGCGTAGCGCAGTCCCTGGCCGACCGGGAACGGTCGAGACAATGCTAGAACGATCGACGGCATAGAAATTCCGCATCGCTGAAACGGCGTGCGTTTCAGCGCCGCGCAGTTCCTGGTTCCCAGCGCCGGCCGTCGGGCGTCATAAACATTGCTCCAGTGGTCTTGCGACGCCTCGCTTGGACCGCCGTTTCGCACTGCTGCGCAATGCGCCCATATCGTCTCAGCGTGGTTTCCATAGATGCGACGCAGCAGTGGAGCGCGCTTGTTCCGTTAAGGCGTAGTGGCCGGTTGTAGTGCCTTAGAAGAGGTGCTACTCAACGAAGATCTTCTGCTTCTTATTGCACTCTTGACCCCGCCGGATGTGAAATACGGGATGAACGGCGACTGCCTCGACATTTCAACGACGCCAGGTGAAATTCAAGCTGCTCGCGGGACTAAAGCATTTATTTGATTATATGAGACCTAAAGACCACGGCGGCGAACTTTTGAGGGCTAAGTGCGAAGTGGCAGCGAGATAGGTTTGAGGACCGTTGATGCTCCAGAATCCCGATACAGTCCTCCATGCGATGTCGGACGGCGATTAAACGAGGTTCGCGGTCCAGCGCGGTCCGACGCGGTTCAGCTTCGCTCCATCGTCCCGATCGCTAAGCCTTCGCTGCATTCAAGCTGCACTAGTCTTAATGACCGCTCAATGTGAAATACGGAGACAGCGCGATACACGGCGACTTGCCTCGATATTTCAACGCGACGAGGTGAAATCGGCACGCTGCCGCCGGTATCCTCTAAAGAACAAGTCGGTAGCGGGAGACTGGAGTCGGGGGCCCGGAGGCTCGAGAGGGCGCCAGCTGGCCCGCCCAACGGCCGAGAGAGCCGGCGGCCGGCTCAGCCTTGACTAGTCGACCGGAGAGAAATAATACATTAACCTTTGCGTGGGAACCATGCCTAACCATGCAGGGTTTCTCCAAAGGTTCGGTAGCGGTTGGCGACGATCGTCGCGATCATGATCTCGTGGAATCTCCAGATCTCGCTTGGACCAGATCTCGTTACATAGATCCATTCTTTGGAAGAAATTTAGTCCGAAAGCCAAACGAATGGAGCAGCCACCTGACGGGGAACGAACGCGAAAGGCTTTATTGTACAGTTGCCAAGTCGTATGAAGTCGTGAATTGCATGAGCCTGAGATGAGTACAAAATAGTTAATGCTACAATGGTTCTCGTGGGCTGAACCGCAATATAGTTGTGCTTTATAGTCTGATATTGAGTATGATGCAAAATGGCGTGGTGAGTCGAGCAAGTGAGAGAGAGACAGACAGAAAAGACCGAAAGCGTCCGATGCTATGACACCCCGAGCTTCGAAAACATCTCGTCCAGTGTCTTGAATGCCACCGGTTTTACCAAACTGAAGGAGAAGGTGTAAGTTATGGTAAATGCACACAGTCGAGCTCGAAAGACGCACTAGCCATCCATGCCGGCGTTCAACGCCTTGCGCTTGTCTTCGAGCGAAGACATCCCCGTGAGTGCCAGTATCCGCGTCGGCGTCCAGCTCGGGTCGTCTGCCAGCCACCGCGATTCTAGCCGACGAATCTCAGTCGTAGCCCCGATGCCTGTGTTCCCACTTCAATGAATGAATACAAGAATACGCTCGACATCACGAACCATCAAGAACCGGCATCGACATGTCCAGCAGCACGACACTGAGGAACCCAAGTCAGATCATGGGAACTGCACAAAACAAGGGGCGTCCCACGCACTCGAACGGCCCATCCTCTTCGTACACACTCACACCGTTGCGCCCGTCGACCGCATCCCGGTAATCGTAACCCTGCAAAATGGAAGTCAGCAGACGTTCATGCAGGGATTAATCGAGTAAACCCTGGTCGTGAGCCACTTGGCAATGAGGGACGGTATCAGACATGAATAACGACAAGACAGACGTCCGACACGCACAGAAGATTCCGGAGGATACTGTTGTCTTCCACTACCAATACGCGGAAACGCCGCTCGTCCGAGTTTATTGTCCCCATAGAGGACCGCAAGAGTGTACCGCCCGCCCCGATGTTGATCGCCTCCTCATCGTCTTCCGCCGGCATTGTGGGTGGCTCAGGCTCCTCCTTTTCTGCCGTCGATGCCAGTCTCTGCCACGACTTCGACGCCAGCGGATGCGCTGTCGACGAGCGCGGTGACATCATCGGCCGCGCGCCAGCCGCCCAGGCATTGCTGCTTTCCTCCGAGTTCCGCCGCGGTACATGCGTCATGGCCGACACGGGCTCGTCCCGCCTGCCCTCCTCGTCCGGCGACGACGAGCGCGACTGCCCGATCTTGATCGTGTGCAACGCAAGCTTCAACAGCGCGTAAAGCCTCGACGAGCCGGGCTTGTAGATCAGACGACAGAACCCGCCGATACGCTCGTGCTCCGACGCGATCGCCATCACGCTCGGGTTCCCGCGCAGCGTCGAGAGGATGATAAACGGCCGGCTCGTATTCCGCTCCGCCGTCGCCTTTTTCACGGGCTCGACGTCCTCGTTCTAGCACGTGGTTGACCGTCTCGACGAGCGACGTCCCGCACGCCTACACCGTCCGCAGGAACGATAGTTGCGAGTGGTTCAGCGGGCTGTCGCCGAGCAGCTCCGCCGCCGCCAGAATCTGCGCGCGTCAATCAGTAACGTATAAAACCGGATAAACGCAACACACCCCATGCAAGGGCGTCCGTAATTCGTGCGATATGCTGACGCGTTAATGAGCTTCCACCACGAAGAAACCAACAAACGCGGTACAGTGTTCCACCGGTCAATGGTACAGTAAAATGATGGAACTGATTTCAATTTTTTTGTAAGACTTTCCGAAAATCTGATTTGGCCAAACACAATTTATATCCTCCACCTTGGCCCTCCCGAATTTTTGCATCAATTGGATAAGAATTGAATGGAAAACAAGTAAATTCAACTGTACCATTGACCGGTGGACCAAAAACACTGCCAAATCCGGAATTGATCTCAGGCTATTTCTCTCTTTCATGCCAAGCTATGGTCTCTGGGTCTTGGGGTTCGAGCTTTATGTATAGTACTTGAATATGAACTATGTTTGAGCTACATGGGACAAAAGGAGGGGAAAAACTGGGTGTACCATTGACCGGTGGTGTACCGTTGACCGGTGGAACACTGTATTAACGAGAAGCGAAAACGAAAACGAAGATATCTCGGCCGCATCAAGCGGCATACCGGCAATCCGTAGTCTGCCGCAATAATGCCGCGCAGCGGCCGTTAGGGTTTGGGTGGTTAGAGGTTGGGGTTAGAGGTTAGAAGTTAGGGGTTAGAGGTTAGCAGTTAGCGGTTAGAGTTATGGTTAGTGGTTAGGGTCCGGTTAGAGTGAGGGTGAGGTATATTGTAATGATGTGAGGGCTCAGGGCAGACGGCGGAATTGATGGATGGATCAGCAAGGCCATCTGCGGCCATCGGCCGGCTGTCTATAGTCTTCATTTTCGTTTTCGTTTCTCGTATATACCCAAACAAACGCGCGCACTTTGAGATGAACAGACTCTTCGCCTTGTCCGCAAGCATCACGCGCCGCTTGAGGACCGCGGACAGGATGATGACCCCAATGGCGCGCGGATACGACAGCTCGTGCCCTTCGAGCTAAATACGGTCGTTAAACACTACGTCGCACCCAAAACAATCCCACTCACAAACCGCTTCATCTGGTCGGACCCATTCCACGCACACAGCAGCGCGAACGGCCGTTTGTCAATGTTGTATATCGGCACAACTGTCCCATTATCAGCCGGTGTCTCTGCGGCAACAAGACACGGAGCAACTCACTAAGCGCGTACTGGATATGCGCCTGCGGCAAAAAGAGGCGGAACGTCGGCGGCACGATCCCCTCGGAGATCTTGCCCTCGGGGTAGCGCGCGAAAAAGTCGTTGAGGCGCGCGTACTCGTCGACGCTGAGCGTGCGCGTGCTCGTCGGCACGTTGGGGTCGCCGTGGTGCAGCACGACGGCGACGGTGCCCTCGGCGCTCATGGACTCGAGCACCTCGCAGTGCGAGACGTCCATGACGACGACGCCCTCGACGTCGAGCGTGCGCTGCACGAGCTTGGCTGCGCGGTCGTAGACCGTGTCCATGGAGGACGCGGGGCCCATAAGGTCCGGCGGGTCGGGATGTGGCTGGGAGTCGTTCTCGTGGGCCGCTAGCGGAGGCGCGTCGCTGTTTTGCGGCGGCGGCGGCGGCGCGTCTCCATCTCCATCGCGCATCTCCCCCCTGCCATGCCCCACCACCTCGCTATCAATCTCCAAACACTCGCGGCTAAACTGCTCCATCTACATATCTCAGCCGTCAGCTCACGTCCCCTGGGGTTCAACCAACGACGCACCGAATTCTGTATCCGATCCCGTATCCGCAGCTGGATCTAGAATGGCGTCAGCTCTGCACTTTACGACGAACAAATAGCACGCACCTTATCCCGCCACAGCTCCATCTCGCGCATCGCGATCGCCGCAAACTCCTTGAGCGTGTGCCGTTGGCGGGGCGTAAAGTCGTCGCGCGGCGCGTCGTCAATGAGCGCGAGGCTCCCGATGTTGAACCCGCCTTGCGTGCGCAGCGGCGCGCGCGCGTAGAAGCGGATGCTCGGCGGGCCGAGCACGAGCGGCTGCGGCATGAGTAAGGAAAACCAAGTCAGCACCACACCCTCAAAAAAAAAAGGAAGAAAAAACCACTCACACTCCTCGCAGACCACCAATCGCGGTGCGCATCGAGCACGACCATGGGCTCGTCGCCGCGCTGCAGGATCGCGTGCCCGCAGAAGCTGTGCGCGCGCGGGCACGTGGCTGCCCGTGCCGGTGTTGGTGCCCCCTGGAGGCGAAGGCGCGTCAGCGCGTGTTTGGGAGGAACGATATCGCCCTCGACACCAAAAGAAAGCCACGCACACTCGCTCTTGAACCACTGCTCCTCCCCGTCCACGACCGAGATGAGCACGCCCTTGGTGTTGAACACAAGCTTCGCGAGGTGCGCGATGCGGTCAAAGTTGAGGTCCGGGCCCGTGTTCATCACATTGAACCTGCGGCGCGGGGGGTTAGCGTTCGTTCTATGGTTTGAGGGAGCAGAAAAAAAAGCCCCTCATTTGTACAACGCCCGCCTCCTGCCGAGCTCATCCGGCGGGTACGGTGGCGCGAGGAACCCGCGCGCCGCGAACGCCTGCTCCTCGCGCCGCAGGCCCTGCGCGTTCGCGAACGCCGTGTGTGCGTTCACGTTCACGTTCACCCTGTGCAGCTTACCAAGCCTTGCGATTTTGGGCGCTCGGATGGACTTATGAATATCGAATTACCGCGACAAGACATGGCCTCGATTTAAACAAAGAACACCTAAAGGCTAATTAAATTTCGCTGCATATTATTCGTGGGCGCGGACCGCTCCGCTTCCAGTTCGTTTTGCGTTACTTGAATAGCCAGTTGGTCATTGCGAAGTTGGATTTGACGGAAATTATAGCAGATTGCTGCTCTCGGAGGCTATGAATAGACCTTGCGCAGAAGACAGAATGTCGCAGAGCATAGGAATACGGCGCAGTGCCCAAGATAAAATTGAATCTCGAATTGAGACAACTGAATCCTAGTCAACATCTGGCGTAGGGCCGAATATCTTGCTAAACTCGGGTGTGAAGTTCAGCACATGCTCCATATGTCGCATAATATTGGGTATCTGCGCGCGAATCTGGGTTCCGACGTTAATCCCGCAGGCGCGCTGCATCATTGTGGCGATGTAAATGTCCGCGATGGTGAGGGAGTCACCGACAAAGTACGTGCGCCGGCCAGTGGACGCAACTGTAGATGTGCTGGCAGCGGAGCCGCCAGCGAGATGTTTCTCAATGGTGTTGAGACCGCGCATTTGGCGCTCGAGGAAGGTGTTGTGGATCTATATCGCGTGGATATCAGTCACTGGAAACGGGTACAATCATAACGTGGACGCACGGGCTTGCTGTACGGAGCGAGCCATCCAATGAAAAAGTAGTTGATATGTTGTGTGTTGAACTCGACCTCAGATTCCATCAGGTGCATCCACTGGTCGATGAGACCAGCGTCTTCAGGTGACTTTCCATAGAGACCTTTCTCTCGCGGTGCCAGTGCTCCTACTAAAACAAATTCTTTGATTTCGATGCTCTCAATCGACCGCTGGTCTTGGCGACGCACTGTATCGCATAATGGCAACCGATTCAAACAGCAGAAAGCCATTCTTGCCCTCCCAGGCTGGGATTTTCCCATGCGGGAACTTGCTGAGGTATTGCGGCTGCTTGTTCGTCTCCCAATGCTTGTACTCCTTCTCTGTCGGTACGGAGATGTGGACGCCGCCGTAGGCAGCGGTTGCCCGGATCTGAGTGGAGTGGGCTAGTTGTATGCAATTATCCAAGATGAAGAACTCACGGCCTTGCCAGTCGCTTGGTAGGGAACAGTCCAGAGAGTTCCAACAGAAGCCATCGAGAAGATTTCGGACTTCAATGTGGGGCTCAAGTAGTCTCGTAAACCAGACTTTATAACGCACGATGAGAAGACAGTCGTTCTCATGTACTTATATAGGGCTCTGGAAACTCACCGTATAGAATGCGGCAGGAAACACTAAGAAGAAAAAGGGAACCAGAATCAAATAGGACCAGAGTATATTTGTGGGCGCCAGATTGTGGTAAGAGAACAAGTCGAGTGTTACCTTGCTTGTCAAGGTCTCTCCGCCTTCATAATTGGCTCTGATCTTGTCCCACCCATTGATCCGATTATGATGTAATCATCACTACAGTGACTAACCCCCAAGCGAAACACGATAGAAAGAACACAGTTCCCAGGGCCGTACAGTCTGGTTTTGGCCAGGGCTTCCTTATAGGCGTGTAGGGCAGCCTATGGGCTCCCTGCTGAGATAGAGACTTGTGTGATTCCGTAATGATTTGGTAGAGAACGAGCGTGGTCAGTCGGGGAGACCAAATTTGGCCAAATAACGTGAGAGCGAAAGACTAGAAAATAATTAGGGGAAGTCAAAGCGGTCAAGACACGTCGATTCTGAAAAGATTCTGACGTCGATTCTTGGCCGATTCTGTCCGGAGAATCGGGCAAGAATCGAGGCAAGCTCTGACCACCCCGATTCTGAGCTCGATTCTCCAATTGTTTAGATAAAGATTCTGTACAGATGTAGCCCTTTCTAGTCAGTAACCATTTTTTAGTGTGCCTACTAGATACGGGCACTAAAAGCGGAAAGGCCTTCCTCTTTTGGCGCCAATTTTTCAACAGGTGAGGAGATATCATAGGGAAGGCATGAGGCTCACTCAATGTCGATGTACTTGAAAGGAACAGGAGGGCCACCATCTTCAATCTCGCTATCGTCGCTGCTCACGTCGATTTTTTTCTTGCCTTTGCCTTTTTTCTTCGGGGCGGCCTTTGCTTTCTGAGTAGGGGTCCTTTTCCGCGCAGGAGGCTCGTCGGCGTCGGTCTTTTTCACCATTTTGTAGATAGTCGACGAGGTACGGAGTAGTAACGGCAACAAGGAAATTTTAAATAACAGGTGTGACTACCGATCGCGACCCAAACGGGTGAGTTTAGGGCGGGCATGAAAATGGTTCAAGGGATTTGTGTCTGAGAAAAATATCTACTGACTGTGTTTAGGGTCGCATCGATTCTCAAGCGCCAGAATCACGATTCTGATGCAGGACCTCCTCCGGAGGCGCAACAGCGATTCTGAGCGATTCTGGATCAGCGTCGATTCTGGTCCGATTCTCGTGTCCAGAATCGGCACGAGAATCGACGTCAGAATCTTTTCAGAATCGACGTGTCCTGACCGCTTTGACTTCCCCTATTGATTGCGCCTCATACATGCAACTTGAGCATTCCGGATGGTGATATTCAGAATCAGGGACCTCAAAAACCCCTTTTCCTGGCTCTTCACGGAGACAATGACCTTGGCGGGTCTCTACGAACTCATGCGTATTTGCATCAGAAATGGGACAAACAATGGTGCAAACAAAAATTAAATCGTAGGCTCGGTACAAAAGCTTTTCACTCAATTCCTTCGGCGTATGGGAGTTTTATAAGGAGAATACTGACCTCCCAAAAATCCGCGGTGATTGGAGACCTCTCACTGTGGACCCCGGACTCCGTGACATTCACTAACATTTTCACTGCCAGTATCGGGAGAATGTCACGTCTGTATTGCCGTGAATTTCGCCCCTTGACTGTGAATTTCACTGTGAGAAGTACGTGAAATATTTCACTCACAAAACATTGCTTTTCACCATACCATTTCACTGATTTTTTTGACAGTGAAATTCAAAGCTTTCAAAGTGAAAAAGGCAATTTCACTTCTTGTGTCTGGGCCTGTTGGACTCCACTATTGACTAACGACTTACCAGTAGCCCTTGCTTAATACTAATTAACTAATTTATCATCTAAGTATATTACTTCGCACACCGCACGCACACATATGCACATAATGTAAAATTTCCAGTACTGATTCACAGAGTTATGTACCTCGCTCCGGGGACCGGGAAGGCTATGTGAAAAACAGGATTCACGCTCTTTTGGCGTGAAATTGATTTTTCACGTACTTCTTCTCATCTGGGACACACTTTCACCAGATTTCACAGTGTATGTGAATTTTTCTTTTCACTCCTCTTTGCAAGTGAAATGCGAAATTCACACAGTCATACTGTGAAATTCATGGAGTCCGGGTTCCACAGGGGATCTAAGGCACCAAATAAGGCCGCGTTTTGCTCGCTGATGATGTTTCGCTTGGGAGTTAGTCACTGTATCTAATTTCTACTCTGCACTTTCGAATTCGAGTTCTCTTCTATGCATACTTGCACACCACTGGCTTGTGTCTTCGTTCAGCCGCTCCAATCTATTGTCTTCTGCGAGCAATTCTGGCTCATGCCCCTGTTTGAACATTTTGTCGTCGAAATCCCGCAAAAGCCGAATTGTATGCCGACCCGAGCTCCTTGACAGCACAACATACAGATTTAAAAGGCTCAAGCCACCGGTCGGCGGTGTCCCAATGTCCACATAGTCATAAAGTCATTGCGAAGTCGCCACATTTTCTTGATTTAGTTACATCTATTTGTATGTGCATAAAAAGTGAAGTTTTTGTCAAGCAAGGTCTCTGTCGACATAGTCGACACTCCCTAGTCACATAATGGTCATGGTAACTCATGTAAGTATGTAGACTCAATCCAGGCGCTTTTCGAGGTGGCGGGAAATTGATGACAATTGATCAAAAGGCTGGCGGAAAAGAGACTGGAGCATTCTAACCGGCAGCTAGTATGGTTGGAGTTTGCCGGTGTACATTTTTTTGACTTAGTGTAATTTCACATCGACAAAAATTCAAACTCTTTGTATTGAAATTCTGAAGAGAAAGTTTTGTTCTAAATACTTTTATAAGGATTGCCAGCTAGATTTCGTTCTGAGAATGGAGAAACTAAGAGCGCTATTGACAAGGTAAAATGTGCGGCTCATTTGGGAATTCTCTTAACTCGCTTTTTTTTTGCTCCGCTATGAGATGCCTCCCAAGCGCAATAAACAAGCAGACTCGGATGAGGACTACCACGCCCCATCTGTACCGAAGCGTGCACAGCGGAAGGCCCAGGAAGACATCTTCTTCCAGATGAGCAGTGCTCCGAGCTCCCCAAATCTTGGCCACGGTCAGAGCCTCAACATGACCCAGGACGAGGATGGTCACTCTGACAATGTTTTGATGCCACTACCAGATATAATGACAAGGCTAGTGAATTGCCGTCCTGTCCACGAGCTGTCTACCAGCGCCGCTTGCAGCACTCTCTGCACAGGCCGACAGTGAGCAGCCTCTGAGTCCCAAACACAGGTCCCATCTCCAGTGACCTCCACAATCTTTGAGAGCCCAACTAGGCTTGGTCGTCCTCAAGTAAAAAAGCCCCAGACACATTCACACAGCCTCAATGCCGACATCTCCAGCGAAGACCACACCGAGGAAAGATCGAGTGCATGAGCCAAGAACAAAGAAAGAATTGCCGAGACCTGGAAGGTCAAGGCCGTCGCAACTGCAGAGATGCGTCACCAGGAGGTTGTGGCCGCCGCTGCCGAGGAACTCGCAAAAAAGTGTGCCAAAGTGCAGGAGTATATCAAGCTCTTGATGGCACCGGAGGATCAGGGTGGCGGGGGTTTCTCCAGCATGATGGACTTCTTTCAAACCCTGATACTGCCAGGAGGTGACACCCAGACATCTGTGAATTTGACATGCTTCCTGAAAGCCAATGGCGCCGAAATCATGGACACAATTATCAACCGTGTACCAGCTGTTGGACAGGAGTTCCTGGAGACAAAATTCAACACTCTTGAGGATTTCGAGCTCTATTTCATAGTGTATGAAGGCAGAGCCGGTGATGTAGAGGATAGCTTTGCCAAGGAGCTCTGCCAATCATACACAGCGGCCAAATTTTTGTATGAGGGATAGGAAGGACTGTGGCAAGAACCAGAGGAGGACCCGCATGATGTGCTTGAAGTCCATACCCTGCCACAAATATAATGAGCACACACTTGATTATGCTATATCAGGGACGTACCATTCCTAGGGCATCTGTGGTGGGTACCCCGAGGAGAGTACCATTTGCGATACCCTCTTGGACTGAAACTTTTTCACCTTCATCAATGAAGCAGTGGTAAAATTCAAAGACCTCTTCCTGTAAATAGGCTGAGCAATTGTGACGAAGGAAATCTTGAATTTTTTCGACTTCCATGCGCCCGTTGATATGACTGGTATTAGCCTAGCCGTGAAATCTCGCATTTTTGTGATTTCTTACTAAATACAAGAAGTACCCTGCCTGGTGGCATACCAATTTGAGTCAGAGCAAGCTCCGCACTGCCTGTGTTTATCCCAGTTCAGGTTACCAGAGCTCCAGAAGGAACTCTGATCCATGTCTGCTGTATTATCTGAGGGCATCTCGTTCCACAGTAAGGTATTAGGAGGAAGCACAGTCAAAGCAAGTCAAAGCAGTATCAACATTCATGACATCTGAATACGCGGGCACGTTGTGAGGGTCCCATACGCTCTGCGTATGCCCTCGTGCACCAACACGGCTGTGACGGACTTGACATGACACAATCACCTGATTTGGACTACAAGAATCCGCATTTGGATATTCCTCCGGGAATCTCACTCGCTGCGCCCCTTCCCGTGGGAATCCACCTCGTACAACACCAACTGCACCCCCAGCGACCTCTTCCCTCGGGATCTCATATAATTCCAATGCTACAAGCATCCTCACAAACTCGATCCCACGGGATTTCGCACACATCTGTCACCACGGCGCGATACGACCGAGATCCCACGGGATGACGCCGTAGCTCGCGCACCACGAACCCCCCAGACGTCTTGAATACCACCTACAGTTCGGACTTTACAAGATACAGGGAATCCCCCGGGATATGCCCTCAGAGAGGCCTGTATCCTCGCACTCCGCCCACAAAGTGACAACCACCGAGCTCCCGCCGGATAGAGGACGGACACGGACAGCACGCGGGAAGATTCATCCATGTTGGAACGTGTTCAAGGCCTGAAACACGACCCAATGAGTCCACATCCCAAATCCTGCTGGTCTGTCAGCGAATCCTGCCGGAATCGACTGTTACAACGAGGTTTTGACACCAAATCCCGCCGGATTTGCTGACACAGCGATTCTATAAGCCGAATCCTCAGGGATTGGCGCTCTCTATCCGCTGGGATCGTTCTCTAGGGAAGGTCTATGGTGCGACAGGGGCCGAAGGCTGTGTAGAGTCGGAAAAGGTATAAAAGGACCACCTATTTTAGCCAGTAGTCATCAAATTCTTGGGCAAGAGTTTTCCCCCACTCTTCACCCAGTGTACCTTGTCCCCCCAATACAAGAGTTGATCACACACACACACACCCACCAGTTCACGCTTGCTCTAGGGCACTCTACTCTCCGCCCACACTTGCAGCTCCTCTTCAAAAGAGCTCGCGCTTCATCATCCTCGAAAGCCTTACCTGTGCACACCTTCCTACGCAGACACATCGTCGTGCAGTAGTAGGAACCTTGTAAAGGTCTACATAGCAAATTGTCTACAACCGCAAGGACGTACCAAGCAACACCATCGCCATACAACCAACTCTTGTCGACGTTAAAGCCACCACGGAATCCCCGACTTGGAGGATTCGCGCATTCAGTCTCTCGCCCAGCACCTAGGGGAAAGGCGGCAAACCGAATCGAAGAGGAGACTTTAGGAGTTCAGACCGTTCACCACTGACCTATCTGAACAAGTATTTCTATATTCTAAGCCGTCCGTTTTGTTAACCACACAGTTCCAACCGAGTACACCATCCGGACCAACATACCTGTTTCTTCACCGCCACCCTCTCTAAACTAGAAACCCTCCGATATAACCCCTAGAGGACGAACACAGCTACACCACGAATACCATCATCATTTCACACCGTAGCACCGCGGTCCTTATCACAATGTCAGCTGTATTATGCAACCTCATAAGCAGCGATCCTCGATTGGTCATCCCGATCCATGAGATTGATTTGAAACTGTGTCTGTCCTGCGATTCAAAGACGATCCTTCTCCTTCCACATGACTTCCACAGAACTCGAGGAATGTAGATGCAACCGGGTATGTCCTGTTCTTCTCTATCTGTTCATTCAATATTCATGGCCACAGTTTGGCGAGGTGAGTTGCGCCTGGAAAATCTCGCTATCTTTATCCAGTTCTTAGTAACAGAGCATAGCGAGCTTCCACGCATATTTCAAAAGCGAATGTATGTATTATTCATTCAGTTTACTTTTTGGTTTTGTACGGCATCATACAAGTGTGGACAAGCCCCAAAAGGGCAAAAGTTCGCAAGACTACAAGACATGTCTAAAATCCAAAAAGACCCAAAATTTTTTTTTTTGGCCTATCCCATTGACTTCTATAAGAGGGCAATATTATAACATTATTATTGTAGTTTTCACGGAAAATACACAATCTTGTAAGGCATAAAAAAACAAACTCTCAAAAATATTCACCACCATGTGAAGAAGCGAAAAATACACAGGCTACCACTTTGCGAAAGATTCACCAGGTGATACTATGCGTACAAAAGACACTGCACTGATAGAAGCATTTTTTGACCTACCTTTCCCATCCTGGAAAAAGTACACAACCTCATTGACACCTGAATGAAATACACCGCTTCTGCAGTAACACCTTTATCCCTAAAAGGTGATGATGTAACTTTTCCACAGTTGAACTGGCTAATCCATGGGAATAGCCCTTCGACCCTCCACAACAGGCACACCATGGCACCTTTAGTCCTCACAGACTTTGATATTGGAAAAGCAGATTTAATGAAAGCAAGCCACACTGAGAATACCGGACCAACAGGGCAATTACATGCCTGGCGACTCCATCCTCCCTCTTGCCAGCAATTATACTTTGTGTCATGTCCAGTTCTCCCAAATCAGACCTTGGTGGTGTGGATACTCTGGTGGCTCACTAATGGTCCTAGGGGTGAGTGATTGTAGTCAGGAATGGAATCAAGGGGTGGAAAGGATATTACCCAGATCAATGAGTGCAAAGCCTACTATTTCGAGCTGATTGCGAACTATCTTGTGCTTATGCAGCAACTAGAGCAAAGCATGAATAGTGATGGCAAGGCATAGTCCGGTTGTGTTACCATGGAATCAGGAACAAAAGCTGATTTCCTTGCATGCCTAGAAATTCAATTTTTTAATACTAATGGCTCTGAGCCAAAGTCCTGATGGTGGGGTATCTTAGGAGCAACTCCATGGGTGTATAAATCCATGTTGAGAAACACAGTATGCCAAACCATCGCCTGTGAATTTTTCCAGTGTCCGAGGTGCGTATATTTGCTGGTTTGGCACCTGTGTTGTTTTTACTGGGAAAAACTGAGGGGGTACAAAAATCATGGGATGGAAGAACCTGTGTCTTTTGGAACTGGTGAGTTGTGTTGTTTTGCTGAGTAACTGCTGACCTGCACATATATACCCAAATTGCCTGTGAGCTACGAAATTTTCACCAAAAATCTCCCAAGTGGTTGTGATACCTATGTATAATTAATGTAGTTATGACTCATAAGTGCGATCAGCACTCTTTAATAGCTATTTGTATATGTTGTTTACTTAGATAATTCATCTTTCCTAACTTGCATCTTGCCATGACCTGAGCTCACGCCAGTGTTGTACGTGTGACTGCCTGAGACCACCTCGCCGGCTGAGCACCCAGTTCTGCTCACCTCTCCAGGTCACAGGTAGCCCGACCACGGGTAACACGGTCCCTTGGCACAGAGTCACAGGCTCGAGATCCACCATGGTGTGATCTTGCCTCTCAGGTGTAACCTCAACCAACGTCGCATGGACGCCCTCGCTGCGCATCCCTCTCGACCTTCATCTCGCAAGAAGCCCTTCACCGGAAGCCATCCGCTTCACAGTGGTGGATGCACAGGGGTGCTTCATCAAACAAGTATGACGGTCTGAGACCTCTCGTCTCTTTCTAACCATGGGTGCGTTCCTCTGAGCGCTGGCAGTGGGCGAGGTGGAGATCTAGCTGCGCTAGACTCCATCCCTGCGCGCAGCCTCCCTCGCTTGAGGTGAGGCTTGCCGCCCGTGGCGAAGATGGTTCGATCACTGCTGGACACTCCTCCTTTCATTTTGAAATAGTGGAGCACAACTTTTGGAAGGTTTCATACACCCCTTCCCTCCTCGCCCGACCTGCAGATGACTCAAGCCACTGATTGGATGAGGAAACCATCCTCCGAGCCCTTCTCATTCTTTGGCTCAACCCGCGCTGTGAGGGCCAGTGATATGACTGGTATTAGCCCAGCCGTGAAATCTCGCATTTTTGCGATTTCTTGTCAAATACAAGAAGTCCCCTGCCTGGTGGCATACCAATTAGAGTCAGAGCGAGCTCCGCACTGCTGACTGCGTAGCAAGGACGCGAGAGAGCTGTATAGGCATTAAGGTTATACTACGACTTGGTCCTTCAAATATCAAGGATCAGTATAGTAAGCTTAAGGATGCCTCGAAGTTCGTCAGATTCAGTCCATAACTCATATCTGAGGGCGGATTGCACTGCAAAAGCTAGTTACCATACCCAGGAGATTAAACACAAAAGCCTAAGACTACTAGTTGGAACACAGTATACCAGATGCAGAGACAGAACCAGTCCGAGGACTGCTATTGAGCCATCCTGGAAAGGACTGGCACGAGCGCGGACTAGACTGCAGGACCAGGGACAGTCCGAGGACTCCCAGTAGACCTACACTAGGGCAAAGCATCGCCCGAGGGCCACTATGTCTGCCACAAAATATGAGTAGATACTGGTCCGAGGGTAACCCCAGACTTGAAACGACAGCACGGCTGAACTATTTATAGTTCGAGGACTGGTGCGCCGGACCAATACCAATGCTCAGAAGAAACCGAGCTGAGCCTAGACCATCATAGAGCCCATGTGATGTGCGCATCGCGTCCGAGGACCCTAACAAGTACAATGAAAGTCCTAAACAGGCAATGGGTGAATACTTCAGCTCTGATACAGCTAAAGCGACTTCACGGAGTGGATACCAACGGCTGAACTGTCTCCGTCAGCCAGGATAATGACATAGCATGAGCTATTTACAGCCATGCCGAGGCAGAGCAAACGCGAGGGCGCGGACGGCAAAGCACGGCCGTCCGAGGACTCGCTAAATATACACCAAAAGAGGTTCCAGGCACCAGTTGTCTGCGGCCGGACCTCCCCAAAATAGAGCGGCATCACCACATTTTCCTCTCTCAGTTTCAAATTACTCTTTTTCATTTTCAATTTACTCTTTTTCATTTTCAATTTCTCTGTTCCTGTCACATATCCTTGGACTGTCACATAGTAGCCAAATTAGTATAAAAGACCAGCCAGAACACGATGTTCAGGCAGCACATTATAGCCCAGTTTGCCTAGACTCACGTCGAAAGCTTATTCCCAAGGCATTTGTGACTCTGTACCGTCTGCGGAGATTTGTTGTAATAAGCACATCTGTTGTTGTAGATTCATTAACAAGAAAGTTCGATTGTTGGCTACATCTAAGCTTTAAGGTTCATCTAAGCCATTCCTACTAGTGCATACAGTTGCCTAGTCATTGTCCCCTTGGTTGCAGACGGTTATGCACCAAGTATTGTCCTATCAGTGCATACAGTTGCCTGATCATTGTCCCCTCAAACTGCAGACGGTTGTGCAGCAAGTATTGTCCTACTAGCGCATACAGTTGCCTAGTCATTGTCCCCTCGCTTGCAGACGGTTGTGCACCAAGTATTGTCCTATCAGTGCATACAGTTGCCTGATCATTGTCCCCTCAAACTGCAGACGGTTGTGCAGCGAGTATTGTCCTACTAGTGCATTCAGTTGCCTGATCATTGTCCCCTCAAACTGCAGACGGCTGTGCAGCGAGTATTGTCGAGCCGAGCCCATACAGTTGGTGTCCTCGGACTCATTTACACCCTATAAAAAACCATATCCTGGTATCTCCGAGGCCTATCTTTAGGTAGTTCTAAACTATCTGTAGTTCCGAGGACGTCCTAATAAGACTCCCTACGAACGGTTTCTTCAACATTACCTGAGAGGATTCAATCTTAGTCGTATATTTTGGCATAGACCTGAACTCAAATCATTAGCACTGTGTATTGGTTGTGTGGTGTGTGTGTGTGTTGGTTGTTTGAGTGGTGTTCATAGCATCCCTCGAGTCAGTCAGATAGGTCACAGCCATATGCAGGTGCACCGTTTCACCGGATACGCCCTGCGTATGCCCTCGCGCAGCACAACTGATACAACGGGGATGACAGCGCGTCTCGATCAAAGAAAGAGGCCAATTTCCTCATCGGGAAGCAGCAGGAAGCCACATGCGGATATGCCCTATACCCACGAGGGACGAGCTGCACTCTGCACCAACTCGATGCTCCCAGCAACACAACACTTTGCCGTGACCGTCCTCAACACTCTACTCGACCCCATTCACCTCACATGCAGCGACAATTCACGCTACAGAAGCTTCAGAGGCCGTCCCCTGTACCAACTCGACCCACCGAGCACCACAGACCTTCGTCATGACCTTCCTATGCACTCCAATTATTCCCATCGACCTCGCACGCAGCGGCAATCCATGCCACAAGACTCCCAGATACCAATCCCATGGGGGAAAGCCCGCTCGAGTTGCATCCCTCGGGGGACAAGCTCACTTGGACCATCTCCCCTCGGGGGACGCACACCACAATGACTCACAGTCAGCATGCGAGCTCTGGCAGTGCAACCATGGACTATGCACACTCTATTCACACCCATACCCGACAGGGAAACGAATCCCCAGCGAGTAGACCTGCAACCACGGACATCTCGGGCCTGTTTGCACCTCATACCGACAGCCTGCGGGAGGATTCAGCCTTTCTGGGCACGAACCTGAAACGAGGGTCGCTCCCTTGGTCAAATTCAGGGGTTGTCTCTCCAGAGAACGGCCTTCCCACCAGAGATACAATCGAAATGTCCAAAAACATCGGTTCTGTTCCTCGTACCCACCAGGGATTCGGTCTCCCAACGACATGTGGACGTTCTGGGAGGAGGGAACACATGGTAGTGGGGCCTGGAGGCTGTGCGAGGGCGATAAGTATAAAAGCCCCATGAAAAGTCTGCAGTAGTCAGTCAATTCTTGGGTAGTGGTTTTCCCCCACTTTTCCCCTCCTATGTACCTTGCCCATCCAATACAGAGTTGATTACACACACACACACACCAGTTCACGCTTGTCTTCGGGCATTCTACTCTCCTCCCCCATTGCAGCTCCTCTTCAGAGCTTGCTCTCCTCATCCTCGTCGCCTTCACCAAGCGCACACCTTCCTACGCAGACACTCCATCTTGCAGTAGTGGGAACCTTGTGAAGGTTCATTTGACAAATCGTCTACAACCACCCGAGCGTACCAAAGCGACCCCACTCGCCGTACACCGTATTCTTGTCGACGTTGAAGCCGTCTGCGGAGTCTTCCACTTGGCAGATCCATCACCTCGCTCCCTCGCCCAGCACAAAGGGGAAAGCATCGGAGTAGAGAAGAAGCAGAGGCTTTAGGGTTCAGAAGTGTCACCGTTCACCACTGACCTACCTGAACAAGTATTTCACCTTCTAGACCGTCTTTTGCAACTTACCCCACAGCACCCAACCCAGGTATAAACACATCGGAACCACACACGCTCGCCCCAAGTGCCACTACCTCATCCTAGGACTCCCTCCGATAAAACCCCTAGAGGACGATACACGCTACACCGCAAATCCCACTTATTTCACACCATAGCAATGCGGTCCTTATCACAGCGCTTCGACAAGAAGACTTCCGTCTACCTACCACTGCGAGCAACCAATGTGGGAACACTTATTTCATATTGGACGCCCCTGACTCCGTCTCCGATGTTTTGAGTCAGGAGCCACCCGATCGTTCTCCATACTGCAGTTAAATACCCACCGCAGGATGTGGTCAATCTCTTACCCACGCATGACAAGCAACCCAGCATACTTGCCATTTCAACAAAAGAAAGACACTACTCATACTCCCCCTAACATGTTGTCTTCGCTTCCCGAGGACGAACAAACCCACAAGCTTTGTTCTGCCCAGAACCGCGCCAACGCTAGCTGCTCCGCTTCAGGCTTTGTCCCTGCTTCAAAAGTGTTGAGCGGCAGCAAGGGCACCAAGGCTAAGAAGAGTCCGAACACTGTGCCCATCCCTCCCAAAAGTTCTGCGCTGAACTTGGCACAAGCTCCGGTACTCCCCTCTGTGGGTGAAGCGCCCAGCACTCCCCTCGTCTTGCACCCTCCAATCATTCTCACCTGAGTCCCAGCAATGCTGCCAGCCTCGCTAGAACAGATTCGGTTCCGTCGCTGCAGAAGGTCTCCAACTTGGCGGAATCAGGAAGTTCCAGTGATTCGGAGTCCACCCCTTCCCATCTCTCGAGCAGCAAAGTGCAAGCTGCGCCAAGCTTCACTTTCGGCGAGCTCGCAGAGCGTTACAACCTTCTTGCCTCGGCGGCCAGACACAGCGATCTTCAGGAAAGCCTGATGAACCAGCGTAGTCTTATCACTGTTCTCCGTCGCCAATCCTGGAGCCTCCGTCGCCTCAACACACAAGATGCCTAAATCGTCTGGGTCCTCCACGACTACCAACAAACACCGTGGCATCCTGGCCAACAACAGCATCTTGCAAGCACTCTGAGACAATCGTGAGGTAACCCTTACTACAGCACTACAGCAATATGTAGCACTACCATAGTGCTATGTAGGGCTGCCCAGCAACCCCAGGGTTTGCTGATGCAGAACTCGTCAACCTTGCAAGAGTCCCCCTGGGAAGCTTGGTACATTATTTAACTCAATGAAACACGAAGAAACCAGGTTTTTGTGGCAGAATACACAGAAAAGCTGATAGATCAAGAGGAATGAGAGGTTCAGACAAGTTCTTGCGGTGTATTTGTGTTCACTATGCAAATCCAGATTAACTCCCGCCAATCTGAGCACCCATGAATTTTATTCGGGCACGAGAGCTCCAAGATCATCCTTCCGGTTGTGCAGAGCTGAAACCTATAAGCTGTCAATGCCCCGGAAACTGAATAGGGAGGTATCAATGGACTATTAAGCATTTTACAATTCTCTAGAGTCAGTGAAAAGTGCCTGGTTGATTTTCTACATACCAAGATATGCTGGAGTGCGCAACACGTGTTACATCCTAAATAGGGCCCAGAAAAATGCAGGCAATGTGCAAGGAGGCTTGTATGTATGGTATGACTGGTCACGTGGTGGACCTCTTAGGTACCTTTCCCTGTACTAGTTAAAGGTACCTAAGAGGTCACCTCCGACGGAGGGAGACATTTGCTTCTATTATGTACCTCTCTCCTGAATAGGCCAAGCCTGGTGCTACTGATTGATGGCGTCCCTTTTGGGTCGGGATCCGGTTGCCTCCATACTAATCTGGGTTGCCTCTGTTCCAGGTAATTAAAATATCTCCCTCATGGCACAGTGGTCGGTTTGACCCCAATATGCTTGTATACACCAATTGCCTGTGCAGAAAGAGCAAATTCATAGTTTTCATAATCCTCAGTGGCCTCCATACTTGCTCTTTAGCAGATTAACAGGAATTAACACATGTTTCTTGCACTGGTACTGGCTTGAGGATATGTGGATTATGCAAACCTTAAGCCTATCCACATGCACCCATCCTCCCTTTCCCAGCTGGAGGCCTCTTTGGAATGCTGACATTCACACTCAACCTTCTGAACCAACAAGAGCTGTAAGTAGTCTCCTTATTATATTGGATTACCCATTGATACTTCCCTCTGTTTATGAGAGCCTCAATGATTGCCTTATGTGTGGAACTCCAGTGGCCTCCAAATAGACTTGGAGGCCTCTGGATTAATTATCAGATTGTTGTACTACAACTCCCAAGCAACTCCCATGACCAATGTTGCTTGTCACATTGCCTAGCATTGTACAGCTTACTGGTGGTCATGATATTAGCCAGATTAACTGGTGTTTCGGAGATCACTTGATTACCATATACCAAATATAGGCCTCCTTTCAAATGGCTCATACCGTGAGTTAAACCATACCCTAGGATAACCTCGGAATTGAATACTGCTATCCTGTTAGTGTGTGTTGGGGGGGGGGAAGTCTTACTGAACACCCGAGCTAAGTTGGTCCAAGTTCTATTAAGGTCCTGGACTGCAGCGTAGCGTGTGGGTGGGTAAAAGATCCCCATCACGCTGCGACAGCAGTCCCTATATACTGACATCAACTACCTAACACGAACAAAGCATGATTAGGTAATGTAGACCGGGCCGGCGGCCCGTTCCGGTTACCGGCTCCTTACACTCTCCCTCCTTAGGACGAGTATCTGAGTCCGATAACAATGCTAAGGATATTTAACCTTATCTTGTTGTCACAAGTGCAGTTATTTTTTAACAAAGGAATGTCAACGCAAGCTATCTTGCGCCGTGAATCAAAATAATATATTTATAAAGGAGTGTGTATCCGACTTCCAGTCGGTCATGAGCCTGGTGCACACACAGAAACTACCCGATATACCATGCTTGATGCGTGACATCTCGTGCAGCGCCCGTACGCCTAAGGTGGCCGCTTGATGCAGCACACCTCAGCTAGCTGAGCTCCCGTCGTCCGTTTCGGCCATCTCGACATCCTTTTCAGGGGCATGCATCGAGCCCGCCATCCCGCTATCCGGGCGGGGCGTGGTCATGGTCCGGTGCATCTCTGCCCACGACGGGTATGTGGAATTGTCGACCGTCGTCGCTTCCGCATAGTTGCGGGGTTCGTCTGCCCATCCGACATTGTCGAAGTCCGCGACGCCGGCAGCCATGTTTCGGCGGCCGCGCGAGAATGACTCCAGCAGTGTCACTGCGTTAGATTCCGGGATTATCCCGTGCTGGCCATACCAGGCGGCGACGATGGCGATGGTGATGTTGTCGGTAACGCCGGGGTAGTGCTGCATTGATAGAGACTCCAGCGGATATCCTGTGACACGTATGATGTGCGCGAACAGACCAGGGATGGAAAAGAGTCGCATGGCCGTCTGGTAGAACAGCCGGTACTGGTGTGCGAGTCTCCGGCGCTCGGCCGGTGCCAGTGCGATGTGCGTATGGTAGCTGCGCACGTCGCTCGTGGCGGGTGAATCAACTGTGTCGGTCGAGATGATCCCATGCAGGTTGCGTATACCCGTTCCCCAGTCCTTTGGATCTGTGAACGTGTAGTAATGCAGTCCGTTCTGTAGAGAATACCGTGTATCGTGTAACCGCTTTTCAGTGGGAAATCCATCCGCATTCAGAAGGTGCGCGGGGTTGCTCGGGTTGGGCATAGCAGTCCCGAAATACAGCGGCAGCGACGCCGCAGTCATAAGCGGGACGCCCGCTGCCGCTGTCCCACCTTAATTATGTTTGCTATAAACCTTCAAGTTATGGAATTTTTGCATGACACGGAGAATAACGGAGATCAGCCCGATTTGACCCTATCAGACAAACATGACCAAATACTGTGGACTGTGGGCACAGTCGCTGCGGACTGCGGCACAGTCGCTGCGGACTACGGGTGGCTGTGCAGTCCGAGAGGTATATAAGAGCGGCAGGAACTCGGCCTGAAAAGTAGTTAACACCCCATATTTGTACCCATTGACTACAGGATAAATTTACTACGCTTATTCATACTGCTGCTTGACTTGTCACGTGTAGTCAAGCATTTGTATAAGCCATACAGATTATCCGCAGCAAGAAGAACTGCGCCCGCAATACGCTGTCGACTGAGCTCGGCCCTGTATTGATTTGAATTACCGAATTACCGCAGCAAGAAAAGAACTGCGCCCGCAATACACTGTCGACCGAGCTCGGCCCCGTGTTGAATTGAAGTACCGATTACCGCAGCAGGAAAGAACTGCGCCCGCAATACACTGTCGACCAAACTCGGCCCCGTGTTGATTTGAACTACCGATCACCGCAGAAAGAAGATCTGCGCCCGCAACACGCTGTCAGTTGACCTTGGCCCCGTGTTGATTTGAAATTACCGTACCGCACCGAACAGCCGACTCACCGCCGAATTCTTAGAAAGGCAATTTCTTACCTGAGGAATCGAACATTGTAGTACCTTCGAATAACGTCATTTCCAAGGCCTACAAGGGAAACATATTTTCCGCTCGACATCATTGGAGCCCACCGCGAGGGGAAAATAATATCCTCTATCTCTCCTATATTGCCCTTCTTCGAACCTACTGAACCGATCGACCGACCGACTAATCAATCTTGAAGACACCAGACAAACCGCAAGTATGACAAAGTTGAATGAATTCCTTAGTGAAGAACACCGTCGCGAATATGACAGAGCGTTTCCCAATAACGCGGAGGCTGGTCCTTCTGGAGCAGGATATTCAGGAACCGCCAGAGATAAAGGGAAAAGGAAAGCTACGTATAGCCGCTCACATCGATCAGTGTGGGACTACTCGGGGGATGAATATGTTAGTTCTCCGGAACAATACTCGAGCGACGATCAGCGGCGGCGCCGCCCCAGTCCTCCATCATCACCAGAACCTCCAAGAATGACGGCGCCGGCGCCGCCTCCCATGTTCAACGCACCTTTACGTACCAGTTATGACATGCCTATTCGAGGCAGCAGAGAAGCACCAAAGACATTCCGCGGGCGGCACACAGAGATTCAACAATTCCTCGATCACTATGAGCAATTGCTGAATAAATGTCGCGTTACAAACGAGCGGGAAAAATGCGATTTTATTCTTAAATACTGCTCGACCACCGTGCAAAATGTGATTCAGACTAACGACTATTTTACTAAAGGACACTGGGCTAAATTAAGGCGGGAGCTCCTAAAGCAGTTTGATGCAGATCGGGCATCCGAGAAGTACAAACCTTGGGACGTGGAACAGTATGCTAAGAAGATGCGCAGCCGGCCGTGCCACAATTTAACGCAGTGGCGAAAGTACCATGTGAAGTATAACACCATTGCAGGAGGACCATTGCGGCGGGGGCATTTGACGAAGCGGCTGTATCACGAATATTTTTGGATTGGAATTAGCCGTTCATTGCGTCCGTTGTTGGAAACACGAATTTACCAGGTGAATCCTTTCCGCGGGGATGATCTGTATACCGTTAAAGAATTGAACGCTGCTGGAGAATGGCATTTTCGACGTAACCGCTTCGAGACACAGTTGATGCGCGGCGAGGAACTAGGAGAAGACGAGGCTGAGGATTATAGTGGGGACGAGTCAGACAGTGAGTCTGAGAGCAGTGACGATGATGCTTCGGATTTTGAGGAGTATCGAAGGAAGAAGAAATTGCGGGAGAAGAAGAAGAAGCAAGAACGTAGGCGTCGAACAATGACCAAGCAAAGCCCTCCAGACAAAGAGCGACAGCGTGTTCAAGGGAATGAGGAGGAAATTGCGGGAATGATTCGACGCCTTAACACGATGAGTCTAAACGATCCGGAATACGCACCAATTTATTACAAAGTGATGGTAATGGACCAGAGCGGTACTGCTGAAAAATGCGTTAAACCACCTCTTATGGAGCGCACGGAAAGATCGCGCCCACGAGGATCCTTCAATGTGGGAACAGGTGCAAACACAGATCGACCATCGACCCCTGCAACATACCCTAATACTATTCCATTGGGCACGCCGAGGATGGGACCAGGAAGCGAATTTTTAGGATGTTTTGGTTGCCAGGAGGAAGGGCATCGAATTTCCGAGTGCCATCAGGTCGCAGAACTCGTGAATCGAAATGTGGTGGTGTTTAACGAGGCCACGCGGAGACTCACAATGAAGAACGGAGCCCCGATACAGCGGCACCCAGGTGAGTCATTGGTGAAGGCCGCGGAGCGGATCGCATCAGGCGGCGTGCCACGCGTCATGTTCGTGCAGATTGATGGAACAATGGACAGGGAGGATGCCGTGCGAAGTTTTTATCAAGCCGAGACTCAGCGCGCCCATATTGTGGAGATAAATGAAGAGAGTTCGGCGGAGGAAGGTATAGCCGATTTGACGCCAACCTCGGATAACGAAGCATCAGAACTGTCAGAAGAGTATGAGGAAATTTACCTGACTCTTCCAAAACGGGTAAGAACAAAGGGGCCTCATGTTCAGAACGCGGAACGTACCGTTCCCAGTACCAAGACGGCACGGCGGCAGATCATGGATGGTGTGTATCCTCCGGCTTTGGAACGCGTGCGAATGAAAGCAAAGTCTTCGGAAGGTGCATCGCCTCCGCGGAGCGAACCTGTTCCGCCGGCTGCCAATCAAGCACCGCCTCCGATTACCCCAGACGCGGGGAATCGGAAATCACCGGTTAGAAGTTCGAATGCGGAAAAGGCAGGACCCTTATCGGAGGTGGCTCCTGTGGAAGCCCGGAAAGTGCGTTTTGATAGTGTCAAAGATACGGAAATGCAAGACCTTTCTAAAGAAAAAGCAGGACGAAAGAAGCATGGGAAGGAGCCAGATGAAGACGAAAAAGGAGAGGCAAGAGCAGAGACAGTAACAGCCCCCAAAATTCAGGGGAGACAATCAGAATTGACCTCTACGGTTGACAGGCCGGGGTTGATGGATCGAATTCTTGACGCCCAGATCAGCATGTCGCTGCGGGAAATTATGGTTACATCTAAAGAGCTACGCAATGAGTTCCAAGAATTAATTAAGTTAAAGAACGTCAAAGCTGTACTTCTGGGAAATTCACAAGACCATCCGCTAATCGCTAACCTGGACTGGCCACGCACCGAAGGGGTACTGATTAAAGTAGAAATGGAAACTGGCGGGCAGCCGGTGTGTGCCATCATCGACACAGGGTCACAACTAGATGTCGTCAGATCCGACATAGCGGCGTTGAATATTAGGAGGGCGGTCGATATGGCCCAACGGACTAATATGAGCGACGCCAATGGTGGGAGAGGACAGCTAATGGGGAAAATTTTAGACGTTGAATTCAACTGCGGCGGAGCAGTAACTGTTACCGATTTATGGATATCGCAAAAAGCTCCGTTTGAGCTGTTGCTGGGTCGGCCATGGCAGCGTGGAAACCTCGTGAGTATCGATGAGCGCGAGGAAGGAACATACTTGATTTTTAAAGACCGGGTCATGAAGCGTCCCCGATACGAGCTGCTTGCGGTGCCGTATGATAGCGCGGCCTCGGAAATTCCACCGGGAAATGCGACGCAATACCAATCTTTTAATATCACCAAGGAAGACGCCATACCAAATTACTGCCGTGTAGACCAGGAAGCTGCGGAGCTCGAGCGCGTGGCACTAGAAAAAGGAATCCTGAATGAAAAGAGAAGAAGAGAGCGAGGACAGATTTCTCTTTTTGGTACTCATGGCCTTTACTGCGCAGAGGAAGGCGATTCCGCTGCTGTGATTTTTACGGCGGGACTGCGGATCGTGCAAGCCCTTGTTGCGTGTTGTTTTATACTGGGCGCGGCGATCTGGCAACGGGGTGCTGAGAAGTACGAGTTGAGTCAGCGGCTGGAGGAGTATAAAAGAAGAGCTAGAGCGGGGACTGAGGATCGTCAACTCACCAGCCTACCAGCTTTCGATACGAGTTTACACCCAATGCCTACCGATTTCGAAACCCCGCGCGCAAGCGCAATCCAGAATAACGCTCCCCCGGCGCTTGAACAGTACTTTTTGCGTCGAATTTTCCACCATGCGCACGAGCCCGAGGGCGCGAAGATTCCGACCGATGTAATTTCGGCAGTAGATGATGCCGTATTCCGCTATTGGCAGCGCCGCGAGAACGGGGAGGAGGAAGAGTGCGACCCCACTTTTGCGGCCGCCCCGCACTCCGAATATTACGGCAAAGTTACGCTAGCCAACGGCCAGGAAGTTCACTATAGCCTTGCAAAGAACAATTTTCAAGTTCACAAGAACAAACTTACGGGTCGCCCTTTTTCCCTTCTCGGCCACACACTATGCATTACCGTTACGCTTCCGAAGGACCCCAATGTACGCTGGGAGTACGAGGTCCCTTATCCTTCCAACGACCGCTTGCACCGCGAAATGATCGCCATGGCGCCTCATGACCCACCGACGGATGATGAAATCGGATTTCCTATGCACGTCACGTCGCACGCGCCGCCGATGCTCACCTTCCGAGAGCGTGTGCGTGAGCGCTTGGTGCGTGACTTGCGGCGAATGCAGCAGATGGGAGCTCATGGCCTACAGATGCGTCGAGGAATGGTTCGTCCTAGTGACTTACCGCGTTCAAATTCGGAGGATTCGTCCTTGGGAAGCGGCTCTTCCAGCTATGAGACGGTGGAGTCGGTTGGTTCTGCGACGACTTCTCAAGGATCTTCATTGGTTGCGGTGTTGTTGGAGGACGTAGCCAAGCGTTCAGAAGAGGGGCTCGAGCAGCTCGAGCTCTTGAAGGACAGCGGACGCACCCTTTTAGCCGATGCCCGTGATGTTGAAGCCGTCCCCGCACTTCACTCAGTCGATCTTAACGACGGCGCCTCCGACGCCAGTTCCGAGTCTTACCATGCGGGATTGTGTCCCATTTGCTTCGAGTCAGACCATGAGCCCGTAGCCTGTATTCCCTTACCGCCTCTCGAGTCAATGCCGGTAGCGGTAGCCCCAGTGGTTTTGTCTCCACCCCCGATCGAAGGTACGGTCTATCTGGACGACATCATCCCTTGGCCTCAGCTGATGGATTCTTACGCAGATGCCGAGCGCGCGCGAGTTCTGGACCGTGTATTGGAATCGGCACGACTGCCCACTGTGCGAGCCTTGCTCTCCCTTCCGGCGCCGTTTGCAGCACGCTACCTACGCTTGATGGATGCCGCGACTCGAGTGCAGAAAGAGATTGCTGATTTCGCAGATGGACTGAGTGGAGACCAGGCAGAGAAGGAACGGATTCTGGACGAGATGACGCGAGAACTAACGGCGGCGATGGATACGATTACAGACGAGGTCGTGGAAGCAGGAAGCACTGATCAGAGCAGCGCCACCGGGTCCTCGCAGCCGGGATCCGGCGATCCGCTTCCATCAACCGACTTCGACGCTTCGCAGCCTAGCGCGCCTACATCTGGCGATTCCTGGTCTAGCTCCGCGTCTATTGTCAGTTCTCCTTCGACAGAATCTGATGTTGTCTTCGCACCAGCTCCACTTCGCCCCGCTCGCTTCACATCTCCACTCTCGGAACGCGCTACTACTGACGAAGCTGGCGCTCGCGTTTTTATTTCCACGGGTGACGAAGGAAAGCTGAGTCGATCCAGCCAAGACCCGGTTGCTCCTGCCTCCGAGCGATCAAGTTCGCCTGTTAGCGTGAGGTCAGTATCTTACCACGACCCACCTATTAATCCGCAAGCAGTGATTGACGAAGCGATTGACAGAGTGAACGCGACGGAACCAATTCGTGAAACGCCGCCGGAACGCGTCGCCGTCCCCGCTCCGGAGTCTCAAGGGCAGGGAAATTCCGTCCAGCATGATCCAGCGTTCTATGCGCTTTCGGCGGAATAGCAACAATCGATCTTGGAAAAATGGATCCGGGCTGGAAAGGATCATCAAGAAGAGCATTTTATCAACGAAGATCTCGTTGGGGGAGCGCCTATACATCATGCTTTTGAGGTGCTGCACGGGCCTGTACGTGACTTTCTTGATACTTCAGCTAGCAACGCCATCCGCATGGAACGACTCGAGCTTCTTTCCCAACTTTCTGTGGATGTGCAGCCTCCTTCGGACGTACCTCCACCACCGCCGGACTTCGCTCAGACCAAGACACCTCTGGAATTCGACAAACCAACGTTTCCTCAGCAAGAACTTGCAAATATGTCGACGGGCGAAAACACCGGCCCCAACCTCAGTGATTTAGCGGAGTCTGGCGAAGCAGGAAGTAAACGCAAAGTACCTGATGGGGAACGGCTGGGAGAATTTCAGGAGGGTCCCCGCAAACGATTTCGTAAGTTCAACGGCGACTCTCTGTACCGGCAAGCGGTTGATCGCGGTGCTTTTCAAGCGATTCATCTTGCAACTCCCGAGGTTGTACGCTACTTCGCGGGCATCCGCCTGGCCTTTCTGGAGGGTACGCGACGGATTGAAGGAGCGGTCTGGCATCGGTATGGTATCGATGAGGTACGCGAGCGGTATGCATCCATTGCGCGCCGATTATCTGATCCACAAATCGTCGGACACCAGAACGATCTTCCCAGCGGGTTTGTCAAACACCCCCTGCTCTTTGACGTCGAAGCCGCTAAGATTCGTGCTGTCTACGGCGTGCTTATTCGTCACCAGCGCTACGAGACGGCCGCACTTCTTTATGACGTCCTCAACTTGCGTCTTCGCGACGACTACGCTCTCTCTCACCTACTCAACGCGAGTCACCTGGAGTCGCAATTTCCCAGCGGCTACATTCGTTATTGGGAACTTCTTCCTTACCCCGCGAGTATGCGTTATTCCTCCGACTCGGATTCGGATTCGGATGAATCGTACGACGACTCCGAGTCGGATTGGGACGCTCCCGGATTGCAATACCCCGAGAGTGCAGACGAGTCGCCTCAGCCACTGGATATCCAAGCTGCCGAACAAGCCCTTTCCGCTGGATGGGAGACGATGCCCCCTACCGCCAGCACTTCGTCTGGCTACGACTCTGACGCCGTTAGCATGCATGGGGGCGCTGGTATGCCCGCCGATTTTATTTACGTTCGCCGCGTGGAAGATGGGGCAGTCAGTGTGCCCGTCAGCAACGCTTGACGGTGAGTCGTTATTAACCCCGTCCGTCGCGACTGCGCTGAACGACTTCAGACCTCGAACACCTCGGTTCCGCAATGGCGGGAGTCTCGCTGGATCGAGTACTCCAATCTGTGCCCCCGTTTTTCTGATTTTGGCTTTGAATCTGTGTTTCCTCCCCTCACCGGTTGTACGATATTTGACGCGAAGACTTCTCGAGCAATGTACGGCTGGACCGTTGTACTTACACCACCCCGGTCGATTCGACCAGATCCGGCAAACTATGGACCGTTTTGTGAGTTGTGTACACGATCTGAAACAGGGTTGTCTGCGCACTGTAATACTAGCCATACGAATAGCTGTTATGATAGCCCTGTTAATTCTATCAGCCGTTCTGGACAAGACCCTACGCCAATGGCAATCTCTTAGAAAATCTGAACCCCAAACACCACTTGCTTGTTACTCTTTTAACGCCTCCACTAATGGAAACACTAGAAAACCCTTGCAAGCGCAACCATTGCACAGAATAGATCACGAACGAGATTGGGAGGACTTAGAAGAGGATGACGAATATCTATTTTACCCCGTAGATATGCAGAGCACAACGGGAGATAATTACCAGGCGTTTACGATGTATAAACGCGTGGACAAGAAAGTGCGACCGGTTTCGACAACATTCTCACCGGACTATGAGGTGAAACGGCAAATCCCGGAGGACCCTATGAAGTCATTACCAGAATTGAGTCCTAATCCACCGCCCTTCGCACCGACAACACGCTTAACTCGGGAGCGCTTAGACTCACTAGAAATAAATAAAGAGGGATTTTTATCGAAAGAAGAGGAACAGCTGTTTGAACGGGTAATGGAACTGAACCAAGACGCGCTAGCATTCGAAGATATGGAACGAGGCACATTCCGTGATGAATACTTTTCGCCGTACAAGATCGCGACGGTTCCCCATGTACCTTGGGAATACAAGAATATTCCCATTCCACCGGGTATTCTCCAGAAGGTTATTGATGTGCTCAAACTAAAGATGCAGGCAGGTGTCTACGAAATGTGCCAGTCTTCTTATCGCTCCCGTTGGTTTTGCGTGTTGAAGAAAAATGGCAAGCTGCGGATCGTTCATGATCTACAGCCTTTGAATAAAGTTTCGGTTCGCGACGCAGGCATGTTACCTATTGTTGATGACTTTGTTGAGGGTTTTGCTGGCCGGCAGTGTTATACAGTGTTCGACCTATACTGGGGGTTTGATGCACGGAAGATGGAGCCGGAAAGTCGAGACATGACCGCTTTCATGACCCCGTTAGGCCTACTGCGACTAACTTCCATGCCAACCGGGTACACAAATTCACCTGCAGAATTTCAGAAGTGCATGGTTTTCATATTGCATGACGAAATTCCGCACGTAGCCAATATTTTTATTGATGACCTACCCATCAAGGGGCCGAAGACTGCCTATTTGAACCAAGACGGTGAACCAGAATGTCTTGAAAAGAATCCTGGGATCAGACATTTTGTTTGGGAGCATGCGGTGGATGTTCATCGCATTATGCACAAGGTGAAGTGCGTGGGAGCCACCTTCTCGGCTACAAAAGTTCAGTGCTGCAGACAAGAGGTTTTAATTGTTGGGCAGCTATGCACGCCGGAAGGACGCACACCTGATTCAAAGCAGGTTTCGGCTATTCTGGACTGGCCCGAGCTTACAACGCCCCAAGAGGTGCGGCGGTTTCTTGGATTATGTGGAACTGTGCGAATATGGATCCTGAACTATTCAATGATAATCCGACCTCTTACCGAATTGTATAGGCGCACTGTTGAATTCAACTGGGATGAACGGCGAGAAAGAGCATTTGCCAGGATAAAAGAGTTGGTCGCTAGTGCTCCAGCGCTCCACCCGATTGATTACGAATCGGACCTGGCGGTATTCTTGTCCGTAGATTCTTGCCGTGACGCAACGGGAATGATATTATCACAACTAGACTCGCAAGGACGACGAAGACCTGCGAGATACGGATCAATTCCTATGAGCGAGCGAGAGTCTCGCTACTCACAACCAAAGTTGGAGCTATTCAGGCTGTATCGAGCCTTGCGCCATTGGAGGTTGTACATCATAGGGGTGAAGAATTTGAAGGTCGAAGTGGATGCCAAATTTATCCAAGGCTTACTAAATAATCCCGACCTGCAGCCTGACGCGGCCGTAAACCGCTGGATTCAGGGAATTTTGATGTTTCATTTTGCGTTAATCCATGTGCCTGCAACCAAGTTTCAGGGACCTGATGCGTTGTCCAGGAGAGGTCTCGCTGAAGGGGAAGAGGCTATAAGTGATGACGACGAATGGTTAGATGAGGTGGCATTATGGACTCACACGACAGCAGATGAGGGTTTACCATATTCTGCGGGAAGCTTACCATCTTGCAATCTCACCCGGAGCGGACAGGAGCAGTTATTAGGAAATATCCAGAAGTTCCTGAAGACACTAGAAGCTCCATGCTTCGATACTTCGCAGAAGCATAGGCAATTTATAAGCCAAGCCACGCGTTACATGATTCACGAAGGACAGTTCTTACGTCGAAATGGAAAAGGACCGCCTTTGGTTGTGATCACGGAGCCAGCACGCCGCCTGAAGATCTTGACGCAGGCACATGATGATTTGGGGCATCGGGGAGTCAGAACGATGTGGGAAAATTTGAAAGTCAGGTTCTTCTGGCCCAAAATGCATAATGACATTCAACACCATGTGGCGTCATGCCATCGCTGCCAGATCCGTAGCACCAAGAAATTGGAAATCCCAGTAACAGTATCTACACCGGCAGCGCTCTTCCAGACCGTGTATGTGGACATTATGATGATGCCTGAGGTGCGGGGACTCAGAATGATTGTGGCTGCTCGAGACGACCTATCAGGCACGTGTGAAGCGAAGGCACTTAAAACCAAAACTGCAGAAGACTTAGCCTCCTTCTTCTGGGAGTATATTTACTGCCGTTATGGGTGCCCACGCAAAGTCATCACTGACAATGGACCGGAGGTCAAAGCGGGATTCAAACGATTAATGAAAAACTTAGGGGTCCCTCACGTACGAATCTCAGCCTACAACAAACATGCAAATGGGGTGGTAGAGCAGGGCCATTATACGATTCGCGAGGCTATAGTAAAATCATGTGGCGGGAAGATCGAACTATGGCCTAAGAAGTTGCCGGTCGCGCTTTTGGCAGATCGCGTGACCGTGAGTCGGGTAACTGGTTTTTCCCCGTTTCAGCTATTACACACCGCGGATCCGGTCTTACCATTTGATCTCGCCGAGGCCACGTTCATGGTTAATGGCTTCCGATCAGGGATGACTACGGCGGAATTACTGACACTTCGAATCCGGCAGCTTTCTAAACATGAACGCGACGTGAAGAGAGCCTCGGATACATTACGAAAGGCACGTTTCAGGTCCAAGGAACAGTTCGAAAGACGCTTCATAAAACGCTTACAAAAAGATGAATATAGAAAAGGAGAACTAGTACTAGTGCACAATGTAGGAATAGAGATGGAGGTAAGCTCCAAGCGAAAAACAACTGACCGCTACTTCGGGCCTTACGAGGTTGAGCGAAAGAATAGAGGAGGGGCTTATATTTTGAAGGAACTGGATGGCACAACTTTTCGGCATAATCCTACAGCTGCATTTCGGCTTCTTCCCTACATAACTCGGAATCACTGGTTCATGAGAACTGGTTGGTTAGAGGAAGAAGGAGATGATGATGACGATGAATCAATCGAAGACGAAGAATTGCTCGAGTCATCAGACGAGGACTAAATGGGGAAAGGAGTAGTGACTCCTCTTTCCCTTTTCCGTCTTTCAAGTTCCTCATTCTGACTCCCAAAAATAGACTTACCGGCATGTACCAATTCACTTAAAAAGCTTGTAGCAGGCCGTCCCTTCCTCAAGACGTTAGCCCCTTACGTCTCCCGGCATGTCGAGCACTCATCCCTCTGAACCGCACTCTCGAGGCGTCCAGCCTGTACCTTTTCCCATCATGCAACTGCTCCCCATAAGCATCAAACCGCGCCTTCGAGTAGTATCGGCTGGGGAAACAGACAGTGAGTGTGGAAGATGAAGAAAGACAAGCATTGATGGGACCCTATTGCTGCAGTAATTCGGGCCACCATTGAGGCCACCAAGTACCCTGTTTTTCCGGAACGCCCGCCGCATCAAGCGAAATTCTTGGGAGCAACTTGAATCTCCATCGGGGCCTATCTGGTCTGCGAGGGAGCCATTAGAGACATACTGGTCCCCACGCAGTCGCTCTACGATGATGGAAAGTCGGGCACGATCGTCATTTCTTGCCGATATCTAGGTACCGGTGCTAAGATCGACGTGCTATTTGAGCGCGATAACCTGAACTGGGTGATCCCTGCACTGCGAATGACTCCGCCACCAGCCCTCCTTAACCCCGATGAGACCGATCACTGCTGTGAGGCTCCCGCTGCTCGTCAGCGAAGGCCGGAGGACTTGCAAGCGATCTGGTACCTCGAGGAACGACAAAGCCTCCTAAACCGGATTGCCGCTATACAGGACAAGATGGTGGAGAGGAACGACCACTAACGTTATCGGAAAAACCCTAAAACACCCGACGCGTGTAATCTGGACATGATATTTCAAAAACTTTTGATGTAGGGCTGAAGCTTCGAGCCTGACAAATAAGGATAAAAACAGGCAAGAAGGGCGGCGTACTGCAAAATTTCATGGAAGGTCTCACAGAATGGAAGCAGAGAACCAATTCAATAGCGGAGCCTGAAAATTTTCAGGGAGCCATAAATACGAACGTGAAAGGCATGTAACGGCTGGAGGATTCCCTCTTCACCTTCACCGGTGTCGTTTCAGCCTCTCGCTTTTCGCTTCTCCCTCCCTTCACTCTGTCATGTCTCATTCTCCTACTCCCCAGTCGCCGGGTTTGCGGGGCCTCTACCAGCAACACAAGTCCAAAAGCGCTCCTGCCCTTGCCGCAAATGCTTCAGCAGAGGTAAGGTGCCGGCTGACTAATGCAAATTTTTTTCATTCATGATGTCATGACCATTACGACAGGAGGACCTCCCTCCCCAAGAACAACGCCAGCTCCGTCGTGTCCAACGAATTCACCGCCATGGGCCCATCACGTTTACAGAACCACCATATTTTGACGAACTTGTAACCGTGTCCACAGTGGAGGCACCCACCATGGCCACGGGACGCCCTTCGTCGGAGTTCTTCCCAAGCGAGCGCCACAGTTGTGCATTCCTGGCTACCACAGAAACCCTTGACCCAACTGCAATGAACGTGATTCACGAGCAAGTACCGCTTGCTGAAGTTCTTTCAAACACCCTTCCTTACGCTTTCCTGCGCGCCCGTCTTCCCGATCCCAGCGAACCGGAATCGGTCATTAACGCCGTAAACACATTGATTCAGTATCGTCGCAAACGCGGCCGTCTTGTCAGCTTGCGCTCAGCGGTACCGTCTTTGAACCCTGCAATCATCGCCCCCGACAATCAGCCAGTTGTTGGGCAAGAAGCAGCCATTATACGCACCGTTATCCTTCCCAACAGCCAACTGGGATTCGAGATGTCCAGCATCCCGCAGCGCAAGCTGGGTGAAGGAATCGAGGTGACTTGCTATGGAGCAATGGTGGATAGCTGGCGTATTACCAGTTGGAGGTACCGATATGACCGATGGGTGGTAATGTTGTGGCTGAACGTCGAGCGGCGGCTCTGGACATTTGTCCACGTCCCCCATCCTCACGCGGTTTCGTTGGGCTTCCTTTCCCAGGCTAAGACTCTCGTTCGTTCAGTTTCCCAGATCTTCACCGACCAGCGGCCCCCGTCGATTCCACGCTTCATCCATGTCGATAACGCCTAGTTAACACGAATCGGTCACCGTTTTTGTACAATCGTTAGCTCCAGAAATTTCATAACAGATTTGAAGGTTTATTGCAACCAGGACTGAGGACAGTCCAGATTACCCCGTTCGCCGCGGATGTCCCACCTTAATTATGTTTGCTATAAACCTTCAAGTTATGGAATTTTTGCATGACACGGAGAATAACGGAGATCAGCCCGATTTGACCCTATCAGACAAACATGACCAAATACTGTGGACTGTGGGCACAGTCGCTGCGGACTGCGGCACAGTCGCTGCGGACTACGGGTGGCTGTGCAGTCCGAGAGGTATATAAGAGCGGCAGGAACTCGGCCTGAAAAGTAGTTAACACCCCATATTTGTACCCGTTGACTACAGGATAAATTTACTACGCTTACTCATACTGCTGCTTGACTTGTCACGTGTAGTCAAGCATTTGTATAAGCCATACAGATTATCCGCAGCAAGAAGAACTGCGCCCGCAATACGCTGTCGACTGAGCTCGGCCCTGTATTGATTTGAATTACCGAATTACCGCAGCAAGAAAAGAACTGCGCCCGCAATACACTGTCGACCGAGCTCGGCCCCGTGTTGAATTGAAGTACCGATTACCGCAGCAGGAAAGAACTGCGCCCGCAATACGCTGTCGACCAAACTCGGCCCCGTGTTGATTTGAACTACCGATCACCGCAGAAAGAAGATCTGCGCCCGCAACACGCTGTCAGTTGACCTTGGCCCCGTGTTGATTTGAAATTACCGTACCGCACCGAACAGCCAACTCACCGCCGAATTCTTAGAAAGGCAATTTCTTACCTGAGGAATCGAACATTGTAGTACCTTCGAATAACGTCATTTCCAAGGCCTACAAGGGAAACATATTTTCCGCTCGACACCGCCTTCGTGATAATAGCGACTGGCGTCGTGACCGTAGTTCCGAATGACATTATCCGCGGTGGTGGCGCGGTTGCCTCCGAGCGTTCGCCCGGGGGACCGCTCGATGACCATGGCTGCATCGCAGGTCCACTGTCAACGTGCATCCCGCCATAGGTGGCTGGTGCGGCCTGATCACCGCTACCGCCCGCATGCTGTCTAACTTCATGCGGGAAAAACTGCCCCACCCGGGCGGTGCTCGGGCGAGGCACTGTGCGCGCCGGCAATCCCTGGTTACCGCCCATCGGCACCGTCGGGCGTCGTATGGCGCGCGGGAGGCGCGGTGCTCCCGTAGTCGTGATCCACCAGCTGCGCTCCAGCTCCTGGTGGTGTTGCAGTAGGTAGGCCTCGCCTTCGGTGCGAAACTCAAGCGGAAACGCCGCTAAGCCCTGCGCAATAGTGCCGAGCTTCTTGTACGTCTCCTGCTGTCCGACGCCGAGCCATCCGCACAAGTTGCACGCCTGCTCCAGCGTAAGGATTTCGCGTCCGGCCCACATCCCTAGGCGAATATCACGAGGCCGCAAAGGCATTGTGGTGGTAGTGGTGTCGTAGTTGCTGCCCCAGTTTCGCAACGTCGCGATGCGGTTCTCCTCGTTCATAACGTAGTCGGGGTCTGACGGCGGTACTTCATTGGTGGGGTCAACACCCTCAGCGGGGTTGTTGTATGCAACGGCCCACGGAGATAGGGGGTGGCCGTCCGGGCCTCGAGTTGCGCTACGCAGGTCGGGGGATGTGATGATTCGCGTGGGATTGACATTATTCACCATGTGGGGAAGGCGGGGTGGCCCACCACGTAGTTGGCGATTATTCCCTCGCGCTGCCGGTCGAGTATCCCGAGGTTGGTCGGGTTGGTATCTGTTATTCCCGCGCTGAGAACGCGAGACCGTCTGCCAGTGGGGTTCCTCACCGCGATATCTCTCGCAAGACCCTACTGCCACGTTGCGCAGTTCCTCGTCAGTGGACGAGTCCGGCCGGTAATAGTCGTGACGGCTACGGCCGTCGGATCCGGAGGTAGATGTCGCCTCCGGTGTACGCGTTTCGGGCACGCCCTGCGTGCCCACTGCGGGTTGATCTGGAGCGTGTCCAGCGTGTAGATGGTCCGCGGAATGGGGGCGGTGGTGTCGATAGTAGTACTCCCAAGCCGTACACGTAGGTGGGCTTGGCTATGTCTCCGTCCCAGTAGCTTCGTTTGCGTCGTGCGAAGTATTCGCCGCGAATTAAGCGGTCTTCAATCCAGTCGGGGCCGTCGTCGTATGGCAGAGCCGCTGCGGTATCTTCGCGATTTGCCATCCAATGGCAATAGCGAGGTGCGGGATAGCAGCAATGCACTTGATGCATGTGAGTTATAAGGCAATTTCGCCTGCGGAGCCTTTGTGGCTGTACGCTGTTGGCATCAAGTCATGTAACGGATCAGTTCCTATCAGTCCCTTGAAAGATCCTGCCATTTATTGGCACCGTGGAGCTCGAGATAATCATCTAGATGCTGTGTCTCGTCTAGGTTCTTTGGTGGCTCCCAGGTTATGTCGCCGGCTGTCCATTTAACGCGGAACCTCATTGACCTGGGTCCAATCCATTTGTGTCCTAGGATGTCCTCCACGAGCCATTCATCATCATCAGGCATTCCAAAATCATAAAACCGGCGCGCTTCCCTACTGGGGAAGATATCATCATCATTGGGCTGATGTGGGCAGAGCAGTGCCGCATGGAACACCGGGTGTATCCGCCGCTTCACCAAGTTGGGCGATAGTTCTACCTCGTATGACGACTTCGCTGGGTTAGCCCGTATTATTTTGAACGGGCCGATGAATTTTGGTGTGAGTTTCCTTGCCCTGCTTTTGGGCAGGTTCAGATTCTTGGTTGACAAGTATACCAGTGATCCTTCGTCATACGGTATCTCTTGTCGTCTTCCCTTATTTGCATGGAAAACCGCGCGCACACGTGCTTCTATAATCGCATCATGCGCCATGGCGATATTCGCCAAGGCTTTATTTACAAACTCGCGAACCCCTTGGAATTCGGTTACCTCGCCCGTAACATTGGTCATGCGAGGTACGTAGCCATAATTAAGTTCGAACGGGGCGAACCCCGTGGAAGCACTAATGCTGGAGTTGATCGCGAATTCGACCATTGGCGCATGGTAAACCCAGTCCCTTTGGTCTGGATTCACCAGCGATCGCAAGATTTGCGATACGTTTCGTATCGCGCGTTCAGATGCGCCATCCGTTTGTGGATGGAATGATGTTGACATCATTAATTTCGAGCCAGTAAGTCGGTGCAATTCTCTCCAAAATTTAGACGTAAATTTTGAATCGCGGTCTGAAACTATAGATCGCGGTATTCCATGTAGTCGCACTATGTCGCGTACGTACAGCCAGGCCACATCGGACGACGTGTCCGTTACCCGCATCGGCGTCAGTGAAACCATGCTGGTGAGTCTGTATATTACCACCAGCATATAATTGTATCCCAGGCAGTCGGGAAACGGCCCTACAAAATCCATTCCAACTGAATCCCACGGGTGGTGAGGCACGGGCAATGGGTGGAGGTGTCCCACCGGCGCCTGTGTGCTAGATTTTGCCATCGCGCAAGTTCCGCAACTTGCGCAAAATTTCGCAATTTCAGAGCCTAATTTGGGCCACCAGTACCAACGCCTGATATATTCGGAGGTGCGTAATTCTCCCAAATGCCCTAGCGCCTTGTGCGCCTGGTCAATCACTATCTCTGTCAGCCGGCGTTTACCCTGAAGGCTAGGTGTCCGCGGGATGCAAAGGCATTTCTTCCCAGCCAGGTTGCTAACATATAGCAGCCCGTCTTCACTAGTGAATGTAGGGTATTGGCCAGGATTGGCTATTATCTTCGCGAATAGTCCGTCATCGTTGTATCCAGCTTTGACGCTGGGGATAAACGACAGGTCTCCCTCTATTACAGATGCTAGCGGTGGATCAGCTGCAAGCGCATCCTCCAGCGTGACCGCCGTGGTATCAAATCCTTCGGCTTCGAGTCCCGCCGCGTGGATTTCCAGTTCGCGGGCCTCCAATACCCTGTCCTTGACTGGTTCACGGATTCGAGAAGCGTATATCCTCGAAGGATACTCCTCGAGTTCTTCTGCACGCAATCGTGTCATGTCTTCCAGATCGGGGTCTAATCTATAGTCCCCGGTTACATACGCACCCGGGGGGTGGTGCTCATCCGGTGTGTCGTTCTGGTAGTATCGCGAGAGGCAATCTGCGACTTTGTTTTTCTTACCTTCAACATGGAATATTTCGAAATCGAATCGAGAAAAATACTCATCCCAACGGATGAGTCTGCCGCTCAGGCTGCCGCGAGCGGCGGTCTTGATCGCCTCGAGTGCTTGATGATCAGACGCAATCATTATCTTGCGCCCGACCAGTTTATCCTCCCATTTAAGGAGGCCCTCGATGATCGCTAATCCTTCTTGTTCATAGGTTTTATACGACCGTTGTGCTGAGGTAAACTTCTTTGACATGAACCCTGCCGGGCGGCACGTTTGCCAGTCCGGTCCTTGACCATAAAGTGCACCTACCCCACATACTGATGCGTCACATATCAGCCAGATTGGGTCGGCTGAGGTGGGGTCGATGGGTTTGAGGATTGGGGTGCGTCGCGCGATTAATTTTATTTGATCGAGGCAGTGCTGATGGAATGGTCTCCAAGTGAATACTTGTCCTCCGCGGCATATAGACTCTAGTGGTGAAGTCAAGTGCGCGACATCTGGCATGAAGTTAGCCAGGTATTGTACCAGGCCCAGGAACCGCAGTACCTCCTGATGTGACCTCGGCGTTCGCCATTCCAAAATGCGGCCCATTTTGTCGCTATCTACGTGTAGGCCTTGGTCCGTCATTCGGTGGCCAAGGCAGTCCATATTTTTGGAATATAAATCGCATTTAGCCTTGCTTAAATATAGCTGCTCTTTGCGTAATCGAGTGAATATAATTTCGAGGTGTCGTTCATGTTCCTCGATCGTGTTGGAGAATACAAATATATCGTCAAGATATACATGCACGAACGTCCCGAGTTCTTCTCGGAATATCCACGTCATTAATCTTTGGAAGGTCGTGGGGGTATTGCAGTCGCCTTGCTGCATTACATTGGACACTGCTGTCCCAAAATTGGTTGCAAATGCAGTCTTCCAGATGTCGTCAGGGCGTATTCGGATTTGCTCATAGGCATCCGACATATCTATTTTGGATCTAAATTTCGCTTTCGCGACATCCATTCGAATGTTGTCTTGGTCCGGGAACGGTGTGACGTCCTTAACCGTGTTATCATTGCGCTGTCGCGCGTCAACCACCGTCCGTAATTTCCCAGTCTTTTTGTGGATGCACAATAATGGTGCTGCTTGCGGTACTGGGCGCATCTCCCACCATCCACAGCGTACATATCTATTGATTTTGTCGCGGAGCTGTGGTCGCAACGCGTCCGAGTATCGCGGCATGTGGTACCCGTAGATTTTCTTATCATCTATTAGATTTATTTCGTGGTTAATTTCTCGAAATGGCGGGAGTGTTTCTGGGATAGGGCCCATTAAGTCTGCGCAAGCCTCGAACCACCGGGCCTGCAAGGGTCCCAGTCTATCGGGCGAAGCCAGTGCAGGAACTCCATGCTCCTCATCTTTGCGATCCTGCGGCTCATGGCACATGTACATTATAGTAATAGCTTCTTCCAGAGCGACCTCATTAATCTCAACCGGGTTTTCCTCGATTGAAAGAGCCACTCGTCGCGTATTGGAATGCAATGTCACCACTGAATATTCAGATATGTCTGGCATACCATGGTGAGTATGTTTACGCGGTGTGCGCGCATCTTCCCGAGTAGGGGAGGTAGATATGTGTAATATCGGTTGATATTCAGGCTCTGGTTCATAGCATGACTCACATATCTCGTGAGATAAATCCTCTCCCGAGTCCACCCCTTCTTGGGCGTCGAAGAATTCATCTTCTATTTCCTCCGCAGCTTCCGCATTGGGTGCGGGTACTGGAAGCGCACTGCTGGGGAGCGTAGGTTTACGACCTGCCTGCTCGTTCGCCCATTCTTCTTCAGTAGTCATGAAGTACTGGTAATCAGTGGGCAAAGAAGGGAGTGGGGAATCATTGTCTCCCGGTTCATCCGGGGCGTCTTCGATAGTAGTCTTTTCCGACCGTGAGGAAAGGCGGGTTGAACCGCAAGTAGCGCCAGCTGATATTGGAGAGTCCTCCAATACTCGGGCGCTCCGCAGTCAGACGATACGCTCCTGAGGTATGTCCGTTGCGGGTGAATCCTCCTTGGCTTTGCCATAGCTGGTTTCGCAGCGGACCGAGGCTCATCGGGCTATCAGCGCGACTTCAGACGCAATTGGTAACACGCGAACACTATTCCCATTGGGGAATCATATTTCCCGCTTTGCAAAGTCAATTACTGCGCCGTGGCGGTTCAAGAAAGGAGTTCCAATAATACAGTCGTACCTATCCAGGTTAACCTGGTCGAAATAGACGTGCCCTCGTATGCCTCCAAAATCCACGGGTACTCGGGTACCATAGTTGATGCGGGAGCGACTCCCGACGCACCCGAGCTGTAATGTGACTTGGTCCTCCAGTTTTATCCGGGGAGCTTTTGTAGCACTTGCGAATTCAGGGGTCACCGAGTTGGTCGTACTTCCCGAGTCAATCAGCGAGTACGCTTCCACGCCATTGATAGTTAGCAAGGCGGCAAGGCAGGCCGTTGATTCCCTGGGACGAGAGGGCTGATCTAGCAGGCCAATCATCCGGACTTGGGGTTGAGCAAGCTTCGACTCTGTGCGGCCACCGAACATCTGCACCCGAAAACCAGGTGCAGCTTCCTCGTTGTCCGACTCGGGTCCATGAGACATTAGTCTCTCATGAAATGCTATGCCGGGTAGCAAGTAGGGCTCTACATCAGGGATGCCCCGACGGTCTCGAACGATGTCTTGAGGCGTGCCCTCAGGGTCTGCCCAGGACGTGTATTTGCCAACGTCTAAGGGCTCGGAACCAGTATCTCGAGCGCGCTCGAGGATTGCTTCTTGCAGTGCACGCTCGTGTTCTGCGCGGAAGTTCGGATTGAGGTAATGGTAAAGCGGAAGGGCTGTGGTCTCCGTGTAGACATTGTTATTCTTGTCCACTTTTGAGAGTACCAATTCGGCTTCGCGCAGTCCAGTGAGTACCACAGATCGTACAATTACCTCGTCGTCAGGACGAGGTTCTAGGGGTCGGTCCCAGACAGTGTCGTAGGATTCGCGTACTGGTAGGTTATCCCCTGCGTCCGGAGGGGTGATTGGGCGTCCTTCGGTGGGAGTGATCTCAATGCGGCCAGCTCGGAACTCGGCGCCGTGGCGTCCTTCATGTGGCCAAGCCCAGGCTCTAGGTTGTCGAGCGGAGGCTCCTGCTGATATCTGGTTGAGTTGCTCTTGCCAGGTGAGTCCGCCAGGGTTATTGCGATCATATTCCTCCGCCCAGGACTCAAAGTCACCGGATGGAGTAGCCGCTACGGCTCTTTCCGAATCACCCTCGGAGCTTGGTTGTGATGCGCCGAGATCAGTGGCGGTGTTGGCGAGTTGATTGATATCATCAGCCGTCATCGGGGTGACCTCTCGCCAGAGACGCGCCTCATCCAAGGGCAAACACCCTAGGTTCTCCTGGCCTTCAACCAGTTCCACCATCGGAAGCTGGGGCGCAACAGTGGGCAAGTGGCTGACACCAAACTGTCCAGGCCATACAGTGCCCGTCGCTGAGGTGAGTGCCGTAGCCTGTCTGGGGTGTAATCGAGATATTTCATCCCGTCTTTCTAGGTTCAGCCCATCTGTCTGATTCATTAGTAGGGCTAGACTCCAGCTGAGTCGTCCTTGCAATGCGATGGCTAATGCCCGCGCATGGTTCCACAGGTCATAGGTCCCTGACGATATGCGTGCCTCCATTTCTGGGCCGAATGCACTCATCCGGATGGAGGATGCACGCAGTAGTCTCTGCGTTACTACTGCTTGAGCAAGCCTATCACGGCGTTCCATGCTTATGGCATGTATTCGGGCTCGTGGGCCCAAAGATTCTGTGAGTGCCTGCTGGCTCTCGTCTAGTCTGAACATAAATCCTGATTCAGGCCCTCGGTTATTAATCCGGACTTCGTCTGCTATGGCCGCAACTTCTGCACGGAGCGCATCACGAGCTCGTACCGAAGACCCACGGATAGGGTCGCGGCGAGCGATGTCGTGTGCTTCTCTGTCGCGGGACGCTTGTTCCTCCTCGTCGTCCACGCGTCGAGGGTAGGCTCGGTATCGACGGGCCCATACCACATTAGTGTGGAATTCCAGCGCGGTGAGTGTAACTTGTCCACCTTGCTGTAGCGCTCGATCGAAGTCAATCACTTCAGCTTCGGCTGAAGTGGCCCATTGCGGGGCCTCGATATCAATGAGGCGTCCTGGGTCTAGATCAGGTTCACCCAGCCAATTAAGCGGGATCCCTTCAAACTCGGAGGGGACTTCGCTGTCTGGGGGGAGCGGGACGGTAGTAATCCTGGGCGACGAGGGGAGAATCACCAGATCTGGGCGCAATCCTATGCCGGCCAGGTGTTCACAGACCGTGTACTCCTGGTCATGGGGTAACCCATTCTCTGGGGTAGCAGGCACCTGTCTAGAGACTAGGGCGCAGGTATTGCATACAATACAAATGGGTCCTGGGTTATAACTCCCGAACAGGACCGGGGATTCAGCGCGGACGCTGGGTTCTGAGTGCCCCTCCATCGCTTCCTCATCCGATGCGACGGCGGTTGTCGCGGGGGATGCCGGTGGACTATTGCTCATTATAGAGCTCTCCGTGATTGAGGTATCTACCTCGCTGTTGCCGTATGTGCTCTCCTCTTCATCTGTCACAATCCTCATAGAGTAATAGTTAAGCACCAGAGGGGCTCTATGGGATCGCGAGGACGAGTACGAGGCTTCCGAGGTGCCGCGCATCGCATTCATCCGCATATCCTCTTCATTCGAGGTACTAATGAGTGCGTCTAGGTCTGGGGCAATATTAAGATCGGCGTCCTGGTCTTCTGACTGTGACTTCTCCGAGTCATATCCATCGGATTCCTTGTCCGAGTAGCTTTCAAGGACGCGGAACGCCGCAACCCGGGCTCTGTCCCTGGGTATGTATTCCGAGTATTTCGGACAAGACTTGTCCCGAGCGAAATGGTCGGTTCCCCCACACGAATAACAGCCCTTGGACTTGGGGCCACAAGTATTCAAAGTGCGCTTTTCGTGCGGCGGGGTATTATCTGCGCGATTATTGCGCGGGTTAGCCTGAAGTTCCCTAGGACCGGGGCGGCTGTCATTCTTTGGTGCGTAATCAGGGGCCCTCCCTGGTTTGGCATTACTGAATGTAGGGCGCGTAGGTGCCGCTCGATGCTCGGGGCCGGTATTGCCAGTAGCTCTGATAGCGGCCTCCTCCTCGTGTATTCCCGCGTCAGTCTCCCAAACGTCGCGAGCGAGATCACGGACTACTTCCAGCGGGGTAAACTCGACGGTGACGTACCGCCTCATCTTCAATTCCCGGCTAAGCCATGCGGGCAGGGCCTTCATGAATCTGGACTTTAGTACGAATTGCGAAGGCATCTCCACCATGCGCTGTCCTCGGGTTATGAGTGCGGAGTATAGACCTTCAGGTCCAATACTTGCATCCCATACGACGCTCTCGAATTCGCGAGTAGCGCGTTGTGCCGTAGAGGACTTAATGTATCGTCTATGAAGTGCACATATGACATCTGCGAACTCTAACGGCCTTTCGCTGGATATCCGAGGGTTGTCCATCTCTGTGACATACCATCGGTGAGCGTCCTCATCCAAATAGTTCTGGAGGAGGATAATGCGATATCCATCTAGCTCGGGGCCAGTAAAGCATCCAGCCCTCATCCAGGCGAGTAGTTTCTCCAGAAAGTACATGAAGTACTCATGGTCATCCCGCGACTTGAATCGGGCAGGGTTGTCGACCTTGGGGGTTCGGGTACCAGGGGGTAGCTCAATGCGCTCCCCTATACGATGTTCTATCGTGGCCCAAATCAGATCCTCCACTTCAACAGCGAACTCATTCACTCGGTCCTGAGTGGCGAAAGTCACTCCACGTGCGCTCGACGCTGATTCCATTGGTCCACGGCGCATCGTGGATAGGCTAGCCGCGGCCTTATACTTCGCTTGGTCTAGGTGTACGCGGCGGTCGCCCGAGCTAGCGGCCGCATTCAAATTTGAATGCAGGGAAGCCTGGGCGCGATAACGAGGGCCTTCGAGCGGGTCGTGTCCTCGGCGCGGGACTATCTGACCGGACGAGGTCGAGGCATTGAGTGACTCAAACCGAGGCTTCAGTCCCTCTCGCAAAGGTGCTCCACTGACTGATTCCCCTTCAAACATGGGGTTGGGAGTGGGTTTCGGCAGAGGGAATGCAGCATGAGCGTGCTCCCTATTATGGAGTACCGCACCTGCGCGGCGGTCAAACTCAGCCGCGGATTCGTTATTCCCTCGTGGAGGGATGGCGTTGTCTACCATCGATTGGATGGGCTCAGGGATGATCCTGGGGGACTGTGCTTGGGAAACCGGTCCTACACTGGCCGTGGGCAGTCTATCCACACGGTGGGTTCCACCATTACGACTCATAGTGTGGAGGATGGTGTTGATCCGAGCATTAGATGCCCCAGTGTCTCGTAGCAGCCTCAGGTTATTGTCTAAACACCTGTTGAGCCGGGCTCGTTGTGAGTTTACTTCATCTTTCAATGAGTCCACACGGGAGATAACGTCGGCGCGAGTAGCCTGAATCGCATCATGCATGTCTTCGGTGGCTGCCTGTTTCTCAGCAACTATAGCAGTGGTCGCAACTAGTCGCGCATTCGCCGTCCCGAGGTGCCCTCAGATTGCATTTAATTGATTTAACTGAGAATCATCTAGCAGACTCGGGTCGATATCCAGCTCAAGCTGGGGGAATTCGTCTAATATGGTAGGTACGGAGTCGGTTACGCCCGACTCCAAAGACACAGACCCAGGTTGACTCACACTGGGCCCGAATACGTCGATCGATCGGGGAGCTCTCGGCGCACCGGCGTCATGTATCGACGATGAAGATCCCACTCGGGATGGAGCGAGTGCGGACGGGAGTTGTATTGTCATCGCAATACGGTCACCTTGGTCGTCAACAAGGTAAGGTGAGCCATTTGCGTCCGTACGGAGTGTGGCCCGAGGCGTCCTTGTCTCGGGTGCGGGCGTGACAATAATCTCGCTTTGTGCCACGTCACTACTTGGTGTCGACGTGGGGTTCACTCCCAGCACGGGAGGAACTGAGTAGTACTCAGTGAGCACTGCCGAGCCGTTCTCAGTGGTGCTCGGATTCTGGGGATCCATATCGGAGGATATGGTTTTTAGGTGGTATATAGTTTTTCCGTAGAAAACTTATAGATATGCTCCGGGGAGGAGCCAATGGAACTTAAAAAAGTGTTAGTGTGTGTTGGGGGGGGGAAGTCTTACTGAACACCCGGGCTAAGTTGGTCCAAGTTCTATTAAGGTCCTGGACTGCAGCGTAGCGTGTGGGTGGGTAAAAGATCCCCATCACGCTGCGACAGCAGTCCCTATATACTGACATCAACTACCTAACACAAACAAAGCATGATTAGGTAATGTAGACCGGGCCGGCGGCCCGTTCCGGTTACCGGCTCCTTACAGGTTGATTCTGATCATTTTTACGTTTCTGGGGTGTTCGTTATTGTTGTGAGTGGTGTTGCACTTGCGATCACGCTCGCGCTGCTCGTCGACCAGTTTCTGCAGGCAGGCGGGTGTTGGGTGGTATTGACACGCTTCACCTCAGCGAGCCATTTGCTGAAAAGCGGCTCATCCTTGGCTGTCGTGTCATTCTCGTAGTCTTCCCGAAGCTTGAGAAGCATGTTGGCTTCGAGCTGGATGCAGAGACATTTGTCGGAAAGGTGTGAGGGGGTGCCCATCAAGATCGAATTCTGCGCACAAATGTTTGTTGCATAGTCCGAGAACACTTTGTCTCTGCCCTGTCTGCACGAAAGCAGATTCAGGCGAGTGTTGTGTTCCCAGTTGTGGTCGAGGACTCGGGCGTGAAGCTCCACCATGAACACCTTGAAGTCCATGGCGAGTACTAGTGCATGTTCCGTCTCAATCGACAGCCAGTTGGTGATTTGATGGTCACGGAAACAGCCAATGGCGATGCTGGTGTGATCCTTGGAGTCGATCTTCTTCACAGTGACATAGTTGTTGAAGGCGAGCTCGAAGCTCCGGATGATGGTGGGGGTGCAGTCGCCTTCGGAAAGAATTGGGGGTTTGGACAAATGCACTTCAAATTCAGCAAACTTCGCCATCGTGTTACAGTGCGTGGGAGGGGGAGAAGGATCGGAGTCAGAACCGAAGGAGTACATTGTAAGTGTGGGCGGTGGTGTTGGTGGTTTTGCCGGTGTCTTGGTGCGGGGTGGCAGTGACGGTGGGGGAGACGACGAGGCGGGTGGCGGGGACAGGGAGGATGAGCAGTCGTTGTTCAGGGCAGCGGCCTGTCTGCGGGTCTGCAAGGAAGTCGGAATGGACAGTTGTCGGCTAGCCAGTGTGGTGACATGGCACGAAAAAAGGAGCGGTGCGGGCGGAAAACAGAGACGAGACCTTCAAGAAAGGCTCGTCAGCGGCAGGACGGAGCGGCGAGGGAGGTACACGACGTAGACACCGTGTTTTTCTCCAGATGTGGTACAAAGAGCTGTTACTTTGAAAAAAGTGGAAACCTTGGCTCACCTGAGACCAAGAAAACACTAGACAAGAGAATCAGACAAGAATCAAAGTAGAACCCTTTTGTGGGGGTGGATTAGAGAGCTGAATGTAGGTAGAGGAAAATAGCGAGTATGGAGGTATCGGAGAGAGAGATCTATGGTCACGTGAGTAGCTGATGTAAGTAAATGTGTGCACGGGTTTACACCTTGTCTCTAATTTCACCTGTTCTGTTTTGCCCTCCTCCTGCAGTGGTGGCCTCCTCTTGTCCAGTCTCTAATGTTGACCTTCAAATTCCCTGGTTTGCATAACTTGAAGCTTCTAACTGGTTACATATGAGCCATCAAGGCTTTTATATTAGTCAAAATACATGGTGATTTTTGTGTGTTCTCAAATCAAATTGGAGGCCTATACCCAGTGGGAAGCATAGAGGTCTTATATGTCTATTGAAGTGACATGGTGTTTGCCATTAGGCATAAATGTGCAGAACAATGACTGGGCTAGACATTTGAGCTTCCTAATTCCAGGACCTTTCCTTTGATTGATGAATTGATAATCACTCCAGAGGCCACCGGTATGATCCTGGCACCCCATCAAAGGCCTGAGTTGAAGGGTTTCCAGAGATCCTAATGACAAGCACATATTACCTGCAGTGATTTCAGCATAAAATACTCTGGTATTATGCTAGTTGCTGAGGGCAGAATCTTAATGCTAAGGAGGGAGGCCTCCTTCAATCGAAATTTCGGAGCTAGCTGCTAACATATGAGGTAAGGATATACCAGTGTTCTTTACTGGGTTTGTCGGCCAGGTGGCCAAGCTGCATCTATGTCAAATATTTAAAATGGTAGGCCTCTGTTGTCAGGTCACCTACAGACCACCTTGAGCTACCTGGAATAAACCAGTCAGAGACTCTGGATTAACACAGATTACAGACAGAATACATATGTAAACCCGTCCATGGTTTACTACTATTTACTCACACGTTCTGATCACGCTCTCATCTTGATCCTTTACCACGACCATCCCCTCGCTACTCTTTTCTTGTACTCTCTCTCTTGCTTCTCTGTAGAATCTTAGAAAGGTCTTATTTTGGAACCCTCGCCTGAACCGTCGCCTAGTGTTTCCTGGCTTCCGGTGAGTCAGGTTTCCACTTTTTCCAAAATACCGGCCCCCTTCGTACCCCATCGATAAGGAAGATCTCGAGCGATCCCCGCATCGCAGATCCTCCACATCCCCGCATCGTTCCCCACAACCCCACTGCCACCGCATCGTAACTAACGGGCCTCATCGCAGGCGCCGTTCACCGTCACCGCACCGCACCGACTGCCACGTCACAGATCGTCACACTGTCTTCACGCAAACCTTCCGTCCCGACGTCCCTCCCTACGCGTTCTCGCTCCCAGCAGCTTGAATCCTTCGATACCGAACCCCCCTCTCCGTTAACGCCGCTCCCGCCGCTTCCCGAAACGTCTTCATCGCCCGAGCCATCACCCAAGGCGAAAATCCCTTCTCCGCTGCCTCACAAACGCCCCCTCCTCGACTCATCTGACTCAGACTCCTCTCCCCGACGTCCCGCACACCGCACCATGTCCGCCCACGCTACCCTTGACGCGCCGTCAGGGAAGCCGCCCGTCCTTCACCAGGGTGAATGCGACCCCGCCGTTATACGTAACTTCGAGCTGGCGGTCACCAACTACGCCACTCTGAAGGGCCTCGACACCGACAAGGAGGTCATGGAGGTCGTTGTTGGGTGCTTCCGCCACCACGTCATCACCGATTGGCTCTCTATCCCCGACGAGCGCACTCGCGTGCTTGCCCTCCCCTTTGCGGACTTCATGAAGGAGCTCCGCGAACAGCTCCTCCCCCCTGATTGGGAACGCACCTTACGCTTGTCAATGCTTAACCGTCGTCATCAGAGTGCCGAGCCCTTTTACACCTTCGCGATCACCATCCGCGCCCAGAACTCCCTCCTCTCCAGCAGCCCCTTGCATCTAACCAACGACGGCCTCCGCTCCCACCTTGGGACCACCATGTGCAAGGACCTCATGGAAGACTACGACTCCGACGCTACGGCCAAGGGCGAGAAGACTTTCGCGTTATGGCTCGCAGCCGTCAAGCGTGTCGACGACAAACGCCGCCGTGATATCAGCCGCATCCACGCTGCCGCAGCCGAGGAGCGCGATCGCCACGACCGCGACCGCAAGTGCCGCACCGACGACGACGGCGACCGTCCCTCAAAGAAGTCTAACAACCAAAACGTCCCGCCATCGTCCGGCCCTTCTTCCTCCGGGTCCACCAAGCGCTGCCCCGCCCTCACCAACGCCGAGAAAGATCTCCTCGACTCCAATTTCGGCTGCAGGAAATGCCGCAAACCTTTCGTCGACCACCGCTCCAGTGACAACGTATGTGATTTCCCCCCCCCCGTTAAACTACAAACCTGTGTCCGCCGCTGTTGTGAAGTCAGCCTTCGCCGCCCTCCCGAAGGCTCGCACTGACAAATACGAGGCCGCACGCGCGGCGAAGGCCGCCAACACCGCCGCGGCAGTCACCGACGCCGCTTATGTTGCTGCCGTCCTGCCCGATATCGAGGACGGGAACGACAGCGGGACTACTGACGGTGACCTCTCCAATCGCATGAGTCTCCCCCACCGCGTCCCCCATCTGTTCTGGGAGTGCCTCGTGCATGGCCCCGAGACAGAACTCCCCATTGCCGTCCAAGGGCTGATCGACCACGGCTGTTATCTAGCGTTGATCAAGCCAGAACTCGTCGCCGCTCTAGGCCTCCCTCGTCGCTCGTTACCAGAACCGGAACTTGTTAATGTTGCTATCTCGAACGAACCGAACGCACGTAAAGTGAGTACGGCGCTCTCCGAATATGTCGATCTCAAATTTACTTCGAGAGATCAGACTTGGACGTCGTGCACTACCAGACTGTTGATCGCTCCGGGCCTCTGCGCCCCCATTATCTTTGGACTTCCATTCCTTACGCATAATTACATTGTCGTAGATCACCACGCGCGCACCGCCGTCGATAAGCGGTGCAAATATGATCTTTTGAACCCACTGCCGCCCCCCGCGCCCAAACAGCCAGTTATGAAACTTAAGGACCGTATGAAGAAAACAAAGGCGGACCACATAACGATGGCTGCTGAACTCAAAGACATCTGCGACAAACACCGTTTCGACATGACGCGAGCTGGTTTATTCAAGCCCGTCAAGGCCGTCGACGTCATAGCAGCCGTGCGCAAACGCATTGAGGTGCTGGCCGAGTGGGAACGCTACCAAAGGTTGGGCGACGACCTTAAGGCAAAGAACCGCTCTATTTTTGAGCAGATCCCACACGTCGACGATCTCCCGACCGACGTACTCTGCGAGATTAAAGTAAAGGATGCATACAGAACGCTATCGAAACGGAACTATCAAAGCCCCCGAAAATATAAAGACGCTTGGCAAACCTTGATTCAGACTCATCTTGACGCTGGACGCATACGACCTTCCAACTCGCCCCACGTGTCGCCTGCGTTCCTCATTCCCAAAGCTGATAAAACTGCACTTCCCCGCTGGGTCAACGACTTCCGCGAATTGAACTCAAACACAGTACATGATGTTTTCCCCCTCCCGCTCGTTGACGATATACTCGCGGACTGCGCGAAAGGACAAATCTGGTCAACTATCGATTTTACTGATAGTTTCTTTCAAACCCGCCTGCACCCCGACTCCGTCCCATATACTGCGGTCAGCACACCACTCGGATTGTATGAGTGGCTCGTCATGCCGCAAGGCCTGCGAAACGCTCCATCTGTGCAACAGCGCCGCGTCACCGCGGCATTGCGCGAATACATTGGCAAGATATGCCATATCTACCTAGACGACATCGTCATCTGGTCCGATACCGTCGAAGAACATGCGAAACACGTTCAGCTTATATTCGACGCCCTCAAGGCTAACAGCCTCTACTGCAACGAGAAGAAGACAAAATTGTTTTGCCTTGAAATAAACTTCCTCGGGCACCGAATTTCCCGTCGCGGCATCGAGCCGGACGAGAGTAAGGTTGAGCGCATTAAGCACTGGCCTCAACCCAAATCTTCCACCAATGTCCGCGCCTTCCTGGGCGTAGTTCACTATGTCGCCCGCTTCTTGCCCAATCTCGCCGACCATACCGAGGTCCTGACACGCCTCACCACAAAGGACTGTGATTGTTGTTTCCCTGAATGGTCACCCGTCCATCAATGCACCTTCGATAAAATCAAGGAAATTGTGGTGAGCGCTGACTGCCTCACAACTATCGACCACGCCAACATGGGCGACAACAAAATATTTGTTACCACCGACGCCAGTGACCGGCGGACTGGCGCCGTGCTCTCTTATGGACCCACCTGGGAGACTGCGCGTCCGGTCGCCTTCGATTCAATGACTTTCAAGGGTGCGGAACTCAACTACCCCGTACACGAGAAGGAACTGCTGGCCATTATTCATGCGCTGCGACGCTGGCGCGCCGACCTCATCGGCTGCCCTATTCTGGTGTATACCGATCACCGCACGTTAGAGAATTTCGACACCCAACGCGATCTCTCTCGGCGCCAGGCGCGTTGGATGGAGTTTTTATCTCAGTTCGATTCAAAAATTGTCTACGTGAAAGGCGAGGACAATACCGTGGCCGACGCCCTTTCACGAACCGATTTCGACGATAGCACGTCAGCCAAAAACGCTGTGTTAGCACCCTTCGACGAAGACTATGGCTGCGGGATGGTTGCTTCCATTACCTGCACCTCTAGTGATTCTTTTTTTTATGCCGCTCGCTGCCTTGCTCGGACGCGGATTCGCGACCCTTCCGTGAATTGCGACCTCAATTCCATCTGCACTGTTATGAATATTCAGGTCGACGGCGACTTCGTTGACACTATATGCACCGGCTACAAGACCGACCCTTGGTGCGCAAAATTCGACGCGATTACTCCAAGCTTTGTCGGACTACGCTGTGACGACGGCCTCTGGTACATCGGTGATCGCCTGATTATCCCACGCAGCGGGAATCTGCGCGAAAACCTATACCGTCTGGCCCACAACTCCCTCGGACATTTCGGGTTTGACAAGTCCTATAAGGCTTTGCGCGACGCTTACTATTGGCCGAACATGCGCCGCGATCTTGAGCTCGCTTACATTCCGTCGTTCCCCGACTGTCAACGAAACAAGTCTGGAACAACACGGAAGGCTGGACCTCTCCACCCACTCCTGATTCCCGACGAACGCTGCGACTCAGTCGCTATCGATTTCATTGGCCCACTCCCAGAGGATGAAGGCTACAACTGCATTGTTACAATGATGGACCGCCTCGGATCCGACCTCCAGATTGCGCCTACCCGAACAAACATCTCTGCCGACGAATTCGCTCTGGTTTTCTTTGATAAATGGTACTGTGAAAATGGCCTGCCCCTGGATATTGTCTCCGACCGCGATAAATTGTTCGTCTCGGCTTTCTAGAAGGCGCTGCATAAGCTTACCGGAGTTAAACTCAAACTTTCGACGTCGTACCACCCCGAGACCGACGGATCCAGCAAGCGATCCAACAAGACTGTTAATCAGTGCATTCGCTATCATGTTTCGCGTAACCAGACTGGCTGGGTCCGCGCGCTCCCCCGCGTCCGTTTTGACATAATGAACACCGTCAACAAATCTACCGGGTATTCCCCCTTCCAACTGCGTACTGGCCGCTCTCCTCGTCTCATTCCCCCGCTGGTCCCATCGTCTAAGCCGAAGCTTCCGGCGGATAAACTGGCCAAGGAGATAATTGCCCAACTGGAGACCGATGTTGCTGACGCCCAGGACAACCTTCTCGCCGCCAAGTTCACCCAAGCGGAGCAAGCCAACAAGACACGCGGTGCCGACCTGGAGTATAAGGTTGGCGAACACGTGAGATTGTCGACAGCTAACCGCAGGGGCGCATACTTGCGTGGCGGCACGAAGGGCGAACTGCGAGTCGCAAAGTTTATGCCACGGAACGACGGACCCTTCAAGATCATCGGCGTACACCCCGAGTGCTCAACCGTGACGCTTGACATGCCTAACGATCCAAAGGTGTTCCCTGTCTTCCATACTTCAGAAATTGATGTGTACATAGAAAACGACGCGACCCTGTTCCCCGAATGCGATCTACCTCGACCGGGCCCCGTCATGACCGACGTCGGTGAAGAGTGGACGATCTCAGAGATTATCAACGAACGTAAAAGAGGCCGCGGTCGCCAATACCTGGTACGCTGGCGCGGACACGGAACTGAAGACGAACGTTGGCTCCCCGGAAGAGAGCTCGCAGACGCGCAAGCGCTCGACGAATGGGAGGCCTTGAAGGACCGCGCGTCGGCTGGCGCATCTTGCATTCTCCCTGCGGTCGGCGGACTGTCCTGAGTGGCCCGGCCGTTAAAAGCCGCGAGATCCGCCAAGCACGCATTTTTTTACGATTTGCTTATCGACCTTTTCCCTTTCTCACTGTTGGATTGACGCGGATTTTTTTTGCTCACTGTTTCAAAGAGGGGAGGGGTGTAAACCCGTCCATGGTTTACTACTATTTACTCACACGTTCTGATCACGCTCTCATCTTGATCCTTTACCACGACCATCCCCTCGCTACTCTTTTCTTGTACTCTCTCTCTTGCTTCTCTGAGCGGATCTAAGAATGAGGCACGAGTGATTAGATACAATGTTTCTTGTAGAGATCCGGCACGGAGCCGGCCGAAGGCGGCAGCTCAACAGAGCCAAAGCCTGTTGAACTTAGCCTTCGCCAGCGCCTCGAGTACGCATACCGTGCCCGAGACGCGTCACTGAGCTCCGTGCTCACTTCTTTTTCGTTCTCAAAGTTCCGCTACGCTCCAACCTCTCGAATGGCCCCCAAAACGGCCCCCAAAGCGAAGAAGACAGCCCAGCGAGCCCGCGAAGAAGACGCGTCCGCGAGCATGGATGACATACGCCCGAACGGCGACAAGCCATATAAGGCTCCTAGGGGACGTCCCACCACGGCGTCTCCAGCGAAAACCCGCGCAAGGTCGAAAGAACAAGGGGTCGAGGCCCCAGACGAGGTGTCAGAGGAGGAGGTGGTCGAACGCCGACCGCAGAGGCCAGACGGCGACTCGGGGAAGGGCCACTGGAAGCCCATTTCATCGTGGATGCCGGTGGAGGAGGACGACGACAACGAGGAAGGGGAGGACGGAGAAGTCGGCACCTCGCCGAACCGCGGCCGGACCAGACACCGTTCCTCCTCCAACCCGCGTAGTCCCAGGTCATCTTCTATGACTCCCCTCACCTTCCCTTCTTCCCTCGACGCCCTTCCGTCGTCGCCACTGGAGCAACTCGCCAACCGCATCCTGGGCAAGAAACAAGCCCCACCGGCACGCAAGAAGTCCCAACGCATCGCGTCCCTCTCCCGCGAACGCGAGGAAGCAGCGGCAAAGGCCAGAGCAGAGGCGGAGGAGAAAGAGGCAGCGGAGGCCGCCAGACGCAAAAAGGCCAGAGAACGCGCGGCCCCCCGCGGACGCCCATCCGTTCGCGGACGGATCGCGTCTTCACGCAGGAAGAGCGTATCCTCGACTCGCGTGCACAGCAAGTCGACCTCCAGGTCGAATAGCCGCGTTCGAAAGCGCGTCCCCACGGCGGAAGACCCGGCGCACACCCCGAAACCCCCGCAGAAGAAGGCCAAGAAGGCCGGTAACGGGAAGACCATCTCACTCAAAGAGGCTGACGAGGAGATGGATACCATCTCACGCGGAAAACAGAGGAAAGCCGGGAGAAGGGTTTCCTTCTCAGAGCCCACACCGTCGCCCGGCGCACCGTCGTCTGCGCCCACCACCCCGTACGACCATCACTTCCCATCCCTTTCACCAAATTCCCCACGACGTCGCCATCCACTTCGCTCGCCGGGAGACAGCGCCATGGACGACTTCATGGGCTTCGACCCTGCCGCCGACACGATCACGCTCACGCGCGACCAGCTCGCCAGACTCATAGAGTCGGGCCCGGCGTCCAAGATGGAGCGCCTCACGAGAAACCAGGAGGCGGACGATCCAGGTGAGTTCTAATTCCACACTTCTCTTCACCGATCCTCCCCCATAGCGACGTGAAACGCCCAGCATGGCGAGACGACCTCCGCCGCTACCTCTCCCCACTTGGCGGGACAGGTCGGCGGAGCGTCGACGCGACTAGCGTGTCGCGCCTAGTCAGCGGCCAGCGCGCCCAGAGAGCCAAGCCAGCGAACCTGCGCTCGGCCAGCGGGCCAAGGGGTCGCGAGCCAGCGTGCTCGTAACCCTACCCAACCTCGTGCCAGCGTGCCGAGAGGGGGTAGGTCCGAGGCCAGCGTGCCAAGGACCAACGTCGAGCTCGACCAGTGCGCTAGCCCAACTAGTCCGGGGGGGGGAAATAACCTGTACGCGCAGCGCCGCTAACTCATTACCTCGCCCCTCAGAATACGCGGCTTTCTTCTGCATGCCCGGTGGCCCAGCTAGCCCCAAGACCCAGCGAGTCGTCAACATCGACTCGAAGCGCAGGATTGACCCCCATCGCCTTGGAATACCGGCGAACGTCAAAGCCAGTGTACGCGGGGGGCTCAAGCACTACTTCCCGCTCAGCGACCTAACGGCCGCAAACTGCCTCCACTCGAACAAGGATCGCGACAACAAGGACAAGAAGAGGATCTTCGTGGAAGGCGGGGCGCTCATCACGAGAGAAGTCGAGCGCGACGCTACCGGAGACGACTACATATCTCAGTCGGATTTCATTACCGCCGGGGAACGGCTCGTCGACGCAATCCGCGAACTATTCGTCCCCCAGAATCTCGCAGCCAAGCTCGCACAACAAATGAGCAAGCACTTTGTGAACATCCGTACGCGCGCAGACTTTGCGGTCAACTTCCAGCGCTACCGCATGTACCACACGGCCGTCTTCAAGGCCTTCGTAGAGTCGGCCGACTTCGACTTCAGTATCTGGCAGGAGGACATCTGGGACAACGTCCTCCAGCAAGACCGGGACCGCACCATACGGATGGAGTTAAGCAAGCGCCAGCAGCTCCGCGAACGTTCCCCGATCAGAGCCCGACCCCAACAAAGCCGCGCGGCATCGCCGAGCGGCAGGCATTGGTTTCGGGGGAACCTATCGCCCAAACATGACGAATCCAAGCAGAAGCCGAAGCCCAAGATGAAGGGCCCCGGCCGCGAATGCTGCATGTATTGCGGCAGCCGCGACGGTCACGATTCACGTGATTGCACAGCGGCCAAGGGCAAGTGGTGCATCCGACTATCACGCTCCGGCATGTTCGCCCCCCCCATCCCTTCCCTCCGCATCTGCTGGGCATATAACAGCGCAACCAAGTGCACCACATGCAAGTTCGCGCACGTCTGCTCCCTCTGCGGCGCGGGTCCCGACGGCAAAGGTGGCGCGGCGCACTCAGCGCAGCGCTGTCCTTCCAACTAACCTGTTCCCCATCGTTACGCCCCTCAACGCGGACCGGTGGCAACACTGGATCGAGAAGGCGGGGCTATCGAAGGGGTTTGGGGACGTTCCAGAAGGGATTCACTCAGGTTTCGCGCACGGTCTAGATCCTTCTTGCTCAGCTACTCGCACAATCATACCGAAAAATCTTCCATCCGCTCTTGAACACCCCGAAGTCATCGATACCTACTTGGCAAAAGAACAGGCACTTGGCCGAATTTCCCTACCGTATGACCCTTCAAACCTCGAAGCGCGCATCGGACCCTTCCGTTGCTCACCAGTCGGCTGCGTACAAAAAGACCCACCAACAGGAAAATGGTGGATGTATAACCACCATTCCTATCCGTACAACGACCCCGACACACCGTCGGTTAATTCCCAGATAAACAAAGAAGATTTTTCTTGCGAATGGGGCACCTTCGCCCAATGTTTTCTCATCGTAGCTAGGGCGCCCACCGGCACTCAGGTGAGACTAGCCGGCTAGCGATTCACGCGAGACTAATACAAACTTAGGCCTGCGTCTTCGATGTCAAGAGCGCGTTCCGCAACGTCCCCTCCCTCCCCCGAGACCGAACCCAGCTGATGATCAGTTGGCGGGGCAAGGTTCTCATTGACAACGCCTTCTCCTTCGGAGCCACCAGCGCACCCGGTGTCTTCGGGCACCTGGCGGACCTATTCCTCCTCCTCGTCAAGTTCATGTCGATCGAAGAGGCCCTGAAGTGGGTAGACGACTTCGTCTTTTTCTGTTATCCCGCAGGCGGTTCCCGCGGAAGGTTCGTCTACAAATACGACGAAAGCATCTTTTTCAAGCTCGCGGACGACCTGGGCTGGCCTTGGGAGCTCGACAAACACACCCCCTTCTCCCACCTCTTCACGTACATCGGATTCTTATGGGACGCCGAAGAAAGGACGGTCGCGCTGCCAGAGGCGAAGAGGTTGAAGTACCTCAAGAAGCTCGAGCCGTGGGTAACGGACGCCAAGGTCTCGCGCAAAGAGGTCGAAAACCTCGTCGGCACGCTCAACCACTGCGCCTACATCGTACGGCAAGGCAGATCGCGCCTCGTCAACCTCTATCGGCTGTCCGCCTCGTTCAACGCGGCCGCAAACGCCTTCGTGAAGTTCAAGGTCTCGAACAAGGTCGCGAACGACCTGGCGTGGTGGCGTACGGAGCTGGAGCGACCCCGGGTCGAGCTGAAGATTCAGGAGCCTCCGCCGGCAAGTCAAGACCCCATTTTTGTCGACGCATCTACGAGCTGGGGCATCGGCTTCGTCTTCAAGGGCAGGTGGCTGGCGTGGAAGTACAAGGAGGGATGGTTTTCGGAGGGAAGGTGCATAGGATGGGGGGAGATGGTGGCGATCGAGCTCGCGCTACGCACCCTCATCGCCTCCGGGGTCCGCGACGCCCACTTCATCCTCCGGTCCGACAACAAGGGCGTCATCGGGGCGCTGGCAGCGGGACGCTCGTACAACGCGCAAGAGAACGCGGTTCTCCAGCAGATCCTTCGGCTCTTCCAGGAGCACGGAATCTGGTTCACCATCATATGGATCCCGTCCAAGGAGAACACGGCCGACGCCCCCTCCCGTGCCAAGTTCCCACCCAAGCGCCAACTATATGCGAACCCACCGAAGATCCCAAGCCATCTTAGGGACTTTATCCAGCACTCTGTACAATACAAAAGCTTATAGTAGTCGTACTGCTCAAATGAATCCAATTTCTTGTGCATTTCTCGAACATGACTTAGTTTCGGCCGATGGACAGGTCGGAACCGACCGGTCCGGGCTAGGACAGCCACTGATGACAGGGATCAGCGCTTCTCACGCACGACCCTCATCACTCTGGTGCCGCTCGCTATGGCCTCGCTCGCAGCTCACAACTTGGTCGACAATGCCATCCGCCGCCATCAGAGGAGAGCGGCGAGAAGGCCTTATGGCGAATTCCTAGCCGGCCCCCGCGGGAAGCAACCCAAATCGTCTCGCATCTCGAAAGAAGCACAAGCCAAGATCCATCGCGCCATCCAGCACGCGTGGGCCGAGTCAACGCTCCAGAAATACGGAAACGGCTTGGGCGCGTTCCTCAGCTTCTGCGACAGGGAACAGATCGCGAAGGACCAGCGGCTCCCAGCCAACGAGTTCCTGCTCTGCGCATTTGCGGCTTCAAGGGTCGGGGAGATTTCGGGGGGAACAGCCCGGGGAGCGATAGCGGCGGTGAAGGCATGGCACATCGTCCACGGCGAGCAGTGGAACGGCGGCCTTCGGCTGAGGTACACCCTCCGAGGAGTCGAAAATCTAGCTCCAGCAAAGTCAAAGCAAGCGCAACGTCCACCGGTTACGGCGGCAATGTTAGACACCCTCGAGGCCGAGCTGGACCACGACAACCCGAAGGACGCGGCCGTCTTCGCAACAGCTTGCTGCGCATTCTGGGGCCAAGCTCGGCTCGGCGAGCTTCTATCGATGGCGCAAGGCTCCTTCAAACGCGGTCGAATCCCAACGGCGGCAGACTTGAAGAAACCGTCATCTAGAGCCGGCTCGCGCATACTCCGCCTCCCTCATACCAAGACGAAAGGCGACAGAGGCGACGAGGTCATGCTATGCCGACAGCACGGACCGTCAGACCCCATCCGAGCAGCAGAGAACCACCTCAGCGTCAATTGAATCCCTTCCGACATGCCACTGTTTTCGCATCGCAACAAGCACGACGACCTGATATGCTTGACGCGCAAGAAGTTTCTAGCGCGTTGCAACGAGGTCTGGTCGCGGCACGGCTTCCCGACACGCACCGACCACTCCTTCAGGATCGGAGGGACGACGGAGCTCCTGCTGGCAGGGGTCAATCCGGATGTAGTTCAGGCCATGGGCAGGTGGAAGTCTGAGGTGTTCAAGGTTTACTGGAGACGCTTAGACCTGCTTGCGCCACTCCACGCGGAATATGTCGATTTGTAACCTCAGATACAATACATTACTATGACACTTCGGCGGGAAACAGGGAAAATAAAAATTCCGCTGAAGGCTCGTGTTGGGTTGCGTAGCGTGCGGCGGGACGCGCCTGCAGCGGGTGGGTTTCCCCAGCCGCACGCACGCCATCTGATCCGGACGGTTAGCGAAGAGCCAACCGCCCAGTTCATCCCCAACACTGGCAGCATCTTTGACGTACCGAAAGAGTAGTCGAAGATCCTCTCTACCGAGAAGAGGATCTCGAGAGCAAGAAATGAGCGGATCTAAGAATGAGGCATGAGTGATTAGATACAATGTTTCTTGTAGAGATCCGGCACGGAGCCGGCCGAAGGCGGCAGCTCAACAGAGCCAAAGCCTGTTGAACTTAGCCTTCGCCAGCGCCTCGAGTACGCATACCGTGCCCGAGACGCGTCACTGAGCTCCGTGCTCACTTCTTTTTCGCCCACCCACCCTACACCTTTTTCTTTAGTCCGTCCCGTTCGTGTACCACGAAGGGTCTGCCAGAGTGCCGTGACGGCAGGGTTTCCCCAGCCGCACGCACGCCATCTGATCCGGACGGTTAGCGAAGAGCCAACCGCCCAGTTCATCCCCAACACTGGCAGCATCTTTGACGTACCGAAAGAGTAGTCGAAGATCCTCTCTACCGAGAAGAGGATCTCGAGAGCAAGAAATGTAGAATCTTAGAAAGGTCTTATTTTGGAACCCTCGCCTGAACCGTCGCCTAGTGTTTCCTGGCTTCCGGTGAGTCAGGTTTCCAACATAGGAGTAAACACACTTCATCTCTAATTAGAGGCAATGGAGGAAGGGGCCAGGAAGTCACTGGACCTATAATGTGCCCCGGCAGTAACCCAAAACGGCAGGTTGATGATAGTACATAATAGAAGGTGTGGTCTCCCTCCGCCGGAGACGACCTCTTAGGTACCTTTAACTAGTACTCCACCACGTGACTAAATCGGTGACCCCTGGGGTGCGCATGCTTGGAACAAGTTTTGGCACAATATGAGCAATGGTGGAAGAGAATGCATTATTTTATGGTGGAGGAACCACCATGTGACACAGGCACAAGCTTGCTATACGGACGTTATAGAGCAGTGGATCGCCATCAAATTTTCATCAAAACTGCCTCGGAACAATTTCCGAGGATCCGGTGTTCCCTTTGCGGTCTCTCTCTGATTCACTGCGCCCTATACTATCAATAGCCTACATCTGCAAAACAGCCCACAACTGCAAAAGAAAGTTAAATTATTTTCCCAAGTCAATTTTGCTCCAATTCACTTCGAAAAATACGGGAAGATAGATCTGCTTCCTGAGAATATGACCCAGAAAGATTAGGAAAAAAATGACCTAGACTGAGCGAGCCCCCAATCAAAACTTTTTTTTGCATATGTAGGTGGTTTTGATCGCATGGCTCGGCAACTTTATTGCGAGTTCGATTCTGCTCGGAGCCTTATACCACCTTTCAGCAACCAAGTAACCACTTGGAGGATCCTATATCCCAAACCCGAAGCGTATCTGGCAAGAGGCAGGCAGGCCGGGAGCGCCATCAAAATATTTTTGCAGAGGTGGGCGATCGATAGTAACGTCTGGAAACGGGACTGAGAAATTCCGCGCCGCTGAAACAGCGTGCGTTTCAGCGCCGCGCAGTTCCTGGTTCCCAGCGCCGGCCGTCGGGCGTGATAAACATTGCTCCAGTGGTCTTGCGACGCCTCGCTTGGACCGCCGTTTCGCACTGCTGCGCAATGCGCCCAGGTCATCGATATCGTCTCAGCGTGGTTTCCATAGATACGACGCAGCAGTGGAGCGCGCTTGTTCTAGTGGCCAGCTGTAGTGCTTTAGAAGAGGTGCTACTCAACGAAGATCTTCTGCTTCTTATTGCACTCTTGACCCCGCCGGATGTGAAATACGGAATGAACGGCGACTGCCTCGACATTTCAACGACGCCAGGTGAAATTCAAGCTGCTCGCGGGACTAAAGCATTTATTTGATTATGACCTAAAGACCATGGCGGCGAACTTTTGAGGGCCAAGTAGGGGCCAAGTGCGAAGTGGCAGCGAGATAGGTTTGAGGACCGTTGATGCTCCAGAATCCCGACACAGTCCTCCATGCGATGTCGGACGGCGATTAAACGAGGTTCGCGGTCCAGCGCGGTCCGACGCGGTTCAGCTTCGCTCCACCGTCCCGGTCGCTACCCACATTCAAGCTGCATTGTCGTTCAAGTCTTAATGACCGCTCAATGTGAAATACGGAGACAACGCGATACACGGCGACTTGCCTCGATATTTGAACGCGATGAGGTGAAATCGGCACGCTGCCGCCGGTATCCAGCGGTATCCTAGTCCGTAGCGGGAATCGGGGGCCCGGAGGCTAGGCCGTCAGCTGGCCCGCCCAACGGCCGAGGAGAGCCGGCGGCCGGCTCAGCCTTGACCAGTTGAGAGAGAAATAATACATTAACCTTTGCGTGGGAACCATGCCTAACCATGCAGGGTTTCTCCAAAGGTTCGGTAGTAGATCTCGCTTGGACCAGACCTCGTTACATAGATCCATTCTTTGGAAGAAATTTAGTCCGAAAGCCAAGCGAATAGAGCAGCCACCTGACGGGGAACGAACGCGAAAGGCTTTATTGTGCAGTTGCCAAGTCGTAGGAAGTCGTGAATTGCATGAGCCTGAGATGAGTACAAAATAGTTAATGCTACAATGGTTCTCGTAGACTGAACCGCAATATAGTTGTGCTTTATAGTCTGATATTGAGTATGATGCAAAATGGCGTGGTGAGTCGAGCGAGTGAGAGAGAGAGAGACAGAAAAGACCGAAAGCGTCCGATGCTATGACACCCCGAGCTTCGAAAACATCTCGTCCAGTGTCTTGAATGCGACCGGTTTTACCAAACTGAAGGAGAAGGTGTAAGTTATGGTAAATGCACACAGTCGAGCTCGAAAGACGCACTAGCCATCCACGCCGGCGTTGAACGCCTTGCGCTTGTCTTCGAGTGAAGACATCCCCGTGAGCGCCAGTATCCGCGTCGGCGTCCCACTCGGGTCGTCTGCCAGCCACCGCGATTCTAGCCGACGAATCTCAGTCGTAGCCCCGATGCCTGTGTTCCCACTTCAATGAATGAATACAAGAATACGCTCGACATCACGAACCATCAAGAACCGGCATCGACATGTCCAGCAGCACGACACTGAGAAACCCAAGTCAGATCATGGGAACTGCACAGAACAAGGGGCGTCCCACGCACTCGAACGGCCCATCCTCTTCGTACACACTCACGCCGTTGCGCCCGTCGACCGCATCCCGGTAATCGTAACCCTGCAAAATGGAAGTCAGCAGACGTTCATGCAGGGATTAGTCGAGTGAACCCTGGTCGTGAGCCACTTGGCACTAAGGGACGGTATCAGACATGAATAACGACAAGACAGATGTCCGACACGCACAGAAGATTCCGGAGGATACTGTTGTCCTCCACGACCAATACGCGGAAGCGCCGCTCGTCCGAGTTTATTGTCCCCATAGAGGACCGTAAGAGTGTACCGCCCGCCCCGATGTTGATCGCCTCCTCGTCGTCTTCCCCCGGCGTTGTGGGTGGCTCCTCCTTTTCTGCCGTCGATGCCAGTCTCTGCCACGACTTCGACGCCAGCGGATGCGCTGTCGACGAGCGCGGTGACATCATCGGCCGCGCGCCAGCCGCCCGAGTAATGCTGCTCTCCTCCGAGTTCCGCCGCGCTACATGTGTCATGGCCGACACGGGCTCGTCCCGCCTGCTCTCCTCGTCCGGCGACGACGAGCGCGGCTGCCCGATCTTAATCGTGTGCAACGCAAGCTTCAACAGCGCGTAAAGCCGCGACGGGCCCCCGGGCTTGTAGATCAGGCGACAGAACCCGCCGATACGCTCGTGCTCCGACGCGATCGCCATCACGCTCGGGTTCCCGCGCAGCGTCGAGAGGATGATAAACGGCCGACTCGTATTCCGCTCCGCCGTCGCCTTTTTCACGGGCTCGACGTCCTCGTTGAGGATCACAATCTCGCCGTCGTCCTGCTCCAAAGACCGAACGTCGAAGCCCCACCACGACACCAGGTACGTCTGCACGACATTGTGCAACAGCTGCACGCCCTTGTGCTCTTCGCCAAACCCGACAAGCGACACAGTTACCGGGTGCATAGGGTCGTCGAATTTGAAGGGCTCCATCTCCGGTGCGGTGGCCTCGTCGCCCGAGATCTGTGCCGTGAATGTCACCTTGATCTCGGTCCCGATGCCTTCCTCGCTCCAAACGTCGACCTTGCCGTTGACGCTCTCCGACTTGACTATGCTGTGGACGATCGCAAGCCCGAGCCCCGTGCCCGTCTGCAACGGGTTCTCCTGCGAGAACGGGTGGAACAGTTGGTTCTGGGCGAATTAGTGCGCAATAGATGGGCCCGAAAAAAATTAAATACCTTGCGGAAATTCTCGCTTATACCCTGCACCAGCGAGGAATTTCGTGCAAGTTAATTAATTAAAAGCGGTTTCACGTACCTTGCCCGTGTCGAGCACGACAAGCTCGACTTTTGTCTCGTTGGCCGCCTCGTCCCCGCTCCGCGGCAGCTCGCGCAAAATGACGTGCACGTATCCGTTCTAGACAAAAATCAGGCGCGGAACCCCACGAGCGCGACAGCCAACGCACAGTAGTAAACTTCAAGCTGTTCCCAAATACATTCATGAGCACGCGCCGGATCCCGCCCTTTTCGCACTTGAGCGCCCAGCCCTGCGCACCGTCAGCATTTGCATCTGTGTATTATTGCAACGGAGAAGAAACGCACCCCCTTGCGCCACCCAATCTCGACGACGGTCTCGACGAGCTGCTTGGCCGCGCCGGACGACTCCTCCTTCGGCGGCGAATACACGCTCCCGATGCCGGTATCGCCCATGATGGCCGTGCGCGCGCGGTGCCCGATCCAGCACCCGTCCACCGCCTCCTCGACGAGCTGCATCAGATCCACCCTGCGGTGCGCTCTCAGCACGCAGCACGCAAGCCAGCACCCCCACGCACCTGGTCGGCACGATCACGTTCTCCACGCCGCCCGCCTTGGAGTTGCCGCTCAGCTTCGTAAAGTCCAGCACGTGGTTGACCGTCTCGACGAGCGACGTCCCGCACGCCTGTACCGTCTGCAGGAACGATAGTTGCGAGTGGTTCAGCGGGCTGTCGCCGAGCAGCTCCGCCGCCGCCAGGATCTGCACGCGTCAATTAGTAACGTATAAAACTGGATAAACGCGACACACCCCGTGCAATGGCGTCCGTAACTCGTGCGATATGCTGACGCGTTAATGAGCTTCCACCACGAAGAAACCAACAAACGCGCGCACTTTGAGATGAACAGACTCTTTGCCTTGTCCGCGAGCATCATGCGCCGCTTGAGGACCGCGGAGAGAATGATGACCCCGATGGCGCGCAGATACGACAGCTCGTGCCCTTCGAGCTAAACACAGTCGTTAAACGCTGCGTCGCACTCAAGACAATCCCACTCACAAACCGCTTCATCTGGTCGGACCCATTCCACGCACACAGCAGCGCGAACGGCCGTTTGTCAATGTTATATATCGGCACAACTGTCCCATTATCAGCCGGTGTCTCTGCGGCAACAAGACACGGAGCAACTCACTAAGCGCGTACTGGATATGCGCCTGCGGCAAAAAGAGGCGGAACGTCGGCGGCACGATCCCCTCGGAGATCTTGCCCTCGGGGTAGCGCGCGAAAAAGTCGTTGAGGCGCGCGTACTCGTCGACGCTGAGCGTGCGCGTGCTCGTCGGCACGTTGGGGTCGCCGTGGTGCAGCACGACGGCGACGGTGCCCTCGGCGCTCATGGACTCGAGCACCTCGCAGTGCGAGACGTCCATGACGACGACGCCCTCGACGTCGAGCGTGCGCTGCACGAGCTTGGCTGCGCGGTCGTAGACCGTGTCCATGGAGGACGCGGGGCCCATGAGGTCCGGCGGGTCGGGATGTGGCTGGGAGTCGTTCTCGTGGGCCGCTAGCGGAGGCGCGTCGCTGTTTTGCGGCGGCGGCGGCGCGTCTCCATCTCCATCGCGCATCTCCCCCCTGCCATGCCCCACCACGTCGCTATCAATCTCCAAACACTCCCGACTAAACTGCTCCATCTACATGTCTCAGCCGTCAGCTCACGTTCCCTGGGTATTAACCAACGACGCACCGAATTCTGTATCCGATCCCGTATCCGTAGCTGGATCTAGAATGAATGGCATGCGCGCGTCAGCTCTGCACTTTACGACGAATAAATAGCACCCACTTTATCCCGCCACAGCTCCATCTCGCGCATCGCGATCGCCGCAAACTCCTTGAGCGTGTGCCGCTGGCGCGGCGTAAAGTCGTCGCGCGGCGCGTCGTCAATGAGCGCGAGGCTCCCGATGTTGAAGCCGTCTTGCGTGCGCAGCGGCGCGCCGGCGTAGAAGCGGATGCTCGGCGGGCCGAGGACGAGCGGCTGCGGCGTGAGTAAGGAAAAACCAAGTCAACACCACACCCCTCACGCAACGAAAGAAAAAACCACTCACACTCCTCGCAAACCGCCAATCGCGGTGCGCATCGAGCACGACCATGGGCTCGTCGCCGCGCTGCAGGATCGCGTGCCCGCAGAAGCTGTGCGCGCGCGGGCACGTGTGGCTGCCCGTGCCGGTGTTGGTGCCCCCTGGAGGCGAAGGCACGTTAGCGCGTGGGCCCGCTGAACGAAATCGCGCTCGACACCAAAAAGAAAACCACGCACACTCGCTCTTGAACCACTGCTCCTCCCCATCCACGACGGAGATGATCACGCCCTTGGTGTTGAACACAAGCTTCGCGAGGTGCGCGATGCGGTCAAAGTTGAGGTCCGGGCCCGTGTTCATCACGTTGAACCTGCGGGGGTAGCGTTCGTGTTTGTCTTATGATACGACGGAAACCACTCACTTGTACAACGCGCGCCTCCTGCCGAGCTCATCCGGCGGGTACGGCGGCGCGAGGAACCCGCGCGCCGCGAACGCCTGCTCCTCGCGCCGCGGGCCATACGCGTTCGCGAACGCCGTGTGTGCGTTTACGTTTACGTTCACGTTCGCGTTCGCATTCGCATTCGCCATCTGCGCGTCCGTCATATTCGCGTCCGCATTCCCCGTCTCCGCCTGCGCATTCCCCACATTCGGGAAACCCGGACTCGCACTCGGGTGCGGCTTCGCAATCGGCCGTGCCCCCGCGTCATCAGCCAACCCACCCCCACCTCCCCTCGCATCCCGCCCCGGATCGCTGCTCAGCGCCCTCCCCCCTCCCTCGATCGGCAACACCCCAGCCGCCACAAGCACCGGCAGCGGCGCGCTCATCTGCCGCGCCAACGCGCGGCGCGCGAGCGCGGGCACGGGGACCGAGTGCGGGCCGACGTCGAGCGCGAGCGCGAGCGGGGGGTAAGGTACCCCTACCGCTGCTGTTGATGTCGTTGTTGATGTTGTTATTGCAGTCAGAGGTTCCTTCTGGAGGGGCATGGGGAGCGGGGAAGGTGGTAGGGAGGCCTCGGGCGAGGCGGAGAACGGCGTCAAAGTAGAAATGGAAGTAGGAGAAATGGCGGTTGGGATATCGAGCGCGCCGACAGTCTCCGACGACGACGACCCGGTGCGCGCAGGCCCGCTCAGCGCCGCGCGCCCCAGCGTCGGCCGCGCGGGGTTCGAGTCGGGCGTCGTCGGCGCCGGTGCCACTCGTGGTGGCTCCCTGGATTCGGGATGCACGTCTGTTTCGCTCCTCTCCCCCGGATGCGCAAGCGGCGTCGGCCCCGCGTCCGCATCTCCCTCTCCCACACCTAACCACCCCCCCGCCTCCACATCGTCCACAGGCGAGGGAGTCCCCGACGCGCTCCCCTCCGCGCTGGCCGGCGGCGTGCGCAGCCCCCCACCTCGCCCGCTCGAATTGACATACGCATGCGCACCGCGCCCCCTTGCCGCGCCACGCCCAAAGTAGTCGCCGTCGCCGTCGCCGTCGCCATCGGCGCCCGCCGCGGAGAGGCGCATGGGGGCGGTCGCGGGTGGGGGGCGCGCGCGAGGGACCGGAAGGGGCGCGTGCAAGGGCATCGAGCCGGGCGCACTCACCGTCACTGCGTCCTCACTCGACGCACTCCCACTCGCCGGAACGGGGACGCTCGCGGGCAGGCCCAGCTCGGGGGTCGCGGGGCTCGCGTCGATGGTGGGGAGCATGCCGCCCGCATACGCCGGATCGTCGACGTCGGCGGTGCCGCTCCAGAAGCCGCTGAGGCGCGAGCGACGCGTGCCACCGGGGGTCATGACGTCCCAGCCGGGGGTCTGCGCGCCGTGCGCGTAGTGGTACTGCCAGCCCGCGTTCGCGGTGGTTATCATGGTGGCGGGGGGGTGGTTGGGGGAGGGGAACTCGGGGTGCGAGCCCGGGATGGGGACGGCGGAGGCGCGGCGCATGGGGTCGACGAGCTCGTGCTCGGGGCTGGGGAGGGCGAGGGGGGCGACGCGGACGCGGGCGCCAGCCCAGCGGAGGGTGGCGGCGGAGGTCTGCGCGTCGAGGGTGCTTGCGGGGAAGGTGCCAGGCGTGAAGGCGGGGTAGCGGGGGGTGGTCGCGGAGGATGCACCGGGCGAGGTGGCGGAAAGGGAGGCGCGGAGGCGATGGGAGGTTGGCGGCGGGGCGGGGCGGGGGCGTTCAAAGGCCAGCGCTCCCTGGGGCACTGATTCTTGCGCGGTTTTTTGTAGAGGGGACGGGGTGGGCGAGGGGCGTGGCGGGCGGGGTGTTCTGTGTGGATCCCATCGTCCGCAGGCGTATGCAGTGATGAATGTGGCCCAGTCCGCGGCGGGGCTGGTGTCGTCGCTGGTGCTCTGCGGCGGGAACGGCGGCGGCAGCGAGTCTAACTGCTAGTTAGCAATTAAATAATAATAAAAGGACTGTGGACACACCGAGGTTAATCTGGAGTGTGTCCTCCTCCTGCAATGGACTGGTATGCTCGCGCAGGGGCGCGGTGGAGGGGCGCACGGGCCTTGACTTGCGTCTGGCAGCATCCAACCCCGCTGGCATTGGAGTGTCGATGTAGTTGGCTCACAAGAGCATTAAGAGGCGACTGTGGAGCAGTGGTGATGTCATCCCAGCCCCGTCTGCATCGGGTTTACATCCATAACAATCCATATAGGGCATACCAATCCATCATCCCACCGACGAGCCCCTTGCATAAAGTCCGCTTCGCCCCATCATATATACCTCCCTTCATTGCATGTACGATTAACTCGCGATTAACCAGCTCTTATTTAACAAAATATAATACAATCACCTCCCCTTCGATTCGACTATGTCCTTCTCCACCTCCTGAATCACTCCACAGTCAAGAATACATATCATTGAATGTACCCCTGAAACTTGTTCTTTTGCGGGGAGCCAAAGTGGTGCGCCGCGCGCGAGCCGCAAAATGCTCGGGACTTCGACGATAAGGGAAGGGGATGGGCCGCATCCCATATAAACCGCACAGGAACAGCATGGACGATAAACGATAACCGATGACCCGAACAGGAACAGAACGGACGCGAATAAGTCTGAATCTGCTATATATAGAGCATTTTTCAATTTGATGAGAATGCGCACGGAGAGGCGCAGATAACCTGGGTCTAGATCTGAGAGACGAGACGAGACGAGAGAGAGACGAAAGGAGAGGAGGGGAGAAGAGAAACGAATGGGATGCGTGTAGCGCGGGATCTACTGCCATACATATCTCGACAGCGGAACCGCGGGCAATCCATCCCATCCAACCTCCGAGTCCCAACCTCACCCATCGAACACTGGAAGATTCGCACATACAGAATCCTCCACGGTCCAGATCTCAACGGGCTCAAGAGGAGAGACGCCGGGACCGAGATTTGCTAGTACGCCCTCTGCGAGCTGAGAGCTATAGCATTTCCGGGACTCAGACTCAGAGGTTGTAGTTCAAGTTGAGGATCAGAAAGGTCGGAAGATGCCGTGCCCCTAACCCATCGCGTTCCGCTTTCTCACTCTTCTACAAACGTTTTCTGAAATGTAAAATCCACAGACTCGGACGAAGCTCGACGGAGTATACTATACCCAGTCGCGTCCTCGTCGTCAGAATTCGGCCCGTCGCGTACACCGCGATTTCCGACCCCGACACCTTTCTCTAAGTTGAACGAAAGGCCCAAAAATGCAAGTCTGGGCCGGCCACCACCCGAATCCCCCGCGCCGCCGAATCTGAAGCAGCTCGCGCTTTCGACATCCCTCCCTCCCTACCGCTACTCAGTTGAGTCTCGGCACCCCCCTCCGTCCCGTCCCGTCCTCAAAGCTCGTTCCGACGCGTCTGCCCATCTCCCAACTCAGGACGGATCCCGGGCCGTCGACTCGGATTGGATTTGGATTTGGCACGCAATGCTCGCTGGGTGGATCCCGTTTGTAAATTGTGCGTGCCATAAATGTATGCAGACCCCTGGAATACACTCGCTCCGTTGTTCTGTTTCCGATCCGTCCGACATGCATCCCCGACGCGGCGACCCTCGAACGTATGCAGCTGAGATGAACTTGAGGCCCGTAATGCATGCGCAAAGCCCCGCATTTTCAGACCGTACAAGACTCTCTCTCTCGTATTTTGCGCGCTGTTGACTAACATATAACACGGGCATCGCCGCCGCGGACATTGTTCACGATTTCATGGCCTTGACACACCGCCGCTGCCCGTTCACGAAAGCGGACTCTTTGTCGCACAAGAATGAGGTCCACGTAGAAAATTCATTATAGGGCAAGGGATAAATTAGATAAAGAAATCAAATGGCTGTATTTATCTCGCTCCCTCTCACTGCTTGTGGCGGGCACGATGCGTAGTTTTTGGAGAAGGGAGAGGAAGAGCGATCTTAACAGTCCGAGCTATTCTCTTGGACTGTCGAGAATGTGGCACTTGATGGCGACTGGGGCGTACGGGCTGCGACGAAGCGAATCGGGGATGGCGGCGGAAGCGTTGTGGACCAAGGCAGACGATCGAGGAGCTTCAAGTCTACAGGCCAGAGCAATTGCATTAGATTTGGTTTGACATCATGAACGAGCAAGGGAGTTCGTCAGGAGAGTCTAATGTAACTCTACTTCATGACCAAGTTTCGTTCTGTTTCGTGCAGTCATCGTTAACGCCATGGTTTCTCGGACAACTCGTCGTCCAGACATCCGATGGCCGTTCATTTCTCCGCCGGACCATTGACGCCATGGGGCACATAACTCCGCCAGGAACGGAAAATCTCCCGCGCGCCTCCGGTTAAACGGCAAAACGGGCGCGCTCAACTCCTGCTCAGTTAGCTTCTTGCTAAGGCCTGTTCGGGCAGTGGACTCTCCCCGGCCAGGATAGATAATGGGCGGGCGACGAAGGGACGCCGGTTCGGTCGTTTGTCCAGGGCTTGGTCAGGTCGGGTATTTCCCCGGGTCGCGCGACTGCGAGACCTGCATATAAGCTGGCATCTTGGCAGCCTGGACAATTAAGCTCCTAGTCCAACAAATATTAATCCACAGGCTCAAATCATGTCTGGATACCAATCGTACGCTGTTGTCGGAGGCGGGACAATCGGAATCCCCATTGTCAACGCCCTCGCCGCCAAACACGTCTCCGTCATCTTGCTCTCGCGCCCGGACTCCTCTTCCACCAAAGCAGTCCCGGCGGGCGTTCAGATCGTCAAGGTGGACTTCAACAACGCCGCGGCGGTCGCTGCGGTCTTCAGAGAGCACAGAGTAGATGTCGTGCTGTCGACTATTACCACGACGGCTGCAGCCTCACAGAGATCTCTGGTGGAGGCCGCGAGGCTGGCTGCAGTGAAGCTGTTCGCGCCCTCCGAGTACGGGATGCCGTCTGAGGGTCGAACGGAGGGCATCCTCGGAGCCAAGAACCAGGTCGCAGGCGAGCATCGACATGCCTAGGCTTGCACTTGTATCTGACGAGCGCCCAGAGGATCTGAAATCCGCCGGCATTCCTTCTGTCAGATTTTATGTGAGCGTTAAAGCAGTCTGAACACGGACCCGACGACTGAGCGTCCATCCAGACGGGAATGTTCATCGAATGGATTCCGTGGATCGTCGGGTACCCCGAGCACGGGAAGATCAGACTCGTGGGCAAAGGCGAGGTGCCGGTGTCGTTTACGGCCATCGCAGACATCGCAGGTGCGTGGCGGACAGTTCGCTGCCGCGCTTTAACATTCAAAAAACGGCAGGATTCGTCGCACACGTGTTGACGACCCTTCCTGTCTCGCAACTTGAGAACCGCGTCTTCCGGCTGGAGGGGGAGCGAGGGAGCCTCAACGAGCTCGGCGCGAAGTTCAACACCTCCGTCGAGCATGTGGACCACATCGATGGGGAGGAGTGGAAGGCGCACTTGATGGCTATGGTGGACACTGGGGCGTGTAGCACCGGGTGGGACGAAGTCGCGAAAGTGGAGGGTTCGGGAGACAAAGCGGCGGGGAGCGCGAATGCGCTGTGGGCGGGCCACCACTGGCAGACGATCAAAGAGGTGCATAAGCTTTAGGTCTACACTGGCAGGTCAACCACTAGATGCATTGCATAGATTTTGAACCAGAGTTGTGCGTTCACTAGAGAAAAAGAACCACTGTTCAAGGTCGGAAGAGGTCGGAAGGAGCCGTAACCCTAACCCCAAGCGTTTCTCTCGTGCTTTTACCGACGCCGGTGAGCAGTGCATTGCGGTTGGAAAATTTGACGAAACATAAACCAATGGACGATGATCCTTATCTCTGCGCTCGACGGCACTACTGCTCAGGCTCTCTCGGGACCTCCTCAAACCGCCTCCGTCCTCTACAGTGGTACTCCTCTGCAGTACACCCGCACGGCGATGCGTTCCGAGTCACCTTGCGACTGGCAGGGGGTGCGAATTTGCGAATATTGGGGTTGGATCACGGTTGGGCAGTTTTCCGGATACTCGTTTGTGCACATGGCCGTAAAACTCTGGAATACGTGCTTCCCTACAATCTCCTTCTGGTCCCGAACTATCTATGATGCGGCCTAGAGTGGTTGAGATCTTACAATTATGAACTTTAAATGCATACTTTGGGCCTTGGCTCGCATATTCAAGTCATGTTCAGGACATTCAAGAGAGCAGCAAGCAAAACAAATAATATTCAAGACAGTACAAGTGAACAAGCAAAATTTTAACGTGCTTTTGGTCGACGCGAGCGTCTCAAGCCCGGGGGCTCACGGCAAGGGAGCATGAGGGTTGCGAACCCACCCCCGGGAACTATCTACTGACTACGGAATGGTCTTTGGTAGGGCAATGTGGCCGAAGCGGCGTAGTCGGGTGAGTTCGGCTGGAGGAGAAGTTGTCAGCCACACGTCGATGAAAGAGAAAGAAATGGGCGCACCAGGAATGACTGCCAGATCGCTCCGAGGCAGAAGAAGGGCTATGGCTGTTTTGCTTTCGATTTTTGCCGGGCGACTGCTTCACGACCAATGGAAAATTTAGCGAGCCGGAGACCAGCTCACGCCCATCCTTCCGACGGCACGACCGCGGGTTGGTCCACGCCTGATTGCTGCGACGCCGGAGCGCGGTGCGCACAGTGCGGGCATCCACTATGGTAAGCATTTCCATCCTTTCCGTGGGTATGTGCCGCCGCTCTACTCGATGTATGTGGGTGTGCGTTGGAAACGGGGCGCGGCTGACAAGTATAGAAGACACACCTATTGGCTGGTGGGAGCGCCGTTGCCGGGCTCTTGCTGCCTCGGCTCTTCGCGCTCTTAGGGGCGGGTGGTGTGTGAGGGGCCGCGTCGTCGGCGGCGAGGGGATTGACCCCCGCCGCCAACGACCCTGGGGGAGGTCTCAGTGGTGCCCAACATGGGAAGGAAAGTGGTACTCACGAAAGTGATGGCATTCAGACAAACCAAATAGCACAAGACAGACGCGACGCGCCGCGTTACCATAAAGTGTGACCCAAATAGGTGTGCCGGATCTCTTCCTGACCTCCACGGTCGAATTGCTGTATGAATATACGAGCGTCGTCCTTTTCTGCCTTTTTGAGTTGCGAAGTGGAGGCGAAGCCATATCAGGCCTGATGAAGTGATGGCTACGGCGCCAATTGGCAATCATGATGTGCTCCCGACGCCCGCCAAGTGGAAGCTAACCGCAACCGAGGTCAATCCTCCTGTTCTCCGACAACCTTTTGCTTGACTTTTGAACATCGCAGAGGCCTCTCTCAATGCCAACTGCCCGCCGGGAAAGACTCAGAGGAGGACGTGCTCTATTGACCCGCCAAGTGGACGCGGCTGTGAACAAATCTGTATTCGACCCATCCACAATTTATCCACTGCTGCTATATCACCGCGCTTCCAGAATGCTCTCAGGTGGCCAAGGGATCACCCTCTTTCGCAAGGCAAGGCCTTGCATCGAGTTCCACATTGTTCAGGACGACTTCGCTCAGGAGACGTCTACGTAGACGCTCAGGTCATGCTTTTTGAGGCGCTTCCTGCACTGTCGAACCACATCGAGGCCACGATGACTCACAAGGCTGCCAACGAGGACAGTTAGAGCAAGTCCCGAAGAATCAACTCGTTCAGTATATCTACGAGGCTCAATATTATCCTAAAATCCTGTAAATTGAAAACCAGTACACCCTTGACCGCTCGCAGGCAAAGACACTCTGATATAGCCGCTTTCCTAACTCAACATCTGGTCAGGATCCGCCCCATGTATCGCCCACCATCTGCGGATTAGATCAGTCTCATTCCAAACGACTCCAGCAATTGACAGACACACCTCCCAAACTTCTCGCGCACATGCTTGAAGTCGGCCTCATCCAGATCAACGATGCACTCCCGCGCCATGCTTTCTTTGAGAACCAGCACGTCGCCGTACACCGTGCGCGGCTTGGCTCCCGCCGCACTGGCCGGGGCGCTCAACACGCTGTTCACCGTAACGCCCTTCGCCGCGGATATCTTTTGCGCACAGGCGTAAGCAAGGTACACCGCGCTTCCGCCTGCCTCCATCCGCCACGCGGGCTTGTAGCGCGCGGCCGTCCCGGTCACAGGCGTCCCGACCCACTCGTGCGTGCGCAGGTCCTCCGGGAACATGTACGTGCCGAGCCCATGGTCAAGCGGGACAGGCACGATGACAGGCTGTGCGCGCGCTCCGGCGGGGAACAGGGCCCCACGGTAGATCGCGGGAAACGCCTGGAAGGATGTTAGGAAGTGCGCTTGAGATATGGTGGAGGGACGCACCGGGTTGGCTGTCATTATGGTTTCGGACCGCTGCTCGATTTCCGCTTGGTCCATGGATAAGAGGGCGAGAGGATGGGAGTAAAGCGCTAGTACGAGGGAAGACTCGACTAGGCGCGGACGGCGGAGGTTGAGTGAATGAACGAAGGTCGGGAGCGGTCAAGGGAGAAAGGAGGGTAGGGGACAGGAGCCTTCACCCGCTTTAAAATGCATTGCCTCTATTTTGTATTGGCGGATAGATTCTAGGGGACATTAATATTTTATCCTCAGCTCCTGAGTCGTGCTCCGAGCCACGAGGAACCGGTTGTCGTCCCCGAAACGGCTGATTCAGGCGGGCCGCCGTGCATTCCCGACCGAGAGAGATATGTGCAGCGTGGATGGCGATCGGCGGATCAAAAGGCGGGATTGACGATCGGCATGGCGCGACAAACATATTACTAACAATGTCGATCCCGATTTGCCCAGTAACCCATTTTTTTTCATTTCTTGTTCCATTAATATACACGCATGAAGGATCAGTCATTGTACACTATCAAAGTCTCTCGACAACGGTAGAATCCAGGTTTCTAAATACCAGAGTGAAAGCAGCAAGCTTACACCAGCTTGGCAAGTGAGATCGTGTTCTTGCCAACGTCGGTCGAATAGTATGCGTTCTTCAAGAACACATCGCCGACGAGCCACTCGGTGTTGCTGGTCCCGAAGCTTCCACCGCTGATGCCGCTGATGCAGTCGCCCGTCGGGTCGTTCGCGTTGACAGGCTGGATTGCGATGTCGCGCGGGTCGATGTTGAAGGCGGTTTTGCCAAAGGTGAGCGCGACAGTCTGGTTGAACGTGCACGGGACGGTGAAACCGCCTTGGCCGTCCGCGGTAGAACCGGTAATCAACTTGTGAACGGCGGTCGCGTCGTCGACGGGAGCGACCATGAGGGTGGTGCCGGTGTCGAGGATGGCAGTACGGCCCGCGAGCCCAGTGTCCTGGCCGTCAACCGTGACCGCGTCCATCGCGCCCTCCCAGAAGCCCTGCGCATTGACGTTGGGGATCGTCGTCAGTGTCGCCGGGTCGAACTTGGTGGCATCGAGTGCGCCGAAGGTGATTTCACCGTCGTTCTTGTTGTCTGCTGCGCGGGAGATCTTGTACGAGGTAATGGCGTCGGCGATAAGGCCCTGAGACGCGAGCGACTCGACGGGGGTCGGGGTCTTCTGCTGCGAGAGCGTCGACTGAGCGAGACCCATCAGTCCGTCGAAAGGCACGCTGTCGTCCGAGAAGTCCTGCGTCTCCTGGGTGGCGACACCGAAAGTGTGGCCCTTGAGCGGCAGCCCTGCGAGGGTGATGTCGTCCTGGATGATAGCACCCGCAACCGCACCAGTTCCATATGTGACTTGGAAGGGGGTGTTCGAGGCAACGAAAGTGCTCGACTGCTTGGAGCCGAGCGTCTGGTGGTTCCCACAGTTCCCGCCAGCCACCGATTGGCAAGCCTCCGAAGCAACCCACAAGTCGGCGCTTCCTACAACCTTCGTCAGTGCACGATTCTCTAGCGGCGATCACCTCCGCTCACCAGAGTCCATAAGAATCAGGAAGTTCTGCGGGGGTGTACCCATCTGGACAGTTGCAAGGTAGCCGACATCTTTGGATCTAAACGGCGACTAATGAACACCAGCCTCATGAAATAATGAAAGATGCCCACTCAATGTTCAACCCGAGGGAGTTGGCGGTTGCAGGCGCGTTAGCAACCTCAATGCCGCCAAGAGCAGAGTCGGGCCCTCCGAGAGCCGTCGACGCCGCACTGACATGTCCAGCGTTAGAATACGGAATACGGAATACGTCGTCAGAAATCACTTACGCCGAACCAGTACCGGCAGCTGCGGTTCCAGCAGATGCCGTGCCATTGCTCGCTACAGCCCCAGCATCCGCCGTGCCGTTGCTCGCTGCAGTTCCAGCGTCAGCCGTACCGTTGCTCGCAACAGCTCCAGCGTCAGCCGTGCCGTCGATACCGGTGCCCGCGGCGGTTCCGGCAACGCCCCCTGCCACGCCCCCCGCCGCTGCCGCTGTCTTCGCCGCTTTCTTTGCCGCCTTGCCTTTCTTTCCGCCCTTTGCGTGGCGCTTGGTGGGCTTGAGACCGGTGCGGTTGAAGCGCTTCTCCGCCTTGGCGCCTGCGAGCCCGATGCGGCGGCGCTCGAGGCCCTCGGGGCCCTCGACGGACAGCACACGCTTGCGGAGCGCCTCGGCCATGAAGGCATCGGAGGGCTCCTCCCGGCCAGTCATGCGTGCAAGACGCCTGCTTGCGCGGTTGATGTTCTGCTGGTGGAGCTAGAGGCGTGTGAATTGATAGGTCGTAACTCGATGGAGAAGAAACTTACAATCTGCGGGTGAAGACCGTCACCGCGTGCCTCCAACCGCTTGAGGGGGAGGGTGATCATGCGGGGTTGGGCCACGGGAGCTGCCACGGGAGCTGCCTGGACATCATGGGCACACAGAGCGACGAGGACGCCTGCCAGAAGCGCGGAGAAGGAGAGAGAGAGTTGCATGACGTGTGGAGGATAGTAAAGGAACCCGGGTCAACCAGTGAATGAAAAGAGAAAGACGGAAGGGCAAGGAAAAAGGCCGGCCTTGAAGGAGGAGAAGGGGTAGGTGGCAATGAATTGCACTTTGGCTTATATAGAATTCCGGCCTGTGCTCCGCTCTGTCCGCTAGATCGCATTGTAAGCCGGACCCCGGTTGCACCGTTGCATTGATGAGTGCATCATGCGGATGGAAGGTTCTAATTTCGGCCACGTGTTTCACCCTGGCCCGTTGCTATTCTAGACCTTGGACAATAAGTGAAATAACCAGTTCATACTCAAATCGGTCGCAGGTGTGGTTGAAAGGCCATATGAAGCTGCCAATCTGCTTCTATGTGTCGAGGTCAATAGGCTTGAGTTCGTCGTTGGCAACGAATGTGGCAATTCAGAAGCCAGTGCCAGTGCATGTGGTTGTGTGCTGCGTTATTTTTAGCTCATCGCAACTTCACCTCCACAGTTGATCTTGATTCGCGGTGATGGTCCATTTCCGGCCACCGTCCGGTGATTCCTCCATTCTTGTCCATCGTCCGGCGGGCTGTGCGACGTGACCACAGGACTGAGTGATTCTGCCAAAACAAAAGAATTAAAACTGAACTACATAGCTACAATTTCGAGGATAATCTGGCTTGCGCGGCGGCGTCGTCGCCTAGGGGGTTGGTCATTCGTGGATCTCGCTTTATTCCCTCCAGTGCATCCCAATAAATATCGTTCTAAGTATAACAGTTAGATACATCACACCATGGTTACACGAACACACCTTAATGAGGCCCCAAACTCCGGCTGTAAAGATAGATTAATTTGGAAACAATAACCCTGAATGACATACCTTGCGCCTTGACGCCGACGGTCAAAGCAAGCTCTTCAGCCTTGGCAAGAACTGCGGCCGTATCACCACTAGCGAGCTGATCCACGATACCTGCCTCCAGCGCCTCCTTAGGGGAAAAGCGGTGTCCCTCCAACGCGATCTTACGCCGCACTTGAGGAGAGCCGATTTTGGCGGTCACCACGCCAGCAAAGCTATGTGGCCAGACTATTTATATCAGTAGGGGAAAGATGGATCTCCGAGAGACAATTCACCGGCACCAAAATCAACCTATGTTTACATCAGTCGGGATGCAACCAAAGATAGATCTCCGCACCTCGTTCATGCAAAGCCACGCATTGCGTTTGCTGCCATCTGTCATAACCCGGTAGTCACAAGCTAAGCTGAGCATGAAGCCGCCCGCAAAGCAATGCCCGTTGATTGCACAGACGGTAGGGACTAGACAACCGGTCAACAACGGGAACAGACTGTTAGACAGACGGCGACTTGCTCGGGAATTTTAGAAGTCGTTCGAGTAGAGGATTGTATGTCACTGGAGATCATTCAGATTCCGCAAATCAGTCGGATGGTAATGGACGCACTGGCGAAGAAGTTGCCTACATGGCGTCAGCAATCGAGACGACGACGACGAGGGTACATGTAAAATAAGCTCTTACCATTGGGCGGTACTTGGGTTAAGTCCAGGCCTAAAAATGGCATCAATATTCGGGCGTAGACGGGGCGTCAATAAGGTCTGACCATTGCTGAAGAACTTGTCCTGATCTCTACGCCCTACGATTATGAGCGCGCCGTTTCCCGCGGATTTATCTTTGGAGTTTTGCACTGCCCGCCACTGATTACGCCAATGCCGTTCGACGGAGTCAAGGGCGGGTTTGATGGCGAGGTCAATGAGAGCGGGGGTCAAACGATTGTCCAAACCGTTATGCAGCTCGATGACCCAGACGGTCTCCTTGGCTGCAACAGCATCAACAAACATACGGTGAGCAGTCCTGGGTAACATACGATGCGTAACGGTGACTAGCGGGCCTTGCGCTGGGAAACTGAGTGGGTAAGACATAGTACAGGGATAGTCTGCTCGGGCAAATGCCAACCCCGGACTCGGGCTCGGAGGCATGCATTTTCACGTGCCACAATCGGCTATGCGACTTGAAGTTACAAGTAAAAAGGATTTGGGCGGAGAGAAAGGCGCGGGGAATGGAGACATTTTCACGCAACACAAATGCAACTGGCAAGCAGCGAACGAACCAGAACTAACACTAGAGACAGAAGAAAGTAAGTAATACTAATAGTCCACGAAGAGTGATGGCTGCAAGTAAACATCCGCAAATAGTACCACCGCTGCCTCCGCAACCATGTCGGCGGTCGACGCAGACGATGTCTCAAAGCAAATGTACAAAGGTTATCTCCTCGGATACGTGTTCAAAGGCAGCGCGCTGACAGTGCAATAGCAAAGATGGTCGTCCAGAATGAACTCATTAAGGAATCATGGGTAAAGGCAATGGAGGTCCGGCTGGTACGCGATGAACTGGAAAAGTGCAGGAAGGGCGAGGGCCCCAATGCGATGGAGAACTGCCGGTGGCTGGCCGACAAGTACGCGCAAATGCTGCAGGAGAATAAGGTGAGCTATGATGGTCACTGTAGCGTACAACTTACTCAGTTCCCGTTAGCTCAAGGGTTATAAAACAATCGAACGCGCATAGCAATTTAGATTTATCATATTCGCGCATCTCCGAGACGCTTCGCATTGGCCTTCCGGGAGCCCGACGATCGATTATTGGACGGACGTCGTACACCAGCTATATCTCCCCCGTGTGCTAGGCCTATCATAGTATCCACAGCGGTTTATGGATGTTCCCTCCTGGTCCTCGTCTTCATCGAACCGCAGCGCTCAACTTGTGCTCTTAGGGAAACTCGTTCTCAGAAAGAAACGTAGTTCCCCCGCCTTTTAATTGTGGGTTTAGTGAAATTTCTTGAAAGTCCCAGCCCGCAGTGCGAGCTAATTTCTCTTGGGCGTTGTCACTCGCGTTCAAACACCCAGAGCGAAGTACAGCGAAACATACAGCCGAGATCGTACGGCACCCCGTATAGTGCGAGTCTGTGGATCTGGGCCGAGGTAAGTGGAGCTGCATGATTCTACCGGGTAGTCCGGAGTAGTAAATCATGTCGAATCACACCTTTGATTCCCTGGGCCGTTTCTCACTAGTCATCCGTATCACATGCGCATACACTAGGGTTAGTGCAGAAACGAAGAGGTCTCCGATTAGCCGGAAACTCAAATAAATTCCTGGTGGGCGAAAAACCCCACTTTTCTGCTAGAAAAAAATCATCGGAGATGGATGTCATTCCCAAGGGATTTGAAAGCTGTAATGCTGTAGATGAGCTGTAGATGAACTGCTGTTGAGCTGCTGTTGAGCTGCTGTTGAGTGCGGCGGCAATTAAGAACCAGTGTACAGCCACCGGGACTGTTGACGTTATAAGAGTGACACCACCTCGACGAAACCACAGACCGCCGTCCTAGGCGACTCCCTCCAGCCCACATTTCACCGTACATCCTTGCACGTCACAATCCCCAGTGTTTCCGCCATGGACTCTTGCTCTTTCCCACTGGAAGTCGTCGATCTTATCATTGACCAGCTTTACTGTGACCTTCCTGCCTTGAAAGCCTGTTCGGTCGTTTGCACGAATTGGGTTCCACCCTGCCGCGCTCATCTCTTCCGACACCTCGAGTTACGTCCAACGGGCAAGGCCTCCCCGGACAATTGGAATCAATTCCTTTCCAATTCTCCCCACATAATCCCACATATTCACGGACTCTCTATATTGTGTCAGCGCAGCTCTTGGTGCGTCGGGTTTTCTCTCCCTCTGACTGGTCTCTGATAGGTGGGCAGGGTTTCGTGGGACCCAATACTTCCGACTCTACTTGGGAAACTCCAGAACCTCCAGCAGATAGAACTCCTTGGCTGTGATATCCCATGCCTGCCCGCACCTCTCAGCTCTGCGATATATACGATCTTCTGCTCGCCCTCCATGAAACGTGTCAGCCTTCGTCTTTGCGACCTACCATCCTCCTGCTTCGAACTCTTTGGGCCAGCGTTGGAGAGCATTGCGCTGTCCGAGATCACGGTCGAACCTGATGTGGCGATTCCTGTGACGGAACGCCGATGCTCAGCCCGTCCAAAACGCCTCATGGTTGAGGGGAAGACTGTCAGCGCCGTTGCCGACTGGCTTATTCCCTGTTCCGAGAGCAATGAACTGGAGGACCTCCAGGATCTCTGCGTCAAATACCAGGGTGATGATCCTGATGCGCTGCAGGCCGTGGAGCGTCTCCTCCAGTGCGCGAGCGGCTTGAAAACATTGGATATATGCCTCTATCCAGCATGTCTCCGTAAGGGTGTTTTTACTTTCCGAATCGTGAAGCCGCTAACCCCACATTCCCAGAATCCACTGCAACGGTCTGTTCAGCGCCCACTATCTGCTATAACCAGCAACTCCGAGAACTCCATTTGTCGCACTTTGACATGGACATCTCATCACCCACGAATCAGCTCCCATGGTTGGGTTCTTTGCTGTCCGGGATGACTGCTCAACACATGGTCCAAAAAATATCTATTGACGCGCGACACCGACCGTGTCCTCACCCACCTATTCTAGACCACAAGGGCTTGGCGAACGTTGACAGCATTCTGGCGAGAATTGGACTTGTGCATTTGCAAGATGTACATATCCAGATTGGCGGGGCATACAGTTCATCCGCCCAGATATCCTCGAGCATGCCCTTGCTTTGTGCGAAAGGCATCTTGAATGTTACCATGTAGCTATAGTTAGACCGATCGTGATGTATCTTTTCTGTTCGGGAATATCGAGGGAATATCGATGCGCAAAACTGGGGCCATGACATGCTACCAACGGTCCGTTTGATAAAGTGGATTATGTTAAAGTAATGCATTGGGGAATGAACGTGAGTGAAGTGTAAAATGTCTGATCGAACCAAACTGTGAATGTTCACAAGGGGACAAACGTGAATGTCTAGGGACCAGGCGTAAGAGATGTGTTTTGCGGATCAACGTACAGGATGGTTACCACAGCGTAAGCGTCTTCATTCCTAAAAGCATCGTTGAAGACGCCCAGATCTGAAGTAAGACCGAGATAGTCAACAACTGGATCGTAAAAGATCGTGGTCGCCGGCTGAGCTACATGGCAGTTGTCAGTGATGATAGAGCAGGAACCCCGTTCAGACTTACGGGAATCGGTGTTGGTCTACTGGGCGTTGATTTCCCGAGTTCTGCAGTACGTTGTAGCCTAGCGATTGAAGACTTGTTCCGGCGCTCGAAAAAGGCGGGGAGTTTGCTGCGGCTGTAAGCGACATTAGAGGCAGGGTACGAAGCAACGGGAGAGACTTACACGGGCCGGTACCAGCCAAGTAAGCCGAGCTACACGGACGCAGGGTAAATATAGTGGAGATAAATCCGAATTGAAGGTATTCACCCCAGTTGGCCATGGGCGATGTGGTAGCCAGAGCTTCCACCAACAGCGCCGAGATACTGGTGTGCTGTGTCAGGCCCGTTGGCGGCCAGAGTGTTGAATGGGCCGCTGAAAGGCGACGAAGACGGGAGCTCGGCCTGGAGAGCAGACCTTTTCAGAGGGTGTCACCGTGTAGGAACGTTGCCCATAGAAGATCTTGCCGATGTAACCGACGGCTGTTCCATCGGATTTCGTGAGCGCCACGTATCCCGAAGTTCTTGAATGATGTTAGATGATGAGCATAGTATTGTTTAAACGAAGATGTACCTATATAGTGGCGCGCAGGGTCGCTGAGATGGATGCGGCCTCGCTGCGAGTCGAGCGTTGTCAGATGTGGAAGGACGGTGATGGCTGACCTGACGTCTGTACTCAGGGGACCTTTTTGAAGGCGGAAGGGGTGCCAACTCGCGACGCATGCGGTTAAAGTTGGTTCTCTTCTTTTCTAGGCCTCTCTGGACGGATCCCACATCCACGGACCGCTCATCAGGACTGGGAAGTACATGGCCATCGCCCGAGTTGGCAGACACCAAAGAACCAAAGAAAAGTACTGCCAAAGCGACCTGAATTTTCATGGTGCCGGAAAAGAAGGGGAAGACGGTGGATTAACAGTGGGCGAAAGCGCCCATTATATAGCATTCCAAGCGACAACGAAGCGTGTTGTATGGCCTGTCAGAAAGACCCTGCATTTGCGTTCCTAGCGCTATCGGTCATGCTCGGTAATGCAAAGGGCAGATAAGAATCTGCGCGCAGGAATTGAGATCACAAGTGCAGGGCGAACTGGGCCACACAGAAAAGAAAAGGTTGCAACTGGCAGTTGACTGGCAGCCAGCATGCAATATGCGACAGAATCAGCCAGATTTCCAGGACGTATGGGGTTTAGCTGTCTCGGTTGAACAGCTGGCAGCTCGGACAGTTTCTGACAATTCAAGATTCAAGATTCTTGTCAGGGCATAGACTTGGCATAGACGGATGTTTGGTTCAGTGCGCGGTCACGGTGCATCGCGTCATGTGACAATGTGACGTCTCGCACCAGTCACGTGCCGCCAACATACTCCTCGCGCCTTCAATCCGTTCCTCTCTCTTCTTCCCTCAGCTCCCCGTTACCGCGATCTGCTGTCCCACTTGTGACCCGCGATGCCTGCCAGGACTTTGCCTGCAACGGACTTGCAGACGGCTGTGCCCCGTATCTTCGACCAGGTCCAAACCTCCACCACGAACCACCAAAAGAACTTTGTGGCATTGCATAAACTACACTTGGAGGCAGCCCAAAAGACGGAGGCAGTCCCTAATGGAGTGAAACTCATCGGCGAGCGCGAATTTGAAGCACTTTTCATGAACATGCTTTCGCGCGTCCTCCCTGTGAAGAAAGGCGCAACAACGGCCGACAGAGTTGTCAGATTCATTGGTGGCTACATAAAGTTTGTGAATGAAAGAGGTATGATATGTCTGGCGGCCCTTGATCTTTCATGACTGAATAATTGAATAGCCGCCGAGGAGAAGGAGAGCGACAATGACAACGACGACGACGACACGACAGCTTCGAGATTCACTGCGAAACTCCTCAAGTTCTTGTTAAAGGGCTTCCAAGCCAAAGATAAGATCGTGCGGTATCGCGTGGTCTTTATTGTCGCGGAAATGGTTGCACATCTGGGCGAAGTGGAGTGCGTGTTTCCATCATTGCTTGTGGTCATCGTCTGAATCTACCCTGAAGCGAGGACATTTATGTTAACCTGCGGACGGCGCTACTAGATCGTATTCATGACAAGGAAGCCATGATCCGTGTGCAGGTTGTCCTCGCACTGTCGAAGCTCGCTGGTTCAGAGGACCCATCCGAACTCGGCGAAGGCGAGCGATCAGTCTCTCAGGTGTTGATAGACACATTGTGTTCAGATTCCTCGGCGTAAGACTTTACTTTCAGTAAGCTTACTATGTTTAAACGTTCTCTGGCAGTGACGTCCGCCGAGCCACCGCGGTCAACATTCCTGTGAATTCGACCAGCCTCCCGGCCCTGCTTGCGCGCAGTCGTGACACCGAGACGACGATTCGCAAACTCCTCTATAACCCCGTCCTCGATACAGCGGCAAGGAATTCCGCAGACCCCCGCACTCTGACCATTGCCCAGCGCGAACTTCTCGTACGCAATGGATTGGGAGATCGAGAGAAGACGGTTCGCGCAGCAGCTGCCACCTTAATCGGGACTTGGGTAGAAGTCGTGGGGGAGGAAGATGCAAAGACTGACGAAGAACTCGCCTCTCGCCTGGCCGATGTTGATCTCTCCAAGACTGAGGGCAAGACACCCACTACGGAGGAGAAGCAGCAGAAGATAGTGAAGACGCTCACAGCCTTCCTACGCATGTTCGATTTGAGTGAGGTGACCGCTGATGTTGGTGGCGAGATGCTGGGAGGGAAACTAGCCTCGGATGCTCTGAAGAGTGTCTTCGACACGCAGTCAGATATCTTCGAGGACCTATATTTTGGAGGTGAGTCCGCTTAGAGATCACCTGGCCCTCGTGTTCACTCTGAACCTGCACAATTCAGATGCATTCTTTGCGGACCTATCTCCAGAAAAGATATTTCTTGCCCGTGTTTTCGTCGATCATTGCGTCTCCCTTGACCGCGAAGACAAAGGAAGCGGCGAACAAAAGATGGAGGCTGCGGGGATTCCCGTCGTTACCAGCTTCGCGTTCCGGATCCAGGACGGTTACAACGCCCTTGTCGTTGCGGATGAGGAAAAGCAGGCTGTCAAACAGAATGAGGATGAGGATGAAGATGAGAGAGAGGAAGCGCGGCTCAGCAAGGAGTTCATTGTCGGTGAGATGCTGAAACTTGCCGTGAATCTCGATTACGCAGATGAGATCGGGAGAAGGAAGATGTTTGCGCTCGTCCGTACGTATCGTTCTCTCGCCTCCAATCTTATCGTTCCTTCAATAATAACAACTTCTTCAGGGGATATGTTAACTCGTCCCGCACTCCCTCTGAATCTTGTACCGAGATGTCTCGATGTTTTGCGCAAACTATCCTCCGATGAGCGAGATCTTATCCGCGTAGTCGTCGAGATTGTTCAGGATCTCAGAGAGCCCGGTGATGAAGAAGAAGATATTGATGCCGCAAACCAGAGTCAGGACACTATAGTAAGTATGATCAATGGGAAGACTTTCTGTTTTTGAGACGATTTTGCAGGATCTTGACGGCAATGCGGACACGAGCTTCGGTTTCGAAAAAACCGCCGCTCTAAAGAAGCCTGCGAGAGCGAGGGAGGACATGTCCGCAGAGGAGCAAAGACAGGTGGATATGATCGACATGCGTTGCTTGTCCTTGTGCATCGGAATGCTGGAGCGTGTCAACGGTGTATGTGCCGCCTAATGTTCGCCCCCATCGCCAACACGCTAACGGAGTACAGACCCTTGACGAAAACTCGACACTGCAAGGCATTCTGGCTGATCTTATTATCCCGTCCGTGCAACGCAAAGATACGGAGTTCAGGGAGCAGGGCTTAATCGCGTTAGGGTTATTTTGCCTGATTGCGAAGGTATTGTCCCCCACCGTCGGCTTGAATAATGCATTTACACACTGTTAGCCACTCGCGCTCAAGTCGTTGCCTCTGTTTGTATCTCAGACAGAGGCAGACGTACCGGAAGTCCTCAGACTCAGCCTTCTCCAGATCATCTTCGATTTGCTCATGGCTCACGAGAGGACGATACTCGCGCCCGGAGGGGAAAATGTACGTGCCTTTTGCGCTCCCTGCCGGATTCTAGTGAACTCAAGCGTCGTCGATGATCAGGCCGAGAAAGTATTGACCTTCCTGGTGACTCAGCTCGAGACAGAGTCCAATAAGGACGACACCTCGCCGAAAGTTCTGGCCCTTTTGAGCACTGGCATCGCCAAACTCCTCCTCGCTGGGATGATCACTGACGAGAAGGCGAGTTTCAGACCTCTATGGCTCTTGTCTATACTGACGAGCACTTTCTTCAAGGCCGTCAAAAGTCTGATGATGGTGTACTTCTCCCCTTATAACGTGAACAACCAAGAGTTGAAACAGTGCCTCGCATTCTTTGCTCTCGTCTACTCGCATTCATCTGCCAGAAACCAACGGGTTATGCGGAAGGTCAGTATTCTTTCGGCCTGGATGTGTATAATCCATTAACCGTCGCGACCATTTCGCAGATCTTTATCGATATCTTCCAGAAGCTTTCAAAACTGCGTCAGGACCTCGAAGATGAAAAAGATGCCATCAATCTTGTGCAGATCGCGGATATGTGGCTCCACTGGACCGATCCTTTCCAGGTGCAGTGAGTGGTGTTAACTTTGACCTGATACCCAAACCTCATCAAATATGCAGAGATCCGAGTGGCCGGCCCAATGATGCCGGTAAAGCAGGCGATCCTCTCATACAATTCGATATGGCCAATGATATCATCCGGGCATTACTGAAGGACGAAATGCCGAGTACGTGTTCTGAATTGTTTTTACCGACCGTACTTACCTGCCTTCACTGCAGAGGATGATAAAAAGGTCCTCGTTCAACTGCTCGTGAAGCTGCACATCCCAGACGAGGTCGACGTCGACAAGATAAGAACTCTCAAATTGCTGATGCACACCCTGAACTTGGTGAATATTCATTTCCACACTGTTTTTCACTGGGCTGAAGAGCGTGATAGCGCCGGCCACTTCGTGACACCACTACGAATAACGCCTTCAAAAAGTTTGACGCAAGCATCTCGAAGAAGTTCGAAAAACAATTGGAGGACTTTGACGAGGATGAGTACAGGAAACTGGAGGAGCTCAAAGATCTCTTCGAGTTTCTGGACGATATTATACCCGAAGACGATGATGAAACTATCAACATCGACGCAAAGAAGAAAGGGAAGAAAAGGTTGTGCTTCCTCCATTATTCACGTTACCGTTGCTTAACGGTTACATGACGTCCTTCCAGGCGATCGGACAGCATCATGAGCACCACAACCAACGGAGACGACGCGTCAATAGCCTCCTCCAAACGCGGGAAATCTAAACCCAAAACCAAGTAAACAGCTATTTCTCCCAGCCATGAGTTTTCGGCTAATTTCACTGTATCACAAGGAGACGCCGACTCTCGACGTCTGACGATGAAGAGTCGGACTTTGAGGACGAGGACGACCGCACCGCGAAGGGGACCCCTCCGCCCCCTACCCGGACATTACCTCGACGCTCTGCGTATGCTTTCCGTGTTGTAAATATGTGCCTGTGATTCACCTTTTTGGCTACTTAGAGCCGTCCGGAAACCTGAAGTGATCGAGATCAGCTCTGACGATCCCGATTCCGAAGGAGACGAAGACCACGACGCCACCCCCGCTGCACGCAAGGGCCGTTCACGAATTGTTAGGTAGGCCCTGTCTTTCTGGCATTCACAGCCCCCTGACACTTTTTAGCGGCAGAACGCGAAAGGTCAAGGAAGAGGCGAAGCTAGATGCAGACATTGATGATCTCCTTGACGAGGGAACATCAATGGAGATCCCGCATGATTCAATCATGGATGATTCAGATGAAGAGGACGAGGTGAACGATCTGCTGGCGGCAGACTAACTTGGGATACTGCTCGCCGGTATTTACATACTTTATTTCCATATTATATCTATGTCACCATCTAGCACCATGTACTATCCCGGACTAAGGACGGAGCCTTATGGCAAAACCTGTCTATTTCACTGAATTCGGTCTTTTTCATGCGCGATGGATATCGAGTTCTTCAAGGTCGGGTTTTTCTTTCTCCTTTTATCTGTCATTTTGCCCGATGTTTGGTAACTCTGGATATTTCCCGCTCGGGTTTTGTTCCTGGTACACGGCTCCACCGGTTTGGTGACTCGAATAGCCAAATAGCCCTTATTCTCGTTAATCGGCCGAAATCACTCTAAAATACCACGCAGCATCTCTTTTGAGTTCTCATTCAATTACCCGGAGGCTACAACACACTCTACGAGTCGATGGTTGCATACTAGAATACACTAGGATGGGAATGTGTTTACTATACAGTGTATGTGACATGTGTGGGTATAAGAGTTAAATTCAGCGAGATGAGTGTCCTGAGTGTCCTGAACTCGATGAAGACCCTTTGGAGGACGAACGGCGGGATGGTTTTATCGCATTTCGACGCTCCAGTGAGGTTGATTTTTTCTGATCGCGATGATGTGACTCCTTGTCCGAGTCGTGAGGGCGATCGCGTACAGACGACGTCTTCGACCGCAAAGAAGAGCTCGCACCACAATCTATCTTCTGAATCATTTTCAACTGTTGTCGTCGGCACAATCAACCTCTGCCTCGCATGTTTTTTCAGTTGAACCAACTTGCCTTGTTAGCGTACTTTAGGTACGACTCCGCAGCCTCCGCCCAGAGTTTCTTGGTCGCTTCGAGTCGAATTCGGGCAGTGTTGCCTCGGATGCGATGGACACCGTTGGAAATGGTTTCAAGCATGGTGTCCGAGCGAAGCCAGAATTCTGTTAACTCGTCTACGTGTTGGGCGAAACCAGCCAGAAACGAAGTGACTTTCTGCAGCTCCTCGAACCCGTTGCGACAGTCAAAAATTTCCTCATCGCGTCCTAAAACCCCTTGGTTTCTGTGTTTTCATAGTAAATGTAACACACTCACTCATTAATTCTTTCGACTTGTGTTGCTCGTATGCCTCGAGTGCAAGTATTGCAATGGGCAAACCCACGGGCAGGATTAGCATCAGAGGGGGGAACGCGATCGACGAAACACCCGCGACAACCGCCAATGCGGCGGTACTGACGTTTTTCGCAAGTTTTGCACGTCCGATTCTGCGCTTAAGGGCCTGGTTCATTGCGAGCATTTTTCTTTCTTGGCGCTCGAGTTTTGCCATTTCATTAGGGATGCTATTGCTGATCTTAAAACAATAGTCGTCAACGAAACAATCGAGTATCACTGACATGGCGTTACCTCGCTTATGCCATTCCGAACCTTGCGGCAACCGGCTGAAATGCGCTTGGATTTTTCCAGGGCATCGCCAATGTAACCTCGCATTTCAGCAACAAATTCCTGAATCTCGTGTGGCTTGTGTCCCGGGTCGAGTAAGGAACTGGCCAATTGTTCTGCATCCCGGGCAAGCTCATGAAGGGTGATCGCGACTGAAATGCTATCGGCCAACGTCTCATAGTAAGCGTGTCCCTGCTTGCGAACTCGCTGTATAATCAAAGTCACCTGCGATGGTAAAATAATCAGCACCGTACAACAAAGAGAATTGACCACCTCAGAGCTGATGGACATAAGAGAAGTGCATACCGCAGGAACGTTAGATCTGCAAAGACCGATGGTCAGCGTAACGGTAGTGACAGTAGTTGAAACGACCAACTCAGCTGTTTCCCAGCGTTCAAGCAAGCTAAATGTCTGGAACGAATCTTCCATAAGCGCTTGACAGTCGACATTTCTAGCACCATCTTCGAACGCCTTCAAAGCTTTGTCGACGGAAGGGCTGATTCCCACTGGCATGTTGAGCGACTGAGATGATGAGCTCATATGGGTATCGACCCTTTAAATAACGAAGACAGTGGGTGGTTAATTCATGTCAAAGCTATGTGCTGTAGACATAGGCGCCTGCTGAAGGAGTCGAGTCAAGAGAAGCTTCAGTGAAGCTGTAAAGCTCCAAGAATAACGGCATCGCATTTATCCATTTCCAAACGAGTCTCCGAGCCTGGGCTCCAGCCACTTCCTTCAGGCAAGCTCGGCCCAAGGGACATTGGGAGTAAAGTTGGAAGAGAGATCGGGAGCGGCAAAGTCCGGCTCGGATCAAACTCCATCAATAGGGGCCTTACTTAGTTTGCCTTAGGCGCACTCGTGAACTTTGCTTGAAAGACACTGGATCCAATGCATTGCACAGCTCAGTCTCCGGAACCCGTCCCCGGGACTATGAAGGCGGTACAGAGCTATAGGACAGCCTGTCACTGACAGGACTCAGCGGCGTTTGCGTGTCAAAATTCCATCGCACAACTTCCACCAGCTTCCACCGTGACTCGGACTCTATTGAAAGCATGCACCGCCGACAGGATTGTGAATCTGGACTGGCCCTTATAAAGCTCAGCTCACTCTCGGTCTGCTCTGCATACGAATGACCAGCACCTGCACGGTATGTTCAATAAGCTTGCGAATAACGCGGACCTAAAATGATTATTGCAGCCCCCGGACTTCAACACCGTTCTCAAAGGGCTTTCAACCAGCGTCCAGGATCTCATGACCTCTTGGCATGCTGTCCAGACTGCGTCCTTGAGGACTAGTTCCCAGCCCCTGCTACTCCGCACATGGATCGCACCCCTGACGAGGTGTCTTCAAACTCATTGGGCGGGTATCCTGCCATATCTTCAGAAATGCCATGAATTTGGCGCCGATGCTATTCTCTGGCAGACAGCCCTCGAAGAAGGACCTGATTTGGGTGCCTCCTCGGTCCTGGAGGAACTAACGTCCGCCTCGAACGAACTATGCCATGAGAGCGAGATTCTCATTCAGCACTCTGATAGCTGCATGGAGTGCCTCTCTTCGCTGGTACCTCAGCTTTCGGACGTGCTGCGAGGCTCTTCGAGATATGTCAAGACCTCTCCTGCTGGTGATTACTTTCCCGGCGACTTCCAATCACTCGTCTGATAATTAGATATAGAAAAGGGACATCATTATCTGGTAACTGCCCCCAAAACAACCGCGTTTCTCGGAGCTGGCCAACTACCTGACGGACCTGCGGTTATCACGGCTACGCACACGGGCCTCACAGAAATTCGCAACAGTCTCTACATGCTGCGCCAATTTTGGGTCGTCGCGTCCGAAACGTGCGATTGGCTCATGAAATCCAATACGAGCACTCTATTGGAGCATTCCAAGCAGCTGGGAAAAATCTGGAAGGAGTATCAGGAGGAAATTGTGCGCGCGAAGGTGTCTATCACCAAGTCATTGGATGCAGTTGTCATTGAACCGGATGTCCCGTCTGCTTTCCGACGCCAGCCGCGACGCCGGGGGTCATCCAAGTCGGAAAATTCTATCCTCGCCTCGCGTGAATCCCCCCCCCGGAGAATGAGCGAACTGGACGACGACGAAGTTCCTAAATGTTGGGGATTTAATTTCGGGGAGAGGAAGAGGAGATAGCGGCGCGGTTTTTATTGAACTTATTTTTTTCATTATTGCCGGTCTACATAACTTTATACATATATCATAATTTCAGAAGGCGGCAGTAGCCTTTTTTCCCCTCCTTCCCATTTTTTCTGTCTGGCAGCGTCTGCTTTTGGCCTGATCGACATGTCCCATTTTGGGTGATCGAATGATCCGGCTGTTTTTCGCCAGACCGCGTCCTCGACTCGGCTTGAGTGCCCGTCCATCGACCGCGATGTGGATGTCTTGCGCATCTCGAGCCAGAGACCTGGCTATCCTCGCCAGACCGATGTCCTCAAGGAACATCCTCGTATGTTCCCGAGATTTGCATCCGCTCGATTTTTAACATGGACATCACAGTGGCCCACCTTGCACCGGGGACTGGCTACTCATTTAGCACGCGCGTCTGCCTCTGCTGCTGCCCTCAACACGCAGCCGTCGCCAGCGACCGTTTCCCGGTCAGTCCCGGAGGTCGCATCCGACGACCTTCCCATGATAAGCATGGACGGACGCAAAGTCGCAGTGGGATGGGATACGCGGACATGGTCTCGATTGTATGGGCACCACTCACCCAATCTATCTGTGGCTAACAGTTTGAAAGCCACAATATATGGTTGCGGGACCATTGCCGTTGTCCAGAATGCTTCCACTCGATAACAAAACAGAGATTGATCAACACCTTTGAGGTATGCCTCTCTCACTTAGTTATCGTTCGGCCAGATGAAACTTTCCACCAGATCCCTGCGGATATTACGCCCAGCCAGGCCGAACCAACTGCAGACGGCCTTCAAGTGTCATGTATGTCGTGCTGCCGTTCTCCCTGTTTACAGTTAACCATTCCACCAGGGCCCTCTTCCAAACCTCACGTATCCCTTTATCCGTGGTCATGGCTTCAAAGAAATTCATACGACCCGCCTCTCCGGCCAAGAGAGACTCAGTTGGAGTGAGCGCGTTTGTGTAATTTCATCTGAGCGTTTGTCTGATCGGTCCTAGAAAGATTATATGGAGTTCAAAAATTCAAACATCACCCCCTACAATAACGTACCAAGAGGCAATGGCAGAGGATGATCGCGGGCTCTACAAATGGTTGTCCCATGTTGTAAGCTTGCCAATGTTCCCTCGAGTCACTTTTAATTATTTATAGGACCGTTTTGGGATGTGCTTCATAACTGGTGTCCCCCCGACACCGGAAGCCACCGAGGAACTCTCTCAACGAATTGGTTTTATACGGGAAACCCAATGTTATTCTTCCCGTCCTTCCTCATTTGGTGCTTGTTCTGACGTGCAGTGTTTTAGACGGTAAATTCTGGGATTTCACTTCTGATTTGGCCAAAGGCGACACGGCATATACCACGCTAGCACTCGATGCACACACGGACAACACTTACTACGCACGTTACTTGATCCATCCTCCACACTTAAACTTAACACTACCCTCTCCGCAGACTGACCCATGCGGCCTCCAGCTATTCCATCTCCTTTCGCACACCGATGGTTCTGGCGGCTCATCGCTGCTAGTTGACGGTTTCTATGTGGCCTCCATACTCAAGGAGCTCCACCCTGACGCATACTCTCTTCTCGCTCGTACCCCTGTCCCTGCGCATGCCGCCGGTGAACCCTCTGCTCTCTATCAGCCTTACCCTCCTTCTGGATACCCAGTGCTCAATCACGATCCGGTGACCGGAGAACTCACTCAAGTGCGATGGAATAACGACGACCGAAGCGTTATGAGCAATTTGGATCCTTATCAAGTCGAAGAGTGGTATAATGCCATCCGAACGTGGAGCAAACTCCTCACGAGCCCTGACTCAGAATACTGGGTTCAGCTCGGTCCAGGTACCGCCGTCAGTGCGTACAAACCAATTTCCGTCGTTTCACTGCCTTATTTGTTGCTCGCAGTCATCGACAACCACCGCGTTCTGCACGGTCGCTCCGCCTTTACAGGTAAACGCCGCATGTGCGGTGCATACATTGGCGTAGATGAATATCGTTCCAAGCTCGCCGTTCTGCGTGAAAAATTCGCCCCAGACGCTTCTGGTTCCGAAGTAACGGACCGAAGTGTCTGGAGCCCTGCTCTTTAACCATCTCCTTCTCTATATCTTTGGACACTCATATGTACCACTATGACATCATTTACTTATATCTCCTCACTTACTGTAAACGATCTGTTCTGGGCCAAGACGCTGTATACGAACCTATGTAACTCACTTCAAAAACATTTCTTAGGCACATAGTTTGCTTCGACCTCCTCACATATTATTGTGATTCGTCGGTAAACCGATGAGACCGAGAGAGAATAATATGGAAGATCCTATTTGATACAAAAACACTATATACGAGAATATTTCAATACTTTTTTTGGCACGCAGAGCTCGTTCAGGCAGCTGGCTGGGCCTCCGCGGCCTTGATCTCCTTCAAAATGAAGCCTTCTAACCCTCCGCACACCCACAGCTCTTGCACGCTTGCGCCCACAGGCTTGACGGCGTAAACCTTCTCGGTCCCGTCTATGGTCAGCACCACCCGGCCGTCTACCATCCCCACGACTACATTAAGCCCCCGATCCACGGTCAACTCGCCTTGCAGCCCCCCAGCGCCCCTTGCGCCGGCCTTGGCGTAGTTCTGAGTTAAATCCGCCACGAGCTCTGGGCACTCCAAGCATACTAGCCCGTTATTGATTGCGTTTCGTTTGAATATATCCCCAAACGAGCCCGCGATTACCACTGGTATCCCCGCCGCCTTCAACGCCGTCGCGGCCTGCTCTCGTGAAGACCCCGTGCCGAAGTTGTATCCCGACACCAATATCACACCTTTCGCAGCGTCGCTGGCGCTCGAGGGAGGCGATTTCTGCAACGAGGCTACGAGCGCCGCAAAGCCTGGGTCGTAGTTCTCCATGACGACTTCGGCCTGCCGCTGGAGGGTTATGTCGTCCTGGTACGTGTATTTGCCGGGGTATATAGCATCCGTGTTGAGGTTGTCTTGTGGCGCGAATAGGAGGGGCCCCGCGAACGATTCTGGGAAACCGGGCAAAACAGGGTCGTTCCCTTGAGAAGAGGACAGGGTGGATGCGGACGGTTGGTTCGATATAGAAAATGTCGGCGCTTTTACAGGCGGGAGCGCAGAAGGATCGACAGAGGCAGGGCCACAGATGTACCCTTTAATAGCGCTCGCGGCAACAACAGCTGGGCTCGCAAGGTAAGCCAATGCCTTCGGGTGACCCATCCGTCCTTTGTAATTGCGGTTCGTGGCGCTAATGCCTGTTTGTCCTTCCTCGAGCAACCCGGTGCCCAGCCCAATACATGGGCCACACCCAGCAGGAAGGACTTTAGCCCCTGACAGGATCAAGGCGTCCCAGTCCCCAAGTCTCTCGGATTCCTGCTGGACGACTGAACTGGCAGCGGCAATGTAAAACTCGACACCCGGAGCAACCTTGTTTCCCCGCATTACAGCTGCAGCTGCGGCAATATCGGAGACGCGAGAGTTGGTGCAGCTTACAAGGTAAGCCTTCTGGATCGCAACGCGCGACTCTTCCAGAGTGGGAAGGGGAGTGGATATTTTAACGCTGTTGGGACCAGAAACGTGGGGAACAAGAGTTGAGAGGTCGAATATAAGGTGCGATGAGTATGCTGCATCGGGATCCGATTGTAAGTTCGTAGAACGAAGGGTATCGAGACGGCGGCGATTGATACGAGGGTGCTCGGGTGGGGCTGGAATTAAAGCAGCCATTTCTGGCGACGAAAATGTCCGAAGCTCGAGTTTGGCCAAGACCCGATCGTACCACTGAAGTAATGTTTCGTCCACCGGAAACACGCCAACCAGAGCGCCCCACTCCGTAGTCATGTTGGCTATCGTGAGGCGCTCGTCGACGGACAAGGTGCCCACCCCGTCACCCGTGAACTCCAGCGCGGCATTGAGAACCTCGTCATTGCTGAAGGAGCTACACAATGCAACTATAACATCCTTGCCCGTGACACCTGGAGCGAGTTTTCCTCGCAATTCGACCTTGACCATCCGTGGAACTTGCCACCATGTTTTGCCAGTTGCCCAGAGAGCTGCTGCGTCTGTGCGGACAATGGGCGTTCCGACACACCCCACGCCGCCATACATATTGCTATGGCTGTCGCTCGCGACGGTGAGGGTGTGCGGGAACGCGTAGCCCTCTTCGACCAAAACTTGGTGTCCGATGCCGCGCCCTGCAGGATAAAAGTCGACTTTATGCTGCCGGGCGAACTCCTCTATCGAGGCGTATTTCGAAAGGTTCTTCGCGGACCGGTTTTGCACATCGTGGTCGAGGGTGAACACTGGTTGTACAGGGTTCTTGACGCGAGTTGCGCCAATCGACTTGAACCTGGAGACGGAAATGTTGAGAAAATTTTCAGGGACGAACTGCACTAGACACACTTGGATATGACGGGGCCAGTGTTGTCGTGGGTCATGACATGCTCGGGGCTTATCATGACATAGTCTCCCGCTTTGACCGCCTTGCCTGCAGGAAGCCCCACGGCATACTTTTGCACGACCTTTTCGATGACTGTCTGAGGTACGCGCGGGCCAGCACCAACAGTGGTAGCATAACCCCGCGTCCAGCGACCAAGATGGTGCAAATACATGAAGCAGAGTGAGCCGAAAAAGGCCGAAAACAGAGAGAGACCAATCGGATCGAGTCTAAATCAAAATTAATTCAGCGGCCAGCCATCCTGCCCGTGTCCAATGGCGCCGGTGGTGTATAGGTAACATTGGGTCTTCCCATTCAGCTCTGTAGTATTACGGAACTCGAACAACCTTATGAAAGTGTACGCAAATTTTGATCCTACCTTTGCAAGAAAACCCAGGCCGGTATCGGCCATATCGGGCGATATCTCGTAGCCTTGGAAAAAATCTCAAGACTACGCGATACAGTGCCAGACCTAGCAATAATGGGAATTTGGCTGTTTTGTGTCGCGCTGTATCGAGTGGTCTAATTTTTTTATTGCACGTCTATTAATATACAAGTTTGGCTGCTACGCCCGCTGCCTCCCGCTCCCGTTTTCTCTAAGCATCGCCGCGGGTCGCAGGGTCTTCGCCTTCGCGCTCTAGCCCGACCCGCCCCCGAGCCTACCTGGCGCGAAGCCGTGTGCGCACCGCCCGTTGTCCACACACACGCGCGCGCTCGGTTCGCTGGTGCGCTAGCGCCCGTGGCCGTCGCACGCGCGGCGGCCCACCACGCCGCGTCCTTCTCGTCGCTCATCATAACTACGCGCTGGACGGAGAGGCCATTGCGCGCGAGCAGCGCGGGGCACCGCGGTGACGCCGCGCGATCGCGGGAAGCGGGGCGAGCGGGACGTCCCGCTGAGTTGCGATGATCGCGTGAAAGAGTGGTGGCTGCAGTTGACCCACGGCGCCGAGGAGAAACACTGAGATGAGCAGAGAAGCTCGGCGTCTTGCGCGCGCCGCACCCGCTGCATGCGCACATGCGCAGCGCTCCCGTCCAGTAGCTACAAACGAGGCGATGTGCGCACACGACGACATGCCTTGTCTCGTTGGCTTCGCACGAAAGACGATCTCCTGCGAACCGCGGCGAGAATGGATGGAGGGCGGGTACGAGGGCGAGGAATGATAGCGACGGCGAATTGCCAATAAGGACTAAGCGAAAAGAGCGCGAAACAAGACCCTGCGACGGCGAAGCTCAAAAGCAGTCTGGAGAGTACCCAAGATGTTCTCGTCTCCGCTTGAGGCGTGGCGCACCTTGAGAGTATGTTTGGGTGACCCTAGTACGCGCGCGCGGGTGAATTGAGACACACGATCCTGCGTAGGTACCCTTGACCCTTGATCCTGCGCGGGAGCCTTGATCTTGCGCAGGGAGGCTTGATCTTGCAAGGGAGCTTTGGTCTTGCCCGGGGAGCGTTGACCTTGCGCGTAGGGACCGAGGTTCAGCGACTTGACGAACAACCGTGCTGCGACGAGGATTTGGGGAACAAGCTTAAAGCGCAGCGTGAAGACTTGAGGAGCGGTCAGAGCGGGGGCCGATATGAGTTGCAGGTGACGTGAGCGCAGGGATGGGAGGAAAGAGCGAGAGTTGGTCAGGAGCACGGGGAGGTGGACAGGAGTACGTGAAGCCATGCAGAAGCCATCAACTAGAGGGGGAGAAGAGCCAGGTGTGAGCGGCCAGGTAAGCGGCCATGTCGTGGTACGGGAGAGAGCGACATTTCGAACTCCGCTGCATGAACGACTCATCCGCCTGCCCCGATTAAGTACAGCTATCTCGAAAACGATACTGTAGACAATTTTGCAAAGTTCGGCAGTCGTTCGGCACGGCGGATCATCCAATTCGGGACATTTTAACGTCATAGTTCCTCACACTCTTCTTTCCTTCTACCACTACTGGCAAGACAGTTCATCATGCAGCTTAAGTTGCGGAGAGGTTGTGGCCGTCGCGACGAGAGACCAAAATTTTCGCGACGACTTGGAGACAACGAGAGTGTCTAAATTTGGCACAACGTCGGTGTCGCCGAACTTTGCTCGAAAACGAAAATAGTCTATCGTTTTCGAGATAGCTGTAACTCAAGAATAACTTGAAGGAAGTCTAGATATATCTATGATGTCACGATGTCATTCAGCACAAGTCAAGACTTGGTCAAGACGATTTCAAGGACGAGAAAAATGGCCACAATTCGCGCTTTTCCACCCGTCCCCGCTGAGCTTGAGCTTGAAATTTTTGAGACGACCGCTTTCGTCCACCCGCAACTCATTCCAGCCCTCATCCTTGTTGCTCGCCGGTTCCATCAGCTGTGCGTCTCACTGTTACTGTGCAATATGGACTATACACAACCCCCGAACAGACTTGAGCCTTTCCTCTACCGCCGCCTCCACTTTACCCACCCCGGCGTCGTCACCTTTCACAATGACCAGGTCGTCTCCGGTCGCCTTCGACGCCTCGATTATATGGACGACCCGCTCACACGATTCCTTGCCTCGCGACCGCCCGCCTTCTTTGCTAGCCATGTCCGCCACCTTCGCCTTGAGCCAATCTTCCCCGGCGGCGGTCGCGAGTTGGTCTGGGAGACACTGCCAGTGTTTACTGGTATCACCGACCTCCAGTTACCCTTCTTCGTCCCGCCCGATCTGCTGCCCATGCTGGAGCCCCTGCGATTAGAGCGCCTCTCTCTGAGGGGGCTCGGTCTGTTCGCACCCACTACGCAAATCCCTTTCGGCCGTCCCTTCTTCCAGCACTTGACGCGCCTTCACATCATGGATCGGGCCCATGAATGGTTCCAGTGGAGCGCGCTGACACAGATCCCCCACCTCTCCCAGCTCTCCTTCGACCATGTCACTTCCATCGTGTGTCAAGCTGCTCTTCAAGAGTGCAAATCTCTGCGCATCCTTGTTGTCCTCTTGACGATGGACACCCCACCCATCCATCCCGTCCCACGAGACGTCCGGTTTGTGATGATGCGACTGGACAATTATGTTGCAGACTGGGATCTCGGAGTTAGAGGAGCAGCAGACTACTGGGCGCGTGCTGCAGGGATGGTGCAGCAGAATAAAGACATGTGTGCGTGTTCTTTCAACGGTGTATGCTCAATCTTTCAAACAATTTGTCCCTCCAGATGTCAGCAGCCATGGCCCCCATCCTCAACACATTGTTTAATTCTCGTGGTGCAGAAAGCACAACGCATGCTGACTGCACCATATATCTGGTTTTTTTCCCCTCCCAAAATCTAAAAAACAAAATCTTGATATTATGGTCTGCCTAGAGAGACTATGCTGACTGTACATACGACACATCTAATCGCACTCATTCATTCTGGCAGTCCAAGACTACGAAAATATATCAATAGACGTCCTGGCCATGCAGGCCCATTCTGAATGGTCATGCTCCGTGCACGACACCAGACCCTGGATTTGGCGGCTCGTGCGTGGAGCGTAGTGCCTCAAGACTATTCTGGCAAAATCCGGTCCCGCAAGCGGCAGTATTGCATTCCTACGCAGCGTCCCCAGCGGTGCCCAGCCGCTGTTTGAGATAAAAGTTGGATAAAAGCTTAAAGGCATTGCCATTGCATTGCACTACTTTGAGAAAGTATCTGACTATGATCTATTTCACCCTTCATCTTTGTCTCTCGTGGCGCCGGTGGTGTATCGGTAACATTGGGTCTTCCCATTCAGCTCTGTAGTATTACGGAACTCGAATGGCCTAGCACCGGGTTCGACTCCCGGCCGGCGCACGTCCTTTTTGCTTCTTCTTCTTCTTTCCTCAGACGGAGAAGAACGTCCTTTCTTTTCATTTTTAGTGAACGTACAGTACTAAGGACAAAACGAGGAAAATTTTCGCCGTTGATTCCAAGACGTCCTTCAAACTGGATGAACGAGACAGATACATTGAAAGGGTAGTACTAGGCAGGACTCCAGTTCAGTATGTGCGCAGTGCAGAAGGGTCGCCGTTTCATTGAACCGACTTGCAGCGGAGTATTGACAATGACACTGGACAGTCACTGCCGAAGGGATGCCGACGGTGTGCCGAGGCGGCATTCGGTCAAAGCGAGGAATCGCGACAATATATTGAGCTGAGTATGCCCGATATTTGATCGTCACCTTGTAGCAGTTATCCACTGCTCATTTCATATGTCCCTGGATATTGTACACGACTTCTGATTTGGATCTTCATTTCTCAATCACCTATACGTAGAATCACAACTCGACCCCGGATTTGATACCAATCACTAATGATATTGGAACCGCAGGAAAAAAACTTATGTCCAGTGAGCACCGATCGACGACACTGGGCCCTCCCGCTTATACGTGTCTACTGCCTATATTCCTCAATGACCGAGCGGGGTGTCATGTACTCGCCAACGGGCACGAATTCATGATCAAAGCTGGCGAAGGGGTAAGCAACCATCGCAAGCCCGAGCTGATTAGTTTACCCAAATGCGGCAGGGCCGCCGCTTCGTAAACCTGCTTCTGAGTTCCAAAGAGGGGATCCGGCCATCGCAATCACTGCATAATGTTAGCGAAGAGGGTCAGTTGTAGTAAGCAGACAAAATACCAGTGACTCGAAGACCGTAGCTGTCTATCGCATGGGAAGGCGGTCAGTTGGGGGAAAATTACGGAAGGAAACGAAATTCACAATCTTGCGATCCAAGGTTAGATCCACTTTGGGAGTCCAGGACCGAAATTAAGTCGGGAACAATTGCCACTAGCTGAAGTAGTGTCGTCAGTGTTAGAACATCGTGTCCGATGGAAAGAAATACCTTTTTGGATCCATCCCGCTCGATGTAAGCAGCCAGATTCTCGTTTTGAAATGGAATGACCATATGATCACCGGGGTCGGCTGTGACGGATGTGGCAGGGCCCTCCAGCTCTTCGTCGAGCAGTTGAGCAATTCGGATCTCCCCCCACGTGAAACCCGCTCGGACTTCCTGTTTCATCTGGTTAGCTGAGTTCTTGGTTCTGGGGATGTACTTGCCCGCGAACAGCTGACGATCTTGCCGATGAAGAGACATACCCCGTTTTGCAGCTGCAGGATTGCGTCGGGCACACCCTTCATGTTACTAAAACGACGCTCAGTTATAGTCCACGCTCAAAACGACATCTTACTTGGTTTGCCGACATATGGAGATAGCTCTGCCTATTCTCCATGCCTGGCTTTGCGTACGGGGGACACCGTACCTGACGGCGTCACTGACCGCTAGTGGGGGACAGCACAAAGCCGCCGAAGACCCCATTTCAGTGGTTACTGTACGCATCAGCGTTTCAACCAGATGCTCATTCTTCACTTTGGTGAGGAGCTAGGTATGATATGTCAGTGCGAGACCGGCGTCTTATTGCGACACGCACGATGATGTTGTTATCGCCGTCGCACAATGCAGAAGGGATGAGCCTTTCAACACACCGTTAATCTTGTAGACTAACGTGCGCCGGAAAACATACGCATTTGGCCGATCGTACACGGCTGCACAAACTTTCAGATTTCCGGTCAAGGCATCTGTGACAGCGATACGGACCTGGCAGAATTTGATTGAGTTTGGGATACGCTGAAGTATTTGCATAAGCCGCATGTAACTTTTTCCACATATACAGAGAACCCACCGCGGCCCATGAGATCACCGTCGAAAGCGGGTATTCCATAGGAACCAGACATGACCAACGACTGCATACCGTTGCCACCCCCGATTTCATCGCTGGAATGATATTAGCAGTTGTTCATCCTTTAACTCGTATGGTCAACGAACCACAGTGTCGCGGCAAAACTGCTCACACCACAGTACTTCGCTAGTTCTGCCCCCGCCTCCATAATAGCGGCACCGGGCATGAGGCGTTCGGAGCCGACTGAAGGCGAGCCCATGTAGCCTGGATGGAAGTAAGAATAGATGTTAAACTGGCAAGGAGAGACGCGTACCTCCACGGGTAAGGACCGCGTCACCTGCCAGCGATAAATGGTCAACAATGCGAAGCACTTTGCCCTCGCGGAGCATTTGTCTTGTCTTTAAATACGCCGGATACGGACTCCCGCCTCCGCCCTGCATATAAATTGATTTTAGGGTTTTCTTAAATAATAATCATAACCTACCGTCCCGAGGACCCCACATCCTTCCTGGATAAAGACTGACAAGAAACGTGAGAAACGGTGGAATATAACAAAGCAAAATACTCACACAAATCGGTCTCGCTCAAAATCCAATCATTACCCACGATCTCGGGCCTGTACGACTGGTAATCGATCCCTGTCGCACCGTCGCTCCCGTCCAGAATGATCTCTTGGGTCGATTCTGGTTCTTCCTCTAGATCGGAGTGATATGCGATGTCGGGTTTGAGTGCCGAAGACTCGTCGGGAATCCCGAGCTCCCCAACAGCCCTCACGATGATTCGAGTTGCCTGATTGGTCACATACTGCAAGTGTACAAATGAGAAAGTGCGAGGGCGGGGGGGAATGGTCGCACCTGGACGGGAAGGACATTGATTTCAGCAATAGAAACACTTGCAGGTTCAGCTCCAGCTGCAACAGCCTTTTCTATGGCGAGCGATTTGATACGTTCAAGCACATCGGGAAGTTTCTGGCCTTGCAATACTTCAATAGTGTCGATGTTTCCGGAGACATTGGCGATGGCAGCACCAACAGCATTCGCTACGCTATGGAACGGCGGCAGACTGTTGTGCATGGTTAGTTCAAGTACCGACGGGGAGTCGGTGGAAACGACCCACATGACTTCTTTGACACCTTTGAGCTCAGGGGGTACAATGATGGAACCACCGCCAACAAGCAAGACTGTGCAGTCCTCGGGACTGGTTTTCATGCGATCGATGACGTTCTGACAGAATCCTTTCAATCGGGACTCGCCATCGCATGAGGGATTCTGAACAAACCTCGAGCAGCTTCTTCATTACGACCTTAGCTTGAGTTACCACTTCATCAGCGACATCGGCGACTTTGGTGGCCACACCGATACCTCCAGCACCGGAACGCACACATATGTCGGTAGTTGTCAGAACTTTGCCTCCAAAGACTTTCGCATCACGAGTCAACTATGTATAAGGCAATGCGTCAGCAGGGGAAGAAAGAGCGAGGGAAACCACCAACATAATGACCAACGGAATCTGGTCCAACAGTAACACGCCCACCAGCATCTATCCTAACTCTGGACCCTCCACCCAATCCGATGGAATTGACATCAGGCATCGAAAAGCTGGAGCTACGGTTAAATCGCGAACCCAACCCGTTTTGGGGATCACGAACTTTGTTCGAACGCCGGCGACTAGACTTGTTGGTCAAACCCGACTGTATTCAAATCTGGACCAGACGAACCTTCGATGAACGCGGCTGCCTGCCTTGGAAATCCGCTGGGAAGGAGTACACCGACGTCGGTCGTGGTTCCACCAACGTCGACTACGATCATACTCTTTGCCGACCCTTCCTCTGTTTTTTTTATGTCGATTCCTGCCAAGAATGAAGCACCTTCATTTGTGTTTTGTTAGAAGTGGACTCGAGATAATGTGCTTGACGAACCGCGCATGGAATTGGTGGCACCGGACGAAAAGGTTCGAATAGGAAGCCGGGCAGCATCCGCCGCGCTTGTGAGCGTTCCGTCATTCTAAATTCGAATAAGTCCCTGCTGCGGTGGGGCAAATCCAAATCCAACCTGGGTAAGGTATAGAGGACAGACGAGTCCGAGTTTACTCATGGCCCTCTGGAAGCCCCGGACGGTACGTTGCGCGAATGCGCCGATGGAAGCGTTGAGAATGGAGGCATTTTCGCGTTCAATGAAGCCCACTTGCGCAACTCGGATGGAAACGTCAGCTGAATCTGGTGTTTAAATTTAATGTGGCGCACCATCGCGAGAGCACACTATATTGACATCAGGCCCAAGATGCCGCAGTAGAATATCGCGCACTAGATATTCGTTCTGACCATTGACGTCTAACGGAGAAACTACAGAAAGTACATCAGAAGAGATGTCGCGAGGAGAAAATTAAAGACTGACAGACACCAATGAGAACAATGTCCTTGAGGCCCTTGGATTTAATTTGGTTGGCTTGTTCGATGACCTCGGCTTCGTCAATTTCGTTAATTGGACGACCATCACTATGACACTTCAGGGCATAATTCAGGATTCCAGCATGGAATGGACAAACATTTGTAACCCCCCCTTGATGACTGCGGTATGTCCATTCATGATTGCTTTGAGGTGCAGGGGAAAGTCGACAAACTGCAGGATCGTTGGAAACTGTAAGTAACGGGATTGGGGAGGACATACCGTTGGGTATTCCAATGTGTAGGGCGCTGCAAGTCGAATGACAGCGACTTTCGATAATCTTCTTGCGTCAGCTTGAACGACCGCATTGATAAAATGCTAAGATATATTGAGTAACGAACTGGGCACAGTGGAATTTACGCACAGTAGTTCCAATGGTCAAGCTGAGAATTTTCCCGTCCTGGGGATTGACACCTGCGTCGGCCATGACCTTCCTCACAGCCGCCTCGATCCCGTCCGTTACATTTGGAGTGGTCTCATGTTTAAAGCTCGCTACAACTCCTCTCGTCAAGGGATCTGACATTTTCGTTATATCTATTATAACTCCGTCGGTATTCGTTCCTATGGGCCAAACCAGGTCAGTAGAGAACTTGCGGAGTAGGTTCACAAGATTGCTCACCTCCAACATCCACACCAATCCGGTAGCGACTTGTAGACATCAGGTTGAGCAGCCGCACTTGGAAAGTTGGAGAGGAAGAGAGAGAGATAAAGACTCGCGATAAACATGCTGCGTATACGTCCCGCCGGGTGTTTGGCAATTCATCTGGTGGCCGTGGCGAGCGAATAAGTTGTCACATTCGGCACGATCAGTCACACTTGAACTCGTCGACGCGTCGCGTACGCCGGTCGAACTCGACACCCCGATAAATACTATAACGGAGAGAGGAAGGAGCTCGTATCATTATAGTATGTGTCTAGAAAAATCCGGCCGCCAAAAAAAAAGATCCCATGGGTTTTCGTATCCTCAGAGCCGACTGAATCCACTTTCGCCGAGTTCACTACAGTTCCGTTGCTTCAACAATACAATGCCGTCTAAGACCCACGAAGGATCGGTCCATACATACAGTAGATAATAAAATCAGAATATAGCATTGATAATACCACTTCCGACGGCGGAGCCTGTCGAGGAGGTAAATGAGTGCGGACCTAATCGGCGAGTCGAAAAACTAACCAGCACCAAAGCCTACACCGCCCACGGCCGACTGGGCCAACTGCAAATCTGCGTCAGAAATGGCACAAGCCACATAGAAGGGGATGATACAGTGTTTCCGAGATTGCCGCCAAATTTGCCTTTCTTCGGAGGTTGGTCCGGCGGTGCAGCAGGAACGGGAACTTGAGGCGGTTGTGCGACGGGGGGCGGAGGGCCGTATGAGTATGAGTTATACTGCCCACCCATCTGTTGTGGACCTGGGGGAGTTTGTTGGTACATTGGCTGATATCCACCAATGGGTGGTGGTTGGTAGCCCGGGGCCGAATACACAGTAGGAGACTGATATGGAGGCTGGTTTGGGAATGAAGGCATGGCTGGATTGCTAGGGTAAGAGTCGCGTGTTTGATATGGCGAAGGAGGAGCAGGAGGCGGCAGTTTCTCGACATAATTTGAGGGAAATAGACCTTGTCTGCCGTTGTGCCGACCAGTCCACCTAAGAACGTTGAACAAAACTTTGACATGAATTCAGAGGAAATAGACCAATCCAAGTTCGTCTCCGCAACGATTTCAATCGTGTCTCCAGCACGGAAGGAGAGGTCGTTTGGGTTCTGACATGTATGTAATGAGTAATCAACTATTTAACCCGACGAGAGACGGACTTGACCCTCGTTGTAGCTCCAGAGCGCCTTTGCATGGACAGTCTGAGCTTGCTGTGGAGCGGGTGGTTGAGGGTAGCTTGGACTGGGCAGTGCAGTTGGCGGAGGAGTTATTAGGAGATTCTGAGTCTGCTGCTCGAGGGCAATTATGGACCCGGGCGCGCTGGGGAGCCTTGCGAGTATATCCCTTCCATCCGCAGCAGATATGTGTCTTTGCGATATGAGGAACTCGACGTTCTGGCGAGTCTGGGAGACGATGTGGGCAAGCAATGCGGAAGAGTCCATGAGTTAGCCGGCACGTGGAGAGCAAGCTTTGAAAAATGCCTTCGGCAACGTTGATCAGCAGCGTCCCCACCTTCGTTTCCCGGGAGGAACACGCAACGATTGCAGCTGAAACCCCTGTCTCATTCACTGATATCCCCCCGGTTCTTCGCCACAAGGAGGACAATGTCTCTGCGACTCTGGATCCTCCACTGGACGGCTTTTCAGTTCAGGATGGCGCCCAAGGCACGCTCTACATCATAGAAAGGTTTTTCCCGCGTCTTTTAGCATTTTTGCGACGCCAATCGATTCACTACAGTGTTTTAGTGTTCATGTCTACGACTGGACGCGGTTTTCAAATCGAATACCCAGCCATCACCCTCCATGCCGTCTCCCGCGCCGAAGCTGGGCCGTCGATATACTGCCAGCTTGACGAGCATGCAGGCGAGGCAGAGGCTGCAGCCTCCAATGACGAGATGAACGACATGCGCGAACTTTCAATTGTGCCTCAGAGTGCCGCATCTTGTATGTTCTCAATTGGTCAATCCAACGCAAACTAACGTCGCACAGTGGAACCAATATTTGAGGCCCTTTCTCGGTGTGCAGCTCTACACCCCGACAAGGCTACCCCCTCGGATGACGAGGAGATGGACGCGTTCATCGACGCGGATAGCGGAGGTTTCGAAGTGTTTACTGGCGACGAGGACCAGGAGCTCAGCGAAGTCGGGAGGGTGCGCAGCGATTTCATCAACGATAACCGATATGCGCCATACTAGAACTTCGCAGGCGGCACTCGCGCATCTTGAATCTATAATCTACCATCCAGACGATCAGCCCGAGGCGAACGGCGCGGTCAACGGCGATGCCGCTGGTGGTCAGTTCAGTGACGAAGAAAATGAGTCGGAAAGAGCACCGCCGGCGTAAACTTTCACATCTACCTTTTATCTTGTTCACACTCACTTCGCTTTGGTCGAAAATGGATACAATTGACTGAGCGCCCTGCTAAAGTGTAGCAGGCCTGTGAAAGTGATTGTATTGCTGCGAAAACTATACTAACTGCATACTATTTCTTATTGTCAAATCCATCGGATACCCAGGAGCCGCTCAACGAATTCTCGCGAGACATAGCCGGAGGTTTTTTCTTCTGGAAATTTGGGAGCGGGCCCCAATCAAACGACGGCGGAGGAGATGGCGTGGCCGACAGCTGTCCTGGGCTTCGCTTGAGGGGAACAGAATTGGATATACGGGCCTTCCCGCTTCCTCCCGCCCCTCGTCTCGTAGCTGGTGGCGGGGACGGGTTGAAATTGTCTTCTGGGAAGTCAAATCCAAACATTGACGACTGAGGAGGAGTAGAAGGGCTTGGGGGTAAACCGAGAGACATGCCTCTCAACGGAGTAACAGGTCCACCCAAGCCCAGCCCTAAGCCGAGCCCAGCTCTCTGTGGCGTTTCGAATGCGAGGGGTGCAGGTGGTGCAGATGCAGCTTGAGTATTGAGCAAAGGCTCCTTTCGCACAGATAAAAGGGCGCGCTTTAGCTTATGCGCTGATCTCTCGGCGTTCAGAGCTGCTGCTGTGGTCACGGCGACATCTGGAGTCACGTTGAATGGACGTTGTCGTGTAACGGGATCTGGAAGACGGGCGTCTCGAGCGCTAGCACTATGGCGCTGGCCACTTGTCATGTTCAATTTCGCCACACGTGCAGCCAGCCTCTCGACGTCGCTCGTTTGGTTGTCGAGCGCTATATCCATGTTTCGGAACGTCCGGTTCAGAGTATCGAGCGTGGGAGCCCTATGGAGTATATTATGTAAGCTTTTCGTGATTCTAATTCGAAAAGGACCTACCGCAACCCAGGATTTCCGGTATTTGCTCGGCTGAGACGTTTTTTCGACTCTTGAAGATGCGATTCCAGCTTTTGGATGCGATCTTGCATAGCCTGAGGGATTCGTCAATGGACGTTGGGCATAACATGACAAAACAACACGTACCCGGATGCTTCTCCTCAAGTGCGTTTGTGTCTCGAGATGTTCAGGACCAAGTGTGCGAGACTTCAGCATTTTGGCAAAATCATTGTCATGTTGTGCCTTCAGGAAACGTCCAATCTCTTCTCTCCGAGTCCCAGCTGTTGCAAATGAGGAATCAATCAACAGTTGAAAGTACAGGACAAACCTTTGAGAAGGTTGCTCTGAAGCTCCCGAAGCACCTTCTTCCGTTGCGTTCTATCCTCTTTCAAGTCCGCAAGATCCTGCTCATACAAACACATTGTTTGTCCGAATTGCACAGCGTCCGCCAGTGCCCATTTTGTCCGGTTCCCCAAATCAGCGGCACGTCGAGATCCGCCTGCTGACTTGCTCAGCTCCAATCTCTTTTGGCTTGCGGCTTGCGCCAACAAACGGAACTGCATGAAATATCAGGCCCGAGGGTTTATGTGGAAGTACGGAGACTCACATCTTCGAGCTCTTTGGTCATGTTTGCGTACAGAAGAGCGCATTCTTTCTGCATGCCCTCCTCCATTGTGAGCTCTGGAATGATCGGGGCCGGCGACTGTGGTTTAGAGGATGACGCGGCTGGTTGGATGCCGAAGAATCCTTTCGGTGCTGGAACGGGCGTCGAGGGATTCGACGCCAGGGTGCTTTTCTGCGAGCTCAGCGCAAAGAAACCACCTGGGGGAGGAGTTGAGGAGGTTGGGCTGGCCTTGATCGGGGTTACAGGCGACACTTGGGACGGCGTCGAAAGAGCAGGTAAAGGAGCTCCAGCTAAAGGAACTTTCCCAGTGTTCATGGGGGGTTTGGGCGTCGGGGATCCAAACGAAAACGCTGAGAGAGGGGGGGTTTTAGGTCTCGTAGGTTTAGCACTCGAAGCGGCCTTTTGCTCTTCGGTCGATTCAGTCTTCACTTGGGCGGGCAACACTCCGAAAATTGGCTTGGGGGATGCTTTAGGAAGAGGTTTCTTTTCAACCGGAGCCGCCTCCTTATCATCTTCATCGCCAGAAACTGGGGCAGTTGCCAGCGGAGAACTACGCGTTGGGCGCGTGCTGGGTCGACCGAGACCAATACCAAACGGTGACGGGGCGACGGGAACCGGGGCCGCAAGAGGTGTCTTGGGCGTTGACTGCGGTGCACGTTCCTTTTTCTCGGGGCTTCCAGGCGGCGTCGTACTCTCCTCGCGAATCGTGGATAATCGAGAGTCCTCCGATGAGTCAGACTCTTCGGAAGGTGTGGGCGATTGCGATACTAGAATCTTAGGCACTTCTGCATGCGGAGTAGACGACGGCGATCTGGAGGGGGGTAGTGGGACTGCTGATGGAGACGGGGATCGGGAATATGGGTCGTCGTCCTCGCCGTCGTCGTCGTCTGGAGGAGCCTCCTCTGAATCGGAACCAAAGCTGTCTGATAGGAAAGAATCGGCATCGTTATCCTCGTCTCCTGCTTCATCTTCCTCCTGGCCACCGCCATCCTCTGCCTCCCCCTCAGCGTCTTCCGCGTCACCTCCCGAAACTTCAACGAAGGAACTAGTCTGCGAAGTAGAGGATGCGTCCCCGAACGAGGATTCCCCCGAGATAACCTCCTTTTCGTCGTCGGTCGCCTTTTCTTTGACCTTTGGTGCACTCTCGTCCGCTTTATCTTTCGGGGGTGCAGAAAACACCGGAACAGGTCTAATTGGTGTCGTAGAGGGGGGAGATGAATCTTGCGGAGCCTTAGAGTTAGGGCCCGACAAGTCGGAACTGCCAAAAACGGACGCCGGCTTCGGCTTCACTGGGGTCTCGTCTCCGACCTTCAAGAGCTCACCAAAGGACTTGGCTGGCGTGGTCGAAGAGGTCAAGCCGACCGGAGAACCCGTGAAGGCGCTGAACCCGCCGGAAGTTGTCGCTGTTGTTTTAGCGGCCGCCGGCGAGGCAGGGATGGGAGCAAATGCGGATTTAGGACCCCCCAGCACCGAGGGTGCACCGAATGCAGGCTTTCCGGCCGCTGGGGTGGGTGTGGCGGGGAGACTTGAGCTCAAGGCTCCAAAGGCCGACACAACCGGCGATTTCGGTTGGGAGGCGTTAAAGAAAGGGGAGGAGGTCGGCGTGGTGTCGCTGCCAAAGGCCCCGAATCCAGAGGCAGGCTTGAAGCCGGAGGATGCGCTTCTTAAATTTCCGAACGCGCCAGTGGTCGTCGGCGGACTGGTAGTTGTGAAGCTCAATTGTGAAGGCGCGGGGGGAGGAGGGCTGTCACTAGGCGAAGTTGATTTTCGATCCCTCGCAGAGTCGGGAGAAGAGGATGCAGAATTTTGCTGGAGTGCCGGACTAGACTGCGCAGTCTTGTTCCCGAATAGTGACGTCGCAGGAGTACCGAAACCAGCAAACGCCGAGGTGGGAGTAGCAGGCGTGGAGGTTCCCCCTCCTCCGAAAGCACTCGCCGGAGACGAAGGCGAGCCGACTCCGCCACCAAATGCACTTTTACTGCTGTCACTAGTATTTCCTCCACCGAAAGCAGACCCAGTAGCAGGATTCCCGAAGGCCATTGGTGCCGCAGATGAGAACGCACCAAATCCTCCTCCACTTGATGGTGGTGCTGCTGCTCCAGATGAAGAGCTTCCACTACCGAACGCAGAGCCAGTGGCGGTGCTGGCGAAACCTGTCGGGCCGGCAGAAGCGAACGCGCTGAACCCTCCTCCACTCGGAGCCGGAGTTGCTGATGCTGCCCCAGTCGCCCCAAAGCCGGACTGCCCGAATGCAGAGGTAGGTTTTTGTCCAAAGCCCGTTTGTCCGAAGCCACTCTGTCCGAAGCTACTTTGACCAAACCCGGTTTGTCCAAAGGACGATTTGCCAAATGCCGACGAAACAGAACTGCTAGGAGTCGCGGGCTTAGGGTCACTGGCGCCAACTCCACCGAATGCACCCCCGTTGAAGGCGGAGCCGCCTCCAAATGCCCCAGATTTTGGACTCCCAAATGCTCCGCTGCTGACAGCGCCGAAAGCACCGAACCCGCTGGCTGGCTTAATCAAGCTCCCATCGGAGAAGGCGGACGGAGAAGGGGTGGAAGGTTGGTTCGCGGGGTGATTTGGGGGTAGCGGAAGCGGACTCGGCGAGCCAAACATGCCTCCACCGACGGCTTTGAATTTGTTATCTGACTCGGAGTTGGAGCTGCCGAGCGACAGACCACCAAAGGCAGAGGGAGTAGCTTCGCCCATCGAGACTGACGGTGTCGATGTGAGTGGGGGCGCTGTCGGAGGGTTGTTTCCAGTACCAAATGCATTATTTGATGATGAGGCGAAAGCCGCGAAGCCTCCGCCGGAAGACCCAAATGCGCTGTTGGGGGGAGAGCCCCCGAACGGGGAGGTAGTACTGGGAGAGCCAAATGGAGAAGGGGAAGATGTAGAGGATTGTGCGCCGAACGAATTTTGGCCGAACGTCGAGGAAGGTTGTGCACCAAACGAACTTTGACCGAACGCCGACTGCTGCCCGAATGCCGATGGTTGGCCAAAGGCACTGGGGGACACAGACGTTGTTTGTGGTTGCCCGAAGGCAGAAGGTTGGCCAAAGGCGGATGTGGGCTGCTGTGCGAACGCCGAGGTTGAGCCGGACTGTTGCTGGCCAAACACAGAACTAGTGCTAGTCTGTTGACCAAATGAAGGAGCGCTAGCAGCAGCCTGAGCTCCGACAAGTCCAGCATATGGCTTCGAGTCTGGGTGTGTTATGTACCATGCTTGAACCGTGCCGTCGTTCAGATAGGCATACATAATGGGAATTTCCTCGGTCAAATCGACGTCGAGGGTAAGGAGGAATGTGTCCTCGTCGTTCTTATCAAGAGGGACCGTTAGTGGGTTCTCTTGTGATTGTTGAAACCAGCGAGTGCCCGAATTCGCGAGCACCTCCAGGTCGGTGGACGACATGTCTCCTACGACAATAAGAGTTTTGGCTTCTTCGGAGGCGGCAGCCGAGTCCTGGTCCCAGCGGGGTAGGATAAGAACTTGGGCATTTTGGGGTCGGCCGGGCAAAGGGAATGGGTGGGAGAGTTGAATGAACCCGGCTGTGTTGGACCGTGTGTCCAATGAAACAATATGGTGCGGGGGATCCCCTGCACTCGAGCCATAACTTGTACGGAAAGTAAAAGCAGGGCCGACCCAGTTGAGCGACACCAGAGGGCCATTCGCGGTCCCTGGGATATGTTTGAGCGGTCGAGTATTGTCGGACAACCCAAATGTTAGGATGTCGCCGGTGCGCAGACCAATTGCAAGTTGCTTCCCCTTGGGAGACCACGAGGCTGAAGACGCTTAAATTGCGGGCACAAGTCAGACCATAGAAACGACGCACCTGCTACAAGAGTGCTCTCGGCATCCGTCCCGATCCAGGCGCCTTTGCAATTCATTTGCATATCGAACATCTGCACTGTTCCATCCACCCTCACGATGGCCACAAGTTGGGCGAGATCGTTCTCGGTGCTTGGATTCGGCAAGATTTGCGAGGCAGGGCTCGAAGATTCCTGGAAAGCTAGAAGCGGATCCACTTGCGCAGAAGAGGAAAAGAGCTGGGCAGTGTCGAAAATGAGAATCTGACCCTGCTCGGTTCCGACGAGGAGGTGTGTGTCATTGCAGGCAAACGCAACGGCGACCGCATTATATGGGAGTGTACGCGTGGGCGTAAAAACCGCGGTACTTCCACTGGTAAAAGCATCGCGCAGCTCGTTTAGGCGGGAGACGATGAGACCTGCTTTGAATTAGGAAGACAAATAATAATGCAAGATGCTATGTCCTACCGCTAGACGTGGTTGCAGCGAACCATCCGCCGTTGGCGCTCGCGGTGGTAAACACTCTGCGGAAATTCGAAGGCACCAGAGGGTCGGAGGACAGGGTTACGCGCGCTTGCTTGTTCAGAAGACGGAAAGTAGGATACTTGAAAGAGATAGTGAGGGTGAGGTTCAAGAAGTAAAAGGTAAACGAACGTTGAATCCATCTGCCTGAGGATGGTTTGGAGTAACATCTAGCTTTACTTGTGACTGAGGCGGCCTGCCCAAAGGCGCGAAAGCGCTCATGGTCGCTGAGAGTGACGCCAAGTCACGGTAGGAAACGCGTTCGTGACTTGGATTGATTGGATCAAATGCAGTGCTCGGCCATTCATCTTTCTTTCCACCATGTCTGAGGCCGCCCTACTTGCCCATGTCGTCTCTCAAGTCGAGAGGCAAGTTCTTTTCTGCAATTAATATCCTTGTTCTCATTCTTGTTCAATAGCAACGTCAACTTTCTGGTTTCCCAGAACTACATTTCCCAGTCCGACGCCTCCGGTTTTCTGGCAAAGCTCCCGAGCTCCAGCGCACCGCGGGGGATGCCAACTCCCTCACCTGCGGCCCCCCGCCGCGGAATGAGTGCTTCAGCCGCCCCTCCTGTTGTCCAAGCCCGCGCCCTGTGGCCTTACAATGAGGATGGACGGGTGGGTTGCTATGCTCTCGGCGCTTAACCCGCTCTCACGATTTCACAGGACGCAGACGACCTTTCCTTCTCTGCGGGCGATATCATCGAAGTCGGCGTCCTCCTAGTTTTCAAACAACACAATCTCATTCATATTAACAGGTCGTCAAAGAGGAGAATTCCGATTGGTGGATGGGGAAGGTCAACGGCAAGCAAGCGCTCTTTCCCTCGGCCTATGTCGAGAAGATCGCTGCCCCCGCTCCGAATTCTCCCCCAGCCGGCCGCAATCTCCCTCCCGCACTCAACAACAATGCCGGCCCCAAGCCTGCATATAGACCGTTCATGGCAGCTCACCAGGGCCGCGATGCTCCCCCTCCGCCAGGGGGTTATGGTGCCACCAACTCTCTGGGCTTACAGCAGGATCCGGAACAAGAGAAGAAGAAAAGCAAGTTTGGGAAGTACGGAAACACGGTGCGTCTCCTGCTGCCCCCCTGAAACGAGATGCTTATTCCTGTTTCAGATGGCCCACTCAGCAGCAGGTGGAGTGGGCTTCGGTGCCGGTGAGTGCTCTAATCAATCATACCCCATCCTGGCTGATCAGTCTTATTCCAGGCTCCGCTATCGGGGGCGGACTTGTCCGCGCTATTTTCTAGTCGCATCTTTTTTCAGGATCTCATATTTATGTCTTGCATTTACGGCTGCTATTACATGGTACGGAAGGACGCTATTTATTCACTATATCGACAATTGTCGATCACCACGCATATCTTATTCCTCCCGGTTTAACGGGTAACTAGGCGTTCAGATACTCTGGGGTCGTATATCGAAACATGTCAACAACGCCCCGCTTGGAAGACACCATCGCGAAACTCCAGGCAGAAGAACAGCTGGAGAGGAACTAAACAGCCCAGACCGTATCAAGAAGGAGCGCTCCCACCTCTCATCGCTCCCTTGCGATGCGCCACCCTCCGGCTCGTCCCGATACTGGGACCCACCCGCGCGATGGTCTACGGCTTCGTACCCGCTCCTTAGGCGCGTCTGCTGATCCGCGTCATCCTCATCATCGTTGTCCAACACTCGCAAACGCATCATACAACTCCTTCATGCTAATTTTGACTTGCGAGATGCTCTTGTCTGCCAACATGTCGTACTTATTAGCACGGAGTTGGTCCAGTTGAGTCGGTACTTGCTAGGCTTGCCTTAGCCTAGTGCTTGTCTGCACCGCGCGCGTCGATCATGTGACAATTACACATTGCTTCTTCTCAGTCTTCAACTGTTCGCGTTTTCGTCCTGTCCTGTTCCCTATACGCATCGATGTCTATTGCGCCAACTGAATCGCACCCCGTTGTTGCTCGTCCTGAGTCCAGCCAGAATCCCGACGTGGAGGATGGCGAAATTGTCGAACCTTCGCCACAAGCTGCGAGTGTGAAGCCAACATGTCTCAGATCCCTACCTACGCTCTCTGTTGATGCAAAAGACGACATTTCGGGTCCTCTGGGGCCACCTTCGGCGTCCTCGTGTACCTCCTCTGCTTCTTCCTCCTGTATTCCACCAGTTTCGCACAGCAGTAAGTTGACCGGCGCGCGCCAGCAGGCATAGACTGATAGTGTGTTTTAGTGACGGCTGAGGACCTGGATCGCGCCAAAGACATTGTGCTGGACCTTCTCGGGTGGGGCGTCGCAGGCGAGTATCTTGTCGAGTGTGGGGTGTCTGCGGGACTGATCCACCGAATTTTCACGGATCTGCAGTTGAGGTTACCAAGGAATCTGGAATTGTAGACGGATTTATTGTATTCGAGTAGATTTAACTGTGTAGAGCAGTGTTGCACAGCTGTGGGAGCGTTGCCTGCCGCATTGCCATGTGTGTATCATTCTCATATCAGGTGTCACTCGGGTGTGACACACAGCTCTCCGAACACTGCTCTCCGACGACGAATTGCGGCTTGCGAGTCCGCAGCTACCCTTTTCTTCCTCCTCCATCTCCCTCGAATGGCCCTCCTCGACCGAATAAAAGATGGTATTACCAGGATCGTCCCTGCTTCCGACTCACGCCGTAACACAATCCCGCCACCCTCCTCGCTGGGCATAGGCAACACCGGCGCAGGCCATGCTAACTTCGAGGATGATGTACGTCCGTTATGCTTCTCTCCTCCCACCCGGAGCCAGTTGCCCGTCCAGAACATTACATAATACCGTTGTATTGTCCTGCATGAGTTCCACGAGCAACCAGCTCATATTCCTCGCTGTTCTTCCTTTTGCCTGGGCGTTCTGGCTATGGGTGGGATGGGACTTTCTCTCGACGCGTCGGCTGACGCGCCCGCTCTTAGATGATAGTCTCAAAACCTATGATTGTGTTCCACACGTCCCAAATATTCTTCAACTTCCTCGCAATGTGCTGTTTCGCGAGTGTCGCCGCGTTCCAGGCCAAATGGCATGTAGGACCTTGTCCGTCGCGTTCCATTTGCATTGACCCTTGATCATACCTGACTATCCACTCATCCGCAGCCGGCCTCTCAGGATTGGCAATATTCCTATCCATCATGGGAATGTTCCTTCCTCTGTTCATGCTCCTCGTCCCTGTGGCTTACGAGGTGTGTTTCCACGTGTTTCTTTTTGTGGTTGCCCTTTAAAGGCTTTTAGAAATACGACAAAGTCATCCGCCTTGCCCGAGCACTGAAAGAAGTCCGTGTAGGTTTCATCCTCACAGGGACTGGGAGTGCCTTTTCACTACTGATTGCGTTAGTTTTATATTCCCTCTATCATATATTGTGCTCACCATGCCTCCAGGTTTGCCACCACTATATCCGCGTTTACGGAAGCGGGGTGCAAAAACGCGTCCAAGGATCCAAACGCCGACAAGGGCGATGACTTTGTGGCTGGCCTCCCGGGATGGTGTAGCACCAAAAAGGCCGGTGCCATTTTCTTCTGGGGGGCATTCATTTTCTGGGCCGCGTCCCTCACACTCCTCGTCCTGGACTGGCGCTCCGGGAAACTGCACACGAGCCGTCCCCGGGACCCACCGTTCACCCACCCCCAACAAGAAGCGACCGAGTTCGAGATGGACTACGACCCGGACGAAGACGACTACCAGCACATCCCTCCCGCGCGTCGGGCCACCGCCTCCGAGTCGCCCTCTGCCTACGACCCCGCGGCCTCGAGCGGGCCGAACCCCTTCTCCGACCAGAACCGTTACGCCGCACCGCAGGCGTCGCACACGCCCCCTGTCCACGGCCGGCCCAGCATCGACGCCTACGGCGCATTCTCCGATCCCGCGCCGTCAGGCTTCTCCCCCTCGGCGCCGCAGACGCGCTTTGGGGGCGGCGGCGTGCCGCCCGTGATCCCAGAGCCGGATCTGGGCCCCCGTATGGGCGTGAGCCGCACGATGCAGTATGCCGACCCGTATGCCGCGGTGCGCGCTTCAATTGCAGGTCAGCCTGCTCAGGAGCCACAAGACAACGGGTATCAAGGGTACCGGTGAAGACGAGGAGAGGATGTCAATTGGTATTTTATCGTTCCCTCCCTACTTATGATACCGCTACAATCTACTGTAGTACAAGGCTAAGCTAAGTGTATATTGTTACGACGGCGGATGGACTCGAGTTATAATTATATTGCGAGCTCTTGCCGCACACATGAGGAGAATTGAAACAATATTGATACTTCGCAGAAAGCTGTGTTTCAATCATGTAGGACGTGTTCTCAAAAAATGCAGATGGCATGCGGAAAGGGTATTAAATTGAGTCTAGGAATACTCCCGGGAACGTAAGGGTAACCATTTCCACGACAAACAGGAGAGCACTATGACATGTATGACAAAAAAACGACGCCTGCGCCATCACGAAATTAAACCTGGGGAAAGATGTTAGGGCGGGTGAACAGTCTCTCAAGGAAAGCACACACCAAACTGAGTTCAAGTGTCCAGACGCGGCGGGCCCAGAGTTTGAATGCCCTGGCCGGCCGGCCGTCCTTTTCGGGGAGGTCTACCTCAATCCCGTCCCACCAGCATTTTCTCTGACATGGTGCATGAGCGGGAGAAGTTCGGAGACGGAGAGGCGAGACGTACAGCAGGCTTCCTCCAGAACAGTAACAGCTTCTGCGCGGTGGCCATCTGCGCGTAGTCCACCTCGACAGGCTTGGTGTTACCGGCAGTGTGGTTGATGCCGGTTTTAAGGAGGACGAGGGCGATGGAGGAGATGCACGACCGTGAAGGTTCGAGAGCGCGGAAGCCCCACTCATCATCGCGGTCGAAACCGCTGCGCGCACAAAACGAACGTTAGGAATAATAGAAAGTTCGCGGACTGGCTGCACACCTCATGCAGAGCATGTCGATCAAATGCTGCTCCGCGACGTTGTTCTCCTTGTTCACGTTCCGCTGGAGAGCTGTGAAGATGTTGCGCTTCTCCATCAGGTACTCTCCACCGTCCCGCTTGACCGCAAGTAGGCTTTCATTCGCAAGCCCGTTCGCATCAGTGACCGCATCACCGCTCTTGGGCGGGATGGTGAAGTACTCGAGCTCCTCGCGCAGCACGATGATCGCCTGCTTCGACAGCAGCGGATTTTGCGCCGGTGTGGGGTTGAAGTCGGCGCTGTTGGAAGAACCAGACGGCGAACTCGGGGCATCGAGCAGGTGCTGCTGGAATGTAAGAAGACCAGGGGAGGTCGCCGTCCCGTAGAACGCTTCCGAGGCCGTGCGGAAGAAAGTCAGCACGTATTGGAAGCAGTCGGGGTCGAACTGAGGATAAAGAAAGGATCAGTGGCGAGACACAAGACGATGAAAATTGAAAGCTGACATCAACGCCATACACCTCCTCGTCCTCCTCATCGCCGCCATCCGATAGCGCCACGCTCTGCCGGCTGAGCACCAGGCCATTGGGGAAGAGACAAAGAAGCACGGATTCCGGCAGGTTCATAATCGTCTCCCTGTCGACCTCGAAGCGCCTGCCGCGCAGGTCGAGGAAGAGGCGGGTGAGCAGCTGAGGCTGAAGATTTGAATGAGTGGGGGGCGCATGTTGCGAGACCTGGGTTATGGGGGACGACGACATGGTGGTCAACTGAATCCGCCTCCTCGTGACCACGGTGACCAAACCTCAACTTTGTTCCCAAAACTGCGACATAGGGAATGCGCCGCAGCCATCGAACCACTCTTTGCTATTCCCCGAATGCTTGTGCAATATGGGTTGAAATTCACGGTTGTACAGAAATGCGAAGAATTCGGTGCATCAATTATGAGTCGCCAGGCACGCCTGCAGCGCACGTCTGGCTGGCCGTCTGCATCCCACGCCTTAGCAAACGCCACCTTCAACTGCGCAACGTTTTCGCGTTTCTCTCTCCCAGCATCCCCGCGGCTCTCGTCGATGATGTTTCGGATTTCAATCCCCACCGCTTCGCGCGTCCCCGCAGGCACTTTGTTGTTGCCATGTGACGGCTGGAGCCCCAATCCCGTCCTTACCTCCATGAGTTCAAAGGCAACATCGAGGTTCTGGGTGAGATGTTTTGCAGCCGCCGGTTGGTCGGCATTGAAGGGCCAACAGATTCTTCGAAGAATGAGCGAATGCAGACGCAAAAACAAACAAACGAAGAGCTCACAGAGGAACACCACTGGAAAGGGACTCCATGATCCCCCCGTGGCCGCCGTGAGTGAGGAACCATCCTGTTGCCTACGATACATCAACTAAGCGGGTGTAAAGGGAATATTGCACCAAGACGCACAGGATGGTTGAGAATGAACTGCTGTGGCGCCCATGTCGTGAGCAACCCTATACTGGAGTTGTTGATTTTGTCGGACACCTCCTTGGACATTTTCGCGAAGGGCGAAGCATGACAGAGTATCTAGGGCAGATACAGTGAGAAACGGGAGGACTTGTATCCAAATTAATACGTACAAAGGGTGCCTTCTTCTCAAGCAAGACCTCGACAAGTTGATCGACATAGTCCTGAGCGGTAGGCCAAAAGACTGTGCCGAAGGATATCTTACAAAACATCAAGGCCAGTGCACCTAGGAGAAAAAAAATCACGAACCAGAAAAACAGAATGTTCCCCGTATTGTGCGAGCATTCCATCCATAAATGTCTTGAACATCATGTCTTTTTCCTGGAGCTGCGACTCTCGGCCAGACTTGGGAGGCAGCAACGGACGGCATAGAGCGGCTTTGACAGAGTAGCCAACCAGGAATCGAGCGCTTTGAGAGATACGGGCTCATAGGCTTCGGCAGTGGAGATGATAACTGAGTCGCAGGCCATCAGAAAACTGTAGGCGAGTCAGACTATTGCGAGAATTTGCAAGTGCGCTGCTGACGCGTGTCCATCCCTCACGATAGGCGAAGCGGTGGCGACGAAAGGGAGCTAGTAAGCAGGAACATCAGAAGGTGCGTCGTTCAGCATGTATCGAAAAGAGATTGACCTTTTGCGGGAAGAACTCGTAGTCGTACATGGGAGGTAAACCGGGGATGTTGATAACAGTTCCATCGGTGTGTCTGAAAATCTATTGCCGTGTCATGAAGCTGCGTGTAAAGATAACCATTGAACGCACCTTATCGCCGATCTCCAAAGGGTTTTCTCCAGTCCGTGCGGCTTCGGCATCGATCTTTGCACCAAAATCACCCAACCTCCCATGGATTCCGGGCCAAAAAGCCGAAGGATCGTGGATGCTCCGCCCGTCACCCATGCAACTATCGGAACAGAGGCTCCGCTGAGCGCCCGTGTGGCTCCTAGTTGAGGGACAGCAAAGAACTAATGTTGGAATCAACTTCACTGGAGCCAGCGAATTTCTGTCAGGACGTACATCCATTATAACTGCCGCGGGAGGAGGAGCAGCTTCGAATATCTTTCCCGTGGTAGCGCCTTTGATAGGTTCCTCTTTATACAGGGTTTCGTATGCTGCTGGGTAGGTCTCGGCAAAAGGCTTGAAGAGTTGGAATATGTCTATTTCGGTCGAGTCGAACATGGACACAATTCTTGTGGAGAGGCAGTCTCTTATATACCAAACGTCTCTGCGGTTCTTACCTGATCCGCTGGAGACCTTCATGGCCATTAGGAAACTGCCTTGCCACCTCGGAATGGGTCTTGTCCAGGAAGTTTGGTGCCATTAAAATGGTAACTATATGATTTTCTGCAGCAATCCGTCCTGCAAGCACACATATCGGTCTGACGTGTCCTATTCAACGAGAATGAGTAACAACTAGCCGATGCTGGGTGAAGAAGTTGACCCCAGCTCGGTAGAGGCAGCAGCACAAAATGAAGACGTCCCATGACACTAGAGGCAGCTGGCAGTATTCAGAAGTAGACTGGAAGACAAGCTCTTATTAAGAAACCCTCTACCTTTAGGTACGGGTTCTTGTATACCACCCCATCAAAGTGCTTTTTGGCGGGACGAGCACATTTTCGTCAGCCCTTTTGCGTAAGCACCTGTTCTGTCCACTCCTGAGTCAAACCTTAATCCCAATTTGGGAATTTGATCGCGGCACTTTTCGGCACCCTCATACCATAGACGTTCTGTCAGCCATGTATTCTCCACAAATTCGCTTCCCATTGCATATTTGGCGGATTGGTTATTGGCGTGATGAGTTGGGTACTTGGCTGATGTAATTATTTTGTTTGGTCTGAGGTTCAGTCCGGGCGCTTGTAGTTATTTCTACTCGCTCGAGCATTCGAGTGTCGTCCTGTTCGGCCAGTTTTAATGAAATTAACTTGTGTAGTTATATACGCTTACTGTGTGACCGAGTCACTGAGGCTTTAGAGGACTTCAGTGTGCCCTGAGCCGGCTCGAAGGAAAGATGGGAGGCATCAAATTGTTGATCCCCTTCGCGCACATGAAGAAAACTAGTGTGCATAGCTCCTGTGTCATTTTTTGTTCTCCCCCCGCGATGATGGGTGAGCGCTGAGCACTGGGAAACGGTTGAGAATGCACTCGCGCAGTCTTGTGCACTCAGGTTATGCCGATATGCCGAACCCTAACCTTTTGCGATCGTGCCGTTGTGCCGCGATCAAATTACCAAATTCGGGTTTAAGGTTTGAGGCGGAAACTAAGCGAGTTGTTCTGTCTTACCAGCCGAGCTTTGTGCCGATGATTGCCGCAGCCGCACTCGTAAACATGCTGAGTCGTTTCTTTGAGAACTTAGCAACTAGGGCTGTTCGCCGTGCCCGTCACCGGCACGGCCGTCGTTTCGACGGGAGTACAATGGTCAAATCCGTCCCGTTACCGTACCGTCGCGAGGTAAACCAAACGGGATGGCCGTCACGGCCGACGCGACGGGGTCGGCCACCAGACAGTCGCGAAACACAAGTTGCAAGAAGGAAACACATGGACACATGCTCTAAATTCGCCTGCACGTTGAAATCGAGTTCGAGCTTTCTCAGTAAGTCAAAAATTACCGTCAAATGGAGCTGAACACTGTGTTTCCTTGCCTCAACGAGCAAGAAAACGAGCGAAATGGGACCCTTTGCGTTTTTCTGCGTATTTGCAACACATCAAAATCATTCGAGGAAGGATTGAGCCAAGTTGAGAACTGAATTTGAAAGTAACCCAAAAAGGTAAGCGATGATCTTGCCATCAACGCTAACTTCTAGCAAACGCTGAGGCCATTATTAAAAGAACCGATGTCATACGATGCCTGCCATCCAACGTCCAAGTACCCAGGGAGGTAGAGCGACCATTTCCACGCCAAAATGGCCCGAACATGCGAAGATTCAGATGTTCAACGTCTTCAGAATCAAGTGACGGTCGACGGCCATCGGCGCAGAAATCCGTCCCGTTACCGTCCCGTGGAAAGTTTCCTCGAGGCCTCGACGGAACGGGTCGGCCACCCGTCGCCGGAACCCGTCGAACCGGCGCGACGGGCACGGCGAACAGCTCTATGGGTCGGTCGCATATCGTGCCGGTGTCCTGGAGACACTGGAACCCTGTACTTTGCAGGTGGATGAGGATCAGGGTCACATAATGATATTTTTCATGCTTAGGCTACTAGTAGACAAGTCAAAGGCAAGTCACCTGTGAAACCGGCCAAGGTCCTGGTTCTGAAGCTTGTAGGATACCTACCGTTAGAAAATTTTCATCATGTACGATGGATCCCGGGGTGTCCAGGCTCCGCCCGTAGGGCAATTATCGAAGAATAGTAACGCGGCGCGTCGCGTCTGCGTTGCGCTGTTTGGTTTGTCTGAACGCCATCAGGTGATTCGTCTGGAAAACATATATAAACTAGGGCACTGCACTGGAAATCCCCATTTCCTTTTTTCTCCCACAACTCGGTGGGAATCCCGCCACTGCCGACGGCGGGTCAAAGGAAGGGTGAGAGTGACTCACTGCTGAGTCATTCGAGTCCGAGTCGTATTGTGTGGGATGATGGCGTTTTGATCAGTGGTGGCGTCGTTACAGCGTCAGCTATGAAAGTTTAGCTTGAGAGCGGTATCTAAATGGAGCAATGAACTGATCGAGCTCTCGCCAGGCGTGGCGAGCGTCGGGAGCAGAAGGCGCACATCGCGATTGATAGGCGCCGCAGCGCCCATCACATCACTAGGCCTGATATGGCTTCGCCTCCACTTCGCAACCCAGAAAGGCAAAAAAGGACAACGCTCATATATTCATGCAGTAATTCGACCGTGGTGGTCAGGAAGAGACCCGTCACACCGAGTTGGGTCACAACTTATAGTAACGCGGCGCGTCGCGTCTGCGTTGCGCTGCTTGGTTTGTCTGAACGCCATCAGGTGATTGGTCTGGAAACATATATAAACTGGGGCACCGCACTGGAATTCATCACTTCCTAAGTTCCTTACACTTACCTCGGTGGGTGATCCTGCCTCTGCCTCTGCTTCGGTGAGTACCGCTTTCCCTCCCCATCTCGAACACCACTGAGACCTCCCCCAGGGTCGTTGGCGGCGGGGGTCGATCCCCTCGCCGCCGACGACGCGGTCCCCCCACACATCACACGTCCCTAAGAACGCGAAGAGCCGAAGCAGCAAGAGCAGGCAGCAAGAGCCCGGCAACGGCGCTTACACCAGCCAATAGGTGTCTTCTATGCTTGTCAGCCGCCGCCCCGTTTCTAACGCGCACCCCAGGCATTGAGTAGAGCGGCGATACATACCACGGAAAGGATGGAAATGCCTACCATAGTAGATGCCCGCACTGTGCGCACCACGCTCCGGCGCCGCAGCAATCAGGCGTGGATCAACCCGCGGCCGTGCCGTCGGAAGGGTGGACGTGAGCTCCCTACGACTCAGATATGCCAAATGTCCCATTGGTCACGAAGCAGTCGCCCGGCAAAAATCGAAAGCCAAACAGCCATAGCCCCTCCTCTGCCTCGGAGCGATATGGCCGTCATTCCTGGTGCGCCCATTTCTTTTCCTTTCGTCGACATGTGACTGACAGCTTTTCCCTCCAGGCCGAACTCACCCGACTACGTCGCTTCGGCCGCATTTCCCTACCAAAGACCATTCCGTAGTCAGTAGATAGTTCCCGGGGGTGGGGTCGCAACCCTCGTGCTCCCTTGCCGTGGGCCCCTGGGCTTGAGACGCTCGCGTCGACTAAAAGCATGTTAATCTTTGCTTCTTTACTTGTACTGTCTTGAATGTTATTTCTTTTCTTGCTCTCTTCCATGTCTGAACACTGACCAACGTGAATAGATCTTGAGTTACGAGCCAAAAGTCTGCCGCTGAGACCGCATGCAGATCGTGCAAATTCACAGCATTCTGAGAGCAGTTGTAGATACATATCGGAGGGCAGGAATGTCTGCGGCGTTGCATAATCCAAGTGCCAAGATTCCGGCGGGCCGTCGCGTACGTCGAACAAGTTGGGACCGAAAACAGAGTGCGAGCATTGCATGGTTCTACATCCATTGATGTGATACGCAGCGTCCGGGACAAATTTAATGCGCTGCTCCGTCGCGGTCGAGGACGACATGTACGAATCCTCGGTTCGAGGCGAGAGCAAAAAGGGAACAAAAAGGTCCGGCAGGTGGCTGTGCCGAATGCTTCCAAAACAATTGCCACCGCGAACGCTGAACAATGGCCGCTATTATCTCTTCTCTTTCCTTCTCTCATGTTATCCCTTCTCGTTCTCTACTATGCTTTCTCTACTGCCCCCTTCGCTAGCGCTCACTTTGCAGCTTGGCATAAGGGTAAGCCATTACTTCGCGTCTTACACCTCAATGGCCATGTATTCGCGTTTTGACGTGTCCTTTCCATCTAGGCATGTATTGCCTGAATGGAACAACCCCAGGGTTTGATGACCAGAACACCAACGCGATTGTTAATCCCTTGTTCAATGTAATTCCCGTCAATGAAGACCGTCTTACCACTCAAAACGTCGGTCTGACTTTGACCTCCAGATGAAGAAGCAAGATTGGTGGTTTCACCACAACAATGGCGTTAGCATTACCCTCCTTTTCATTGTCTTTCCGACTTATCAGCGCTTTCAGTGCGACCAATTTCCCCCAGCCGACGGCGACTTTCTAGAACTGTGAGCTATCCCGACTTTTAATGCTGCGATATGAACTCAGTCTGCTTGACCAGCCCTGCGAATGGGGAGTTTACAGTAGAATTAGCTGTTAACAGGGCATTCACTACCCTCAGCTTCGGTGGTGCCCATACGGGTGTCTTTGGGGATGGACAGAACTACACTGATGGCCTCGGAGGCCTGGACTGCATCTCTGCTCTCAACAGTGGGTCACCATTCCCCTCAAATATTCCTTCCTGACTCCATCCAAGTCCATACCCAGAATCAGAGCATGGCGGCGGGTACCGCATTTGCTATATCATACCAGGCATGTCTTTCTTCCCCCGGCTATCAATAGTCCTGACCGCCTCTGTAGTCGGAACTTTCAGAAGTGACTCCGGAAAATCTGGTAGTGTTCACAACCCTGTATCAGTAAGCACCATCTGCACTGGCCACAGCCCAACATTAACCTGGTATACCAGCACGCCCTGGGAGCGTCTTGCCACCTACACGGTTCCGAATCTTCCTGCATGTCCTCCCGACGGCTGTATCTGCGCTGTAAAACTTTATTTCTCACCGCCCACATACTCCTGGCTGAAATCTCTATCCAGTGGGGCTGGGTCCCGAATGGGTGCGGGGAGCCCAACATGTACATGCAAGGTACGCTTCATTCTGTCGCGGTCTTGCTCTCTCACATCCCGCCTTCAGGCTTTCGCTGCAAAGTGACTGGCGAACCAGGGAATAATGCGCTCGCCTCCGCGGTACCCGCTACTTGGTGCGAAGACTCCCCGGACGACTGTACAACTGGCGCGCGGCAGATGATCTACTGGAACCAGTTAGAGGGAAATAATATTGCTGTCTCTGGGAACGACGCGCGCGGCTTCCCAAAGTCGCCTGCCTATAATTCTGTGCTCGGTTTTTCAGAAGGTACCCGTCATTCTGGCCTGCCTTGAGAATGCTCATTAATCTTTGCGAAGGTGCCCAACATGACATCTTCTCCGGTGTGAATGGCTCGGCGGGCATCCCAAATAGCGCTGAGGCTGGGAGGCTTCTTCCCCGCTGGTCGGCGGGACTCCTCCCTTTAGTGCTGGCTGTTATTTTACAAGTTGGTTATGGTACGCCATGCTTTATCATTTGTGGCCTTGCCACTTATATTGCGTACAGCATCCGCACTGGGGATCTAAAGACGGAAGATTTGCTGTATTATAGCCCGGAACCTGTATCAATATACTTACCGATCCACATGTTTATTCCAAGAACGTGCACAAGTGCAGTCCTGGTTTGATTCTGGCATGCTCACCGAGCGTTCTCCTAGTAGATGGGTACTACAAGGTTGTACAGAATAGGGAGGTGTACGTGTACATGAATCGTATGTAGATCAAATATACATAATTCTAAGATATGGACAAGGGATGTACACATAGCGAGGGTTAGCAGAGCGATAGGTGGGAATGGTGTTCGACCGAGGAAAAATAAAAGAGAGATAAAGAAGGATAGTCCTAGAGAAAACCCTGGAGAGAAAAGAAATATTCAAGAAATGTGACAGATCATCACCTGTTGCCTTTCCGTTTCCGCCTCCCGGCAGCGGCAGGCGGTGGCTCATAATCCCCATCGTTCCCATCGTCGCTGACATTATCAACGTCGCCCGCCTGATCGGGGTCTTCCTCATCCTCGACCCTGTCGACGTAACCAACGCCCATGAAGACAGGTGCGCCACCCGCCCCACCATGAGCCAGAAACCCTCGATTCTTTGGACGCGTCCCAACACCGACCAGTGTCCCACTTTCTAATTCAAGTTCTCGCTCCCGCTCGCGGTCGTGCTGGGAGGACCGCGAGTAGGACCGCGAACGCGAGCGTTCCACTGCAGCGCTGCGCAACTCCTCATCAAGGGTCTGTCGGCGGCGGTTTTTGCTGCTCCCCGTGGCTGTTCCGCGGGAGGACGCGGATGCGGCAGAGGGTGCCATGCTTGGCCGTTCCTTTTCAGGGCGAGTGGGAGGAAGCAATTGCAGTGGGGGTAAGGGCGACTGCGAACGTGGTGGGGGTGCATGCCCCCTCGTCTTGGGTTTGTCATTTCCGGGCACTGCCTTTGCCTTCCCTTTAGATGGAGCCGGGGCAGCACCTGGACTGAGTTCCGGACCACCGTGGGTGTCGAAAGTAAGACTAAGCTCATCCTCCTCCTCAGTCTCTGGGGGAGGTGGTGGCGGAGGAGGCACTCTGGCTGTGCGAGCAGGGGGCCGGGGTTTCCGTGGCGACTGCGCGGGCATGGGCGATGATGGAGGGCGCTTCGCAAAGACATCTGCGGTAGCAGGCGGTAGACGCCGAGCACCAGTAGGTACTCGAGTGGACGGTGGCGGGGGGGTAACAGAGACAGCACCGGAGTAGACATCCATATCGACGTCGATGACCTCCCTCTCCTTCCGAGGCGGGGGAACGAAAAGCTTCCTCACCGGCATGTATCCATGATTAGATGGAGGAGCGGCGGTAGCAGCAGGAGGAGTGGAGGGAAGCCGCTCGTCAGAGTCGTCGTCGTCTTCCCTTCCTTTGTCCGAACATAGGGAAGGAGTAGTGATGGTACTCTCCCTCACGACCATTGGAGGATATGATCGAGAAAGCACTGCCGAATTTGGGTACTGCAAACTGGAGGACGAAGAGGAAGACCGGCGTTTCGACGCATGCTCTATGTGTTCAAAATTTGTGAGAAATTCAAAATGGTAGAACAACACGTACCTTGCTCGTCTGGGATATCACTATCCTCTGGAGGATGTACGACCCGTTTTCTCTTTTCCCCAGTCTTGGTAGTGTCAACAATGGCGGATCGCTCCCGGTTCCAAGTGGCGCTTCGAGATCCACTCCAGCTCGTGTCCCTTGCCGCATTACTTGTGGAAGAGTGAGACCGGGAAAATGATTCTCCCAGCTTCTTCAGGATGGCGGCGTTCCCTGTCGACATGCCTCGTCCTCCGATGCTGACAGTGCTGCTCTCGGTGGACCCAGCACTTCCACTTCTCCAGCTGCTTGATGGCCCGGCAATAGGGTTGGAAGAGCTAGTCTTTTTCAACCGGACAGTTTTCATTTCTGCCAAGAAGGCTGCCATCTTGTCGGGTGGAACACCCACAGTAGGTTGGCCCTGGCGGCGGGTAGGAAGGATTGGGTTGATGGGGGCTTCATCTGGGAGAGATCCAGTGTGTTTGAGTGAGGCGCGAGCTGCTGCAAAAACGGTAGGAAGACGACCTCCTGCAGAACCTGGGGGAGGTGGTGGGGGTGGCGGCGGTGGGGGTGGAGGGGCGGAGGTACTGTGGAAGGGCCGGCTAGACAGCTAGGCGGAGCCTTAGAATGGGAGCAGACGTTGTGAAAAGAGACACACCTCATTCTTCAAGCGGAGGATTTCTCCCTCAAGCATCCGAATTCTCTCCTTATCCTTTTCCCTGTCTCGGTCGCGCTCAGCGTCGTCTTCCTCGTCCCTTTCCTTATCACGTTCCCATCTCCGTTTCTCGTTCCGTTGTTGCTCTTCGCGAGCAGCAACGAGCTCCCGTTCCTTACCTCTGACACGCACTTCACCCGATGTGTCTGCATCCTCCTCAAAATCAAATGCCCGCCCTTTCCCCTTTGCCCTCGCGGAGAATCGAGGCGAGTCTTCTTCTGGCAGTGTTGGCGCCCGAGCCTTGCCTTTGGGACTAGGCAATAGTATGGAAGGATCTGCGTCGTCGGCCCCGCTGCGGAAGCGCTCAACAGTCGCCTTTACGGATGGTGTAGCTCGAGGCCGGGGCGGGATATGCGGTAATCGGTCAGGATGCTCGACCTCGCGTCTACTTTTCGTTGGTGGACTGGTCACATCTGCCGCAAATCGGACCTGACGAGGCTCCGCATCGTCTGGACATCTAGGAGGCGATTCAGGATCCGTGGAAGTTGACCGGGGAAAGAGAGATCCGGGCATTGTGATCGAAGGCCTGCGCCTGAGAGCGCGGGGAAGAGGTGGGGGCGAAGGAGAGCGCGAATAAGAGTGTTCAGACAGAGACTCTGTTAAAATTAGCCACTTTTGGTTTCGACGTATATCTGAGGCTGACCTTCTTCTTCTACAACTACGACGCGTCTTTTGGACCTTTCCTCGGGTCTTGATTCCTTGGAAGATGGAGATGCGCTAGGCGATCTTCGGTCTCCCTGTCTGTCTGTTGGAACGCGTCGCCTATCCCTCGAGCTACCTGGTGTCCGGCGCAAAGTACGCACTGGACCACCTGGGCTCCTTCGCTTCTCGGCATGCTTCCGAGCGGACGTTCGGTCTACATGTTCGGGGGAGTTTACGCGTGAACATGGTTCGTCCTGGATGGACGCGTTCTTGAGCCAAATGGGATGAGTGAAACAGCGAGCATACCTCTGGGGCCGACCTGCCGGTGGCATTTATGATAAAAGATTCAAACTCCCGGGAAACAAAGCTGAATACGCCCGAAAATAAGCCTGTGGAGGATGGACCTTCGTCCATTTCTCAGAAGGAGATGTCAATAAATGTAAACAACCCGGCGTTATCAACAATGGCCGCCTTATTTAAGCTGGTAGAGACTACGTCCTGTAAAAAGACTTCTAAAGAAACTATGTATTCGTGGGGGCAGAACATTGAGCGAGCAGGGCCGAAACGTAAATGATCCAGTCGAAAAATGACCGGGCTGGCTTGCTAAAACTCATAGTCGACGCTTAGCGACTGCTTGACGACTAGAAGCACGAGTGAAGAACTCTGAGGAATATGCCTCTGGAAACAAATACAATCAGCTCCGCGTGAACCAGGGATACAATCAGAATACAGTCTCTGTGTTGCCAGGAGTATTATTTCGAGAAGAACCTCCCGAACCACCCCGTCTTCCCGTTCGAGGCCGCAGATTGCTTCGGTGACGTAGATTTTGGCGAAGTGGAGGAGGAATCAGTACTGGCTCTTTTGTCGACTACTTTGGCGTCGGAGCTGTCACCTGCCTGCGCATGCCGACGCTTGTATTCAGACGGCGACTCTGCGGTCGTTCCATTCGCCCACATCCCTCGGCGAGCCGCCCTACAACCAGACAGTGAGGATACGGTCGTAAGTATTTCAGGTTAAGACTCACTTGGCCTCGTTCTCGACGCGCAAAAACTCGTCCAGACCCCATTTGCCATACTCGGCCCCAGCCTTGCGAGAGGATCAGAATAAAAGAAAGAAATGTGTAATGGGGATCACCTGTTGGTACGTCGTCACCCAGCCGGCACGCAACATTTCCAGGGATAGACTCTTCCCCGAAGCCCAGCTTCCTGGAAGAAAACGAGGAGCCAAGGTTACGATCGAAACCTTTCCGCAGGATCGATAAGGCTTCAGCCGGAAGATGAGAGTGTGCGTACGATTCGAGAGTACTGATCACGACGAAGCAGTTGGCAGTAAACAGTCTTTCCTAGAATCTCCTGCTTCAACCATGCAAGGCTTTCTTCTGAGTAAGGTTGTGAAGGGCGTCCAAAGTGAGCAGCCTAATAACTGTCTAAACAGAGCTTGGGGTACAGGTGAATTGACGCGTTGTACCTCTGGAGCATCCTGCAAATGCGTCGGCAATATGAAAAGAAAACTGGGCAGAAATAGAGGTCTTACTACACCAGCAATACGAATATGTAACGTCTTGTCCTTCAGATCTAACTTGGAATCAGGGTGTATTCATTTTCGGCTGAGGAAAGGTCCACCCTTGGTCCCGGACGGAATTATTCTGAATTTAAGCGGCCAATGCCACCCAAAAGCAGGTGTGTGATAAAACCGAAAATTGTCTGAATCGCCGACACTAGTAACCATGCCCTTGACCCATCGTTTTTTCGCGAAGACGTCCGGAGTGACCCAGTCACCTTCGTCGAGGGACGGTCAGATCCTATGCAGAGTACTCAAGAGAGGGTTGCCAGTCACCATTCTTCATTCTACGGAAGTATCGCTGATACACCAGTGTACCTGACACGGTGGTCAAGGATCCGAGGGCGAATGCAGATAGAACCAGGACCGGCCTCGGAATCGCGTCTAGCTTTGATTGAACACGCGAGACGAGACCCTTAATCTCCTCTGGAGGCTCGACCTTGCTCCAATCCGCTGGCCAGGGTATCGAAGGCATCTTGCTTGTGGTAGACGCGTCAAAGGGTTGTTTTGACTTGTTTCACATCATCTGAGTCTATCTGAGTTCTTCGTCCCGCCACGATGTCGGATCCCGACCGCACCGTTCTCATTCTGTATGCCACCGAAACTGGAACGGCACGGGAGGTCGCCGACCGTCTTGCCCGACGATGTCGACGTATCCATTTTAAATGTCGTGTTCTCAGTACAGACAAATATTCATTGGTATTCCACCATTCAGCGCTGTTCTCGGCACTCATTCAAGCAATGTTGTCCAGTCTGATCTTATTTCTGAGACCCTTGTGCTCTTCGTAATCTCGACGACCGGAGCGGGGTCCGAGCCCCGAGCCATGACTGGGATGTGGAAAACTCTCCTCCGATCTGATCTGCCAGGAGACTTGTTCGATGAGCTCTCGTTTGCCGTCTTTGGGCTGGGCGACACGGCATACGAGAAGTTCTGCTGGCCAGCAAAGAAACTTTCGCGCCGACTCATCAGTCTTGGGGCTGCAGAAATCTGTGACAGAGGTGAAGGTGACGATCAAGATCCCTTAGGGTAGCTACTTTGAATCCCGCGTCTACAATTAACTCAATAGTCCCAGTGTAGATGGAGCTCTGGAAGTTTGGATGGGTAAAATTGTGGAAGCTTTACTCCTGACTTGCCCTCTTCCCAACAATCTCGAGATCATCCCAGCTACCGCGATCCCTTCTGCGCGGGTGTCCATCGTTCAGGATACTACGCTTGCCGATATTGTGTCTGCACCGGTCGACCGCGGCTACCATTCGGCCACAGTAAAGTGCAACACTCGAATAACTACCGAGGGTTGGTATCAAGATGTCCGGCATTTAGAGTTTGATTTTGCCGATGAAATCCAGCACGTTATGGCTTGACTACGTTTGCTGGATTCGTTGTTGATTACCTAGAACAGGTTTTCCCCCGGAGATGTCGCCGTTGTTCGACCATTTGCCCTGTCCAGCGATGTCGAGGCATTCCTCAGTTACATGGGCTGGCTTGACATTGCGGATATCCCAGTTAAGATACAACACACAATGTCAGGTCCATTACCACATTCTCCTTCTTCCCCGCTCACGTTTACCATATAGGACTGACCAATCTCTCCCGGAGCATCTCCCCAAGGCAGTGACCCCAAAAGTGATTTTCACTCAATATCTCGATTTTAACGCCGCACCCCGTCGTTCCTTCTTCGAGTACCTTCGATACTTCACCACTGATGAGCTCGAACGTGAAAAGCTCGATGAGTTTCTCTCTCGTGAAGGAGCCGTGGGTATACCTTCTTTTCAGCATTATTTTATCTCAGCCATGGCAGGACGACTTGTACGAATACTGTTACCGGGTCAGACGAACAATCCGAGAAGTTATCTCGGAGTTTCGGCACGTCAAAATACCTATAGAGTACATTTTTGATGTATTCCCTCCCATGCGGCCCCGACAATTCTCGATTGCGAGTTCGGTCAAGGTAATTCAAAACGGATCCTTATTGCTCTCCTCGCTTACAATTTCCCTTCAGCGCTTTCCTTCTCAGATTCACCTCTGTGTTGCAATTGTAAAATATCGAACGAAGTTGAAGGTTCCCAGAAAAGGGGTTTGCACAACGTTTCTGGCTGCCTTGCAGCAAGGTATGACATCCCTGCCATGTATGTGACGTCCCTCTTGCCTGAATTGAACGCTAGGAGACAAGGTGCAAATTGGACTTGAAAAGGGACTCATTACTTTGCCTGCCGATAACAATACGCCTGTCATTTGCATTGGTCCTGGTACTGGAGTTGCACCCATGAGAGCAGTGATCCAAGAACGGCTATGCATGGGCGCCCGTGGTAGATGTCTTGCGTACTGGGTTTTCATGACTGCCACTCATCTCGCGCAACAGGCAACACTCTGTACTTTGGTTGCCGATCAGCCACAAAAGATCAACATTACGGCTCAGAGTGGAGGACATACTCTTCCGAGGATGACCTGACTTACCGAGCCGCCTTCTCCCGCGACAGTCTTGAGGGGACGAAAAGGATCTACGTTCAAGATCTCATTCAAGAGGATGCAGAGCAGATATGGAAGCTATTGCACAGTGGTGCCAGCGTCTTTATATCAGGGTCTGTTATCGGCTAGGTATGTGCCATTAATATTCGACTAATCGATTTGCATAGCTCCTCCAACAAGATGCCTGCCGCTGTTAAAAATGCCTTGCGTTTTGCCGCTGAGACTCACGGTAATCTGGAACCGACTGCAGCTGCGGATTTTATCTCCACGATGGAGGCAAGGGGTCGGTTAATCGAAGAGTGTTGGAGCTAGGACAATATTCGTTAGCCAAGGCTTTATGTAAATCGCAGCTTTCGAACTTTCTCCAATTGTCGCAGTAGTCCACGAGAACACTGGTCCTACGCATTTTATCAGTGTTGCTCGCTCATGGTGCCCGATCATCGAGAGGTCATAGGACAAAGCGTTGAGAAAGATTGCAATGGGTGGTACCTAATTTTAAAGCCCACTTGAAAGAACTTAAATTATAATCTTGCTCTGGCGTCCGATTTGTTCGCCTCCGCGTTAAAGCAGGGCTATGTTGTTGAACAGTATGTCCACCCTTAGACGCAGTTTCTCTTGATCTGATCCGTACCCGATGTAGGCGTTCCGTCAATCAGTGCTACATATTTTCGAGCGACGGGACAGGAGAAAAATATCTCGATCACAGCTTTCAAGATGCAAACGGCCAGACGGTGTTCAGCGTCTCGGAGGGCTTTACCTCCATTAACCACGTCCGTCCTGCGCAGCAGGTTCCGCTCATTTAATCACAGCGCGCTGCTGATCCTGCTTCCGCCTGTCTTCCTCAGTCTGGCACGTCAGCGCGGACTGTATACATATCTGGCAAAGTGGAAATAGTTTATGTTTCTGATAATGGTCAGGGTAGCGTAGGGCGTCTCGCTGTGATCCTCAATACTGCATGCACATTTTTCATTGCAAGTAATATACGGATACTCCTTGCTACGTGACCTCGGGAATCCACAACCAAACCGCACGATGTGTGCTTTTGTGTTTCGTCGACAGCGTTTACTCGGGCTTGTAGTCCGGGCGCAGTGACCGCACAGTCTTGCCTGTAGTCTCCAGGTCAACATCGAGTCAGTCAGACGGGCAAACTCCATACCAGCTCTCCAGATCTCCTGGTCGTTGATCTCTGCGAGCTCCTTGGCGAGGTCCTCGCGGTACGTCGACCGGCCATTGAACTCGAGGGACTTGCGGGTCTCCGTGCCGTTCTTGACGCTCTCGTAGAGCTGCTCGAATATCGGCACGTTGGCCTTTTCGAAGATGGGGGCCCAGTCGAGGGCACCGCGGCGGGCGGTGGTGGAGCAGGCGTTGTACATGTAGTCCATGCTGGCGCGGTTGTCAGCGATATGCCGCGGTGAAAATAATAGACGAGTACCCGTATTGGCCGACGAGCGGGTAGAGAGACTGGGTGGCCTCCTCGACAGTCTCGTTGAAGGCTTCGGACGGGGAGTGGCCGTTTTTACGGAGAACCTGGTACTGTGCTAAGAACAGGCCCTCTAGAATGAACGGTGAGCAGCCAGCGAGGGGAATGCGCAGAACAATTCGTACGAATAGCTCCCATGAGCTGAAAAATGTAGTCTCAGTAAATGGATCATATAATGCAGAAGATGTATACGAACCACACCACGCTCGCCGTACAGGTCAGAGTAGACCTCCTTCTCGAAGGTCGTGTCGTACATGTAGCCCGAGCCTATGCCGACACCGAGAGCGATCGCGCGCTCCTTCGCTTTGCCAGTGACATCCTGGAAGACGGCTACGCTGGAGTTGATTCCACGGCCCTCCTTGAACAGAGTGCGGACGGTGCGGCCAGAGCCTTTCGGCGCGACGAGAATGACATCGACATCGGCGGGGGGGATGACCTTGGTGTCCTCTTTGTAGACGATGGAGAAACCGTGCGAGAAGTAGAGGGTCTTGCCCTTGGTAATGAGCGGGGCAATGGTGGGCCATGTCTGGGACTGGGCCGCATCGGAGAGCAAGTTCATGATGATAGTTCCCTTGTTGATAGCCTCCTCGATGGGGAACAGAGTCTCGCCTGGGACCTCGAAGGATGTGAGTTGCAAAAAGTGGGCCGAAAATGCAAAGACAAACCCAGCCGTCCTCCATTGCCTGGCGCCAGCTCTCGCCGTCCTTACGGACGCCGACAATGACGTTGAGGCCATTGTCGCGGGCATTGAGGCCCTGGCCGTGGCCCTGGGAGCCGTAGCCAATGAGGGCGAGGGTATCGTTTTTGAAGTAGTCCTGGAGCTTCGCGAGGGGCCAGTCGCTGCGCTCATAGACGACCTCCTTGGTCCCGGCGAAGTCAAGGGTCTTGACGCCGCGCGTACCCTGGGTAGAACGCGCAGACTTGGCTACAGCAGCGTGGGCGAAGAGGGAGTAGGACGCAGCCTGGGCGGGCCTGAGGGACGCGCTTGCGAGAGCACGGGGTGCACGGCGCGAGGCGGCGCGGAGAGCCTGGGTAGCAGAACGGGCGGCGAGGGATGCCATGGTGGGGAGTAGCAGGAAGGGTCGCGCGCTTAATCGACGTTTTTTTATGAGTCACGAGCCTCTATCGGTCACATTCGGCCGTCGGAATTCGGACACGTCAACTACGCAGTTCAAACTTGACCGGCGGCGAGACCTCAAGACAAGCTCAATTTTCAAGCGAAAGCAGCTCAGAACGATGTAGGACCATCGAGGAGGGCAGGTTGGTTGACAGCGCAATCGATTTTGTTGACTACTTGCTGGATGCCCCTGTTATCCGCATACAATGTCTTTTTTCGACAACGGCGACCCAATCATCGTACGGATCCCGGCGCCCTCCACAAAGATCCCGAAAGCCCGTGCTTTGATAAAGTAGCCATCGACAAGACGGGCTCCGTCGGGAGCAGTGCACAAAGCAATAACGCTAAAACTCAACGAGCCTTTTGAATAGGTTATTGCGATGTGACCAACGCTGCATTCTACGAGGCACTCTCAGGCCCACCGTGCAAGCCATCCACTTTGTAAACGACGTTGAAGGTCACCTTTACGACAGGATGTGGCAAGTTTGTTTATTATCCCCTTGCTAGGACTGATCAAGGCTAGGAGAGAGTACTCCCGCCAAAACTTCAACGGCAACGGGACCTTTTTTCCTCGATGCATTAAATAATACCACCCTGCGTCAGTGCTCTTCGGGCCTCGGCATCCATAAATTCAGTACTGAGGGCTACTCTAGTTGAGGGTCAACACCACACATATATAGCAGCATCGCGCTTTCTCTTCTAAAGCCACACCTTATCGCTGAATTCCCGTTGGGAGGCTGCCGTGGAAAAGGATCAAAAGGAAAGGAGACGTCTTGAGGTATGCACATGTCTTGCTGAGTTTCCCATCCACTCACGACAAAGACCAGCGACAAACCCCACATTGTTTCGATGATAGAGCTCATCATCTTTCGTCCCAGTATTTTCCTACCGCAAAGCGAAGGTATTTGTATCCTCAGCATGGGCGCACGAAATCGTATCGAGACAGCAAACTTGCCACCCCCTGTACCCGACCACCTTGACCCGTCCGATGACACACGTCTAGTCAGTGGTGTACAACCCCTCGGCCCATTTTATGTCCAGCGGCAAAGATCAAACGACTTGTCGGCACTCGCCGAGACTCGCCGTCATCCTCAATGCCCATTCGAAATTAATCGCTATTGATAAATCCAGTCCTGCTCTCCAAGAATGGGTGGACCTGCTGCAGGACGCAATCAAAGAAATTACCTTGCTTGACAAGGTCTCTCCACCCTCATAATTGGCTCACTTTTCGACTCGCCCGTGTTGATCCGGTCTCCGAATGTGTCCGATGCCATTACTCCCACCCATTGATCCGCAGTCTCCCGATTGAATGACATGATGTCGCTTACACACACTACCTGCAGCTGCAGGCTCAATTTTCTGTGGGGAGCGCGAGCAGGAGCTGGCGACACCCAAAAGAACGAACAAAGAAAACCATCATCAAGCAAGGTCCCTTCCGACGGAGTCGGAGCTCTCTAGTATTGTTTGTTCCATCAAAATTCATCGACTCCGAAGACGTCCCCCCTCAATTCCCAATGACCATCAAGACACTGGTCACATAACATTCGGAGATGAAGCCGATGAGTTTGTGGAAGACTTTGGCCCGTCATTGACTCCGATGCCTCCGATGAGGATGGTCGTATGAACGTCGTTCTATAAATCAGACATAGTATAAATTTCGTGCAAGGAGCAAGTACATCCGCGTGTTATCTGAATCGTCTAATACAGTACATTTGTACATCACCCATTATGCTTTCCTTTCAGTTTGTATCTAGGCAGACAGCTTCTTGCGCAAGAGCTCCTTGAGCGTCTCACCGTCCTCGGCGAACTTCTTGATACCCTCATGCAGCTTGTCGAACGCCATCTGGTCTTGCAGAAGCACCCACCGGAACTCGGGCTCGTTGTCGACATAGCTGACTTTGGCGATGGGGTCAGCCTGCGCAGCTGTGCGGGAGTTCAGTATTATTTCAAAGAGCTCATGGGAACGGCGGGGACTAACCGGCTTGAGAATCGAGCTTCTTAGGGACGGGCGCGGTCGAGGACTTGAGCTCCTCAAGCAGGGTAGGCGCAATGGTCAGGAAATCTACGCCAGCCAAGGCCTTGATCTCGCCAATCTGCACCGAGTCAGCACGAAGGACCTCATGGATCTTATATGCTACGAACGTTGCGGAAAGAAGCTCCCATGACGATGGTCTTGTACCCGTGCTGCTTGTAGTAGTTGAAGATTTTCTTGACGGACTGCACACCGGGGTCATTGTCACCCTCGTACGTCTTGCCGGTGCTCTTCTTGTACCAGTCGAGGATACGGCCAACGAAGGGCGAGATGAGCGTGACGCCCGCCTCGGCACAGGCGACGGCCTGGCCGAAACCGAAAAGCAGGGTCAAGTTGCAGTGGATGCCGTCGTCACGCTCCAGCTCCCGTGCAGCCTGGATACCTTCCCAGGTAGATGCGATCTTGATCAAGATACGCTCTTTCTTGATGCCAACGGATTCGTACAGAGCAATGAGCTCCTTTGCCTTAATACCCAGCGAGTAAGCGCTCCGCAACAAGGAAGGGAGGGGCGACATACCTTGGCCTTGGTGGCGGCCTTGTCGAAGGAGAGACGAGCATCGACCTCGGTGGACACTCTGCCAGGGATAATTTTGAGGATTGCCGTGCCGAATTCCACAAGCTGCGGGGATCATCGTAAGATACATTTCTAGGAACAAGCTTCGGAGCACTACCAAACGGTCGTTTGCGGCGGAAACCTGGTTCTCAAGACTGCCGCCCTTGGATTTGCCGTATTTCACGGCGTTATCGATCAAGCTGGCGTAACCGGGCTTGTTGGAGGCAGCGAGAATCAACGAAGGGTTGGTGGTTGCGTCCTGCGTCCAGCATTGTTGAGAATCAATACCGCGGCGGGGAGAAAGCAGCCTACCTGAGGCTTATAGACGTCGATCGCTATCGGGATGAGAAGTATTAGTTGGAGAACGAGAGACGAGGTGGGTACCCACTCTCGAAGTCGCCCGAGTCGGAGACTACGACGGTGCCAGACTGCTTCAGTAAATCGAGAGATGTGGTCATGGTGGTAATAGAGAGAGAATGAAATGCTTTGGTCACAACGATTGGAATATATACATCATCGATCTCGTGCTCTCCGAGGATGCCCGAGCAGGCCCGGGTAAGTCTTACTAGGGCTTTCTGTTACTCGCTGGTCATTGCCGGAGCAACATGGTTCCTTGCGAACGTTTCGCGTCGATACAGTCGTCATCTCGCGTGCTAATTCCCGGCCCGGATTGCCGACCCAAATGGAATTTCTATTCAACTAAACTTGGACAGTGATTCCGCAGACCAGCCCGCTCCCCAGACGCTCAATCTCTTTCAGAACGCCAGCCTCGTTCAGCACGACCAGGCCTTTGTCTTTTTCTTTTTCCTTCTCCTGTCCGAGAATAAATGAGTCGGTGGTCACCCAGGATCTCCCATCGTTCGTACCTTTTTCACCGGCATACTCGAAAACCCTCCCAGGACCCTGAATGCCCGGGGGTCCTTGACACTCGGATCCCATACAGCACCGAACCGGTCCCCGCCAAACGGATCGTAGAAAATTTTGAACGTGTCGGCGTAAACACGCTGATGTACATCAATTACCGGGCTACACACGGAGGGAAAAACCCCACCTGTAAATCATCGCATAGCAAACGTGCTGGATCAAATCCTGCCCGCAGGACCGTCGTGGAATCATCCCGGGGGAGATTGGCGTATTTTCCACCTGCGGCCAGGGAAGAGTCGATGTTCTGCGCATACCGCGGCAAAACCGTGGGGTCCATCCGAACGAGAAAGTCGTAGTCGTCCGTGGGGTGTCTAAACATCGACTGCGAAAATTAAGCCGACAATTCAAGACCTTTCTGCTAGGAAGGCCTCACCTTGACATCGAGCTTGCCTTCTTCCATCCCGTGCAGGCAAGTCCATGTTGCCTTGGCTAGCGCTCGGATTCGATGTGCTACCATCACGTCGGGACCATGCAACGTCCAAATGTGCCCATCTGGGTCGGCCTCCGTTGAGATTCTCCATACCCCTGCCCTTGAGGTTGCAGCTGGAGTAGCCTCGCCGGACTGGCCGCCATACAGCGGAACGAACAACCCGTCCTCCCACTTCCAGTCCTTCAAGAACTCGACTACAGTGGCGAAACCGCGTTCCTTGCTACCCGGTACACTTGCCCGCTCGGCGGTCTGATCCTCTGGGTCCAAGCTGAGATCGTGCCCATCACCAACGAAGAAGCTTGCGCAGAGAATCTCCACTGCTTCCTCAGAGACGTGCCCGTGCATAACCCAATGCGACGCGAGCCACCGCTTCACCAGACGCACCGTCGACGAATATGCGGCAAAGCGGTGGTTTAGAGCCGCGACGGCACGGTGGTGACGTGGGGCATGGATGAATCGCCGCACGTAGAATTCCTTGGCATCCACAGCGTCCTGGTACTCCTTGCCCTTCTTCTTCTCCGTGGGGACATTGATGTGCGAGAGCGCGTTTTTGCCGGTGATGAGGCGGTCTAGCAGAGTCGCCTCGCGGTCGTGCCAAATGTGAGCAGAGAAGGCCCATCCATCCGCGGTGACTATCTCCAGCCTCGAGTTATCCTGGATGTCTGACGTGCTGACGCCGTCCCCGACCACGACAGTAGCCTTCAGACCCTCGACGGCCGTCATAAGGGCGCTCGCCACGCGCTCGAAAAACGCCAACTTGATCTTCTGAATTGCGCGCAGGTCGTCCGGCCACTTTGCAGATTTCTCAAATTGCAGAATCATCTCCATCGAGGGAAGGTAGCGCGCATTTTGGGGCAGAGAGGGGGCCAGCGACTCGGACAGCGGAACAGGGCTGAATACGCTTGTGTAACGCAAATACTCGGAAACCGCGCTGACGTTGGCTAGACTGAGAGGAAGTTCCTCGTTGAGCGCCTTCATTTCCTTCACGAGCCCGTCGAATGCCTGCATCGCGCCCTTGAACCCCACGACGGCCCCAGAACCTGTATACACTCTGGAGACGACTTCGGGTAGTCTAACAACCTCGTCGAACCCGCCCTGCCAGCTCTGGATCGAAGTAGCGTCCTCGAGTCCAAAGTGACGGTGCAGTACTTGTCGTACAATCATAGCGGGCACCTGAGAACGCTCGTCGGCAGATTTGATGTCCCATACGACGCTTTCGATGATTCGCCCATCTTTGAAGCGACGAAGCTCGGCCTTGTCCCCCCAGAAATCGCGGAAGCGTTCCGCAATAGCAGGATCCGTTTCGTCGGCGGCTGGGCCGTGGTCAACGAGTCGAAAGGCGTGCTGGGGGTCATGGATCAAGCCGATGTAAAGGACATCTGGGTTCGTTGGTAGAGCCTGGGAAAGCGGGCGGGTAGACGAGGAAGGATGGAGAATAGTGATCGCCTTGGTTCGGTTGCTCAATCCTTGCTGCAAGAGAGCCGCTATAGAAGAAATTAGGGCGTTGGCTGGGGAGCCAATGTCTAGCGTTGAGTGGAGTGATGGGAAGCGTGGTTTTGCGGAGGAAATGTCTACTCTGCAATACGACCGCGTCAGATTTCCCCTCGATTCCGTATAAATAAGCTCACCGAATAACAGTGTCGAACCGTGTGGACAAGTCCCGCTGTTCTTTAAGAAAGACGTCTACAAAGGGGTCGCTGCCAACAGGTGCACCGTTCAATTTCTCAAGTGTCTTTCGTGCATCATTTTGAAGCTAAAACGCGATCAATAAAGTATTTGTAGGACTGCAAGGTACATACCAGCTGTAAGGAACCGAGAGGAACACCTGCCAACATGTTGACCGTTGACGAAGGCTCGACAAAGACGGCCTGATGATGCGTTTGATACTCCCCGGGGGGAAACTAAGGGGTGAGATTAGTGGCAAGCAGACACGCCCAAGAAAACAGGGCATACTCTGTGACCTTCTTTTGTCTTGTGGAATGCAGCATCCTTTTCAAAGTCGTGCCTTGCTTCATCCAATGTCAATGAATGAACTCGGCGTACAAAATGACGACAACGCACACAAGAAATCCAGCGCCGCTCTGAAGAGCTGATATGAGCTCAACCCTCTCCCAAGAGGCTTCCTCTTCGTTCCTTTTCCTTTAGGTTCCTCGCCGAAGACCAGTAAACCCAATAGAGCAGCCCACCATGAGCCCAGGCTATCAAAGCCACGGACACACATCCGCGAACCGTCTCCATAGCCGCGTTGGTTAGCCCACACTCGCAATAGGGCGAGAGCGTCGCTGAACGAGGGAGTGTGTTCTTTGAGTGCGAAGGTAGAGAGTAGATGGGTTTTCGGCATAAGAGCAATGAGAAGAGCCGAGTTGTACAGAGGTGTTGGGACAGAAGCGGTATCACCATCGCCGGAGATTCGGATATTCGAGTGTGAGGGTGACAGTCGATGTAGAGGGATGGGGGAGTTTGCGGACAAGACAGGAATAATGCACACTCGTGCATTAAGCTTGGTGAAATCATTGGGGGATTCATCTGGTGCCGGAAATTTAGTTGACAAGGCTGAATCGGAAAGGAAAAACATACTTTTTCGAGGCTCGAGAACCAATTTTGTGAGCCGTGGGTCGTTGGAGGCCGACTCGAAAGTAACCTCGACGTCAAGACCACTTTTGGGATTCTGAATTGCGGCCGCGAGGGTAGCAAGATAGAATGCTCGCTTGTGGAAAAACCGACCATTCAGGTAGTCCTTCTCTTGAAAAAGAGTCTGACAGCCGTATCAGGTGCGATGTAAAAGTATCGGGATGGTAAAGACTCACAGGAGGCATTTCAACGGCTAAATCAACACCAAACTTGGACCCATCTTTACCCTTGACACTAATTTTGTTCGGCCAGCTTCCAACCATCGTAATGTCACTAGGTTTTTCGAAGGCGACTTTCCAATTCGTGTCCTCCGACGGTTGTGGTAGGCAATAAGGTACAGCGACCCCCTTCTTGATGAGCTTGCGGGAAGCTTCGAGGGGATGTTCAGGAGCGACTGGAGTCAAACCCATCAGTACTCCATGCAGGGCCTGTAAGAAACGGTCCAGAGGCGGGATTCTGGCGGCTTTCGGGCGAATATTTGGTAGAAGGGCATCAATCTGGGTATCTTCAGCACCCCAAAACAGGTTGTGCGCGTAACATACCTGGAGCTTGAATGTGCTCGATCGGAACAAGTCCTTCGCATCGTTGATGACTCTGAGTTCTTCTCCTGTTGGAGGCTTTTTTGGTTTCCCGCCGGTGGTGTTGTTGTCTGCGGCCACTGCAGTCTGGCCTTGTGCCGGAGCTATGCCCCCCCATTCCTCCTCGTCTTCGGGCTGTTCGATTTCCTCCGTTTCAGAAACAGCGTCCGAATCATCATGACTGAGTCGGCGGGTCTAGATGACGTTAGAATGGTGAGATGGAACACGACAAGGGACGCGCCTTGCGAGGCTCAGCGTCGCCGTTGCGCTTGCGCTTCAAGTTGAGAGCCATTCGTAAATTTTTGCACTGCCACCCTTATTTTGGGCCAAGCACGTGAAACGGATAGGGGTTGTCTGCTGCTGCAAGTCCTCTGCTTTGCGCTGCTTGCCTCTAGCTGTGCTATATTCCATCCAGATCCTTACACTACAAAACTGCACTAATTTCCCTCCCACACCGTGCACCCATCCGGTCCTTGGTTTCCTCAACGTAGTCTCATTCAGCCCTCAGGAAATCCTCGGTTCTGGCCGATCCAAACATCGGCAGACCGCCGTCTAGGCCCCGGGTGTTCGCGGATGCTTGTGACAGTGTTGCACGACCGGCGCCCGAGATCACTCCTGGTCGTTCACTTCTTACTGATTTGCCGATTGGAAAGGCATTTGATGCAGAACAGGCCTGGGTCGCAATGCTCATTTCGAGACATACTACCAAGCGCTGGCCGCGAAGTTCCGACGGCGAGTCGGAGGAACCCATGTGTTGCGCATGCTCAGCCTCGACGAAACGCAAAAGGAACGCCTGAAAAAACATCATCATCGCACGGACTGCCGTACTACGGTGATCGCGTGTTCGAAGTTCTGTCTCCCGAACCAACCCCGAACACCAAAAAGTTGAACAGTATCCGTCTGCGCCACGTCTGAAACCTTCCAGGGACTTTGGGATGGTCTCCTATTGATTCCATCGTCGCAGGTAAGCCTCGGTCTGACTCCGGGAAATTTTTGGTGTTGGCGTCGTCAGACGTCGTCGTGTTCGGCCCTGAGGAAGACATACACCGTCCTGGTCGTGGAGATAGAAGAGCGCTATTCTGCGACATCACGACTTCTTTCCGCTTGCGGATATATTTCGTGACACCGGGAGACTGTATTAATATGCCTTACACGGGTTCGCCCACTACCTCCTCGTCCTCGGCCTGAAAGCGATAATGGGCAACCAGAACCTACCTCTCGAGCGTTCTTGGTACATCGGCAACGCGATCTTTGCTATTCTTTATGGTCAGTGGGACTCGGACCATCGACCAGCCTCGAAAACGGGATTGATTATATTTTTCAGGTATTGAGATATGCATGTTCTTCATGTCCGCCTATTATCTGTGGAGCAGTCCGAAGGCAGACAGGTCCAGACTTGTTTACATCGCGTACAGCGGGACACTCCTGGTTCTCATTACGATTGCCCTGTCTTGCAACCTGTTCTTCGGTCAGGTGCGTTTTGGACATACGCCAGCGTCGATCTGAGCTCACATTCATCCCTCAGGAAATGTGGATAGAGCATAGAGACGTCGACGGTGGCCCAGTTGCATTCTTTGGAGACAACATAGCTGCTTGGTACAATACGCTAGGTACAGCAGCCGACGTCACGGCGAACGTCCTTGGGGACGCCCTCATGGTACGCTCCCGGGTCATATTACTTTGACTTCGATCAGCGACTTATGAATATGGCAGCTCTACCGCTGCTATATATTTTGGAGTAGCACCAGCATTTGGATTGTCGCCTTTCCTGCTCTCATTTTCTTGGCCTCTGCATGTACGTTCGCTCTGCCCCTGTCTAGTCATTGGATCTCACCGTAACCAGGCATGGGCATTGTCATGACCATTCAGAGTGGGCTCCCGGGAGGAGACATTTTCCACGGAACTGCGGTCAACTTTGGCATACCGTGGCTAGGTGAGTCTCCCTCCTTCACTGCGCTGTGATGACTTGACTGATTCTGTTTACTTTCCAAGTGCTGACGATCACATTCAATGTCATAACGACGTCGATGATCACCATCCGCCTCATTTCAGTGAGCCGTAGCATGCGGAATTTTCTCGCCAAGGAGCGCGCGGAGGTGTACACCGGAGTCATTGCCATTCTGGTTGAGTCTGCCCTACCCTTCACGCTCCTCGGCATCGGCTACCTCGTCACCTATGTCAGGACTGATCCAGGTGAGCACATTGATTAAAATCCTGAACATCCACTAACTATTATCTTCTTCCTCCTTCCTTCCCTACTTCCAACAGAGTCGCTCGCGTTTGCCGACGTGTGGGGCTGCTTTGTTTCGCTGTCACCACAAGCGATCATACTACGAGTTGCCATGGGCTCCGCATGGACGAAGCAGACAGCGACACAGTACGGGACAAACACCGCTGTCGTATTCGACAGCGTGATTTACCCGAGCCAGGGTACTGCTCTCCAAACTTTTGGAAAGGAATCTATGGTGGATTCTGGCAGCACCAGCACCCGCGCGTTAGCATTGGGTTCACGAAGATCAGATGATGTTTAATATACCCCCGCGTGTCGCCCATGTACTTTACTTTCAATTCGAGAGAAACTGTAGCATAATCCGTTGAAACCACTCGTAGAGGCCGATGCTCGAAAGTGTTGTTCATGCAGGGCTCAGCCCGTTTTGGCCAGGCTCTGCAGAAAGAGGAGCGATTTCCCAATCGGGTCTCAGAATTTACCCCCCAAGACCGACCTACGATACCAAACGAATTTCTAGGCTTGTTGGTAGAGGACTGTAGAGTACCTCAGGTTCTGGTGACAATAGGTGACAATGATATCAGGGAAATGAGGTCTGACAGGAAGCGAGACGTCAAACCTGTATGTACAGGTCCCGAGCGACAAGCGCTAGGTAACAGGCAACGCGAGACGCAGATATCCCCATACTTACCCGCCAGACCGAGCAGCGCCGTTGGGAGACTCAGTGCGAATGGAAAAGCATAGGAATTGGATCATTCTAGAGAGACTGGTTCGTAGGATAGCGCTTGAATGGAACCGCACATCGCAATCGTTGGCGGCACTTCGTCGCGTCTGCAGTGACACGCGTATGTGGATTCAGAGACGATGGCGCTAGAACTAGATTTATCTAGTTCGTTATTTACACAATGTGCAGAATCCTCCCAGGCACACAGATTAAATGGTTTGGTACTGGTACATATAGAGACCTGGTGCGTACGGTGTGAGCTGCGGAGCGGGACAGAGTAGAAGGACAAACCAGACGCCTGGTCACCACTTCCCATGATGTCGATTTTGCACCCCGGAGTTGAACACTTAAATTCGAAAGTCTGATAGGATCCAGAGGGGCACCGGTAACCAGGCAATCGACGAGTTTCACCAAAGGAAACCGGGAGCGATCCAAAGAACGTCCCGCCAATAGGCCGAGTTGCCCATGATAATTTCTGCATATCCAGCTTCTTCATTACTGGTAACGACCAGATGTCGAGAGTTGCTGGTTCATCCGTGATGCGGCCATCTGACTCGTTGCGGGGGGGAACGGTGATCGATAAGCTGCAGTTCTCCATGCCAAAGTCGGCTACTCTGAACTGCGCCACAGTCGAGATCTTTTAAAAATAGTGTAAACGAATGAAATGAAATGAGAAGGCAGCCATAAATGCTCGTACTTACCGTCGGGGTGACCACAAGATGTCTGTGATACTCGGGCACCATACCGTCTGGGGTGGGCCGCATGAGCCCATAAGGCGGGAAGATCTTGCGAGGCTCTGTGGACGAAATTTGGACGAAAGCGCGTGCATGGTTGACGATCGGGTCGTGTTTAGAACTCTTGAGCGACGTCTGTGAATACAGTTCGGCAAGATTGACGTAGGGGCTCCGCATTTCCATGTCTTCAGGTTCAGCGTCGGCCGCCCTTCGGGTGGCGGAGTGATGTTGGATCCCAAGGTACATGATCATCAATGCATCGAGGACCGTGCAGCACACAATGACGGCCACCTGAAATGCGCACAAGACGTTCCAACCGAGAGGACAATCGCGGCGTGGAGGACGCTACTGACATGAATAGGTCTCAAAACCGGGGAAGAAGGTTTGACTAACCGATTTCTTTGCTCTCATCTTGAAGCAAAGCAGCATACTCTTCATCCGGCGCCTGAGTAAACTCGGGATATGTGCGGGTTGGAAGGTATTGTGGGGTGTCCATCTCTGGATTCCCTCCCCGGTCTGACCCAGAATCGCTAGCAGTGGGAAGAGTTTCTGGTGGCTCGTTGAAGTTCATGGATGGACACGGAGGGCCGGCTCTGAGAATAGATGACCCAACCCAGAACTGACAGGCATCTTCGCGGGAATCCGAAGAACTTCGAGGGCAGGGGCAACGTGGAAGAAGGTGACTACTCGACTTTCCTTTCTGGTACAACTTGAAACCACCCACATTCGATTTAGTCCGTTTCCTCCGGAAGTGAATACCCAAAGCTCTATCCGACAGCGGCGCGCGCCTATGTATAACTCAATCCTCCGACACTCCTCCCGTGGACCTCACCGCACCCTTTTTCATTCAAAACCATCAGCTTCGCCGCTCTCACGCCAACGCGCAAACATAGGATTCTCGAACTCGTGGCTAGAGAATCTACCCGTGACAGGCCCTCGGACACCTCCTTCCAGTTCAGTTTGAATACCGGAATCTTATTGCTTCTGCCAGTCAACTCCGAAAACGCGTCGTCTGGTATTCGGTGTTCATGGCTCAGAGAATGGATCTCGTCCTGCTTGTCCTCTTTTGCCTCACGACCATGAAAATTGGCGGCATTCTGTGGTTCCGTAGCTTCCTTGTCTCGAGCCACAGTCAGTATTCAATCGATATAATCTCGTTCACTGCGCTTTCTAATACTGGTGGCTCAAAGCCTTTGTCGGGAACGACTATCCTCGTGTCTGGTCCATACCATGGCCAGAACCTAAAGTCCTCATCCCAATTCATGACACTGTTCGCTATCAACTCGACACTGAAGACGGTGCTGCCGAGTGGAGTGAATCATTCCCAAAAAATGGGATGATATATCTCGGAGAGCAATGCCGCCCATTTAGCGTCTCGATGTTCCACCAGATACGATGTCTGGACACTCTTCGAAAGGCTTTCATCGGTGTTCACCCGCGCAACACGAGCAGTATATTCCAGGACGCAGTGGACTGGGATCTAACGGGGCACTGCCTGAATTACTTGCGGCAGATGGTGTTTTGCCGTGCTCATCCGTACCTTGACCCTGTACTGGGATATCCTCTGCCGAATGTACATCCGGACACCGACCAGTGTCGGGACTGGAGTGCCGTATATGAGGCAGTACGGCGTAATCATCGCAGTTGTAGTGCTTAGGTAAGTACCGTCCATTTATTTCTTGGCCAAATCTCAGAGCTACTCAGGTACATGGTTCATCCGTGTATTTTCTACCGGTCGGTGGATGTAGCTGCTCAAGAGCCTCTTAACTCTCAGCTCTACTCTGTACTCGCGAAAATCAATTTAATATATTGACAAGAATGCTATATCCCGGATTTCGCGATGACCGATGTTTAAGTTAGCTCCACAACTCTCGTTGATTCCGCTCCACAACGTCGTAGGCCAGTTGCCAGTTCTTGCAAAAAAAAGGATTCGGGGACAACGTGTAGATGAGATGGAAGGCCGAACACGACATCAAGAACGGGATAAAAAAGCATCTGCCGCATACAATGCTGATTCAATTGCGAATCGTGTTTGGTCTCGCCCGTTTTCTGCGCCGCTAGCATGTCCTTGCGCAAAATGGAGATGCAAGGAAGTTCTGTCTCGCAATAAATGCCAAGGGCTGCCTTGAAACGAAGGATCTCACGATGAAACATAGATGTAGTGAATGGCTGTCTCAGTTCTCCCAGATGAATATTGCATGTGGGAGAGCTCAAGAGTCAGAGCCCAGATTAAGACGTCGCGTGATACATAGTACGGGCCCAATTCGAGTCTCACGCCACTGTTCCCTACGACGTGTCATAGCCATCGATCAGAAATAACTTGTGTTTGAGGCGATAAACTTGTGGAGGCCAGAAGATCTGTTCTGCCCAAGTAGTTGAATAGAAGAAGAACCCGACCACCTCAAACGTAAGTCATGATCGCACGGCGGATGAGGTGCTAGTGACCCAAATGTTATACACTACCAGTTAGTTTGGAGCTAGTTGGAAGAGTCCAAATTTGGTCCAAATGTGGCTGAATAGTTTCGGTACTTCCGTAGTCAAAAATAAGCTTGAGATAGCATTCCACCAACCTGTCTCACCCCAAGGGAGATACCGGAGTTTACGACAGTGATGCAGGTACTCAGGTTACCGCGGAAGGAAAATATCTTGGAGGCTATTTCGTGAGGACAATGATAGGATATCCACCTGTAGGTGCCTCCAGATACATCTTCCCTTCGACGCTGTAGCCACAGGATTCGTAGTATCGGGCCTAAATATAATGAGTACAGGATTCATGCACGAAATAGGACAAACATTCGACTCATTGGTGGCACAGTGCGCGAACAGCGGACGCATGTTGTCATCTGGGAACTAGAAGTCGATGAGCTCAGCTGTCCCGGGTTGGGAACCAGTCCTACCCTGTCGTGCACCATCTTCAGGAGGATGGTAGCGATTCCTTTCTTTTGGTACAAGGGGTCTGTTGCAAGAAGGTCCAGGTACTGCGAGTCGCGGGTTCCCTGCGAATTATTATTTAAATTAGATCGTACATTGCCCCGCTAGGGAACTTGCGTTTGGGCCAACGATTTCCGCCAGGAACTTGTCAACCACAGGAACGAACTTGATCACGAAATCAGTGAGGGGAGATCAACGAGAGAAAAAGACAGCACCACAGTGTCCCAGAACGCCTTCGTGTCCGGCGATAGCTTCTTCATGAAATCGTCGAATCCCAAAGCCCTCTGTTCTTCACTGCTCAACATGTAAGAGGGCGTTCTATCCACAGCAAAGCTACCAACGAGTCGAAAAGTGATTTCCCCGGTGGGAACCACACTGCGAGAGCGACGACTCTGTCCGTGGTGGTATCAGTTGCAAGATAAACTTCGCCGGCCAACTCGCCGGCGAGAATCATTGTTCTGAGAATTGGATCTTTAAGGGACTCGTCGCCTCCAACCATAGAGTTGGTCGCAAGCTCTGAAAAAAATCAGTATTTGATCTCGCCGGTAATAAGTCGACGACCTGCGATGTAGGCTCTAGACATAAATCCAAAGCCTCTTTGAGTTCCTTCACTGCAGCCGGTTAAATCGGCATCACGCAAGGCGATGAATGGAAAGACCTGAGACCAACCTGAGACTTGGTGTTTGCGTTGGATTTGAAAGGTCATTGTTAACCAAGCTTAGCTGGCTGACTCGGAGGCAACCCTGAAATCCTTCGTAGGTCCAAGCGCTGGTGGGGTTGACCCCAGAAGACCGCGACTTAAAGAGGTTGTGGGGTTTCTGATCGAATCCGCGGTTGCACGTAATACCTATCGAACGAGCAGGCAGAGTTTGGAACGAGTCTTGAAGTTATCACAATCCGCATCCCAGCATATTTTCGGGGGCTTTCTTAAACGGAAATAAGCTTGAATACGTAATCCAACAGCTATCGAGAGAAAGGTGCCGGTATGACATAGCGATGGAGTGCTTTACTACCAGTGCGCGGCGTTCAGGTTGCGGGCGAAGAATCTCGGATCCTATTTCGTGAGGACAATGACAGGGTATCCACCTGTAGGTGCCTCCAGATGCATCTTCCCTTTAATGCTGTAACCGCAGGATTCGTAGAATTTAGCCTAAATATAATGAGTACCGGGATTCATTCAAGTAACAAGACAGACATTTGGCTCATTGGCGGCACAGTGCGCAAACATCGGACGTGTACTGTTGTCTGCGAACTAAAATTGGATAAGAGGAGTCATCCGGAACCTTTTAAGCTAAAATCCTTACCCTCTCGTAAACCGTGTTCAAGAGCCTGGTAGCAATTCCTTTCTTTTGGTACAAGGGGTCTGTTGCGATAAGATTCAGGTACTGTGAGTCACGGGTTCCCTGTGAAATTATGATTGGCATCAGCTCGTATATTCCCAAGCCGGGTAACTTGCGTTTGGGCCAATGATTTCCGCAAGAAACTTGTCAACTACGGGACCGTACTGAGCCGTAAATCAGAAAGCCGAGATCGGTGAGAAGGAAGAGCATTACTGCAGTGTCCCAAAACGCCTTGGTCTCCGGAGATAGCTTCTTCATGAACTCGTCAAATCCTAAAGCCCTCTGTTCTTCACTGCTAAACATGTAAGAGGGTGTTCTGTAAAAACAACAAAGCTACCGACGAGTCGAAAAGTGATTTCCCTGGTGGGAACCACAGCGCAACAGCAACTACTTTGTCGGAAGTACTATCAGTTGCAAGATAAATTTCGCCGGCCAACTCGCTGGCGAGAATCATTGCTCTGAATATCGGATCTTTAAGGGACTCGTCGCCTCCAACCATGGAGTCGGTCGCTAGCTCTGAGAAGAATCAGCAAGTGCCTGGTCTCGCTCACAATGTGGCATGACCTCCAATGTTTGCTCTAACGCATAAATCCACAGTTTCGTCGAGTTCCTTAGCTGCAGCCGGTTAAATCGGTCATTATCCAGGAGAATGAAGGAAAAGACCTGAGACTTTGTATTTCCGTTGGATTTGAAAGGACATTGTACAACTTAGCTGATTCGCACTCGGACTGGTAAGCCTCAAGTTGTTTGTAAGCGCCGCGGGGTTAGCTCAGAGGATCAAAAAAGGAAGATGCCACATGGCTGCAAGAAGCAAGCCCGAGCGTCACGGTGGGAGTTCTGTCAGCAGGGTGGAACTTCATGCCACGTGATCGCACCCAGGTTGAACTTCAACTTGAGCGACCATGTCATTGTAAAGGTGTCCACTGTCCAACTCGCCAGGTTTGTTTCAATCGTCACACATTTAAACGATTTCCATCAGTGTCTCGACCTGAGCCTGGGAACTAGCTCACGATTCTTCAGCCTTCTCTGCTCGGAAAGGTGTTTGATTTCCCGCAGATGGCCGAAAACAGTTTGATACTCTCGTGGTCCGCACAAGTCCGCACGTCACCGTTCTTTCCGGCATTTTTTACCGCTGTCTCAATTATTTGCGCGACTAGGAGGTCTTTCAACTTAAAGCAGACCTGATTCTTGAGTCTGGTAGGTTTTGAAGTATCAGATGTACTCGATCTGCTGGATTCTTGTGATTCTAAAGCTCAACAACGGACGCGTTGAACTGGATTGATTGTTCTGTTTAGAAAGAATTCCATAACGTTACCCGCTTGTATCCGCCGCTAGCTGACCAGGATCAGACCATGCACAATGCTCTGACCCACCTCCTTTTATGTCTGGACCGGATTCTCCGTGGAAGCGCCCGGCCCCGGATAGAGCGAAGCATCAAATTGACCGTTCGAGACCGCTCGGCTTCACATGGAGGCCATCAAACTCCTACATTAGGTGCGCATTCGCACCTTTCCAGATGCCAGCTCTATTCAACTTGTTTTCTATCGTCTCTTTCCACCAATGTGCCAACTCCTCGCAGTACATAGTTTCTCATCCTTGGATCATCCACTTCTGCATCCGATATCAATCATGCTTCTTGCCAGGAAGGATCCAGTGGAGGTTACCGCTGTTACGGGATCTGTCTATTTTCCCACTACAAAGACCCCAGGTCCCGCTGGAAGAAATACCGAACTTCTCCACATTCCCAGCCTAGTTGTTCTTATATACTACAATGTTGAACGATTGTCGATCCTAAGTCGTCACCATGTACCCTCTCAAACTCACGTTTGTCCTTGCTCTTCTGGCAATCGTTGTCAATTCGGCGCCACTGGGTGCGTATCCCCTTTCATTCAAAGCCCATCACTTAATCTAGTCGTAGGCGGCGATGGGTCCAACGCGCCCCCGAGCCACGAGGACACGGGTGCTTAATTTCATGTTTTCGCGATCAGCCCGAGACTCACGTTATACCCCAATCCTCAGAAATAGGCCCTCATCGTTTGGGAACCATCCTCAACGGCGTTTAGTGGTGCTACACACTCAGGTACCATATCCCCGCATTGTAGAGTTACTCTTCGAGCTAACAACAGGCGTATAGCATCGTTGGGCACTCTTACATTCTGGAACCGTGAATTCTGTGTTGAGACTTTGGGCGTTGTCGATTTTATCATTGCTTGTACCCCTGCATTTATCCGGTTTAGCCAAGACTTGAGCTACGGAGGGCACTTGTGAAAACCCAACCAATTGGGTGCAATTGGGCGTGCCAATTTCCCGCGGCAAATCGAGCGCCCTCAACAGATCCCATACTGTTGAGATCAGACTTACCGGTTTACCCGATATCGGTTAATTGCAGTTGCTCATAACGTTAACGGCGACAAACTGGCTTCTATATCTTGCGTGCCTGATTCTCATGTGCGCAAGTAGAGCTGCCCCTTGTGATCCTCCGAATGGAGTCTGAAAGTGTGCCTTACTGAAAGATATAAGTTCGCATCGGCAAATTATCTTACTTGACAACCCTCCACAGGTCCTCCCAGTATCCCCTCTACTTTAGTCGAACCTCTAGAATGGGTGACCAGGTCTTGCCTCTCGAGCGCTCATGGTACATTGGCAATGCCTTCTTTGGCATCATCTACGGTAAGGCTACTTCCTGGTCATTTCAAGACCAAGACTAAATATACGCCCTCGCAGGGATACAAATCTCGATGTTCTTCCAGTCTGTCTACTATCTCAACGTTGGCCCTGGGAGCCGCAAGTCCAAAATGTTCTATATCGGATACTCGACAGCCATGATGGTCTTGATCACATTCGCGCTCTCGTGCAATTTGTGCCTATCTAAATTTTACAGTCTATGTTTCCTCAGACGACTGACCTAACATGTTCCTCCAGCTTTTTTGGACAAGCCATGTGGATAGAGCACAGAGACGTCGAAGGTGGCCCAGTCGCGTTCTTCGGGGAGAACATCGCTGCTTGGTACAATACGCTAGGCACGGCCGCCGACGTGACCGCAAATTTCCTTGGTGACGCTCTCATGGTGAGCGCCGAACGATGAATTCTGCGCAGAGATACCGACAGTCCACCAGCTCTACCGGTGTTATGTGTTCTGGGGACATTCTCCCTTGGCCATGGCCTTCCCATGTCTCTTGTACCTGGGTTCCGTAGGTAAGCCATTTTTGCGTTGGTTGATATATTGGAGAACTGACTGGGATTCAGCAATGGGAATTACAATGACCATCCAGAGTGGGCTTCCGGGAGGGGATATATTCCATGGAACAACAGTCAACTTCGGTATTCCTTGGGTCGGTGCGTTTGAACTTAGATGCATATTTTGGAACCGAGTTGACGTCTCCCGGACAGTGCTCACCATCGTCTTCAATATCCTGGTGACTGCGATGATAGCTGTGCGGCTCCTGTCGATGCATTCCAAAGCGGACAAAGTCCTTGGGACGGCGGTCACGAAGAGATACACCGGCCTTCTCGCTATTCTCGTTGAATCGGCGCTCCCCTTCACTCTGTTGGGCATTGGCTATCTGGCGACATACATTAAGCAAGTTCCTGAGTCCTTGGCGTTTGCAGGTGTCTGGGGCGCGGTAGTGGTGGGTGGTTTTCCTTTTTTTTTTGACCAAACCTGTGGTCTTTTGTTGTTCCGACTCAAACATGATTTTTTTCAGAGTCTCTCACCTCAGGCCATTATTCTCCGCGTTGCAATGGGCGCTGCTTGGACGCAGGAGACTGTCTCTCGCGTTGCATCTGGAGTTGAGCAGTCTGTTCACGAGAATAACGAATCAGAACGAGATGAAAAGTATAGTCACTCGTCGTCTCACGTTTAACTAAAGGCGCACTGCGCGTGTATCTTACCTCCCTTCATGACATGTACGGATTTGTTGTGTTATTTTACCCGAACGGCGAGCCCAGGACAGACTTCAGCATCGGCATATGGGTGAGCATACGGCTATCCCGACTTGCTAGCAGAGTTCCCGAGGTAGCTGCAGTTGCGGCCAAAGCGGAGGATAGCGCGTAAACAACGCACAAACAACGCGCAAACACAAGATAATAAGACGACTAATATAAGCCAAACCAGATCGGTTTTTTCGGTGCCACACCCAAACCTGCAGGCGTAACCTTTAACATCGCAGTAGCAAGTGAACACAAAACACAAGATACGCGAGCAATGTCGCGCGAGCAGCCCATCCATTCACGACACTGTCTTGTGGTTCTACAGAAACACTCTGGCAGCTCCATAATCAACCAGATGGTACAACAGGACCTTCCCTCGCGTATTACCCACAGCCACATATTCGCTTTGCGCAGAAAACTCTATAGCACTTACGTGGCCCAAAGGTGTGCTCGAAGTAGGCCAGTTCGAGAAAGATGTTAAAGTGGGAAGGTGGATCTGGAGGACGTTCAGAAAAGGGAGATGGAGAGACGGCAGCTTACGAGTCGCATGGAATCCTTCTTCTCCCGACTGGCGACAGCCATAATCTGGGCATCGTGGTTGAATCGCAATGTTGATATGGCTGTCGTGAGATGACCGATGGTCTTCAACGGCTTGGGTTGGACAGCAAAGGAGGCGTTCTCCTCATGTTTGAACGAATCTGATCCGTAAACGTTGACTAGGCCGGTGTTAGATCTGTAAGGTGTGAGGGAACAGAACAGAAAGACGGAAGAGCAGCGAACCCGACAGCCAGCCATCCGTTCGGTGAGCCGGTCATTGCTCGTCCGGAGCCTCGGAATCCTCCCTCGTCCTTCCATCGTCGTAAACATCGTCTCTCCCCGACATCCCATATGAAAACCTCCGAGTCATTTGTGAGGGCTGCCAGACCACCATCCGCGCCCGTCCACCACAGCGCCTTGACACTCGTTCCACATTTCAGGCTACCCACAACCTGGCCCGCGCCGCTCTTCCAATCCAATAGATGCACGTTTCCGCCACGGCCCGCAACAGCAAGTATGTCTCCCACAGGGTTAAATGCAGTAACCTCCATGCCTTCTGCGCTACCACCTGCGTCTTGGGATGCCTCAACGCCTCGCCCACGACCACGTTTGCGGTGGGAAGAAGATACTGATGTCGTTAGGTCAAAAGATCCCCAGAGACCCCGTCCAGCTTTATGTTGCATCTCGCCACGTTGAAGGTCGTAGACGAAATAAAAAGGGCGCGCCCCTGTGAGGAGAAGCGAGGTCCCCGATGGGTGAAAAGTTACAGAGGACTGGGAAAGGGGAAGGGTCGGTATGTGCAGTGTTTGCAAGAGTGGCGAGGTATGTCCATCGATCTGAAAGTATGTTAATCGCGTAAATTGGAAGGGACAACAATCCCACATACATTGAATAACCGAACACGGCGATCTGCACTGCCAACACAAAGGACGGGCACCTTTGCACTGGGATGAAAAGCCAGGGATTTTATCTCTCCGCTTCCCGACGCGGATGATGCTTGGTTCGCATCTCTTAGCCGTTCTATGGAAAGGGTGCCAGAAGGGAGTGCGACCTTTTTCGAACGGGATGAAAGAATGCCGGACGTCGAGGACAATAGGTCGTCGATTCCTGCGTCATCTGCCTCGCGGAGGCGATCTTTGGCGGTTTTTGCCCATGCAGGTTGGGGATTAATACGTTCGTACTGTCGTCGCAGACGGGATTCATATTGTCGACCGGTCAGAGTTGTTTCTGAGGGCTCGTCACGTAGTTTCCGGAGCCTATTGGACGCGATGGACACGGTTGGCGGGTCAGAGGGATCCTCCCATGCTGGCGGTTTTCTCGACGTGAGGGGATGTACTGCGAGTTCGCCTGCATCCGAATCTGGCTGAGAGTCCGATGAATTGTCGCTGTCATCATCTTCCTCGTTGAAAGGCCCGTCTGAACCAGAGCCGCCATCCTCCTCGCCACTCAAGTCGATGGCAAAGTCCGGGATGTTGGATAGTTCGCCGTCGTCCACATAAAACAGCTATTCCAAGTCAGCAAAAAAATGGTGAATGCGGACGTCAAGTACATCGGTGTCCGTGAGGTTCTGCATCTCTCTACTTGGGCCCTCCTGGTGAACAGCGTGCGCTTGGGGACTGGGGACGAATTTTGTGCCAAATAGCAGGCTTTCAAGCCTTCTCTCCTCATCATCTTTGCTGGCATCATCAATGAGAGCCTTTTGGGTTGCGCTGGACGAGTCCTCTGCCGTTTTCTGGCGCTTGCGAGGATGTTTGGGCATACTGGAGAGTAAGTGGAAAGCTAAGAAGAAATTTTGCCGGTCCGCCAACCGGTCACAACACATAACGGCCGTGACCGTGATTTCAGGCATGTTGATCGCTTTTTTTCGTTCGCCATCGTGTCTTGCCAGTTCTCGCCTTTCCCCTCCGTCCGCAAGCCACTTTTCTACCTCTTCTCCACGCTTCATCAAGCGAAAAATGCCGCCTAAGAAAGCTGTAACTGAGAAAAAGACACTGCTCGGACGGCCAGGGAACAATCTGAAAATCGGCATCGTAGGTCCGTTTTTTGAAAATGTCTCTTGTTCAATATTCTTATCCATGGGCAGGCGTCCCCAATGTCGGGAAGTCCTCGTTTTTCAATGCTTTGTCCGAGACAGGTCTGCTATGTTTTGTCATCGCGTGTGCTGGCCCTCTCAATCCTTGGTAGATCTCGGCAAAGCAGCCAACTTTCCCTACGCCACTATAAAGTGAGCTCATTGATGTACTTTGATCTCATACTCGGTGTTGAATTTCTACGAACAGTCCTGAGGTAAACCCGCAACTCTTCTCCCTTCCACAAAACTTATGTATCTTTGCGTAGGAAGCGCGCATTCCTGTGCCGGACACTCGATTCGAATGGCTGTGTGACACTTATAAACCCGTGTCGCGCGTCCCCGCTTTCCTTACCTGCATCGATATTGCTGGTCTCACCGCCGTATGTCGTTTCATCCTTACTCATCTCCGTTCTGATCCAGAAATCAATAGGGTGCATCGACAGGTGCGGGGCTCGGTAACGCTTTCTTGTCACACGTCCGCGCCGTGGACGGGATATTCCAGATGGTCCGGGCGTTTGACGACGCCGAAGTCATCCACGTAGAGGGCGACGTTGACCCCGTCCGCGATATGTCGATCATCCAGACCGAGTTGCGACTCAAAGATATCGAGTGGACCGAGAAGGCGCTCGAAAATTTGAAGAAAACCGGCCGGAGTTTAGGCCCCAACAGCCTTGCCGACAAGGCCAGGAAAGAAGAGATCGTAACTATTCTTGCTGTCCAAATAACAGCTGGCTGATTTTTATTATTATCTAAGGTTACCGTCGAGAAGATTCTGAAACTTCTAACAGTCGATGGCAAGGACGTCCGCAAGGGCGACTGGAACAATAAAGAGGTGAATGTGCCTTCTATTCTGCTTTTCCTACTTGTCGTTCCCTTTCATGATGAAAAAGAGCACATCGCTCGAAACCCAGCTCGTTGAGGAGGGAGTAACGCCCCATTATTCCTATGAGATCATTTTGGTTACTGAATTGATATTTGCGATGATGATGTTATGCCGCCGTTTCGAGTAATACTGACTACGTTCCTCAGGTGATTATATACTTCATCAAACGTCTTCGGTGTCTGCATGACGATAAAGAGCTCTAAGCTCGATAACCCAGCTCTTCGAGGCGGGAGTAACGCCCCATCATGCCCATGAGAACGTGTTCTCTCTGATTTTTCTTTTTTCTTTCTTCTCATTCCATCGCTCGCTCTGAACTTTACTGACCACCTTTCACCTCTTTCAGGTGAATATTGACGATGTCGTACTCCATCTCCATCTCCATCTCTATCTATGACGATAAAGAGCTCTAAGCTCGATAACCCAGCTCTTCGAGGCGGGAGTAACGCCCCATCATGCCCATGAGAACGTGTTCTCTCTGATTTTTCTTTTTTTCTTCTCATTCCATCGCTCGCTCTGAACTTTACTGACCACCTTTCACCTCTTTCAGGTGAATATTGACGATGTCATACTCCATCTCCATCTCCATCTCTACCTATGACGATAAAGAGCTCTAAGCTCGATAACCCAGCTCTTCGAGGCGGGAGTAACGCCCCATCATGCCCATGAGAACGTGTTTTCTCTGATTCTCTTTTCTCATTTAATAGTTGTTCTGGATTTTGCTGACTAATCTTTCAGGTGAATAATTGACAACATTTTAGATGTCCTCTTTCCATCCCTTCCTATGACGATAAAGAGCTCTAAGCTCGATAACCCAGCTCTTCGAGGCGGGAGTAACGCCCCATTATGCCCATGATAACATGTTCTCTCTGATTCTTTCTTTCATTCTCTTACTCGCTTTGAACTCTGCTGACACTCTTTCAGGTGAATAATTGGCAACATTTTAGATGTCCTCTTTCCATCCCTTCCTATGACGATAAAGAGCTATAAGCTCGATAACCCAGCTCTTCGAGGCGGGAGTAACGCCCCATTATGCCCATGAGAACGTGTTCTCTCTGATTCTTCTACTCTACCTGGGCAGACCTCCTCCTGACGACTGTCCGCAGATTGATGTCGTCAACGGTCTCATGCTGTTGACCGCGAAGCCTGTCACTTATCTCGTCAATCTGAGCGAAAAGGATTATGCCCGGAAGAAGAACAAATGGTTAGTTTTCCCCCTGTAATCTCCTTTGACAGTGAACTTATATATATACCTAATCTTAGGCTAGCCAAGATCAAGGCCTGGATTGACGAGAATAACCCTGGCGACAGTCTCATTCCTTTCTCAGTTGCGCTTGAAGAACGGTTAGCGCCCATGTCCCCCGCCGAAAGAGAAGAGGAACAGAAAGCTGCTGGTGCGACGAGTGCCCTCGGCAAGATCACACAGGCCGGTTACGCCAGTCTCGACGTATGTGGTACATAGCTAAACAAGAACCTCATTAACGGTCCATTCGTAGCTTATCCGCTATTTCACCTGCGGTCCAGATGAGGTCCGTGCATGGACAATCAGGAAAGGGACGAAAGCCCCGCAAGCTGCTGGAGTGATCCAGTCAGTACTGTCTGTTTTCTGCTGATCAACCAGTCCTTACTATTTCTTTCCAGCTCGGACTTTGAGAACAAGTTTGTCTGCGGCGAAATCATGGCGTATGAAGATTTGAAGGAGCACGGCTCGGAAGCTGCTGTAAAGGCCGCCGGCAAACTGAGGCAGCAGGGTAAGCCTTACGAGAGTCAGTATCTACTTCTCAACACGTATCCTTCGGTGCTGACGCTCGTGCCCAGTGGTGGATGGTGACATCGCTTACTGGAAATCCGGCGCATGATTTGGATAATTTTGGCGTGGCGAATGTATCGCATATGTATTTTGCACATATGCTGACATTTCTTTCCGTCGAGATGCATGCGGAATTGTAAGCAGTATCTGAAGATGAAATGTATCGATTTACGGGCCAAGGCATGAAAATGATTCGGATGTCGGAAGTACCCATAAAAGGGAATGGATCGTGCAGTTGGCAGGTCTTCGACGCAAACTTCCACATACATTTTCCAGTCCGTTCCCCGGCATCGACCGCAAGGATATCCGCCGAACGCATGGCCAAGAATATCGACGACAAGGGCATACACCCCACCCTCCTACTAGCCGACCTTGAAACTACAATTAACGCAAAGAAATTCATGAAGTACGAGCACCGCATGGAAGCCGATGCGTTGGAGCTGCTCACACTCGCCATCCGTCACCCGAAGTACAAAGAAATTGGATCCGTTACCGCACTCCGGATTCGACATCGGTGCAGTGGGATGTTTTTGGAAGTGATGGACATAGACACGGAGTTATTCACAATCGCCTCAACCCTGTTCGACAAGTACGGCGAAATTCGACCGTGGCTCGTCGATAACGAATACCACAAAGGGAGTGGCGTGTGGGGGCGAGAACTGAACGACGGAAGACTGATATTTGTGTTTTGCGTTTCCGTGGATCTTCCAGTACCACCGATCCATCGTTGTCTTCAAATGCTGATTGTGCTCATTGCTTTTTATAGTACCGGAAACAAGGCATCGGATCTTGGGCGCTTGAACAACTCTATGCTTCTGAACACGTCGAAAAAGAGGACAAACTTATTTGTTGGCCTAGGTATTGGGCCGCATCTTTTCCTATCTGCTTTTGCTTATATCTATTTCTCAGTCCGATCCCACGTCCACCCCAAGACCAATGGGTGAGTGCTTTCGACGGAATCGTAGACTTTTTCCGAAAGGTAAATTTCCCATTTTTTTCAGCATAGGTCGACTGATTCTCTGTGCAGGCTGGCTATAGAAGAATAGGTGGAACATCTTTCTTCGCCTACTCGCAGGATCCAGACCACCCATCCCGAAAGAAAGACCGTCTCGATGATTTTGACCCAGACGACAAATTCAGCGGCCACGCTGAAGTAAGATTTGCTTTGCAAGACGCCATATTTGAAGAAAAATCCGAGAAAATCGTCCAGCTGATCCAAAATGCCCATGCAAGAAACCCCATGTCCATCCACCAACCAGATTCGAACGGCTTTCGCCCGATTTTCATCGCAGTGAAGAGCGGCAATCTGTGCGCGCTTCGCACCCTGATCTCTCTGGGGTTGTCGGCCGAAGATTTCAACTCGAGAGAGAACGGAGACCATGTGACCGCGTTGGAGACCTGCAACGACGACATGCGCTGCAGCCGGGAGTTTGAAGAGATATTCAGCCGTGAGGGATGGCGAGGGTATTCAGAGACAAGTCTGCTTGTCAAGGCGGCCCTCAAGAGAGCGATGGGGCACCCAATGCCGGGAACTGACGACGAGTACGTGGCGAAGAAGAAATGGGGCTGCACCTGTAACAAATGCCATGGTGGCTTCCTTTCTCCGCGAACACTAATACGCCTAAAAGGTAAGACTTGACTCGTAGTGCTAATCGCCGTGCCTTGGACTAACGAGACACAGACGAGGCGGAAATGGGGTACGACACGGCGTCAGAAACGATTGACATGGAACAGATGGTTCCCAGAGAGCCTTTGGATGCTCAATCCATTGAATTCAACCCGATCTTGAGCTACATTCCTAAACATCTCTGGCCGCAAGTATTCAAAACATTCATACTCGGCTATGGCAGCATCATGAAGGCTATCACCCAGCTTCTGTCTCGCTTCATCCTCCCCACCGACTCTATGATACGCGCTGAGTTGCAGAACGGGCAAATGGATTATTACGAGGTGCAAGCCGCAGAGTTCTATTTCAAGAAAGGAGGCCGTGTTGAATACGCACTCGACGCGATCATGGACCACGCCAAGAATAGCTTCGATCTGGCGGGATCAGATTTCGACATGTACGAAGATGACGAAACGTTCCTGAAGACCGCTTCGTGCCGCAATGATAGAGAGTTCGACGTTGTTAGGAAAAACATGGGGTTGGATCCGATGCAAGCTTGGGGGCCTTATAGTATGTCCCCGCCGTATATTCCGTGGACCATGGACAGTGACGACAGTGGAGAGGAGGAGGAGGAGGACGAAAACAGCGAGGACGGGGACGGAAACTCGGACGTCGAAACGGAGTAGAACGTCAGTTAGCTCACGCAGGGAACTCCACGTTTTGTCCTTTTTATGTCCTTAGTCGTGATGAACAATGTTACCGCGGGTATTCATGAAGACCTGGAGCCTTCGATTTTTCGAACAACTGGCGCATGTACCCGCGAGCATGGTCAAGCCACTGAAGGTGGCGACGTGGCGACGTCTCGAGGCCGAAGATCATCGATCCAGCGAGCTGGGAGCGAAGGGTCCAGCTGGAAGTCGTGAACCGGGAAGAGAGGAGGGATGGTTGTATGGTGCGTAAATGCCTCAGTCACAGCTGAGAGTACAGGAGAGCAATCGCCGATTGCGAGTGACGACAATAGTCGTCGGGCAGGCTTAAGTCGAGACCACAACGGGCCATGGGCTAATTCTGAGCGGTCCTGTAAATGCCAGGCCGATCCGTCAGATTCACGAGAGCACGAGGACTTTCTGAGGCAGAACCAAGGAACTCGCCGTGGCGAGCGTCGGGAGCAGAACGCGCACATCACGATGTGATAGGCGCCGCAGCGCCCATCACAGCATCAGGCCTGATATGGCTTCGCCTCCACCTCGCAACTCAAAAAGGCAGAAAAGGACAACGCTCGTGTATTCATGCAGCAATTTGACTGTGGTGGTCAGAAAGAGCCCTTTATAGTGACGCGGCGCGGCGCGTCTGTCTTGCGCTGTTTGGTTTGTCTGGACGTCATCAGGTGGAAACATATATAAACTGGGGCACCGTACTGGAAATCCCCACTTCCTTCTCTCTCCCGCACCAAATCGGTGGGGATCCCGCCTTTACCTCTCCTTTCGTGAGTACCTCTTTCCATCCCCATCTCGAGCACCACTCGAAAGGACACCGACAGATACTCGCGATAGGAGGATGGTAGAGAAAGCTGAGGAACCTTCATTGAATTTGAAGGACCTCGAGCACCTGTCGGTGAAGTAAGTTAGTGCAGGGCGAATAGATTCGAACTTGTTAACACCCATTAAAGGAATGCCTTAGTCATTTCCTTCAAGGACCACATCCCTGAGGTAGTCAAGTGGGCGACATCCAAGAAGAGAGTGTCGTCACGGTGCGTTCTTTTCCCGCTAGGGATCATAAGGCTGACACACATTTGAAGTATTATCAGTCTGGAATCCTCGCTTGTTGTCCTGCGTGTCATACCTGGACCCATATATGAAGCAGCCACCGCAACGTTTTCCGCCCAGCTAAATTTCTCCGGTCAAACTCGTTTCGGACAGTTTTGGATGGAGAACATCGTGCCGAAGGGCGCCCGCAGTGAGTGTAATATGCATCGTCATCTTGGTCCGGTAGAGTAACTCGCGTATGACAGCCGTTCAGTTGGGGCACGCAGAAAAAAATGACAAACAGCCCGATGCGTCGTGGGGGCCTCAGGGAGGAAAACCGACCGTCGTTCTTGAGGTCGGAGCCTCGGAAACGATCAGTCAGTTGCGGGATGATATGGCTCGATGGTTCACGGCTGGATCTTCGGTGAGTTTTGCTCCAACTTTAATTGCAGGTAGTTGAATTTGATGACCCATATAGACAAAACTGGTTATTCTGATCGACATTGCCAAGCGCCCCGGTCAAGCGCCTAGGTGCTTGGTCGAATTTTATGAAAATATCCTGGATCCCACAGGGAGAAGAAGAACATCGACATTGACAAGAATTTACTCAAGCCAATGGGACAACCTGACAGCAGAGACTCCTCCTCTCTCCATTCCACTACACTATTTCTTATCCAATGATGCTCCACAACCAATAGCTCTGAATCCTGAGATTGTGATTTCGCAGGCTGCTATGGCTCATATCTATGAGTCAATAAGAGTGGCTGCAGAGGAGGAGGAGGTCTGATAATCAAAAACCCAACACGATTCGGCCAGAATAATAATACGGACTTTTGCATATGACACTCAACCGCGCGACGCTACTTCCAGTTAAGTTACAGTGGAGCACGGACGTTCAAACTTCGAAGTCAAGCACATCAATGTTGATGGAGGAGCCGGAGGTAACAGAAAAGGTAGGAAAGCGCGCCGTCGAGCTGGAGCGACTCTTGTGGTTCGGGCTCTTGACCTCTACCGACCTTGCGCTGCTCCTTCGCGCCCCTTCTCTTTCCTTCCCGTTCTTCCCGCTTCGTCACCGTTGGCCACCATCTCCCTCGAACCGCTACGATGTCCGCCGCATGCAGGCTTCCGTTAACACGGGAATCTCGAGCGCGAGCGTCCGACGCAACCAGCGCTAGATCGCCGCCGTAAACATCTTCCAAATCACTTACTACCCGGAACCAACAGGTCTGCGTTATCTGGACTTTCACCACGCCCTACAGGCTCTGGAATCTATCGAAATGAAAATTTGGTTTCCGCACGAAATGGGAATGGGTGGTCCTGGCTAGCCGCTACTCCGTAAACTTGAACAAATTCCAGACATTTCACGAGGGCGGTTGGCGTCGAATCCGATTGTGTAGACTCGAATCCCTTGAGCGGGCATGCATCACAGAAGGCGTAGATAATACATTCAAGGAAAGGATGATAGTTTGATACAGTAAATGAGGGTGAGTGGAACATTCCGCCACAGGTCGATATCATACACACACCTGTCTCTCTAAAACTGGCTCGCCAATCGCGCCACAAAAATCTCCGTTCGTGCTTAGATACATGTTCTTGAGAAATGTGTCCCCGACCTGCAATTGAAGCCGCTAGTCACCATAGGACGAGTCAAAAGGTAGTGCGGCTCACCAGCCAGTGCGTGGGTCCCTCACTGACGCCACCTACAGCGATGTCAGACTTGCATGCGCCCGTTGTGTTTTGGGGATCAACTGGGAGGAATGCCAGATCGCCCGGCTGTATCCGAAAGGATTTCCCCCCGAAGACGAGGGACACGGACGCGGCCGTATTGGACGGGATCGTCCACATGTTTGAATAGTTGTCGAACTTTGCACCGGGCATGGATTTGTGGATCACATCGACGTCCCATTATTGTGAGCATATACATTCCTTCGATTCCACCAACAAAAACCCGACCTGCTTGGGTGCAATAAAGAGCGTCTGGATGGAGGGTGGTCAAGGGTGGTGAGTCAGAAACACCTTGAATGACTAGCTGTTCCAGTGTCGAATACGCAGCTTCTGCCAACTAACCCGACATTCTCGCCACTTACCTGCATTTACAGCATCCAAGCTTGCTTCCCAAAAACCACTGGTGTTGACATTCTTGACGATGACAAGCGATGAGGCATCATACTTGGAAGGTCCATCCCGCCCAACGTAATCTCTCCGTCGTTCTTCCCATCGGATTGCCGCGGAATCTCGTATGAAATGATGCTCCTTGTAATCAAGCCCGCCAACCGAAGAGAGTCTACAAGGGTTGGCATTCCTTGTATCGAAAGGCTCTGTCGCACTAATGGGCTTCTGCAGGCACAATACCTCATCGAGTAACGTACCATTTTGGCACAACCAAGGATTCCGTCCAACGGAATATCGTTGCTGCATAGATATAGTCAAGAATGCGCCAAGTCTGCGACGAAAGAAGAACCTACGGTGTAAACTGTGCGCTTTTAGTCCGTGCCGTTCTGGAGCGTCAAGCCGGCAAATCCTACGTGGTAGGCTGTGACAAGGTTTCCGTACACATCCCCGAACTGATCCTCCACGGTCTGCCGGTGTCCCTGAAGGACGAGCTTGGCTGCGTTCCAAGGAATTGGTGGTGGCCCAGTTGAAGGATGAGTCCGTTAATCTTTGCTTGTTCACTTGTACTGTCTTGAATATTATTTGCTTTGCTTGCTGCTCTCTTCCATGTCTTCTCTTGAACATTGCTAGAATAGTTGCGAGCCAAGGCCCAAAGTACGCATTCATTTGAAGCTCTTGGCCGCATCATCCTCGGGAACAGAATGAGGGTGCGGCGACGCGTGTATTCCAGAGTTCTAGGTTCATATAGTATGGACAAAAGTATCCGGAAAACTGCCCAGCGCCCAGCCATTATCCAACCCCAATGGGCCTCGATTCGCGCGGTCTGCTAAGTGGTGCGGGAACGCGTACTGGCAGCAGTGCATAATAGACGGGTATGGTCGAGTGGGAGCAGCCGAGCGCGCAGATTTGGCGCAGATAAGTTCATGTTTCGTGCGCGCCGATAAAAGTAAACGAATAAAGGCACAGGAGCGACTGGGGTTAGGGTTACTGGTCCTTAACTGCATCTTTTCTCTCATCCCAACTGTGTTCCCAAAATCTAATGAATCTATCTGCTGACTCGTAGACCTAAAGCTTAAGCACCTCCTTGATCGTCTGCCACTCGTGGCCCGGCCACAACGCATTCGCGCTCCCCGCCGCCTTGCTCCCCGACCCCTCCGCTTTAGTGGCCTCAGTCCCACCCCGTGCTAAAGCCCCCGCTGTCCGCGAGCGCCAGCAAGAACGTCCGAGACTCCCCGCCCTCCCCTGCGATGCTCTCCACATGCTCGACGGCGGTCTTGAAGAGCGCCCCGACGTCGTTCATGCTCGCCCGCTCGCCCTCGAGGCGGAAGACGCGGTCCTCGAGCTCGGAGCGCGGGAGCGCAGTCAGTACGTGCGCGACGAATCCTGCGGGGTTTGTGGGCCTGGCTCGCAGATACACGTAAGTACGCGACGCACCTGCGATGTCCGAGATGGAGGTGAACGACACCGGGGCCTCTCCTTTGCCCACGATCCTGACCTGCCCGTGCTCGGCATACCCAAGAAGCCAGGGGACGATTTCGATGAAGAGTCCAGTCTGAATGGGCAGTCGTCAGTCGCGGCGATGGTCTAGCTGGGGTCACGCACGTAGAATCTGGCCGACGGAATGCCGGCCGCTTTCAGATCCTCTAGGAGCATGTCAGATACGTGTGAAAACGCGCCCATATCAAGCTCTTGCCTGCAATCCGGTTCTTGTCGCCGAGCACGCCCTCCGTGTAGCCCTCCGTCGTGTTCCCGTACTCGGCCGGCGCGAACAACTGCACGCCCGCGAGCTTGGCGCCCTCCACGAGCGGTTTCTGCGCGGCTGCGCCCATTGTGCCGATGGTCGACAGCACGACCTCGACTTTGTGCTGCTTCAGCACCGCGGCAATTGCGGGGGCGTCGGTGAGGTCGACTTTCGCAACCTGCACGCCCGCAGGAATTGTTTTGGCCGAGGATTCTGGCCTGGAGAGCAGGAGGACGGAGACGTGCTTGGCGGCGAGGGCGTTGAGGATTGGGAGCCCGATTGTCCCGCTGCCGACGACGGCGAAAGAATTATATGTAGGCATTGGGAAGGATGTGCGCTGGGTGAATTATTAGAACTTCTTATATCTGTTTGATTCCCTCCTGTCGTCGATTCCCTTCCGCGTTAGAAAGACCGGGCCTGTCGGGATATGACTGACCAAGACTCGACTGACAAATCCTGGAGAGTGGAATTCCAGTTAAGCGAATCGTCCAGTAGCTTGGTATCTCAGGAATTTCCACTTGACCGAACGTCAGTCTCAACTGAAGAAGCGAGCTGACGCCATCGCTCTGAAACCTCTCAACATTCATCGAACAATTTAGTCATGGAAGGTGCATTCATACTAGCGGTGTCGAGAGCATAAACGTATTGCATATCCCGTACGCGGAGGCAGCCTACGCGGCCTGCGCCTAGTCCCTGGGGGCACCCCGGCCGACACCTGCGAACTGGGGCCTGAACTCGCCCGGAGCACCTCCTCCCTCCTTTTTGCGGTAGTCGTCCCGGTCGCCGCGGGGGGCACGGTAGGCACCCTCGCCTCCTCCGGGACGGACACCCGCGGGGCGGGGTGGGCGCGCGGCCTTTTTGTGTGTAGCAGGGACGATTTCGGCGGGGAGGTGCAGCCTGTTGGGAGAGGGGGTGAGGGGGAGAGAGAGAGGGAGATATGGATAGGACACACCACTCCCTCAGATACTCGACGCCCTCGGGGGTGAGGACATAGTAGTACCACTGCCACGAGAACTGGGTCTTGACGAGACCCTTTGAGGTGAGGCTCTGGAGGGCCTTGATGACCTGCAGGTTAGGGACGTCGAGTTCCTCGTGCTTCGGCGCGTTGAAGTCTTTCTTGGCAACTAGGACCCCCTCTAAAGCGGTGTTAGTGGGTGGGTGTGCAAGACAAGGCAAGACGTACCCTTGAAGAGGTTCTCGTAGATGACGCGCCTGTTCTCCTTTGTGATGATCATGCTGGACGGATGTGCGTTGGGCGGAAGTGCGAGACTGGTGTCGCACTGGTCCGGCTGCGAAACACGGTCAGCGTCATCCACAATCCTCTCTCCGAATCCAGCCCGTCTCTGCTCCGATTTTCACCACGAAAGTCGGATTGCATGCGTGGACTGCTGGTTGTGTGGATGGACAACTCACAGGGCGGGATTACGGGGCCTGCGCGGGGTCTTGAAGAGCGGAAAGTTGCAGCAAAAACTGAAGGAAATTTGGTCACGCGCCGCTTAGTCAGTACACGGCACGTGGAGTCGACGGCTCTCTCAGAGTCTCTCATTCACTGCCACTGCCAGGCCATCGCAGCTGGAATCGCTCCTCCCTGTCAACGTCGAGCAACGGAACCTCGCGCCGGCGCTCGCACTACCACCTCATCACCGACGGCCCTCACAAGATGGCGCCCTGGCTAAATCGGCAGAAGAGCAAACAAGAGTCCTGTGTGCTGATATGCTCTGCTTGACAATGGTGTCCAGCGCTACTATGCAGAGTGGCCGTGCACTTTTCCGCCTCTGCCTGAGAATCGCTATTCTTCGGAGATGGTGGTCAAGGCCTGGTCGAGGCAGGCTAGGGCGATGTCGTCGGCACTCGAGGAGGACTACGAAAGAAAGCGCGACGCAATCGAAGAGTCCTGCTTCCTGGGCGCGGTGATCCCGAGTTCGCTGATCAATTCGAGAAGGCCCGCGCGGAGGAGTCGTACAGCGCGTCGTTGCAGCGCGTCGAAGAGTACTTGGCGGTGAGGTGTATTTTCGGTTGGACATTGGGATTGGCGGCGAATGACCGGGAAATCTGGTGACCAATATGGCCGAGGGCCTCACCTTCCGCTGCTCGCCTTTTCTCTTCTCTTCGTAACGCACGCCAGTACTTGAATTTCGTCGAATAACCGAATACACTGGTGTGCAAACGATATTTCATATATCCGTCCAAACTCCAATGTCAGGAGATCAAGTTGACAGAGTCCCCGGGAAGTTCCGCCAAAGGGTTGTCTGGAAAACCTCAAAACGCCACTCTTTGGCGCCAGTCGAGGCCTCTATTGGACAAGGGTCTGAGCCCCCAAATTCAAGCGAAAATTGCGTTGTCGCCAGTCCATCACGCGACATTGGTCGCTGAAGCTAGTTCTATCGAAATGACTTCAAGCGCTAGTTGGCGAAAGCCGCCGACATACCAAATCTCGGGCCACTTGCGACGGGGCTCCCGGAAATTGGCCCTCGGAGGCCCCCTTTGGACAAACAGATCGCAAAGCTTCGGCTTCAAAAAACCACTTTATCAGACAACCCTTTGGGTAGAGCTTCCGATTTGCTTGGTGTGAAGATGACTAACGCCCCCACCGACACTCTCTGTTTGAGGTTACCCGCTTAACGAGGTAGTTAAATTTGGTCTCAATCGTAGTCGTACATGCCGTGGTGACTTGATTTAAACTAAGAGTCTTTCTCCCTCCGATCCAATTATCTTGCGCAGGAAAATATTTCGGCCTTAGCCCGCGGAACCAAAATCATCCTCTTCCAAACCCACTAGGACACAACTATCAAAACACATAAAAATCAGCCGACTGGACTCGGAGGACTCGGAAGGAATCATGAGATTCAATATTAACGAGAGGGAATGAGTCGGTGTGAAAGCCTAAAAAATTCATCGGGATAGAGAATACTTTCGTGCAGCGTTTAATTACCATTAAAGACCAGGTTCTTTTTCGTGCCTTTATTCGAGCGGTCAAAGCGAGAATTTGCGAGAGTTGTGACAACTTGAACCTTATTGTAACACGCGAAGAGGGTTGTTAAATAGTAGGAACTCGGGTTTTTGCCAAAAAGGGGTTTTTTAAATGGATCCATCCGCCCCCCCTCCTCCTCAAAGTCCCGGTAATAAACTCTGCAAGATTCTTCAAGTCACTGCCAAACTACAATTTCCATTTTGAGCGCGTGAGAAACAGACACAATCAGTCGCGATCAGCGTTCCCGTTCTAATCTTGATCTTTATCTTCCGTAAACCATGACCACCTTCCCCAAGCACGAATACACCCTCCGCCTCGGGAGCACTGCGCCCAACTTTGACGCGGAGACGACCATCGGGCCCATCAACTTTCACGAATGGCTCGGCGACTCTTGGGGCGTTCTCTTCTCTCACCCGGGAGGTTTGTGTACTCTTTCTCGGCGTGATACCGCGTCCTTACACAAGTAGACTTCACGCCCGTCTGCACCACTGAGCTCGGTGAAGTCGCGCGTCGCGCCGACGACTTTACGAAGCGCAACGTCAAGGTGATCGGCATCTCCGCCAACAACCTCGACGACCACACCAAGTGGATCAAGGACATCAACGAGTACGGCGGCAAAGTCGGGCCCACCGACGTGCAGTTCCCTATCGTACGCGACGTTCCTAAAATAGCCCACCCAACTCTTGCTCAGTTTATGCTTACCCTGCAGATCGCCGATGCCGACCGCAAAGTCTCATACATCTACGACATGCTCGATTACCAGGATGCGACTAACAAGGACCTCAAAGGCCTCCCCTTCACCGTACGCTGGCTTCCCGCGCGTTCCATCTTGCGGCTAACCCGGGGCGCCCCAGATCCGGACGGTCTTTGTTATCGACCCGAAGAAGGTGATCAGGCTAACAATTTCGTACCCCGCTGTCGCTGGCCGCAACTTTGTGAGCTCGCCTTGAGATCCCGCAGCCCGCCCACTGACATTCCGCCGCCTCTAGGATGAAATCATCCGCGCCATTGACGCGATCCAGCTCGGCGACAAGCACCGCATCGCGACCCCCGTCAACTGGAAGCAGGGCGAGGACGTCATCATCCACGCAAGTGTGAATAACGAGGAGGCAAAGACCTTGTTCCCCGACCACAAAGTCCATCTGGTCCGTTGATTTGCGATTCATCAAATGTCAAACGACTCACTGTACTTATAGCCATACCTGCGCACGACCCCGCTCTAAGTGTGCTCGATGTGAATATGTATTGCTAGACCACGAAGTCATGTAAAAACTCTTGGGAATAATATACGCGGTCCGATACTCGTAATCGTTTCCCCTCTGTGTGAGGGCCCTAGGGCGGCTGGGGTACGGCTTGTGAGAAAGTACTTGGTGGAGTTGTTCACAGCGAGCTTGTTGTTTTAGTGTACAGTTGACTTTGTTGGCATTCGCTCAGCCAACCGCCCAAGAAAGCGGTTATTGATTTCCTTTGTCGAGTGGACGAAAAGGCCGGTCGAACTTTTTTCGACCTCTTTGTGTATACGAAGAAATAATGCTACCAAGACGCGAGCAACAAGGATCTCAAGGGCTGTCAACCTCCGCCGTGACTGTACGAGGCGAAAGGATCAATGAGGTTGATGCTCCAGATGGTGTAGGCGGTGCTCGCGTCTACCAGCTGAGCGGGAGGTGCAATTTCAGTTTCTTAACGTTGTCGCGCAACTCTTGCTCAAGGTACACACGCGTCGGGTTCAAGCCATTGCGCACCTAGGCAGCGTCAGCCAGCCCATATCCATAGATAACCATACACACCGCGACGTCAAACCGTCCCGCGAAATGGTCTTGCGAAGTAACACAGGACGTGGAGAAGACGACGCCGTCCTGCACCGAGAATCTGATCCCACCCTGGTCCTCGAGGCTCGACCTGGTTGTTTACAGTAAAACGCATATTCGTGATACCGGCCGTGCGGTTGAGAGAAAGGAACGGGATATCCTCCGTAGCATTGAATGCGTACCACGCCGCGCTGTAGCGCCCCGCGGCGACGGATGACACGCCCGCGGCGCGCAGGCGGCAGGGTGACCCTATCAGTATAACTTTTCCCCATCAAGTCCCTTCCAGATCGTCCGTGATCTTCTTGAGCCTTAGACCGGCCTACACCACCACCGGCGGGAACTGCGGACCGCGGTTCAGTGAAGTCGACCGGAATGGAGACCATTCATAAAAATATATCGGTCGTTGTACATAGACTAGCACATAAAACACATATTCGTGATACCGGCCGTGCGGTTGAGAGAAAGGAACGGGATATCCTCCGTAGCATTGAATGCGTACCACGCCGCGCTGTAGCGCCCCGCGGCGGCGGATGACACGCCCGCGGCGCGAAGGGTGGCATTGTTCGTGCGCACCTTGCGATCCCGCATCCTTCGTCATGTTCCAGAACTATAGAGGATCAGAATGGGGAGCGGAGGGGGTGTAAATACGTACCCGAACTTCGCCCAAGAACTTCAGCGTGTCGTCGTCGAGGGTAAGTTGCAGGCCGGAAGGCTTAACGGGCAGTGGCGTGATCACCTCGGTGAGCTGCACGCCTCTAGGCGCGGTATCGATCATGCGCGCGAACAGCTCCCCGCACGTCGATGCAAAGAGTTCCGGCGACTTGACGAATCTGTAGATCTCGCTAGAAGAAAATAAACTGTTTAAATCCACATTGCTAGCTCTAGAAGAATATTTTGTGGATTCTGGTGGAGGGCCGAACCGGAGTCCAGAAAATATGGGAAACTTTCAAGAAGTAGGACTGCAGTGCTGAGTGCTGAAAATTTGAAGGCCTACTATGCGCCGTGTTTTTCTCTGTCGTTCTATCGCTGTTGCAGATGCAGTTGAAGAGCAGCGCCGGACAAATCTGAATCTTTTTACAAGAGCGCGCCGCGACAGGCCGCGACTTGGAGCGCTGACGGATGGCTGTGCCATAACCAAACAAACGCAAACTCCTGCGCGTCGCACGTGCCCACTCAACGCGTCGCGAACGACTTCAACCATCGCCGGTATGGCGGACACCTTCGAGCTGCGCGACGAGATACAGGCGCTTCAAGACGTCGACTCCTACACTATCCCCCACGACCATGACCTCTCCAGCGAGGACCCCGCGCGCCTGCTAGAAGGCACGTCTCCTGTCCTTTTCCAACTCTGCCACTGACTGTCCCCAAAGGCGCCGTCGAGGCCGTTGCAGAGTCCAGCGACGCAATCGGCGATCCAGAGGTCTTTGATGTCTACCGCAGCCTCCTCAAGTACTCGGATGCCGTCCCAGGAGCCACCATGAGCAAGCTCCTCGACTCCCTCTCCTCTGGCCTCCAAGCAGAGCTCGATGCCACCATCCGCGACCTCGAGCACGAACCACCTCAAGTTTTCATGACACACAAGGTGCCCCTCGAAATGTACGCGTTCCTGATCCAATGGTTCGTCTCCGCGGCGGAAAAAGTCAAACAGGCCGACGGCGATGCGCCCACCACTCCCGCACCCAAGGCCCGCAAGGCCCGCGGCGGAAAAACTGCGGCTACTGGCCGCTCCGGACGCACCGCAAACGCCAAAAAGGCCGAGTGGACCTGGGTCGACCAAATCCCTGCCACCCTCAACCTGATCAGCAAGGTCCTCCGTCTGTCGAGTCTCCGCATATGGACCACGAGCGCCGAAAAAGAGGCCTTCATCTCGTGCGTCGTTCATTCTCTGTGCGTTTTCGCATTCTGACTCCTATCTAGTTGCCTCACGCGCCCTGCGTACCACGTAACTGAGAGTGAGGTCTACATGAAGTCGCAGGACATCAAGCTCAGCGTGTATAAAGTCATTTGTCTCGCGGTCAAGCATCACGGCCATGGCTTCAATGCTCAGATTACCATTATACAGAACCTGCAGTTCTACGAGCACCTGTCCGAGCCTATGGCAGAGTGCCTGACCATTTTGGCCAAGGAGTTCGACCACGCGCAGCTCGGTGACGAGGTCCTGCGCGAGATTGCAGGCAAGTCGTTTACCGCGCAAGACAACAAAGGCCCGCGTACATTCTCCAAGTTCCTCATCAAGTTCTCTGAGCTTGCCCCCCGCCTGATGCTGAAGCAGATTAGTCTGCTCCTCGGCCAGCTCGACTCCGAGGTCGGTCCCCTTTCCGTGCCTATCAGCATCCACGCTGACTCTTCCAGGCCTACCCCATGCGCATCGGCATCGTGGAGGTCATCGCCGCAATCATCCAGGACCTCGCCGAGTCTGACGACGACGACGAGTCAGACGGCTCGCAGAAGAAGCAGATCAACGGGCTGTACGACCTCCTGCTCGAGCGTGCGCTAGACACATCGTCCTACGTGCGCACTAAAGTGCTCGGCGCGCTCTCGCGGCTGTGCGACATGAAGAAGGCCAAGTTCCCGAAGCAGCGGCTCGCGGTGACGCAGGCGGCGGTCGGCGCGCTCGAGGACAAGGTCGCGACAGTGCGGAAGAGCGCGGCGGCACTGATTGTGAAGCTGCTGCTGACGCACCCGTACGGGCTCATGTACGGCGGGATGCTGACCCTCGACACGTGGGAGGCGGATTATCGCGTGTTGAAGGCGGAGCTGACCAAGCTGGAAGCGGCGGTGGGTGACGGGAGCGGACAGCAGGAGGGAGAGGATGAGGACGGCGAGGCGGCACCGAAAGAGAAGAAGAAATCAAAGAAGTAACAGTTCTGGTTCTGACTTGTGTTTCGCGAACTCACATGCATTTCAGAGCAAAGCGGACGGACAATTCTATGGATGTTGACGGTGAAGAGGAGGATGGAGGAGACACCGAGCCTGAGGACGAAGCAGAGGAGGAGGAAGATGACGAAGATGACGACGAGGAGGACCCGTCGAGCATGTCCGTCGACGCCGAGGGCGAGGAACAGCAGACGCCCAAGAAGAAGAAGAAGAAAGCCCCGAAGCTGAAGCCGCGCAAGTCGCAGATCGCAGTCGACATGACTGACGAACAGGTCGCGCTCGAGACCCTCGAGACCAACCAGCTCCTGCACCTGCGCCTGCGCAAGAAATACTACGCTGAGGCGCTCAACTTCATCCGCCAGATCGAGGGCACGATGGACACGATGGAGAAGCTCCTCGGGAGCAAGAACAAGCCCGAGGTGCTCGAGGCGATCGAGTTCTTCCGCGTCGCCCACGAGTACAAGTTCGCCAAGGCCGACGTGCGTCTTTTTGTTCTGTCCCGTTGCACGGCTAACTCGCTGCAATGCGTAGTACGGGATCAAGAAGATGCTGCATCTGATCTGGTCGAAGGACAACAGCAATTCGACGTCGGAGGATGGGCAGGAGCTGAAGGGCATCCGCCAGCGGCTGCTCGAGTGCTACCGCGGTCTGTACTTTGACCCCATCCCCGACGTGGAGCCCAAGGCGCAGGTGAACCGCATCGCCAAGAACATGATTGAGTGAGCGCATTCATTTTTTACGACCGAGTTCTGTGCCTGATGGGTTGCAGGTTGACGTACAACGCGACGCTCGCCGAGTTGACGAGCTTAGAGGAAATGATGCGCATTATGATGGACGACGAGCAGATTCACCCGGATGTTATTGCGAAGCTGTGGAGTGTGTACAGTGAGTGGTTTTGGCGTCAAGCGACGTGCGGTGAATTGATGCAATGCAAGGTATAAACAAGCCGCTGCCCAAGGCGCAGCGCCAAGGGGCGATTATTATCCTCGGGATGTTGGCCTTGGCGAAGCGTGGAGTACTGACGGACCACGTCGACGTGATGCTCAGAGTGGGCTTGGGTCACTTGGGAAAGGTGCGAGGTTTTACTCGCGGAAGGGCCATTGTTGACCACAATTCAAGGCGGATTTAACTCTGGCGCGGTACACTTGCGTCGCGTTACAACGCCTCAATGGGAGTGCGAAGAAGATCAAAGGTACTTTCTTTCTCGATGCAGGGAGCTGTGTCGAACTAAACGTCGGCTAGGGTCTCTGCTCGACAAGACCATCCGGATCGAGATGGACAACCCGATCTTCCACAAGCTGCAAGAGGCAGTCGAACACCCATCGCGGTCAAAGGAGTGGTTCGGCCTGGCGGAGCAGGCGATCAACACCGCGTACGCGCTCGGCGATCACCCGGACGTACTCTGCAACGACCTCATCAAGAAGCTCACCGTTAGGGCCTTCGCGCCGCGCGCCAAGGCCAACGCAGAGCCCCCGCCAATGGAGGACGCGGAGCCGCCGGCGGAGCGCGATCCCGACGCGATGGACGAGGACCAGCCCGGGGATGTTTCGCGCGGCTCGGAGGACTCGGCCACAGCCCCGAAGCAGACTCAGGACGCGAAGAGTAGCGACGTCGGCGATGCGTTCGAGCTGAGCCAGCTGCTTTTCGTCGTCGGTCATGTAGCCATCAAGCACATTGTGTATCTCGAGCTGGTCGAGCGCGAGTGGAAGCGCCAGAAGGATGAGAAGGATGGGGGTATGTTTCCGCCCCATTTTTTCGTGTCAGCGGGTTTACATGCTTTGCAGCGGACAAGCAGGCCAATCCGCGGGCGAAGGACAGAGAGGAACTTGATGCAGTAGCTGGGAATGCCGAGGACGAGATTGGGGAACGTATCGCTGGGGTGCGGGAGACGGAGCTACTGTATGGCCCCCAATCGCTACTGGCGATCTACGGGCCCATGCTCGTGCACGTTTGTGGAAGCCCCCAAAAGTACAAGGTAAGAGACATGGCTTGGCGGAGAGTGATGTGCTGACTTGTCGCAGAACCGAACTCTTAGGGCCGCCGCTACGCTGTCTTTTAGCAAATTCCTGTGTGTCAGTTCGCAGTTTTGCGACCAGAACCACTTGCTGCTGTTCAAGATCCTCGAAACGTCGAAGAATGCCAGCATCCGGAGCAACATCGTTATTGCACTGGGAGACGTCGCTGTCTCGTTCAGCAGCATTGTCGACGAGAACAGCAACGAGCTTTACAAAGGCCTCTCGGACCCCGACCTCATTGTGAAGAAGAACACCCTCATGGTGCTCACGCACTTGATTCTGAACGGCATGATCAAGGTCAAGGGCCAGCTTGGGGAGATGGCAAAGTGTATCGAGGACCCCGAGACGCGCATCTCGGACCTCGCCAAGCTCTTCTTCAAGGAGCTTTCGACCAAGGACAATGCGATATATAACAACTTGCCCGACGGTCTGTTGCCTCTCTTTCTTCGGTCTTGCCGTACTCATTTGCCACGCAGTCATCAGCCACCTTGGGATTGGAGACCATGCAGTAGACGAGGAGACCTTCCAGCGGACCCTGACGTACATATTCTCTTTCATTGAAAAGGTAAGGGTCCCGATTGTTTACTGCACACACATGTCTGAACGCTCCTCGACAGGAAAAACAAGCGGAGAGCATCGTCGAAAAACTGTGTCAACGGTTCCATCTTTCGGAGGAGCCGAGGCAATGGCGGGACATCGCATTCTGCCTCTCCCTCCTCCCCTTCAAGTCAGAGCGGTCGGTGAAGAAACTGATCGAAGGGCTGCCGTTTTATCGCGACAAGCTGCACGAAGCGAAGGTGTTCGAGAGGTTCACCGAGATCCTGAACAAAGTCCGTGGCTTGCCATATTGCTCTGTTGTCGTTCTGATGCATCAAGCGGTGTAGGCACGCCAGAACAAGTCTCCGAATAAGCCAGATACGGAACTGGCCGAGTTTGAGCAGGTGAGCTGATGCGCCCCAACTTGCAAGTGTATACCAATACGTCTGTAGATCCTTGAAGACAACAGAATGCAAGGGGAGGAGGACCGGGATCTCGAGAAACGGGTGCAGGGCAAGAAGGCGGCTGCTAAGAAGCGGGCTTCCAAGCGAAGTGAGATTCGATTTTCCCTTGGCTTTCTTTATTGTTGACTTTTTTTTCTTCAGAAGGACGCAAAAAGGCCGCAGTGGAGGAGGAATCGGACCCAGAGGAGTGAAGGAGCTATCTATGGTGGTTATATGTTGTATTGTAATATGTGCTAGTCTATGTACAACGACCGATATATTTTTATGAATGGTCTCCATTCCGGTCGACTTCACTGAACCGCGGTCCGCAGTTCCCGCCGGTGGTGGTGTAGGCCGGTCTAAGGCTCAAGAAGATCACGGACGATCTGGAAGGGACTTGATGGGGAAAAGTTATACTGATAGGGTCACCCTGCCGCCTGCGCGCCGCGGGCGTGTCATCCGTCGCCGCGGGGCGCTACAGCGCGGCGTGGTACGCATTCAATGCTACGGAGGATATCCCGTTCCTTTCTCTCAACCGCACGGCCGGTATCACGAATATGCGTTTTACTGTAAACAACCAGGTCGAGCCTCGAGGACCAGGGTGGGATCAGATTCTCGGTGCAGGACGGCGTCGTCTTCTCCACGTCCTGTGTTACTTCGCAAGACCATTTCGCGGGACGGTTTGACGTCGCGGTGTGTATGGTTATCTATGGATATGGGCTGGCTGACGCTGCCTAGGTGCGCAATGGCTTGAACCCGACGCGTGTGTACCTTGAGCAAGAGTTGCGCGACAACGTTAAGAAACTGAAATTGCACCTCCCGCTCAGCTGGTAGACGCGAGCACCGCCTACACCATCTGGAGCATCAACCTCATTGATCCTTTCGCCTCGTACAGTCACGGCGGAGGTTGACAGCCCTTGAGATCCTTGTTGCTCGCGTCTTGGTAGCATTATTTCTTCGTATACACAAAGAGGTCGAAAAAAGTTCGACCGGCCTTTTCGTCCACTCGACAAAGGAAATCAATAACCGCTTTCTTGGGCGGTTGGCTGAGCGAATGCCAACAAAGTCAACTGTACACTAAAACAACAAGCTCGCTGTGAACAACTCCACCAAGTACTTTCTCACAAGCCGTACCCCAGCCGCCCTAGGGCCCTCACACAGAGGGGAAACGATTACGAGTATCGGACCGCGTATATTATTCCCAAGAGTTTTTACATGACTTCGTGGTCTAGCAATACATATTCACATCGAGCACACTTAGAGCGGGGTCGTGCGCAGGTATGGCTATAAGTACAGTGAGTCGTTTGACATTTGATGAATCGCAAATCAACGGACCAGATGGACTTTGTGGTCGGGGAACAAGGTCTTTGCCTCCTCGTTATTCACACTTGCGTGGATGATGACGTCCTCGCCCTGCTTCCAGTTGACGGGGGTCGCGATGCGGTGCTTGTCGCCGAGCTGGATCGCGTCAATGGCGCGGATGATTTCATCCTAGAGGCGGCGGAATGTCAGTGGGCGGGCTGCGGGATCTCAAGGCGAGCTCACAAAGTTGCGGCCAGCGACAGCGGGGTACGAAATTGTTAGCCTGATCACCTTCTTCGGGTCGATAACAAAGACCGTCCGGATCTGGGGCGCCCCGGGTTAGCCGCAAGATGGAACGCGCGGGAAGCCAGCGTACGGTGAAGGGGAGGCCTTTGAGGTCCTTGTTAGTCGCATCCTGGTAATCGAGCATGTCGTAGATGTATGAGACTTTGCGGTCGGCATCGGCGATCTGCAGGGTAAGCATAAACTGAGCAAGAGTTGGGTGGGCTATTTTAGGAACGTCGCGTACGATAGGGAACTGCACGTCGGTGGGCCCGACTTTGCCGCCGTACTCGTTGATGTCCTTGATCCACTTGGTGTGGTCGTCGAGGTTGTTGGCGGAGATGCCGATCACCTTGACGTTGCGCTTCGCAAAGTCGTCGGCGCGACGCGCGACTTCACCGAGCTCAGTGGTGCAGACGGGCGTGAAGTCTACTTGTGTAAGGACGCGGTATCACGCCGAGAAAGAGTACACCAACCTCCCGGGTGAGAGAAGAGAACGCCCCAAGAGTCGCCGAGCCATTCGTGAAAGTTGATGGGCCCGATGGTCGTCTCCGCGTCAAAGTTGGGCGCAGTGCTCCCGAGGCGGAGGGTGTATTCGTGCTTGGGGAAAGTGGCCATGGTTTACGGAAGAAATCAAGAAGGAGATAAAGAATATTGGCGATTCACCACCTTAATATACTCCCTGACCGGGCACGCCATCCTTATGTCAATTCGCTACATTCTCCGCAATGAAGGCTGACATAGCATTTTGGTTGGATCACGGGAAAGAGATTGGGACTGGGCGAGACCTTGGCGAGACCCAAAGGAAGGCGCTGGGAGGCTGGAGAAGGCAGGAGTAGCTCAAGTTGTTTCAATCTTGAAATCGAGGGCAACTATGGTCAAGGTCACCGACAGTGACAGTGCAGCTAATTGTACTGTACCTTAAACATGAGATAGTATCACCTCGTATGCAATTCAGGCTCGCGAGTCCTCTGGACTGAGTCCGGAGCGAAGTTCGAGGTTCAATGCTCAGAACGGGTCTAAAAGTTCATAATATTGAACAACTTCAATCAGAATTAGTCAAATAATTTGGATACATGCATGGCAAAGCGTAGAGCCAGATGGCTACATGGGGGGGGGGGGGGGGGAGAGAGAAAGTAAATGCCTCTCTGGGGGATTGGGTCGACCAGCTTTTGAGGAGGGGGGGGGCGAAACGCACCATCGTGAAATACACGATGAGTTGATGAGAGACGGATGTCAGAGAAATCGGGTGTATTTATTATGTGAAAAGGAGGTACAGTCTGAGTATTGCGTGGAAGAGGAAGGGGACATGAACGCTGCACGAGGCTGAGGTCAAGGACTCAGCCGCGTTCTGTGCGCGTCGGCAACAACCGTGTTGTGCACGTGATTATTGCCGACGTGACGCCGTTCGCGATCATTCTCGCTTGGACCTGGCTACGTACCTACGACGATGGACTCGTTGAAAACGCTCATGGACGCCATTCCCCCCGCATTCGACTGGCCTCTTCAATTCTGCTTGTTTTCTACAGCAGCAACATACGTCGTGTCCATAATTACTTCCAATGTTTCGCAGGTGAGTTAACCTCCTCTCGCCTCCTCGGGTCTAAAGCAGGATGTGCATAGGTGGACAGACTGTGGACTTTCTTGCCGACGATTTACACCGCCTACTTTGCGCTGTTACCTCTCTGGCCCCAGCAGCAGCCTTTCTATCTCGCTCCGTATACCCCTGCCGAGCTCGGAATCTCAGCAGGAGTCTACAACCCTAGAGCTTTAATGATGCTGTCCCTGATCATCACCTGGATGTTCAGGTGCACCGTGGCACCAGTTCTACCCAAAGCTCGCTAATTTCCGAGCTAGATTGAGCTACAACACCTACAGACGCGGCCTCTTCAGCTTGTATGAACCTTGAATCCCTGGAAGTGCAGTATCTAACATTTACCTTAGACAGGACGAAGACTACCGCTGGGCTGTCCTTCGGACACAGCTTCACCCTGTGCTGTTCCAGATCGTGAACCTCACCTTTATATGTGCGCATTTCTCGACTGTTACCTTACTTGTCCTAAAATGAGGTAGCTGGCATCCAAAACGTCCTGCTACTGCTCCTCGGAATCCCCACCTACGTCGCAGCGACCCAACCCCCGCAGCCGCTCGGTGTCCAGGACTTCGGTGTCATCGCACTGTCGCTGCTCATTCTCGCCATAGAGTTCACCTCCGACAACCAGCAATTCGCTTACCAAAGCTTCAAGCACACACCCAAGCGGTATCACGATTCCCACCAGTGGCCCGGCGCGCGCCTCAATTGGACCGCCGCAGACGCTGAGCGCGGCTTCCTCACGCGCGGCATCTGGGCATGGTCGCGGCACCCCAACTTCGCCTGCGAGCAGTCGTTCTGGGTAGGTCCAATCCACGCCCTCTCGCCGGCGCCAACTGACTGGCATACTGCAGTGGGTGATGAACTTCGCGTCCCTGCGGGTACCCGTCTCGCCCGCGGATTTCCTCGCGATCCTCCGCGCACCAGTGTTCGACCCTTACGCACTGCTCCAGCCGCTCGTGCCGCTGACGCCCGCGCTGGCGCTCTCCGCCCTGTTCTTCTCCTCCACAATGTACACAGAGGCGATCACGGCGTCCAAGTATGCGGGGTACGCCGCGTACCAGGCGCGCGTGGGTATGTTCAGCCCAGTGGACACCCTTTTCAAGGGCCTCAAGCTTGCGGTGACGGGGAAGAAGGCGGAGGTGGAGAAAGCTGTGTGGGGGGCAGACGCGAAAGGCAAGGGGAAGATGGAGTAGTCGATTCATTCTTGTACAGATAGTGCACGCTATATTTCTCAATGCATCCAAGCTGAAAGCACAGCCTCAAAACAATCTCTCCGTCTACTAATAGAATCTACCAAACGTCGGTCTCTTTATACTCACCTATTTGCTCGCGCAACATTCTGAGTACTTCTGATCATGAAACAAGCCCCGTGGGACGTTGAACAGTTCGGTTGCCCTGGACTAAAATAATATAAAGGATGCTCGTTCTTCGATGCCGTTAGCAAGGCTGGTGCGCTCTACCTCCATGGACGCCAGCAGCTTGAAACCTCTCATGGACGCCATCCCCCCTGCATTCGATTGGCCCGTCCAATTCTGCATCTTCGTCACAGCAGCAACGTATGTCGCGTCGGTAATTACCTCCAATGTCTCGCAGGTGATTTAGTTGGCCGCTATCTTTCCCTCCAGTCTAAAGGGTGTGCCTAGGTGGACAGACTCTGGACGTTCCTGCCGACAATTTACACCGTCTACTTTGCGTTGATGCCTCTCTGGCCCCAGGAGCAGCCGTTCTATCTTGCGCCGTACACCCCGGCTGCCGTCGGAATTTCCGCAGGAGCCTACAATCCTAGAGCTCTAATGATGATGTTCTTGATCATCACCTGGATGTGCAGGTGCATTGTGGTGTCCATTCTAACCAACGCGCGCTAATTTACGAGCTAGATTGACCTACAACACTCACAGACGCGGGCTGTTTAACCTGTATGCATCAACATCCTCGAAAGTGCGGTCTCTGAAATTCACCTAGGAAGGACGAAGACTACCGCTGGGCTATTCTTCGTGCACAGCTCCACCCCGTGTTTTTCCAGATCGTGAATCTCACCTTTATATGTACGGGTTTCTCGTTCGTTACTTTCCTTGGGCTAAAAAATGTGGATAGCCGGCATCCAAAACTTCCTGCTATTGCTCCTCGGCATCCCCACCTACGTCGCGGCGACCCAACCTCCGCAGCCGCTCGGTGCCCGTGACTTCTATGTCGCCGTACTCTCCCTGCTCGCTCTCGCCGCAGAGTTCACGGCCGACAACCAACAATTTGCGTACCAAAGCTTCAAGCATGCACCCCAGAAATACCACGGTTCCCAGCATTGGCCCGGTGCGCGCCTCGGCTGGACCACCACAGACGCGGCACGCGGCTTCGTCACGCGCGGCTTCTGGGCGTGGTCGCGGCATCCCAACTTTGCGTGCGAGCAGTCGTTTTGGGTGTGTACCTGTGCACTCGCACGCGCTAATTGAATGACATCGTGTGCACTGCAGTTCATAATGAATTTCGCGCCCATGCGGACCGCAGTACCCTACACGCCCGCGAACCTCCTTGCGATGGTAGTAGACCCGTACGCGTTGCTCCAGCTGCTCGTAGTGTTCACGCCCGCGCTGGCGCTCTTTGCGCTCGGCCTGTCCTCGGCGATCTACACAGAGGCGATCTCTGCGTCCAAGTATCCGGCATACGCCGCATACCAGGCGCGCGTGGGCATGTTTAGCCCGGGGGACACCATTTTCAAGGGTGTCAAGCTCGCCCTGGCGGGGAGGAAGGCGGAGGTGGACAAGGCTCTGTGGGGGTCCGACGTGAAGGGGAAGGGGAAGACGGAGTAGTCTGCCGTTCCTTTTTCTCAAGATCTTGTACATACACAATCCTGCCAATGCTATATTACAATGCTATAAAATACAGATGTGCATCCAGAATGTCAGTCTAGTTGAATTCTGGCCGTGCGAGCCAGTGTGTAGTGGGCGGTGGGCATCCCTGACGATCTTGCAGATCCGACCTAATCATGGATCAGCGTCGTAGATTTCGCAGTATCAGACCATCTTACTGTACTGGATTGCTGAGAATTCTCATTATCAGTTAATACCGCCGACGGGGGTTTCAGGTGGATTGCGGGGGGATACTGCGATCACGTCAGCTGGTATTGCGAGGACCTGCGCGGTGGCTTACGGAAAATTGAACCTGGCTGCGGGTGGTGCGGGTGGTGCGGGAGTTTTGGTGGAAGGTCGAGAGCGAGATCATAAACGGTGCTTCGGTTTGATAACCGAACTGCAGGCGCCCGTTAAGCAGGGAAAGTAGAGAGTTGCTGTAGACTAGACAAGTTGATCATTTAATTTTGCGTTCTTAAGATTGTTAGCGGGGAACGTACGGCCGGTGGTCACAATGAGGAGTGCGAGCCATATATCTGGACACAGAATGAGATGGGACGGAGAGGATGTACCAAAGAGACTTGCGGTTCTGTTTCATTGTGGCAAACTGTGGGTGGCGCGTCAGGTATGAAATGTGAGGGGAAGCGGCGGGACTGACACAAATGGTAACTGTGATCGCAGCGAGGGTCGTGAAGACGCCCGTTTGTGCAGTCCAGGATATGAAGGTATCAATTTTGTTTGCGCTCCTGGCGACAGTCAGTCGCACTACAAGGGAATGACCGAGGTAAGACGCACTCTGGCTTCAGCAACGCACGATTCCTCAGCGTATAGTACGACATCGATGCCGCAATCAGCAGGTCCACGGCTGCGGTGGCGCTGAACAGGCCGAGGATCAGCCAGTCCCACTCGTCCTCGAACTGGTCGATCGACGTCGCAGCGAAGACTTTTATGGACAGCAGCACCGTCGCGCCGAGGACGAAGCCCGCGAGGGCCCAGCACACGGCCGTGATGAGGCGGTTCTGGCGCGTCTGGCTCATCTGGTAGATGCGCGCGGTGAAGATGGCCTGCACGAGCGGGTGGACCGCGTTGCCCAGGATGGCGGCGGTGCACAATTCCAACGGGATCGGCAGCTCAAGGTGCCCGTAGTGCGTGATCGTTATGCGATACAGCCCGTAGCAGATAGCCGCGACGTGCGCGGTTTCTGTTATCCTAGCAGGGGATGAGGATAAGAAGAATCGGAATGGATGCGGGGCGCGACGGACCAGACGACTCCGATCTGCGGTGACTCAGTAAGCAGGAGGGGTGAGTACAGTGGAGGGTAGGACGTACCAGTGTTTTTATGACTCGCGAATCATGAGGAAAGTTGATGTAGTATACATAGATCTGGGGGCATGAGCGCGCGGGTAGAGAGCGGGGAGGAGAGAGGACGCACTTGGACGGTGACCATCCCCAGAAGAACGACGGCCACGACCGTGCCGATCTCGATGCCACCGAGGAGGTCGGTGACCATCCCCAGAAGAACGACGGCCACGACCGTGCCGATCTCGATGCCACCGAGGAGGTTTGGATTCATTATAAGGGAAGGTGGGGATCAACGAGTGGAGGGACCAGCGAAGGCCGGGCGAGCGCGAGCGCGGGGAAGTAGTAGAGGTAAAGGCAGGTAACGAATGCGACATCTGAGCAGTCGTGAAATAAGTATGGGTACCCACTACCCCGCCTCGCACCGCACATAGGACTGTCAGTGATTGATCTCCGTCGCTTCTCCGATGCCATGAAGATCATTGAAGATGACGATGCGCCGATACGGTGGGTTGCAGCAGCTCAGTTGGGGCGCGCGTTTCTCGTGGGCTTGCGAAAATCAGCAGGATAGATGTGTGGCTGGTGTTGCACAAGATGAAATGATCATAGCATGCATAGCATATACATGATAGCTGGCGGTGTAAATATAGCGCGTGGATGCGCTCCCGTAGCATGAGACCGCCGGATGTTTGTGAGTGGCGGGTGCGATTGAGGCCTGAGGCTCTTGAGCAGTGTGCACAGATAATTGTCTTGGAGACTCCGAAGTTCACAGGAAGCCTGGGAGATTCTTAGGGCGTTGCAGCGTCGCGGTGTTGTACATGGCAACCCAGAGCAAAAGTGAGGAAAATCAGATGGCTGATGATGAAGGACGAAGTCAGGAACTGCACAGCTGCGATGATCAGGAAGGCGGCGGCAAGAACAACGAATCATGCGACCATAAATGGAAACACGATAATTGAGTTGCATAGTTTGGGTGTCCTATAAACACTCGGAAGGGCTCTACAGGCGCTATAGTCTCTGTGCTCTGCCTCCCTTCGCCTATATTCATGAGGAATCCCCGCGCATAAACGATGCCACCGAGCTCTCCGAGGAACATCAGACCATGTTCGAACAGAATCTGAATAGATGCGTTTGAATTGAATCGAGTTCCCGTGGGTAACATATATATTCATAGTCTTCCACGTTACTGTAATGCTCGCGTTTTACATCGTGTGTGTAACCTCGTTGTCCCCCCGCCAATTGTAGCCCCTGCAGTGTCGAGCGGCTGCACATTGGAACCTCAGGGAACGAAACATGCATCGGTCGTTTTGGCGCGAGGCACCCCATCCGGGCGAGCAGAGGTAGCTGGTCGTATCAGGAACGATTGGCGAGACACACGAAGAGCAGATTTCGGACCAGGCGACAGAGAGTAATTTCATCTGCGCCCCCACTGTGCCCCGCCCGGCTGCTCTCTACGCTGGTTGGCGTCCCAGCGGCGGCGGTCACGTTCGCGCTCTCGCTCGCGGTCGGCAGCCTCGTAGTCTGGATCTGGACGCGACGGCGAGCGGCTTCGACGAGCAGGGGAGCGGTCTCTGGGGTCGTGAGTTCTGTGCTCAGGCGAGCGGTCTCTGGCGTCGCGAGTTCTGCGGTCAAGTGCATCACGGTCCCGGCGCTCGCGGTCATCCCGGTGGGGGGATGTGCGGCGGCGTGGCGGTGAGCGCGAGCGAGAGTGGTCCCGGCGTGGCTCGCGCTCGAGTCTGCGTTGTTCCTTCTTCGCGCGCTTCTCCTCTTTGCGCTCCGCCTTTTTGCGGCGCCGTTCCGCTTTCTCGAGGACGGCAGCGTTGGGGTCTTCGACAGGCTTTGGAGAGCCGCCGGAGGAGGATGCTGCTGCGGCGGCGGGTGCACCGAGGGTTTTTGGTGCGGGCTCAAATCCGAGCGCAACGGCGAGCGCGTCCGCCTCTGCCTCTTTTATCTTGCGGATCTCCTCTGCGCGCTCTGCTTCCTCCTGCTTGAGGTCACGGTTGTACCAATGAACGTCCTTGTTCTTCTGCCAACGACCGGTTGGCGCGTTTATGCTGTGGCCTAGATAGTTCTGGGAATTGTTTAGGTCTCGATGGGACTTCGAGGGGGACGATTACCTCTCTGTCCTTGTCTGCAGATACGTCTGCCCACTTGAACTCTGCTTGGCCGCCGCGAGTACCGCCACGGATGGGTTCGAACATGGGGGATGAGAGCAAGCCGGGATGTAAACAGGTGCAAATACGCTATATATCTGTCGCCCATGTCGGTATTACAGGTAACCCGCTCGCCGTCGCCGGGGTCGACGTCCCCGCGGGTCATGTCCCTGTCCTCCCACAACCAGCTATCGTCGGCGGCCGCCTCCTTCCGCACAGCGCCCTCGTCGCGCTCGTCCTCCGCTCACACCCTCTCCCAGCCGGACCTCGCAGTCCATTCTCTCGCCCGCCATCCCTCCCACAACCCCGAGCTGCATCTAGTAAAGGTCACTGGTGACCCCCTCCCCCAAGACTCGTATTTTTCCCGTCAAAAACCACCCAGTGACGACGGAGATAGAGTCGGACCCCCGCCGCCGTCGCCCCCCGCGAGCGTCGAGCTCGGCGACGACCTCGACGAGCCCCCGCCCATGCTCGACACCGGACCCAGCGCCTATCCCGTCATTTTTGATGAGCCAGAGCAGATCCGCCAAGAATCATCAACCTCGTCGTCGTCCCGGCTGCGCGCAGAACCCCTCGTGCGCTCATCCACCGATGCAAAGCTCTCCTTCCATACCCCAGCAGTACCTGCGCTGCCCCCATCAGAGTCCACCATCGACGCTTCTTTGAAAAACACCCCCCTACCCCAGGATGCGTACCTCCACCCCCCCGCATCCCGCCCTGCCCGCAGAAACACGACCGGCTCAACCTGGTCCGGCCCAGCCCTCAATCCCCTGCGTACGTCCCTCCATTCCCAGTTTGGCTCCCAGCCGTACACGTACGAGGGGGAGGACCTCGAGGGCGAACTCGCCTCCGACATCCAGCTCCACGCGGACCAGATCCGCAGAGAGCGCATGTCCAAGCGCGCAAAGCAGCAGCAGGAGGCCGAGGCAGCCCTCACCCGCAACGAGCGCGCCCCGCCCCGCGCACCGGTACGTCACGGGTCAACCAAGGACGACGTCGTGCTCGTCGGTAACCTCATCGGCGAGGACCACGTCAACTACGTGCTCATGTACAACATGTTGACGGGCATCCGCATCGGCGTCTCTCGATGTCAGGCCAAAATAAAGCGCCCCCTCACCGATGAAGATTTCGCCGCCCGGCACAAATTTTCGTTCGACATGTATGTTCTGCAGTGCTTCATCTCCTCGCTTCCTGCTCACCCCTTCGCAGCGTCGGGAACGAGCTGACGCCGTCCGCAAAGTACGATTTCAAGTTCAAAGATTATGCCCCTTGGGTTTTCCGCGAGCTGCGAGAAGACTACTTCCACCTCGACCCCGCCGACTATCTTCTCTCTCTCACCTCCAAATACATACTGTCCGAGCTCGGCTCCCCCGGAAAGTCGGGTTCCTTTTTTTACTTTTCCCGGGATTACCGTTTCATCATTAAAACCATTCGTCACTCCGAACACAAATTTCTACTCTCCATCCTTAAAGACTACCACAACCACGTAAAGAACAACCCGCACACCCTGCTCTCGCGATTCTACGGCCTGCATCGAGTCAAGCTCCCCCGCGGGCACAAGATCCATTTCGTCATCATGAACAACCTCTTCCCTCCACACCGCGACGTCCACGAGACCTTTGATCTCAAGGGCAGCACCGTCGGCCGCGAGTACCCCGAAGCCAAGGCCGCCACGAATCCGCGCGCCGTCCTCAAGGACCTCAACTGGATCAACCGCGGCAAGATGCTCGAGCTGGGCCCCGAAAAGCGCGCGCTCCTCACGGAGCAGCTGCGCCGCGACGCGGAGCTCCTGCGCAAGATCCACGTCATGGACTACTCCCTCCTCATCGGCATCCACAAGATGGAGCGCGGGAACCGCGACAACGTTCGCCGCAACACGCTCAAGGTGTTCTCGCCGGACATCCCGCTCACGCGGCGCGCGACGGCGGCCGTGGCCAAGGGGGGAACGTCTCCCGAGGCGATCGCCATTCGGCGAGCCATGCGCGAGTCGGACCCCAAGCGGCTCGGGCACGGCAAGGGCACGATCCGGCTCCCCGAGGAGGACACGGGCGACCGCCGCGACTTTCTGTTTTACCAAGACGAGGGCGGACTGCGGGCGACCGACGAGGCGAACGAGCCCCTGGACAAGGTATATTATCTTGGAGTCATCGACATCCTGACGCCGTACTCGACCGTGAAGAAGCTCGAGCACTTCTGGAAGGGGCTGAGCGCGGACCGCGTGCGTGTTTATAGCCGTGTTCTTCTGCTGGTGTTGACTTCTTTCCCTCTAGCACAAAATAAGCCCAGTGGAGCCAGGCGAGTATGGCAACCGATTCTTCGAGTTCATGAAGGCCATCATGCGCGGTGGGGGTGGCGGCGAGCGCTTCAAAGCTGAATAATCCCGTCCCCGTCCCGTCCGCCCTCGCTCCTCTCGTTGTCCCTTTCGTCCCTTCTCGCATATCACGGACTGACTCGCATCCATACATCGATCGTACAATCACATCCCGTGTATTTGTAACCCCCGCTGCCGCATCATCATCATCATCATCATCTCTAACTTTATATTAACCTAATATCTGCCCGCATACCACGCTCCTTGATACCACCCACACTCCTTTCCCTTCGATTCTTCTTCTGCGCGCTGTAGTTGCGCCCCATGCTCCCTGCGCTATATTGCGCCCACCTCCTTACATCTCTGCGCCATAATTGCGCCCCACGCTCCTTCGCATCCCGCACCCCCGCACACTGGCGCTATAAACGCCGTGTTGCCCCACGCTCCCTGGTTCCCGCTGTTTTATTGGGCTTTATATTTATCTATATCTACGGACGGACGCGATAATCTGTACTGGTAGTTTTAACTGTGTCGATACGTTTAAAAAAAACTAAATACTCTGCTTTATTGTGGTGCGAGCTGAGGGAGCCGCGAAAGCAGAAACTCGATGCTTGCGTTACCCCGGGCCGTTGAGGCCATCCTATTCAGCGAACCACGACGACAAAAAATAGTATGCCAACTTTCGCCACCAATCTACACGATGCAATATCGAGAAAGGATACTGTAAGATTTCACGGCGACGACCGCGCCTGTCGCATGGCGGCTGTCATCTTTAGAAGCTCTAAAGGCGGCGCACTCGCGAATAATTCCTGTTGTTTCCTCATCGCTTCCGCTTCCACGCGCTTTGAGTATTGTTTCAGTGTATCCTGTGAAGGTAGTGCCTGCTCCTGCTGCTCATCCGTGGCACACTTCGTCTTGTGCGTTTTCCACGCGCGCCCCTGGCAGTCCGAACTACAGTAAACTGACTAGTGGGGTGGGTTGACAGGTTCAGCCGACTGAACCGGACGAATACAGCGCTACATTACTCACCATTTCACACCTACTGCATGATCTCAACTTGTCGATGTCAGTCTCCTCAAATTTTCCGCAATCAGGGCCTTCGCAGGTGCGGATGAGGGCACCGTTCCATTTTCCAATCTTAGCGGCACGTTCTATGCTCCGTCTAGAGCGTAGATCTCCCTGGGTGTCAATGTACTCGTCTACCAAGGCATTCCAGCGCTTCTGGCGGCTCTTGGCGAGGAAACGACTGCATTTCTTTGACTCTGGTCTAAAAAGAAGCTCTAAGATCAGCCTGAGGTATACGCAGATGTGTAACAAACGGACCGGGGATAGAATTCAACGCGGGACAAAGGATAGGCGAATGCTGGATCAATGAGACCTTGCCCCAGCAATTCCTCCGCTAACCGTATGAGTTGTGCTCTCGTATGCTCGGGTTTAATATCCTCTAGGCCAGTGAACGTACGTTCATCGAACTCTTTCCCAAGAGCCTGATAAAGTGCTCGTCGAAACTCAGTCCTCTGCTCCATCATTTTTTTCAGCTCCGGAGCCCTAGCGAATCTATCATAGCCATGCATGATGCGATTCAGTACTGGGTCCCATTTTTCTGTGACATAGCTGTCACGGGGGAAACAGCATTTCTTGTAGGTCTTCCCCGAACCGCAGACGCACACATATTCAAGAGGGTATGGCTGAGCTTCTTTCGCGTGGCATTCCTCCACGCTTTTTCCAAACCAGCATGGGCACTTCCTGGCGGGGCGGCGGACACCGGGCTGTAGACGAGATTGGAGCATGGATGTGAACTTTGATCGGTCAGACGCAGTCTGAAATAGGGAAGTGGGATTTTGGGGGGGTGTGGCACCATGCATAAGAAACAGAGCGATGGTTTCCCAGGCTTTCGACCGGCACAATATTGTTATGAGAGGTTCCCCCTTGATTTTTCTGTCGAGGACTGCGTGTTGTTCAACCAAGATATGGATGACGCATTTTAGGCGTGAGGCCTCCCGTTTGAAGTCAAGAGCACTCATTATGCCGCCGTCAGGGCGTATACCCCGAGCATGAGGCCTCGTCATCGCCGCCAGTCGAAGAACTGCGAGACATATGGGAGTGAGGCCGGAATTATCTGGCTTGTCTGCCGTAGTACCGAGACCGATCATCTCATAAACAGCAAGGACGTCCCCGTCGTGTGCCGCAAGATGAAGGGGAGTTCTTTTCATCTCAGCCACCCACCCAATAGTAAGAGCTTCTATATAGTGAAATGAGTCGGGCGAGAGCGGAGCCTCCCAGTTCCGCATCATGAGCCGATTTCGATGGAATTCGGGGCTGAAAACTTCAGATACGAAGCCGGACATCATATCATCCGACTGGATTTTTTCGATAAGCTCTGCGGGGAGGAGAGGTCGGGACAGTGGCATCGTGGAAAGTAACCTAATCATGTCAGCGGCAGGGTCAGGTCGCAAAACCAATGGAAGATGACTCACCCAGTGAATTTTGACTCGGGCCTCCGTTGAATATGTAGAATTGGAGTTGTGGTCAGAGAAGTGAGACAGCCTGAGCAAAAAGAAAATCGCGCTCACGTGTCCGACTGCCATGTTTTTACTTCGACTTGCACGACCACGTCAATAGGCGTCGATTGTTCTCGGATGCCTCTCTTCCCATCCCTAACAAGCCCAGAGGCTGGCCAACTCCATGGATCACAGAGGATGAAGCCACAGATTTCCTCTTTCCGCTCTACTCCCATGAGTGGTATGTCGCAACTGTGCGGAACGACTCAGTCACTCGCACCGCGGGTTTAGCCCGTCGTTTCCCCTTTCCGGATTTCACGCCTGCCGCTGCGTTTGCTAGGGATATATTTACGCTCATAGAAGCCGAGAACGTGAGTGTCGACTATTTTGTGGTTGCTCAAGCTCGCCGGACATCCCGCTCACGCGGCGCGCGACGGCGGCCGTGGCCAAAGGGGGCACGACGTCTCCCGAGGCAATCGCCATTCGGCGAGCTATGCGCGAGTCGGACCCAAAGGGGCTCGGGCACGGCAAGGGCACGATCCGGCTCCCCGAGGAGGACACGGGCGACCGGCGCGACTTTCTGTTCTACCAGGATGAGGGCGGACTGCGGGCGACCGACGAGGCGAACGAGCCCATGGACGAGATATATTACTTGGAGTCATCAACATCCTGACGCCGTACTCGACCGTGAAGAAGCTCGAGCACTTTTGGAAGGGGCTGAGTGCCACGGACCGGGTGCGTGTTTATAGCCGTGTTCTTCTGCCGGTGTTGACTTATCTTCCCTCTAGCACAAAATAAGCCCAGTGGAGCCAGGCGAGTATGGCAACCGATTCTTCGCGTTCATGAAGGCCATCATGCGCGGTGGGGGTGGCGGCGAGCGCTTCGAAGCTGAATAATCCCGTCCCCGTCCCGTCCGCCCTCGCTCCTCTCGTTGTCCCTTTCGTCCCTTCTCGTATATCACGGACTGACTCGCATCCATACATCGATCGTACAATCATATCCCGTGTATTTGTAACTCCCCGCCGCCGCATCATCATCATCATCACTAACTTTATATTAACCTAATATCTCCCCGCATACCACCCCCCGCACGCTCCTTCCCCTTCGATTCTTCTCCTGCGCGCTGTAGTTGCGCCCCATTCTCCCTGCGCTATATTGCGCCCACCTCCTTGCCTCCCTGCCCTATAATTGCGCCCCACGCTCCTTCGCATCCCGCACCCCGCATCCCGCACACTGGCGCTATAACCGCCGTGTTGCCCCACGCTCCCTGGTTCTCGCTGTTTTATTGGGCTGTATATTTATTTATATCTACGGACGGACGCGATAATCTGTGCTGGTAGTTTAAACTGGGTCGATACGTTTAAAAAAACTAGATTCTCTGCTTATTGTGGTGTGATTTGAAGTTGGTGTGTTGACGCAAAGGACTGGGTCCCTGAAAGAATTTGCAAAGCGGGGTATTAACGAGCACGATACCTAAGCTTTAGCCTATACATTACATGTTCTCCGACTTTAATATGTACATCTCCAAGAAAAGTGACGGTCGACATTTTCACGAACTGGACAAACGCTCCTCTTCCATAGCTTTGAGAACCTCTGCAGGCGGTCCATTCGCAAGGAATTTCTCAAAAAGCGTGGTTACTTCCGACGTCATACGCCGGAAGTGTTCTGCCACGGCGTCCTGTGAAGGGAGTGCTTGCTCGTGCTGCCCGTCCGTGGCGCACTCTTTCTTGTGGATTTTCCACGCGCGTCTCTGGCACTCCGAACCACAGTAAACAGACTGAATGATGACAAGATCAGTCAACTAACCCGGATGAATGAGGAACTAACTTACAATTTGACATTTGCTGCATAACTTCAACTTTTGGACGTCGATCCTCTCGACTTTGTCGCAGCCAGGGCCTTCACACGCTCGGATGAGGGCACCATTCCACGGTCCAATCTTAGCGGCACGTTCGATGCTCTGCCTAGGACGTGGATCCCCTTGGGTGTCGATGTACTCGTCTACCAAGGCATTCCAGCGCTTCTGTAGGCTCTCGGCCAGGTGCCGACTGCAATTCTTTGCCTGTGGTCTGAGAGATGTGAATAAGCCCAAGACATACACGGATAATCAATCAACTGACCGGGGAGCGAAATCAAGGCGGGACAAAGGATAGGCATATGCGGGGTCAATGAGACCCTTTCCTAGCAATTCCTCCGATATCCCTCTGAGCTGGCTTTTGATATGCCCAGTGTCAACATCCGGCATAAACGGTCGCTCATTGAGGTCGATCCCAAGAGCCTGCGCAACTATCCGTTCCTGCCGCATCCCCTCCTCCAGGACTTTTTTGATCGTCGGATTCTTCGCCAATTTATCAAAGTCATGCATGATACGATTGAGTTTCGGATCCCATTTTTCCACGACATAGCTTTTGTGGGCAAAGCAGCATTTGTGATAGGTTTTCCCCGATCCGCAGACGCATACGTACGCAAGGGGGTACGGCTTGGCTTCTTGTGCGTGGCAGTCCTCTACGCTTTTGCCAGACCAGCATGGACACTTTCTAGCGGGGCGGCGAACACCGGGTTGGAGACGAGACTGGAGCATGGATGTGAATCTGGCTCGGTCAGACGCAGTCTGGAATAGAGCAGTAGGGTTTCTGGGGGGATTGGCACCGTGCATAAGAAACAGAGCGATGATGTCCCAGGCTTTCGACCGGCACAATATTGTTATGAGAGGTTCCCCCTTGATTTTTCTGTCAAGGACTGCGTGTTGTTCAACCAAGATACGGATGACGCATTTTAGGCGTGAGGCCGCTCGTCCGAAGTCAAGAGCATTCATCATGCCGCCGTCAGGGCGCATACCTTTAGCATGAGGGGATGTGACCATGGCCAGTTGAACAACTGCGAGGCATATGGGAGTGATGCCAGAACTGTCTGGTTTGTCCACCATGGTGCCGAGTCCAAGCCTCTCATACGCGGTAAGAACGTCCCCGTCATATGCTGCAAGATGAAGGGGAGTTCTTTTCATCTCAGCCACCCACCCAATAGCAAGATCTTGTATACAAAATGAGTCCGAGTCGGGTGAGAGCGGAGCCTCCCAGTTCCGCATCGTGAGGCGATCTCGATGGGATTTGGGGCTGAAAACTTCAGATACGAAGCCGGACATCATATCATCCGACTGGATTTTTTCAATAAGCTCTGCGGGAAGGAGAGGTCGGGACAGTGGCATCGTGGAAAGTAACCTAATCATGTCAGCGGCAGGGTCAGGTCGCAAAACCAATAGAAGATGACTCACTAGTGAGTTTTGACTCGGGCCTCTGTTGAATACTGTACGTAGAATTGGAGTTGTGGTCGGAGAAGTGAGACGGCAAAAAGAAAATCGCGCTCACGTGTGATCCGACTGTCATGTTTTCACTTCGACTTGCACGACCATACCTCCAGAGACACGTCAATAGGCGTCGACTGTTCTCGGATGTCTCCCTTCCCATCCCTAACAAGCCCAAGGGCTGGCCGACTCCATGGATCACAGAGGATGAAGCCACAGATTTCCTCTTTCCGCTTTACTCCCATGGGTGGTATGTTGCAACTGTGCGGAACGACTCAGTCACTCGCACCGCGGGCTTAGCCCGTCGTTTCCCCTTTCCGGATTTCGCGCCTGCCGCTGCGTTTGCTAGGGATATATTTACGCTCATAGAAGCCGAGAACGTGAGTGTCGACTATTTTGTGACTGCTGTCTGTTTACCCTCCCAGCATCACCCTTGCTGGCTCAACATGTCTCACTCCACCAAAGGCTCCATCTTGCACATATGTAGCACCACGCACTCGGCCCTACGCCCCGCATGGGACCCCGTAGATACCCCCGACAGCCGTGCACTTGAAGGGATTACCCTCCGAGACCTCCGTTTCGCTGCGCTCATCTCCTCCCTCCCTACCTCCCCGGGAGCCCCGTCCATGGAAATCGAGCCTTCCTCCTCACGCCCTGCCTGGGAGGAGCTCATTGCCACTCTCCAATCCTGGTCTATCAAGCCACCTTCCGCCGCCGCCGCCGCCCGTCCCAAAAAATCGCGGACTCAACAGAAGTCTGAAACCAACACCTTGACATGCGCCGCATGTGCTGGTCCACATGCCACAAAAGCCTGCCCTACACGCCATTCCCTCACCCCTCCACCGTGCTCCGTCTGCAAAGGGTTGCACTGGCGCGTTGACTGCCCCATCCGTAGGCAGGCGCAGCGCAGTGGCTCGACCGTCTCCCAAATCAGGAAGACGTCAATGGGCAGCATTTCGAGCGATACCTCGTACGAATCGCCGTCGGAACCGTGCCCTAACTGCGGCGGCGCTCACTGGAAGGCCGACTGCCGGGAGCCGCAGGCCCCGCCGGAGCTGCTGCAACACCTGAAACTGCCTGTGCCCAAACCTGACCTGTACTAGGGCAGCCTGGAGAATGGAGCGGGAAGTGGGACCGCGGTGCGAGGGGTTCCAAATCTAGGCCTACGACTAGGTCGGCGCGAAGAGTAGCGCCGGTTATATGTAACTCAATGCGTGCTTCCCATTTAACATGATGATGACCTCGTACTGTCTGGTGGTGGACTGGGAGTTGTCGCTCCCATATGTTGCGATGTCTGAAATCTTGACGGTTCCAAGACTTAATCGACTTCTCATCGTATCAAGGTCGTATTCTATGGATATTGTTCAAGAGGAGCAAGCAAATCTTCCCTAAAGCACGTGACGAGCTGGGGGCAGTAAACAAAGATAAACATGTAAGTGCGTGGCTGACAAGCCTTGAGAAAAAGAAGGGCTTCACAGTCGTTCAGTTATTTGGCTTTGGCGGTCTGGATAGCGTAGTTTTGTAGCCCTTTGTACCCTGAATCGAACCTTACCCCGTACTTGGGAGGATCAGCGAAATTAATCAATGTCCCAATATGGGTTGCTATTGCGCTGACGTGACGAGGATGACCAAATCGTCGTCTTATATTTTTTTCGCCTCTTTTCGCGTAGATACACGGTTCAATTACTTCAGTGATTCATTCAATAAGTTTGGGATCCATGATAAACCAGCTATTTCTGTTTGCTTCGCGAGCACCCCGCGCCTCAGCGGATCCATATTATTCAAGGCATTACAAGTAAACAAGCAAAGATTAACGTGCTTTTAGTCGACGCGAGCGTCTCAAGCCCGGGGTCCCACGGCAAGGGAGCACGAGGGTTGCGAACCCACCCCCGGGAACTATCTACTGACTACGGAATGGTCTTTGGTAGGGCAATGCGGCCGAAGCGGCGTAGTCGGGTGAGTTCGGCCTGGAGGGAAAGCTGTCAGCCAAATGTCGACGAAAGCAAAAGAAATTGGCGCACCAGGAATGACGGCCATATCGCTCCGAGGCAGAGGAGGGGCTATGGCTGTTTGGCTTTCGATTTTGCCGGGCGACTGCTTCATGACCGATGGAACATTTGGCGAGCCGGGGACCAGCTCACGTCCACCCTTCCGACGGCACAGCCGCGGGTTGGTCCACGCCTGATTGCTGCGACGCCGAAGCGCGGTGCGCACAGTGCGAGCATCCACTATGGTAGGCATTTCCATCCTTTCCGTGGGTATGTGCCGCCGCTCTACTCAATGCCTGGGGATGCGCGTTAGAAACGAGGCGGCGGCTGACAAGCATAGAAGACACACCTATTGGCTGGTGTAAGCGCCGTTGCCGGGCTCTTGCTGCCTCGGCTCTTCGCGCTCTTGGGGGCATGTGGTGTGTGGGGGGCCGCGTCGTCGGCGGCGAGGGGATCAACCCCCGCCGCCAACGACCCTGGGGGAGGTCTCAGTGGTGCTCGAGATGGGGAGGGAAAGAGTTACTCACCTCACGAAGAAAAGGCAGAAGCGAGATCCCCACCGAGGTGGGTGTAAGAGAGAGAAGGAAGTGGGGATCTCCAGTGCGGGGCCCCAGTTTATATATGTTTTCCAGACCAATCACCTGATGGCGTTTCGACAAACCAAACAGCGCAAGACAGACGCGACGCGACGCGTTACTATAAATCGTGATCCAAATATTTGTGACGGGTCTCTTCCTGACCACCGCGGTCGAATTGCTGCATGAATATACGAGCGTTGTCCTTTTCTGCCTTTTTGAGTTGCGAAGTGGAGGCGATACTATATCAGGCCTGATGATGTGATGGGCGCTGCGGCGCCTATCACATCGTGATGGGCGCCTTCTGCTCCCGAACACCACTCGACTCGTCTCGAGTTCTATCCTCAGTGCTGTCTTGCAATGAGCTTGAGGAGAAACAGGCTCTCACGTCATTCTTTTCTTCCCATGCTCAAGAGATTCCAAGAGAGCTGCCCAATGCCCGAGAAGCAAGCCTACTTAATTTCGCCCTCTGGACTCGGAGCATTCAACTGTTTCAACATTGCTCAACAGCATGAATCGGATCGAATAGCCCATACCCATCTTCAACTTTCAGTGCCTCGGATCCCGTTCTTAGACCATACACTGTTACGGTTGTCCCGGTTGTCCCGGATTTCATGAGATCGTTCAATTACACAGGCCGGTGCACGGTACAATCTCAGATCCTGATTCCTCTCTCAACGCTTGAGCAGAAGGGCCATGCGACTCGGATGAATTTCGGGCATGCAATGCGCGTGTTCGCGGCTTATCGGTTTTACCTCTCTCCATCTTACCTCTCCGTCCCGCCCTGCAGATTGCACTCGCGTCGCCGATCCATTCCCTCACCCGCTGCCAGATTTCCAAACCGCTTGCCAGAGGTCCAAGCCGGTTGCCTGAGCCTTCTAATTCGAGCCTCAATACACTATTCATCCATCCCGAGGCTCAGAACGGAAGCACGGTCCGCACGTCCAAATCTTGTCCCCCGCGACGTACGCTAATCTGCTGGCGTCTCCCGGGCTCTACTCAGCGTGGCTCTCTCTTCAAGCATCCCCTACTTTCCATCTCGAAATGAGGATTGGCGGACGCGTTTCAAGTCGAAACTCAACGATCCTGTGGGCGTTATGGAAGGTTGTTTTTCAACAACCCAGTCGACTCCTTCACTACAGTTGGACAACGGAGTTGACTGTCGCCCAGAATTGGGACCATCGCATACACACAATGCAAGACTTGGGACACGCACTGCCTTCCAAGACCGAATCTAGTCTCCGAAGTTGTACAACTCCATCCAACCACAAATATCTAATGAAACATGAAGAAGTATCCGAAACATGATCAAGCGCCCTCTTCGGCCCTCTGCGCCCTGCGCGCCTTCTTGGCGGCGTTCGCCGCAGCAGCCTTCGCCTTTTTAGCTTCTGCTTTGGCAGCCTGCACAAATTATGTCAGAACGAACGAGAACGAGACGCAGGAGAAATCGCACCTTTTCCTCCTCCTCCTTCTTGGCCTTCTCCTCCTCTTCCTCCTTCTTGCTCTTGCCAGCAGGTGCAGCTGGCGCACCTCCCTTCTTGCCGGCTGCAGCCTTCTTGGCCTCGCGGGCCTCCTTCTCTTGCAGCTTGATGTGCTTGATGCGAGGGTCGACGCTGTAGATGAAATTGTCGTTGGCATGTGTGCTGAGATGAAGGTAGGCTGATGTGCGTACCTTAAACACAGATCTACGATGCCGCGGACACGGGCGATGTCGTCGCGCTTTCTGCGCGCGCGCTCTGACTTGTTCTTCTTCTCCGTGTACCGCTTATCGTCACGGCTGCAACACGGCGTCAAGGACGCGTCGCAGGAGGGAAAGGGCGGCGTACCTGTCGCTACCCTCGTTGACCTCCTTGTCCAGCCACTCGAAGCTCCGCCAGCTGTCGAAGTTGTACCAGAAGTCGTAGAACGCCTCGACGTGCGCCTTGAGCGCCGGGAAGGCGTGGCCTTTGATATCATTCGGGTCGTTGGATGGCTCACCCTCTGTTCTTTGATAAACAGCAGAAAAAAAGGAACAGGAAGTACGCACCGACGGGAACAGCGAGCTTGGGGACGGGTTGGACGCGCGAGAAGCGGGCCTCGCGTTCGAAGATGGGGGCGAATGTTGGCAGGAAGGGCGGTGGGTTTGACTAGGAATATCAATACGTGGTGTAAAAGAGGGAGAAAGGAATCTACCTTGAAGTCGGAGGCGCTCGGAACGTCGTCGACTTCTTCCAGGAAGGCGGGGTCGACAGAGTCGAACTGGCGACGACGGTCGGCATTAGTGAGGACCTCATGGGCCTTTTGGATACACTTGAAGAATGCGTCGTCGTTTGTGTTCATATTGAGCCCCAGAGCGGCGGCTGTCGTGTCTGCAGCCAAATTAAACTTTCATAGCAGGGTTCAAACCGAAAGGGACGCACCAGACGCCTTCTTGTCAGGGTGGTGACGGAGCACTTTTTTCCGGTCTTGCGAAAAAAGGGAGATGAGTCTTGGAGCAAGCAGGATAAAAGGAAGACGGACGGGCAAACTTGATTTGGGCGGGAGTTGCCTGCCACCGCAGGTGGCTGAGACCCAAGACGCGGTAATGGTCCTGTTTCTTCCACTCTTTGGGATCGAGCGTCAAGAGAGCCTCGTCCTCGCTTTCTTCGCCTACGCCAAGGTCGTCCTCCTCGCCGTTCCCGGGCCCGTTTGCGGCAATCGCTGCCTCGCGCTCAATCGCGGTTGCAGCATCGAGTTTTTTAAAGTCTCCGTCGTGGTGGCGGATGAGCCTGATGTGGCCGAGGAAGGCGGGCCCCGCAGGAATGAGCTTTCCCTTTGGCTGGGTTATGAAGGGGGTGAGCTTCGAGGTGGAGGCAGGGGGAGCATAGTTGACGGGAAGGGCTGGGATGGCCATGGCGGTAGGACTCTAAAAAAATAAAAATTGGATTCGGTCAGGTGACGCCTCAATCAATCCTCAATTGTCAACCATGTCCAAGCCACCCTTGACTCTTGTTACCCGCTGTCGACCTGCTCCCAGCTCTCCCCCGCGCCGCGCAACAATGTCTACCGCACACCTATCTGACAAGCCCCAGAGCAGGGTTCTCGCAGCCTTGGCTGGCATGTCTCTGTCCGAACTCGGCGACACAAGAAACGCCCTCGTCGAGGCGTACGTTTACGCCACGATTCTGATTCACTGTCTGAATATTCTCCAGAAGCAAGCCTCCGCCCGTCCGCCCATTCTTTCGCGCCGCCACAGCTCCGGCTGTCCAACCACGCGTCAGGGCGCCACCGCTAAGGACTGCGAGCTCCGTGCCTCCAGCCACGAAGAAGTCTCTCGTCAGACTTTCTCCGCCTACAGTTACGGAGGCAGCCGCTCTGAAAGCACCGCCCCTCGACCTCCCGGTGTACAGTTATAAATCCTTTTCACCTACCCCGACGATGCGCTTTACGCGAAACGAGGCCGACGCCGACAAGTGGGTCCAAGAGCTCGACCAAACTGGGTGTGTGGCGCCACAATGAAATTAATTATGCAGCTCATGGTGCCAGTCCGATCTCTATGGACTTAGAGTGGGTCGTCGTCTACAAGAAAGGTGGGATGCGGCCCGTCTCGCTCGTGCAAGTGGCGGACAAGAAGAACATCATCGTGATCCAATTGAGAACATCGACAACCTCCATGGGTCGATTCCCAATTCACCTTCAGCGCCTCTTGGAGAACCCAGACATACCCAAGATGGGCGCGAACATACTGAGTGAGTGCACGATTACGGCGTTCTTTTGTGTTAAGATGGCTCGCAGACGACGCAAAGAAGTTATTCAAGGACTACGGTATCATGATGGCCAACGTTGTCGAGCTCGGCGCCCTGGCCAAACAGGCCGATCCGGCGTGCGCCGATCCCGAAATTTGGGGTCGCGGCAAGAGAATTGTTGCTCTAGCCAAGGTATTATACATTCTACTACACCCAATGCGAGTTTTGCCCTCAAATTCTGCAGCTGGTTGAAAGGTACCTCCAGAAAAGGTTGAGCAAGGACGCCGATGTCCGGGTGTCTAATTGGGAGGATCCCAAGCTGGAGCAGAAACAGGAGATGCTCGAATGTCCGTTGTCCCTCTTCCCTTTGACTGTCATTGACCCCCGTTCCGTGAAGACGCGTCAAACGACGCGTACTGTGGTCTCCAAGTCTACAACCACCTCATCGCCCTCGCTAAATCGAACGACATAACGCTCGATCCTGCACTGTACACCGGCCGGGTGCACCACGAGCGTCTCACCCCGCCACTATCACCACCCCCGCCCCTCCCTACGCCGCCGGTAGACCCAAAGACCCTCCCGCCCGTCGGCGTGATTCTCTACACCGCCGAGATGGAGCACGCGGGCATGTCGTCCCAGCATCTCCGCGCGTACCGCCACTGGCACCTCGGCAAGCGCGACATTGATACCATGTGCAAGGAGCTCCGTATCAAGGCAAGCGAGGGGGAGAGCCTCAAGCGCAGTACTATCATGTCAGTGTATTCGTTCCTTTACAAATGCACCAAGAAGCTTACACATGCCATTAGAACGTACGTTGTCAGCGCTATAAGATGCTGGCCTTTATTCGCGCGCAACGTGGACCTCGGCGCTCTCAGGCTGCTGATACAGACAGACCTGAAGAGCTGGGAGTGGCATTATGAATGGCTGTCGCACATAGGGAAGCTCGAACCTCCCAAGAAGAAATAGAAGAGGAGTGACTTATCTAAACTGTATTTTATTTCTGTGGGTGTATATGTACGCGTATAGATGATCACGCTATCGTGACTTGAGCGCTTAGCACCGTTTGCTCCCGACGCCCATGGCACCAATGTCACTCAATTCTGTTTAGCTGCTCTGTTCGCCGCTGAAATACTAGGGGCTGCTTCTAGACGCGACAAATACACGATCCATTCCAAGGCCGTCGTGTGCCAGGATGTGGAGCTGAAAGGCGACATAACAATTGGCTCAGGTTGGATCGCTCCCTTAGTTTCCTCCAATCCGCCCACTCAGGTCTCTGCAGGCACGATAGTGCACCCCAAAGCTACCATCTTTGCGATTGCTGGCCCCATCGTAATAGGCTCGGGCTGCATCATCGAGGAAGGCGCCATAATCGTGAACAGGTGAATACAATGGCCGCAAACCCTCGTCCACACTTGCCAATCTACCCTTCTAGGAGAAAGGAAGTTATGCGAATCGGCGACGACAACTTGTTCGAGATTGGCTGCCGTACGGCTTCCGCATTTCATCGGCAAGCGCATTAACTGAGGTGTTGGATCAGGCGTCGAGTCTCCGACTGTCGGCGACTTCAATACGGTATCGACGCGTGCGCGTGTTCACCACACCGTCCGCATTGCATCATACTGTGTCATCGGCGCGGGATGTCTTGTTGTACCCACGGACGACGAGTTTCTGGACGACTATACGGTGATATACGGCCCTGCCGCCGAACGGAGGACGTGGAGTGGGCGGGGCAAGGTGCAGGAGGCGGATCTAAGAAGGAAGCACGCAGAGTATCTGCGGGAGATGCTACCCAAGTTCAACCGGCTGCGGCGGGGAGAAGGATCCTGACGCTATTGTTGGCATTCATTCCGTCTCCCATCTATAATCATTATCTCTAGTGTTTGCCGTGTATTAAATAATGCGAGGATCATCAGAGCAGTATGTATAGTAAAATGTTTGTACATCGTCACCGCTCGTGTGTCCGTATCAACTGCGTACCGCATCCTGTCATGCTCCCAGGAGAAGGATCGTCCCACCGACCACACTAATCACGGCGCCGAAGCCAAGTCCCCACCAGCCGCGACTCTGGTCGGAGGCACCATTGCTATTGGCAGCTTGATTTGTGGCTTGTTGAGTCGCATAGCTAGCAGTGTATACGGAATAGTCAAGGACAGTCGCCTTGAAGGTTGCCGAGGGCATGACGGTCGTGGCAAAGGAAGGGGTAAAGGTTGCGACCACAGCCGTTGTTTCGCCTAGAGCGTCGGTCGTTGTGTATGTATAGGGAGTCGGTGCTCCTGCGGCGCCCGTCGGTCCAGGCTGCCCGACGGGGCCGGGGGCCTGCGTCACCTCGGCCGCCGTGGTAGTGAGAGTTTGGCTGTTGTCCCTGCTCAGCGGGATAGGATGAAAAGGGACGGAACGACTAACAGTATCTGGGTTGCACTGTCACCGAGCCCGTCGCCAGTAACGACCTCAACCACCGTCTGTCCTACGCTGTGGAAGACGGTTCGTGAAATGCAGAGACGCAGATGGGAAAACGCACGCGTCTGTGGTGGTTAACGTCGTCGTAACACCGGTCGGAAGTACGGTGGACCTTGAACGTAATTGGGTAAGAAGGGGGAAGCGAAATAGTCATTAAACGAACAAGATCGTTGTCGAAGGGAGTCCATTGAGATCAGTGGTAATTACTTCGACAATTGTTTGACCAGCCTGAGCCCTGGTAATATAAATACTGTATTGGATAGGGCCGAGGGAATGAATAATAGAAAGCGCACGGGTCTGGTATGGTGAGGGTTTGCCCGTCCTGGGCAACCGCAAAGGGGAGAAGGAGGACGAGGAAGAGGGCCGATAAACGTCGCATGTTGCAGTGTGGAGCAACTTGCGGAAGCCTGTGGTGTAGCTGTGTCAAACATTTGTTCTGCTTTGGTCGTCCAAAATTAAATACAAAAATTCAAGGTGGGCGCATCGTCTCGACTAATCGGGAGATACGCTTGAGACACACAGTACAAAAATACAGGCATTAACAAGATTCACCCAAGCACAAATCAACGAAAACATGTCGAGAATAGGAAAAAATACGATCGCAAGCATAGGTCGCCGCTATGATTCTTGGTCGCGTTTGCATACACCCGATCAGGCCCTTATTGTGTTGACCGCTAATGTGTACAGAATAATACGGAAGCGGGAGAAGTAGAAAATATATAACTCTAGGGAAACATATAACTGGGGGTTATGGGAGTCCGTCACGGTGATGTACGATAGTCAACAAATCATAGAAAGAAAAGCTACTCGCCAACCCCTCAGGTGGGTGTGGCGAGTCCATGACGGAAAATGTTTGGAGAATGTCTTCCTTGCGTTCCTCATCGATATAGTCAGAAAACCTCGCCTCGTACTCCGCCTGCGTCACGAGCAGGTGATCGCCGCAGGGGCAGCACAGTTCGGGCTCTTCCTTGCCCAGACATTGGAGCCACGCCTCAACTTCCGTCCGCGCTCGGTGAATCTGCGCGATCTCAAGCTCCGGGCAACCCGCCCGATACCAACTGGTAAGAAACCGGTCGACAACGGGAGCGTTCCAGTCGAAGTCCCAGGACTCTTGATCGGAGGGTCGTGTGTAGGTGTGGACGGTTCCCAGGATGGAGAGCAAGTCTCTGGTTGACACCGTCGAGCGGGCTTCAAGAACCGCAGTCAGGTCTACGTCTGCGGGGGCAGTGATGTCGCGGCTCCAGGCGCCGGTGAGCCACATGGCGTCGGCGAGAAGGAGGAGATGCTCCTGGTATCCTAACGCGTGTATAATTACCGACGTATCGATACGTGGTGCTGGATTGTTGGTACCGAGAAGGCGTATCCACCTCGAGAGGTGGTTCACGGTGCGCGTAGTTGGCAAGTTATATGTAGAAAATGCAGTTGCCAGCGCGAGAAGTCGTTCACTTAGTGCGGAGTCCAGAGAAAGCCCTGAGATCCGCGCGTACAGCTCCAACGTCGGCGCTGCTGCTATTCGACTGTAGGACGGGTCGAGCACGAGGGTTTGATCTGCTTGGTGAGGCACTAATCGGAGTCGTGCGAGCGAGGCGCGGCTGAAGGGAGGGAGGGGGAGGGAGCATTGTGTTGATGAAGCGCAGGCGTACTGGCTTTTACGGATAAAGCGGAAGTTGAGCATTAAGTCGGTAGAATCTTGGGCAACCTCCGGTAGGGAGCGGTGGGGCGACCCCTGCGGTGTGGGTTCTGCATCGGTGGCGAAGGAGCTGGGTGTTGCACCAGTGAATTGGGGGTATTATATTCCCGCCTGCTCTCCGCGTGCTATGAAGGTGGAGTAGACGTGGTGCCCGCCCCTGTGTTGACCCGAAGGAGACGCCGACATTGAGAGTGCCTGCTCGCCAGACCCGGCCGCCGGCAGTGTCTGCCAATCAGCTTTGATCCACAAACCCGCATAACACGTTGTGAGCCACATTACTACCCGTACCGACTTCGGCTTCAGCTGCAAGGCCTTCTGCACATCGGCGATCGAAATGTACACCCGGTGGTTGGGATTATCTACATCGCCAACCGAGATGGCGCCATCACTCTGCCGACCATGAGAGCAAACGACAACGAACACGGTGTCGTTCGGTTGGGCGGTGCGCGACAAGAGGGCAAGGTCGGCCAAGAACTTGGATTTCAAGCGATCCGGTGTCTGGATGACCTCGAAGGGCGCGTGCGGGATTAAAAGTCGGTCACAGAGAGGCTCGCCTAGGATCGTTCCTTCGGGGGAAGACGCGTCGTATTGGGTAGGGGCTAACGCTGCCAAGAATCGACCATTGGGGTCGGCGTCTGCCGTTGCCCAAGCTATCTTGTTCGCATCGGACAACATCCAGCCGTCGCCGGGGTCGGACGATCCCAGGAGAAGAATCGTACGAAGGCTCATGGTTGTGGTCCAGGTGAGGAGGGAATACGAGAGGGGCTTGTTTGCGCAAGCTTAGCCATTGCCGATCATTTTGGTCGGCTATCCCTAATCGGGACGCATGATCGCCGCCGGGCATGAAGGACGTGCGCCGTCGACGCACCGACGCAAAAAACCAAGAGAAACTACAAATATATTCTATCCATGTACAAGACGAGCAAGTAGTATTATAACAGCGCGAAGGAAAAGCCACAAGCCATTGTCCAAAGGTTATAGTCCCGGAATGCGTTCACGTTCACTTTTTGGTTGTTGGGGCGGAAGCGGTGGCGGAGGCGGACCCAGCATCGGAGGCGGGGACGGCGCTCTGCCCATCAGCTTATCGCCCTTCAAATCCTTTTCAGACTCCAGTGAGTTTGCGCCCTTCATGGGATGCAGGGTCGAGAGCGGGGCTTTGCTGGGATACGAAGAGGGTGCGGGGTTAGCCATATTAGAGAACGGCCCGGCGAACGGCGAGTCGTTGCGGAGGCCCGCGCCTTTCTCGTCCCCAGACGACGTAACGGTTGGCGTTGCCGTCCGGCGCGGCGAGCTCGCATACGACGGTGGGGGCGGGGGGCCGTTCATCATCGCGCCAACCATCATTTTGTTCGAGGGCGGCGGGGGGGACGGCAGCCGCTCTCGCTCAGCACGGTGCAGCACGGGTGACCGACTCGGTGTCGGCGCGCGCGCCCCCCCGCTGAGTCCGCCACTCCCCGAGCCCAAGCCCGTACCGCCCGTCATCATACTCGGCCCCGTCAAGATGGGGGTGTTGGTCCCGTAGCGCGGCCCACCGCCCCCCCCGCCAAACGCCGATGGGCTGGGCGGCGGTAGCGTGCGGTGCAGCGGCGGCGACAGGCCGGTCAGCCCGCTGGGGCGCGACGGCGCGCGCGACGAGGACGACGAGGAGGGTAGAGGAGGGCCCTGCGAGCTTTGGGAGTAGCGCCGAGGCGAGGATGGATGCGACGCGGGGCGGTGGCCCGGAGCGTCGCCGCCAATGAACCCAGTGACGGACGTGGACGACGAAGGGGGCATACGGAACGCGTCTTCGAGTGCGCGGGACCCGCGCGGGGCAGTCGGCGGGTTCCCGGGCGGCGGCGTGTGCATGCTGCGCGTGCCCCCCGCGCCGCCGCTGTTGTACGAGCTGGTCATCACAAACGGTGTCGCCAGCGGGCGCTCGCGGTCGTCCATCTGCGCGGGCGGCGGCCGCTTGCGGTAGTCGGGGTGCTGCTCGCGGTCGTCGCCTTTCCACCGCGCCGCTGGGTCGTTGGGATTTGGCTTGGAGCCCAGGTTGATCATCTCCGCCGGGTGCTGCGCGCGATTGTCGCCGTGGGGCGCACGCCCGTCACCGTGCACCCGCCCGTCGCCGTGCGCCCGGTTGTCAAACTCGCGTGACGCGCGCGGGCTGAGCGACGGCCTTGCTGGCGCCGAGCCGGGATGTGCATGCGGCGGCTGCGCATGGGAGCCGGATTGTGGGTGGATTGGCGGCGCGCCGGACTGCGGGTGGTGGTGGTGCACGACGTGGTGATGGTGGTGATGGTGATGCGGGACGGCTCCGTGGTGGTGCGGCGGCGGCGCGCCGCGATGCTGCTGTTGCATCTGCTGCATCATGTAGTTCTCGCGGCGGTCGATCTCGAGCATCTCGCGCTCGCGTTCTCTTTCCCGGTCTCTGTCCCGCTCCCGCTCGCGCTCTCTATCACGGTCACGACCCCGGTCGCGATCGCGATCACGCTCCCTCTTCTCGCGCTCCCGATCCCGCATCATGCGCTCCCGCTCGCGTTCCTCCTCCTCTGGTCCTGGCCCCTGCCCGCCGGGCCTAACCATCGGCATGCCCATCCCAATCACCCGCCCCTCCCCAATGCGTCCGTCGACGACGCGCCCGTCCCCAATGACGCGTGCCTCGCCGCCCTGCCACTCCCCAGGCTTTCCCCACCGCCCCGGCCCCGCGGGGCTCTCCGCGCGGCGCGCCGCCCCCGGCCCAAACGCCGCGTACCCCATCTCGAACTGCTGCTGTTGCGGCGGCCCCCCGTGCCCGAGGTGCCCGTGGTGCGGCGGGGGCGCCGCGTGGTGGTGGTGCGGGCGGCTGAAGTTGGGCGGCTGGAAGCCTGCCTGCATCTGTTGCTGGGGCTGGAACTGCTGCTGGGGCGGCGCCGCGTGCGAGGGAGGAGGCGGCGCGCGCTGGAACGCCGGCTCGTACATCGGCTGGCCGGGCCCCTGCTGCTGCTGCTGTTGGGGCGGGAGCGGCATTCCCATTCCCATGCCCATGCCCGACATGCGCGGTGGCGGCGGCTGCCCGCCACCGGTCCTGCTCGGGGCCTGTTGCTGCTGCTGGGGCGGCGGCGGGAGAACGTGGTGTGCGGGCGGGGGCGGCGGGTGCTGGTGCTGGAGCATAAAGTCGAGGTCGCTCTGGATGTCGTTGGCGCTCAGCGGCGTGAGGTCGGGGAAGACGAGGCGCTGCGGGGGGGCGACGTTTTCGTTGGCGTGCGGGTCGGCGAGGCGCTGGCCACGCGTACGCACGCGGCGCGGCTGCTCTGGGCGGCGGAAGGGCAGCGCGGCTTTGACGATTCGGCGCAAGCTCGGCGGTGGCGGCGGCACGCTGTGCGCAGGCGGCGGCGGCGGGATGCGGCGCACTGCAAGGCAAGTCAGAAAATGTAAAAAGAAGGTAGAAGTTACGCACTTGGCTGTGGGCGTTCGATGCCCCGTCGCTCGCGCTCCAGCCGTCTGCGCTTGCGATTCGTCTCTGCGATCATGTCTGTCTGCAGCTCGTCGCGCGCCAGCTAGACGGAAATACTAATTAGCATAAGCGCGGATCCGGAGCGACGAGCGCACCTTCCACCACGCCCAAACACCGCTCTCCCCGACGCGCCGCTTGCGCTCGGCGTCTGCGTGCTCAAAGGAGCGCTTGCGCGTCGCGAGCTCGATGCGGCGGTCGCGCCGCGCGGCGAGCTCGTGCTGGATGTGCAGCAGCTCGGGGTGCGTGCCGCCCATAACGAGCCCCTCCTCCCACCCGAGACCCTCCATGCGCTCGAGGTACACCGCCTCGCGCAAAAGCGCGTACTTGAGCTCGATGCCCGCGAGCACGTCGAGCGCCTCGGCGCGATGCGCGGGCTGCACCTCCATTTCGACGTCCGGATCCATCTCCTCGTCGCTCTTGTCCGCCTCACTCTTGACGTCCTCCTCGACGTCGCTCTTGGCCTCGTCCGCATCGCTCTTGTCCGCGTCCGCCTCGAGGTCCACGTCCTCGAGATCGCTCTTGTCGCCCGCGTCGTCGGCGTCCGCCTCAATGTCGCTCTTGTCGCCCGCGTCGTCGCCGTTCTCCTCGCCCTCGTCGGCGTCCTCGTCCGCGCCCTCCTCATCTGCGCTGCGCTCGGACACGGGCGACACCTCGCGGCTGGCGCCCTCACCCTCGGGGTCGTCCGCGTCCTGGGAGATGGGCGAAACAGGTCCCTCCGCCGCGGCGCTGCGCGTGCTGCGCCTGGTGCGCGCGGGCACCTTAGGCTCGGTGGCGGCGGCGAGCTCGCGGCGGCGCTCCTCGACGGCGAGCACGAGCTCGTCTGCGGCATCCTCTCCCTCGCCCTCGTCAGCGTCCGATGCGGGGTCGCCCTCGGACTCGGTGTTCTCTGCATCGGGGTCGTCTGGGTCCACGCCGTTGGGCTTGGCCGGGAGAGAGGGAAGCACGGCGGCGAGGGTCATAGTGGGCGACGACGCGACGGAAAAGAGGTTGAGGAGCGTGGCGGCAGCGGCGGCGGCGCTGGCGGATGCGATCGGAGCGCTCGCCGGCGTGGACATGGGCTCGTCGACATCGATGTCCATCTGGTCATTGGGCAGGCGCTGGGGCGCGGTCAGTAAGTGAATGTGGCATGCAAATATAGACGCAGTGTACCTCCTCGGTGTCGGTGTCCTCGTCCTTGTCCTTTGCATCCTGGAATGCAGAATGCGTAAAGTGATAATGAGAAAGGAAGAGGAAAGTACCTCGTTGGGGTCCATATCGTCGTCGCCGTCGGGTTCGCTGTCGCCCGACTCTTCCTCCATCGGGCGCGGCTGGCCGGGGTGCTCTTCCTCCTCCTCCTCCTCCTCGACGGCCGGCGCGCTACCCGGGGCCGCCCAGCCCCACATCGGCGCGGGGACGATGCTGCTCCGCTTCCGCCGGCCACCACCATTTCCGCCGCTGCCACTCGTGCTCACGCTGGCGGAGCTCGCGGCGGCGCGGCCCCTGGCGGGGCGTCCGCGGGCGCGGCCACGCGGCTTGCCCTTGCCCTTCGCGTCTTCGTGGCCCGACTCCTCCTCCTCGTCGGCGCCGTCTTCTTCCTCGGTAAGCTCCGAGAGCTCAGAGCCAGAGTCCATCCCCGCGTCGGGCCCCGCGGGGGGAGCCTTGGGCGGCGGATCTGCATTCGGGGCTTTCTTCGCGGCCCGTGCGCTCGTGGGCGCGGGGGCAGGCGCCTTTTTCGGGGCTTTCTTGGGGCGGCCGGGTCTGCGCGGCAGGGGAACCGGCGGCGGGGGTGGAGAGGGCGATGGGCTAGTTAGGTCGTCAGACAGGGACGCTGTGGACATGGTAGGCGCCAGTTCGCGAGGTTCAGGTACACAGTGTAGCACGCAGAGAGCCCGGGAGCGCGTTGGCTGTACTGGATGTTAGCGCAGTCAAACGCAACATGTAGTACGCACCCTCTTTGCGTTACGGCGCAATACTCGTAGGAGAAAAGCCAAAGAAAGAGGAAGGCTCAGAGAAGCCTGTTGTCACGGTTTGTCTCACGCTCTATCTTATCTTATCGCTGATACCGGAACAAAGAAAGCGAAAGTGCAGTAATGAACTCCAATGAGACGGGCGGCGGCGGCGGGGTACAGAGGGTATGGTAAAAACCCGTGTACCACGGCACGCAGAGGTAAAAGCTTGGGGAAATCGAGCAAGTCATTATTATTTGCCCAAGGTCATCACTTTGTCAATGCAACTGATGCCAACCATCCTCGGTCAAACTCAGATTGTGAATTTTCCAGGGACCAAGACCAGAGTCTGGTGGATGAATTCAGCGTTTAGCAACGACGAGCCGGCCGAGTACACAAGGAGGGTATCGGAAATGGTCCAACGCTGCAGTAACAAAAATGCCTAGCAGACAGCAGACAAGCACGGGCGGGGAGGAAGGTGGTGGAAAGAGTGGCAATGGCAATGACAACAATGTCCGCAGTAAGATAGCGGCAAGAGTGGTTCCATGTCGCAACGATTGGATTCGGTCTCCTGTGACTGCCTCGATGCATAACGTGGAATTGGCATAGCACAGATACATGACATGGAGCGACAAAGAAAAGAGGGTGCCGTCTACTCGGCTGCAGCCTTCTTGACCCGCTTCACCGCCGTCGTGTTTTCTCTGTCGGGTGGTCAGCGCCAGTTCAAGGGGACGGCAATAATAAGACACACCTGAAGCCGTTCTTGAACCGCCTGGAAACGCCCTTGAGGTAGCGCATGCGGCCGGTACCGGTAGTCTTTCTGCGCTTTGCCTTCTGGCCCCACTCATACGAGCGGAGCTTGGCCGCCGGGTATCCGCACTGTGCGCATGCTGTTGTACGGGGTCAGCGCCGTCCTAAGAGAAAGCGAGGAAGCGGACTTTTGTGCTGCCTGTGGAAGGCGCGGTTCCCGCAGCGCCGGCAGAGCGTGTGGGTCTTGGTGTGTTGTTTACCGAACGACGGTGTTCCTTTTGTCTGCACAAAAAGTCAGCGTCATCCAACACAAGACCCATGCATCCACCCCTTCCCGCCATTCGTTTGCTCCCAAATCACAGCAGAGCATCAGGGAGCAGCATGGGGGGGTGGACTGTATGGTGTGTACGCACCATCTCGTCTTGGGGGAGGAGGGTCTTGAGCCCGGCGAGAACGACTTTTTCGAGAGAGAGAGGAGGCTGTGCTGTGGCTTAGTCAGGGATGGGGCACGTGAGATGTCACTTGGCGAGGTCCGTCAAGTTAATTAGATACGCAACTTGCAATCCAACCAAGTACATCAACTTCCACTGGCAGTCTAGTCTCGCGCAATGGCTCTGCTCGGAAATGGCTACTACTTCCACACGAATCTCACTTTGACGCGAACAGTGGCCATCTTCAATTACTTACTACGCGCCTTGGCCTGGAGCCCATCTAACGCACCCCTCTGATCAGCCTCCCACAACTCCAACCCGGCCCAAACAAAATCGCCGTCCCAGTCGACAAAATTCAGCCACTCGACGAGCTGGCGCAGGACTTTGCTCTCCAGCAGCGCTTTGGCATACATCGGGCTTTTCGCGGCAGCTGCAGCCAGGTAAGATCCACGAAGGCGCTCGGCATCCTCAGGGGCGGGTCGCTGCGGCGAATATCATTAGTGGTGGAGAGGTGATATCTATGCAGGAGAGGCAAACCAAACGTGCATTCATGTGTTCGATATCCCCGCACTCGTTGAGAGCCGCGTACCGATCTGCGTACATCCCATCGGTCCGAAGGTATGGTGGGAACTCCGCAGCCATGAATGCGGGCATTGCCAAGATCTATGCGTACATACATATGAACTTGCGGCATGCTGCACAGGAGAAACCGACTCGCCTGCCAGTCAACCAGGCCTGCGAAATGACCATCGTCGACCAAGACGTTGCGGTCGTGGGGGTCTACGGATAAGAGCAACGGATCGAGGGCTTCAAGACGTTTCAGCAAGCGGCATGCGAGGATTATTAGACGTTCAAGCAACGCCGAGACATCGACGGTGGCCTTGTCAATCGCCCTCCATTTTGTGGCCGTGATGCGCCAACGCAGGTAACTAAAGCGTGCTAAGCACAAAGTGTAATAGTAAACCTGACACTGACTCCTCTGCAGATGAAAACGGACCTGCCGGTCCCAAAAATATTTCGCAATCCTCAAAGGGGCCAACAACCGGGAAACCGGACATCGGCGCAATCCCGACGACCTGGCCGATTTGGGCTGGCAGAACAATGTCGAACAACTGCGCCAGAGCAGCGGCCAGCTCGGGGACGAACACATTCTACGAAATGAGGAACGGAAGCAGGGTGTGCAGGCAAATGAACCTACAAAGTCAAACGTCTCCCAAAGGGCTGGGTTGTACGCGGTGTGGACGAGATCTATACCGCGCAGCTTTGACTGCAGGATGAAGGGCGCCCCAACAGGATTATTGGGGTCCCTGTTATGCCCTAGGACACGGGGAACCAGGAGATCCGGCGCGAAGCCCGACACAAATCCGAGGGCTGCAACGTCCGTTTCAACCATCGAACGCGCAAATGCTCGCCCCTCCTCCGTCTCCTGCTCCAGACACATTCGCTGAATATCTTCCGCTAATTACTAGTAGACGGCACCTTGAAATTGTAGCATATGCGAGCAACACAATCGGGCTCGGCGTCTTCTGTGACGAGACTGTAGACCTAGTAGTACTAAGAAGTGAGATGCGGGAGAAAAATGTGCGGAGAACCCGACCACATTGTAGACACCGTACCCAATTCGAGCGTCCACCGACAGCACTTTCCGGCCTAGGATGGTGTTAAACTGGTCCAGCATAGCCGCTGTGCATACGGGGCGGTTCTCATTGTTTTGACCGGGGCAATATATAGATGGCGCTTTCCAATGAGGATTGTAGGTGGGTTCTGCGACCATGAGTGTACCGTTGTGGGCGCTAGTGACTCATGCACTCATCATCAGCATTGGCTCTACGTTTAAACTCCGAGCAATTCGAGTATGTACTGTCTCGCATCGCCACCCACGAGCGCGAAACAATAAGGTATTCAGATGTCACGTATACGATAGAATTGGCTTGAAGGCTAGCTCTACTGCACGTCCTTAGTCTCCTCCTCCAACCACGCCCAGAGCTTTTCTCCGAGTTCCGCGCTGAGTGTGCCCGGGTGCGCTTTGCCAATTCGTGCCCAAGGTATGAGGTACTAATACGTTGCAATCAGAGTTGAATTAATACGCCTATGGGAACGGAGAGCTCACTTTCCCATTTGCATTGTTCATCTCTGGGGAGGTGGCAGCATAGAGCGAAGTCAACGCCCCCTGGGTCGAGTTGTACGACAAGTAACCCTGCATGGCGAATCATTAGCAAGAGCCGGCATGGAAGCTAGTTCGAACACATACCGCCACCTTCACGACGGTGGGAGACATCGTCCGTCCCAGGTTGGAGACAATAAGACCTAATAGATATTTTCAGTATATCAAGGAGTGACAAAAAAAATGGCCTACCCGGATGAACCGACATCGAGACAATGCCTTTATCACCATACCTTCTAGCAAGTTCAGAAGTGACGACTACATTGGCCTACGTATGTATGTTGCATTTAAAAACGGCAAAAGTGTGGAGCTAACGGTGACTTACGAACTTGCTTTGATTGTACAAGTCCAACGGCTTAGTTTTTTGGCGTTCAGGCCCGTCTCTGATTGTTTCCCATTTTATCCCGTCGATGAGGATATGCGCGTGTGAGGTAAGGTTGACGATGCGGGAGGAACCGGCAGCGGTGAGTTGAGGTATCAGAAGCCGGGTGAAGTAGTAGTGCCCTAGAGCAGCCCATCAGACGGGCGGCCAAGGGTGAAGGGTTCATTTACCCACGACGTTGACGCCGAATTGCAAGTCGTATCCTTCGACTGTGAGCGCATCAAGGGGGGGGATCATCACCCCGCTGCAAAGTTGTTGAGAGTCTAACTCCCACTGCAGCGGACATGGGCACGCACGCATTGTTGATGAGGACGTCGAGCTTGCTTTCAAGCCTCTGGAAGGCTTGGGCGGCGGCCTTGACAGAGCTGAGGCTCGCGAGGTCCAACTCGATGAAAAAGGCCGTGTTGCCCGTCGTTTCTTTGAGTTCTTCGATGGCGGCATCGACACGAGCTTTGTTGTGAGAGGCAATGTAAACCTTGGCGTTTTTGGAGAGTAGTGCCTTGACGGTCTCTTTACCAATCCCACTATTTCCTCCTAGAATAATAATTCAACTTCCAGCCGTCGGAACAGTGAGACGCACCAGTGACGATGATGATCTTGCCAGACAAGTCGGGAATGTTATTGATAGACCACTTGGCTTTCGGCGGCCAGCAGGCGGTGTAAAGGGACATGGCCATACCCATTGTCAATTATACGGGAGTGCTGAGGAAGAGCTTGTGTGTACACACAGCGGCGCTGCATTGTGTGTACACTCAACTGCGCTGTATAAATAAGTCTCTGCTGTGAAACTCAGGCTTCAAAACGCGCTGTTCAAGTGCTTCTCCCGTTTTCCGCGGCGTTTTGTCCATGCTGTGAGCGTTGCTGTCCTCAATACCTAATTGCCTTGGAAAACACAAGCAGACTCGGCGTCTTCCGAGTCTGTTCGGACAAGACTGTAGACCTAGTAAGAAATGATTGAGAAATGAAATATAGAAGATAAATTTACGGAGAACCCCACCACGTTGTAGGCGCCGTGTTCAGAACGAGGAACGAGTGATGGAGTTTGTCAAGAGAGACTAGACGCCGTGCCCAATTCGAGCGTCCACTGACAATACTTTCCGGCCCAGGATGATGCTAAACTGGTCCAGCATGGCCGCTGTGCATACGGGGGGGGGGGTTCTCATTGTCTTGGCCAGGGCAATATATAGATGGCGCTTTCCAATGAGCATTGTAGGTGGGTTCTACGACCATGAGTGTACCGTTGTGGGCGCTAGTGTTCATGCACTCATCAGCGTTAGCGCTACGTTTATTTAAACTCCGAGCATGAATTGCCTAGTCGAGTCGTCTGCGGTAGCCCCGTCGTCTGCGATAGCAGTGAAGATAAAGATACTTCCTTGTTGTTCTGCGTCGACTGCATTTTTGCATATTATACACAAGTACTAGCCACCCCGCTTTCCCTGAGCTCGCATCATCGGACGGCAGAGAGATACAACAAGTTGATTAACATTAATCTATACCAAAAAGACGTATGTGTGTGTGGGTATGAAGTGAACACTGAAAGAAGAGTAGAATATATAATACAGATTATAGGTCAAGTCAAATCAGGAACCGACGCCCCGCATCGTTTCCTTTCCGCGCGCCCGCTACTCGTCGTCGGTGGGCGGAAGCGGCGGCGCGGTGGACGCTTTCTCGATCGCGCGGCGCATGGGGTTCTGGCTCGCGGGCAGCGCGCCCGTGCGCTCGAGCCGGTCGAAGAGCACGAACAGCTTCTCCATCTCGCGTTCTTTCTCCTCATCCGTCATTTCCGGCTCGGGCGCGCGCGCCTCCTGCGCCGTGCCCGTGATGGGGTTGATGTGCTCCGCTGCCGCCGCGGCCACCCCCGCGCTTGCGCCAGCGCTCGTGGACGCGGCAGGGGGTGGCGGCGCGGTCATGATGCCCTTGTTGAAGAGGAACCCCGCGACGTTCCCGTACCCGAGCAGCGTCGACAGCGTCGCCGCGTCCGAGTCGCACATGGCAAAGAGCATCTCGCCGACCGAGTCCTTGAGGCGCGCGTGGTAGACGCTCCCGAGGAGGCGCAGGCAGCGCCCGAGGAGGTCCGCGCGGCTCTCGAGCGTGCCCGCGGCGGCGCTGCGGTCGAGGTCCGCGGGGCAGAGCCAGTCGCGCGTGCGGGTGCGGGAGGGCTCGTCCGCGATGCAGAGGCGCGTGATGAGCACTACGAGCGGCGCGAGCTCGTCGTCGAGCGAGTCGGCGCCTGCGCCAGCGGCGGCCTCGGCCTTGACGAGCTCGCGCACGCTGGGGTCGTCCGGGTCGACGGCGTCGGGGAAGTAGTGCGAAAAGGCGACCTCGAGGAGCGAGTGTGCGCGCAGGAGGGTGTCGGCGGGGGCCTTGGGGGCGGAGGGGGGGATGGGCGAGGGCGAGCGGGAGAGGGAGCGGCGGCCAGCGGCGAGGACGGAGAGCGCGCGGTCGAGGGTGCTGTTGTGCTTGGGGGACGTAGGGGTCTGGCGGACGGGGGAGTGAGTGCGGCTGGAGGAAGAGGAGTCGCCGCGCCGGGGCCGCGGGGGGATGGCGACGGTCGGGGGCGAGGACGAGCCGCTGGAGGGGCCGAACCAGTCGCGCCGGAGGGCGGGGCTGACGGGGATGGTGATGAGAGAATGGATTACGTGGGTGAGCGGGGCGGCGACGGGCGCGGGGAACGTCAGGGGGAGCGCGTGAAAGACGCGCAGGAGTGGGGGGAGGATTCTGAAGAGGTGTTAGCGTAGAAATCATTGGGCTGGAAATCACGCACGGATCGAGCTTGGGACTCCAATTGTCCCCGATTACCTTGCCTTCCGACGCGCCCTCCAGCGACTTGGGATAGTGCATGAGGATGTTGAACGTAAACTTGAGCACGTCTACCATGGCCTCGCGCGACATTTTTGTCCCGGAAAGTAAGCTCACGATGAGGAGGTCGAGCTTGCCGCTGATAACGTCGATGACGGTGTGCCCGTGGCGCTTCTCCTCAACGAGGGACGTGATGAACGCGGACGGGTGAACTGTCGCGAGGAATAGGATGCGCGAGAGGATGAATATCTGGTCCGGGTTCGTGGCTTTCTGCAGAAAGGTAAGGTAAAGTAAGTGTACAACGACACAAAGACGCACCTGAAGCAATGATATGCACGTCTCGCCGCCATTGACCTCCTTGCTGATAAACACCGAGCGGGCGCGCTCGATCAGCAGCAGTGCGTTTGCGATGCACCGCAGCGCTTCACCCGACGCCTCTGGATCGTCTTTGAGCGAGGCAACGAGCCCGAGGAGGATAGAAAGGTTGGGCGCCGTGCCCAGGACCTCAGATCCCGTCGGATTCTTCCCCAGAGTCTTCACCGCCAAAAGCGCGAGTGCAGCATCTAGCCGTTCAAATGATGAGACGCGTGGAAGATGATTTGAAAGGCAAGCAAGCGACCTTTCGAAGATATACGGCCCTTTCCGGCCTTGAGATCCTTGAGCAAGAGCTGGATGAGCTCTGAGCGCGATGGCTGGTCAAAGGTGAATGGTTGCGCTACGCCACAGGTTTCGTCAGCGAAAGATGGGGAGAAAGAAGAATTCTACCTGTTGCGATAGCGTTGAGGACAGGTTGGACGTCTGAGGCAGATGCGGCATGATACTGCTGCAGCAGAGTGGCCATGGGGAGCAAGAGCGCGGAAGATGTCAAGCATGGCAAGGGTTGCCGGGCTGCGGCCTCGCGTTTCAGGTATTGATCGATGGCTTTCTCCCACTTTCTATCCCCCAACAACGAAGGTCAACGTCGGCAGCGGAAGACAAGGTAACAAGCGCTGGCATCGCTTACACCGGGGTCTATATTTTAGAAACCGAATCGTTCCAGAAAGACTCTGTCTTTATCACGCTGGATATATATATCCAGTACCGGCTACTTGTGTTCAGCACGACGCTACGTGGAGGCAAGCTATTGGACGAGAAGGACGCTCCCTGAATAAGATAGTTACTTGCAAAAGAGCCGGTAAAACTGAACAGAAATTACACTCAAGACATTCAGCGTGTCGTCTTTGCTCAATGCTAGTCGCGGAACCTCTCGGGGAACGGAGAGATGACATGACCATAACCACGAGCATCGAAACCATACGCAATCCTTAAACATTCGTCGAGCGGACTTGAAACCCTCATACTTGATTTGACTCGTGTACGTATCTGCACTTGCTATTTCAACCCAGGCCTTGCTTGGAGGAACGAGCTACTATCCTTATAGCGTGTACTTATCTAGACACTTGCAATGATACGAATCATCTCAGTCTGTGAACGAGCCCTGCGCGGGATGACTCGGAGTGCGGGTAAGTATGTGCGGTCAGGACTTAGGCCTCACAATAGCCGAGTCGGAGAGCGAGGAGGACTCAGCGCCGGCAATTGAAGCGCTGCGACGGTCTTAAGTTCCATACTCTCCGGGCCCTGATACAATATACCTTTGATGCCATAATCGCTATGTAGGCGCGAGCACTGGAAAATGCCGTTGTACAGCCACTGATCTCGAAGACCTTCCTTGAAGCATTCGCGCTGTCCTCGCTTCAGTCTTGTATTTCAGCCGAAAAAAATGGTATGTAGTGGATTGGTATAGATTCATTCTATCTAGGGTTCAACGGACTCACTTGGTTCGCTTGTAAATCTTTTCGAGGAAGCTCGTGAAGATCTCGCGCTTGAGCGTACCGCGCTCCGCTCCCTCAGGGATCGCAGCAATCAGCTTCACCAAGCGGCCGTATACCTCGCCCTCGTACTTAGCGTAGCGCTCCCGTATGCCGACCGCCTCGAACACCTCTTTGACGCGCGCCTCCGCCGCGGCGTCCTTGCGTCCGTAGTTCGCGTCGAGCACGGCGCGCTGCGCGGGGGTCGCGACCGCGAGCGCGATGTTGACGCACCACGAGCACTTGTTGTCGACGATGTCCGTGCCTATCTTGCCGAGCTGCTCCGGCGGCGCGGAGAAGTCGAGGAAGTCGTCCTGGATCTGGAAGTACTCGCCGAGCGGGAGGAGGATCGCGAGCGCGGCCTTGTAGGGCTCGACGGTGGTGCCCGCGAGTGTGTAGCTTTGGGGCACGCCGGACATGAGCATGGCGAGCGCGACGGGGAGGTAGAAGGAGTAGTACGCCGTCTTATAGATGACGATGAGGCGGTGTCTGGCTTTCGCGTCAGGCTAGAGTCGCGGACAGAAAGAGGAAACGCACTTGTCGAGGGAGAAGCGTCCGAGGTCGACGTGGTCCTCTGGCGCGGTGATGAGGTCGATGAGCTGGCCCATCTCGGTCTGGTACGTCGTGTCGTGGAAAAGCTCGAGGAGGTCGACGTAGTAGGGCGTCCCGCGGAAGTGCTTCTTGAGGAGGTAGTAGATGGCGCCCTCGAGCATGAACGAGTCGTTTATCGCAATCATCCCGATGCCCGGTGCACGATACCAGCAGGGCTGCCCGCGGCGCGTGATGGAGCTGTCCATCATGTCATCCGAGACGAGGAAGAAGGCTTGCAGCTGCAGGGAACGCCATTACAAAAGTGCAGAACAAGGCAAAACAAGTGAGACTCACCAGCTCGACGTCCCAGCCCAGAACGGCGGCCTTGTAGTACTCGTCGTCGTCGAGCGGCGCACCTTTGAGGATCTCTGCCGTGTCGACGACGGACATGCCGCGGTTGAGCTTCCCGCCGGGCACATTGTAATCGAGGTTCTGCGGGAAATAAAAACACGCGGAAAAAGAGGAAAGACAGCGCGTACCTTGCCGTACCACTCGATGGCCTCTGCAGGCATGCCCTCGCCGGTGATGTGCTCGATGAGCTCCCCCCGGATGCGCGCCCACGCGTCCTCGAACTTTGCGCGTTTCGCGGCCTTGTCCATGGTGGCCGCGGATACGGCGGCTTTGGCCGTGCTTAGTTGGCGGGGCTCTGGGCCTCTCCCCCATTTCCTCGCTTCTCACTTTATAAAACCACATCGCCAGCAAGGACTGAAGTTTGCGGTCGTAAACCAGTAAACCAACAATAAATCAATCACATTAAAGTAACAGCGAGTAGCGTCTATTCTACTGTCTAGCGTCGCCCATTTCGTGCGACAGCCAGACAAGGCGAAGCGCGGAAAATGGACAGTGAGCAATAACCAAAACCAAACAGCGCGCCCCGCTTTTACCAGCGGTCGCCTCCTCCTCCGCCGCCGCGACCGCTGTACCCAGAATCGCCGCCCCCATATCCACCGCCACCCCCGCCCCCTCCTCCCCACCGTCCACCACCGCCGCCACCGCCCCCACGGCGCCCGCCACCACCTCCTCCGTAACGGCCTGAAAAAAAATGAGTCAGCACATGCGGGATAATCTAGGAAGAAAGCTTACCACGCCCGCCGCCGCCTCCACCGTACATCGCCATCTCCTCGAGTTGCGGGGGGATCACAGCCTTGGCCTCCTTCAAGATGCCGACCAGCTCCCGCGCGGATTTGGCGTTTTCAGTTGTAAAGTACGTGTACGATGTGCCGGTAGAGCCCGCACGCTGTCCGGATCTTCAGCATGCATGCGTGCAAAGAGAGAACAGAAAACGCACCCCAGTACGCCCGATGCGGTGAATGTAGTCTTCGCAGTTGTTCGGGAAGTCGTAGTTCTGCAGCAACGCGGTCAGCGGGGGCGAAAGCAATGCAGATGAAAACGCACGATGACATAGCCAACGTCCTTGACGTCTGCGGGTGGAAAGCGACAGCCAGGAGATACATGTAATGCGGAGCGAGCGACACACACACACACACACAAAACATGGACAGCACAAGAAAAAAAAAGACAAAAAAGGCGAGTCAATAACATGAAGGGCAACGGACAGAAGAAGACAAGCGCTTGGAACAAGAACAACACCCAAGAGTCCGGGAACACAGACAGATCACGAGTTGCAGGGGTGTCGACGAGAGGAGGATAGATCAATTTCGGTTGCGTGTCCAAGTCCATAACCGCTCGCTACCATGTACCAACAACAGTTTTGATAAAAAATGTTCGTTGGGGGTAACCTAACCCGCTTACGCTTCGTTGAAGAGAGCGTATTTGGGCCATTCTGGGAGAGGTCAGAGGGATAATGAACCAATTGTCTGTCTTGATCCGAGTGCGTTCCTCTCGACGCGCCGCGCGTGCCAGTCTCAAAAGTCTGTCTGTTCTCATTCCGCAAACACCTTGTCGGCGGGCTGGCTGCATAGTCCGGTTCGTGATCTCTCCAGTTACCGTGGAGGGGGAGGGAAACGATCAGGATACCGCACCATACCAGTTGTGAACCAAGAGAGGCCGAAGCCCCCTCAATTACCATACATGTTGTCCGTGTCGCAGCGCTTAGTAAAGGATGAAAGAACGTACCGAGACCACGCGACGCTACGTCAGTGGCAATCAAAATCGGCGACCGGCTGGCTTTGAATTCGCCCAAGACCCAATCACGTTCCCGCCTCACATCCGACGTCAGTATTTTTATAAAAGGTATGTAAAATATGCTCACTGTTCCTTGTCGCCGTGAATGGCGAGCGCGGGCCATCCGTCTTGGCGGAGGTATTTGGTGATGTCGTCCGCGACACGCTTCGTGCCAACGAAGATGAGAACCTTGGCGTTCTCCGCGCCGATCTGGTCCAGGTGCTTGGCCAGTTTACCGCGCTTCTCAAAGTCGCTGCAAACTTCGACGATTTGCGCAATGTTGTGGTTGGCGGTGAGCTCCATGGACCCAATATTCACTTGTATCATGTCCTTGAGGAAGTCCTAGATGAGGCAGCGTTAGCACAATCATATTCGAAGCAATGGAGCCGGAAAGTTACGTTAGCGAGCTTTTGGACGTCCTTGGGCCATGTAGCACTGAACATGAGGGTCTGGCGGTCGGGCCGGATTTGGCCAACAATCTTGCGGATTTGGGGCTCGAAACCCATGTCCAGCATACGGTCGGCCTCATCCATGACCAGGTAGGTGACTCGGCGAAGGTTCGTTTTCTGTGTTTCAAGCATGTCGATCAGGCGACCGGGCGTGGCGATGACGATCTCGACACCGCGCTGCAAGTCACGGATTTGAGGGCCCTTAGGGGCACCGCCGTAGATGGCGGTATTGCGAATCCTAGAATTGGAGCTATGCGAGGACGGTCATTGACAAGCTCCGATGATGACAAATGCGACGACATACCCAAATTTGGTGCACTCCTGCTGAATCTGAACAGCGAGCTCACGGGTGGGGGCAAGTACAAGGGCAATGGGGCCGTCTCCGGGTGAGAGAAGAGGTTGCCTAAGAGTAGCAAGAAGTATAAGTTATTTTGAAAAAAAAAAAAATTGGCGACGAACGCATTGATGTGGAGCATGGCTGGAAGGGCAAAGGCGATTGTCTTACCACTACCTGTCTGGGCGATAGCGACGACATCCCGTCCGCTCAGAGCCATAGGCCACGCCTGGCATTGGATGGGGGTGGGGGAGGCAAAGCCTTGAGCGCGGATAGAAGTCATCAGGTATTCGGGGAAACCACACTCGTCGAAGGAGGTGACTGGTCTGGGAACACCCCGGCCTTGAACCTGCGAGTAGTCGAGTCAATAGCTGGACGATAAGGTCAAGGGAAAAAACGGACCTTGATCTCTTTTTCGCGCTTGAATTCCTCTATTTCCTTCTCGCTGCGCTCCTTGACCTTCTTATCTTCAACGTAAAAGTTCTTTTCGAAGTGCTCGATTTTCGTGGTGGCCCAGTCGATGGTGCGCAGCCCGCCCCCTAGGTTGGACATGCGGTCGCCATCCCCATAGCCGCCACCTCCGCCTCCCCAGCCGCCGCCGCCTCCTCCACCGCCGCCATAGCCGCCATATCCACCGTAGCTCTGTAGGAGAGAAGTAAGCAATGCTTGCGAGGGAGTAAGGGCAGAGACGCACCATTTTCAGTTGAAGAGGGTGATGGTAAGAAGAAAAAGGTTTGTGTGGCAAACAAATGCAACGTGCATCAAAAGGCACTACACGTCAAGGCACAGGCTCTATATATCTCGTTACTGTCATACACACATTATCCTGGTTTAAGGACCCCAGGCCCCAGCGGCGCACCTCTCCCACATAGCTCATGCGACCAACTGGCGCCGTCGCTGTAGACTTTGGCTCATCCGATCGCGACTCGCCGACTAGGACTTCGGACGACTTTGAGCAGGTTCCATATCCCCCATCCAACTGGTCGGCTTCTCACCAGGAAGAGGAGCTCCCCTTATTCTCAATGAACGAGGAAAAAGCTAGACGGCGTGTCCCCAAGGTCCCCGGCGCACCGTTTGCTGCGGACCACGATCGCGACATTTACGATGACGAGGGGAAGGATGTCTACAACAAACCGCGCACATTCAAGGCATACCAGAGCAGTGGGCGCCCCCGCTACCCGCTGGCGCCGCCCCCCACCTCAATTGTGAGTTGTGCCACGTAACACGGCGGTCCGCGCCTGATCACCGCCCATAGAAAGAGTTCCTTCTCCAAAATGTCGAGCACGTAGCACCAGTAGTCTACACACTACTCTCGTGCTGGACCCGCTTCCACAAAATCGGACACTCAAATACGGTCGTCTGGGACGAGGCCCATTTCGGCAAATTTGGGTCCCACTACCTCAAGCGAGAGTTCTACTTTGATGTTCACCCTCCCTTGGGAAAGATGATTGTGGGGTTGGTCGGACTACTCGCGGGATACGATGGCCAGTTCGAGTTTAAAAGCGGGGTCGAGTATCCCGACACAGTGCCATACGTCGCGATGCGTGTTATGCTCGCGACATTTGGCGTGGGGATGGTGCCGCTTGGCTGGTACACTGCAGTGGAACTAGGGATGAGTCAATGGGCATGCCATCTTGTCGCTCTCATGGTTCTTCTTGGTGAGCGACCTATACATGCGAGGGCTCCGGGCTGACATCGGCTTCAAAGACGTGGGCTGGTTAACCATATCTCGGTTCATCCTGCTGGACGCAATGCTTCTATTCTTCACATTTCTTACGGTGTTTTGTATGACAAAGTTCCACAACCAGCAATATCAGTGCGACATTCATTTAATCTCAGTTTGAAGCGTCTAACAGATACACAGGCCATTCTCGTTTGATTGGTGGACATGGCTCGTCATGACCGGCGTCTCTATTGGTTGTGTGACTAGGCAAGTTCGCCCTCCCGCCGTCTGCAGCTATCTGATTTCGTTCCAAGTGTCAAAATGGTCGGGTTATTCGTCACGGCACTGGTTGGTCTCTATACCATCGAAGATTTATGGGAGAAGTTCGGGGATCTTAAGATGCCTGTTGTAAGCCTTCAAGCTCGGAGTTATTTCAATATTTTAACCAACCTGCGCAGCGCGACCAAGTCAAGCACTGGACTGCAAGGGTGGGCTGTCTGATCATCATACCAATCCTTGTCTTCATGGCTTCATTCAAAATCCACTTCATGGTCTTGAACCAAACTGGTCCCGGTGATGCGCAAATGAGCTCTTTGTTCCAAGCTAATCTGGAAGGAAACGACTTTTCGAAGAATCCACTGGGTAGGTCATACCTAGAAAAATTCCTTCTCAACTGACACTGTTGCATAGACGTCGCATTTGGCTCTAAAGTTACTCTGAAGAATGTGGGTTATGGTGGAGGGCTACTTCACTCGCACGTTCAGACCTACCCTGTGGGATCTGCGCAGCAGCAAGTTACCTGCTACCATTACAAAGATGACAACAACGAGTGGAATATTTTGCCGCGATGGGACGAACCGCCGTATGATCCAGAAGGACCGATCCGGTTCCTCCAACACAACGATATCGTCCGTCTGTCGCATGGCCCGACGACACGTAACCTACACTCTCACACGATCCCCGCACCTGTATCCAAGCTCAACCATGAGGTTTCGTGCTATGGGAATGTGACCGTCGGTGATTTCTACGATTACTGGGTGGTGGAAGTTGTGGACGATATCAAGCGGGGCGGCAGAGAACATGTTGACCGGATACACTCTCTGACGACACGTTTGCGGTTCAAGCACCAGGCCCTTGGTTGCTACTTGCGCGCCGCGAACGCTATATTACCACAGTGGGGATTCAAGCAGATCGAAGTCAGCTGTATACCGGAGAACAGCCCGAAGGATGCGCACACGTATTGGAACGTGGAGAGTCACTGGAATGACCGGTGTACGTTCACCTTCCCGCGAACAATTCGATTTATTCACATCAAAACTGCAGTGCCTGCCGGTGACACCAAGTACTACAGATCGCCATTTTTGCGTGACTTTTGGCATCTCAACGTTGCCATGATGACCTCGAATAACGCCCTCATCCCGGATCCCGACAAGGAAGATATCCTGGCGTCCAAACCTTTTGACTGGCCGTTCTTACATCTTGGGTTGCGGATGTGCGGATGGGGTGACAATCAGACCAAGTATTATCTGTTGGGGAACCCAGTCGTATGGTGGGGAGGGGCAATCAGTCTTATCGTGTCGTTGGTCGCCCTTGGGGTGTATTTACTCAGGATGCAACGCAAATACGTGGACATGGATGCAAGTACGTTGGAACTTCTGATCTTTTTGACGACATGTGTTCTAACGAAGGGTTCTAGATGAATGGGAACACTTCCTCTATGTTGGAAAAGTAGCGTTCTTCGGATGGGCATTGCATTATTGTACCCCTCTTCCTTGTTGTTTGGTCAACGCTGACAGCCTCATCCAGTGCCATTCCTCATCATGGGACGTGTGACCTACGTCCACCACTACGTGTGTATTTATGGCTACGTTTTCCTTTTCTATTGCCTGATCTTTTTGAAATACAGCTCCCAACCCTCTATTTCGCTGTGCTCATGTTAGCACATCTGCTGGACCACTTCATATTTTCATCACGCCGCCTGGTCCTCAGAACAAAAGCCATCGCATTTGGAGTATGCGCGGGTTCTATCGTGTTTTGTTTCTGGTGGTTCAAGGGGGTATCATTCGGCATTGACGGACCTATCGCCGAGCACAAAGGCCTGCTATGGCGCAAAGTGAGTGTTGCAACCTTATTCCACCCGTAAACGCTGACCGGTATCCTAGTCCTGGAATATATACACACAATAGACGCTCGCTCGTGTCAATATGCTCCTCTAATATCTTATTTGTCCTCTCATATGTACGCAAGATCAACCGTGGACGCGTGAACTCTGATTCGTGTACCGCAATAAAAACAAGGTATATACGTGTGGGTATGATTGGTTCTGCGGAATACATCAGACGATTCCCAATTGCGCACAAGCAAGAACCGCACCATTAGCAGGCATTAGCAGGCGCGTGAGATCACATAATGATGCACGGGCCCTTCTGTTGCTTCTTCTTCTGTTTCCTGGCAGTGTCTGGGGGATATCGCGCCCGCATTTGTTTTAGTAAGTCCTCAAAAACGTCGTTAACATGCCAGTTGCGCTTCGCCGATGTTTCGTAGAAGGGCAAATTCCACCGACTGGCGAGCGATTCGATTGTCGTCGTCGGCACCTCTCGTTCGCTCACGAGATCGCTCTTGGTTCCGACCACGACGATGGGAACCTATATATGAGAGCTTAGCTGAGAGCGTCATGATGGAAGTCCGGGACCAACTGATTCTGAGCCCTTAATCCGGAAAATTTGCTTTCGAAGACTCTCCACTTCTTTCAGGCTGACTTCTTGGGTCAAACTATACGACACGCATCACGCAAGGGCGAAGAGAATGTCGCGCCTAGAAACTTGCCTGAAAACAAGGACGAATCCGCGACCGGACTAGAATGTGGTGTCAGTTGGAAAATATACGCGTCACAAAGTCGTGTCCACCTTGATGTAGACCTCATTTAAAGACGTGAACTGTTCTGCACCGGCTGTGTCGAGTACCTCGAGCTAAGATGAAGTATGAGAAAGTTTGGAAGCCGCGCCGACGCCAAAGGAGAAGAATGAGAAAAACGACGGACACTCTGGATGAATTTGAGGGTAAATAAATAGGATATCGGGGAGAACTGAAAGAATTTGCGCAATAAGGGCATCGCAACAGCTGGACGCACCGAAGACATTTCGCCGTCGACCATCATGGGCCGATGGTATTGCTCTACGAGACCGTGAAGTTGCGAGGGCGGAACCTGGTGGGCCACACACCTTCTATGGTGGGGTCATAATTCTCCACAAAGACATCGCGCACGAAGCGGACTAGAAAGAGGGTCAAGCAGATACGATGAGAGAGGGTCACACACGTACCAGTGAGTGCCGACTTCCCGACCCCACCAGCTGAAACGGATCAGTCTTGGAGTGTGAGGCAGCGCAAAAAATACCTCCGAGAACGACCACGTTGAACTGCCGCTAAGGGTTTAAAGGATAAGGACACGGAATAGCGCGGAGACAAGCACACAAACCATGGGCAAGTAGAGAACAAGAGCAAGTCGTGAGAGATCCGCACAGCACCCGCGAATAACCGACCATGTCACAGTCCCGTCCCGCGGCAAACGGGACCTAACTAGGCCTAACTGCTTTGTTTAATTACTGCAGTCATCAAGCAGTCAACTAGTCACAGCTTGTCCCGCGAGCCCATACTTTCTCACAATTTATTATGTGGACTAGACAGACTCAACATTGGAAAAAATGTCGATGAACGCGCAATGCCAGGCCAAGTAAACAATAAATTACAGAAACGATAGACAGTGGACACCTTTGAATTTTAGAGAAGAGTTCGGGCCGTCGTTCACTGTGATTTCCGGGAGACGTGATTTGGTGTTCATGCCGTTCGCGAATTACTCGGCCGAACTCTTCTCTAAAATGTGAGGGTGTCTATCATTTCTCACTTAGCTGTACATGAGAGGAAACGGAGGAAGCAGGTTGATATCTCGACACCAGCAGTGGATGCGAGTGCCCGTGAGCGAGTTAGTTGTGTAGCCCGTGAGAGAGATCGGAATCCGAGCCTTGATCGCAACCATGTCTCGTCCCCGCGTCTTTCTCGACTTTTCCATCGGAAATGAGCCGCTGGGCAGGTCAGCTTTTTTCTTATTGAACTCATAGCTCAAGTAACCCCTCCGCAGGGTAATCTTCGAGCTATTCAGCGATGAGGTGCCCAAAACTTGCGAGAACTTTCGCGCTCTGTGCACCGGTGAAAAAGGACTTTCGACCACCAGTGGAATCCCTCTGTTTTACAAGAATAGCATATCGCATAGAATAATCAAGGTGCGCCGTCGCGTGCTGCTTTGGTTGCTGTGCAAACACCTCCCAGGACTTTATGATTCAAGCAGGAGGTATGCATACAGTAATTCGCCGCACGCTCGTGCCCACTCACGCGCCCACGCGTTTCAGACTTCACAAAGCGCAACGGCCAAGGCGGCGAATCCATCTACGGGGCCAGTCCGTTTGCAGATGAAGATCTGGGCCGTCCCCTCGATGCCAAAGGCTTGCTTTGCATGGCGAACAAGGGACCAGACACCAATGGCTCTCAATTCTTCATCACTCTGCGCGAATGCCCGCACCTGAATGGCAAACACGTCGTATTTGGAAAGGTTATCCGCGGCTACGACGAGGTCGTGGCGAAGCTCGCTGATGTCCCCGTCGATGAAAAATCGCGCCCGTTGTCCACCGTTTTGATCTCAAACTGCGGGGAACTCGAGCTCCGTAAAGGTACGCCTCATAATCGTTCTCGACATGACACTAATACATATCCCGCGTAGCTGCTAAACCTGCGAAGCCTGCGTCGCCGGCAGCAGACGCAGAAGAGGAGGAACCCCGCCGCCGCCGCTCCAAGCGTTCCGCGAGCGCCGAGTCGGACCGGCCTCGCCACCATCGCAAAAAGTCCAAACGGAAGAAAGACGAGGAGCCGGTTACGGTGCTTGCAGCGCCTGCTGGGGAAACGGAAGAAGAATACGATGCTCGATTGGAGAGGGAGGAGCTTGAGCGGATCGAAGCGCAAAGAAAGAAGGACCTTGAACGTATCAAGCAGCGGTACGAGAGTGAGATCCAAACCAAGAACGGAGGGGTAAGGCTGAAAGGCCGAGGGAGGATGATGTATGTCGACCCGGGTGCGTAATTTTGCTGTCTTGTTGGTTTGATTTTTCAACCAATCTGCAGAAACGAGCTCAAGACGGTACGATTCGGAGCAGTGAATATCTGGGGCGATTTTCGTACATGTTTTCGTGTTTTCTGGTTTTTGGCGTCTTTAAACAACCAACGGGAGGCTGTCATGCATTTATACATTCGCATTTCTCGTTCTGTCGTCGTGATCAAGACAGGTATCCCTGCCAGATCCCAAGTACACGTCTCGCCTCCGCTACGTAAGTCAAAAACTAAAGCTCTCCCTCGTCGTCCTCGTCTCCCGATACCTCGGCATTTTCTTGGCCCACCTTGGCCATGAGCTGCGCGAGGTCCGCCTCGTCCGACTCGGAGACGGCTTTGGGCTATTGAGAAAATGAATATTAGACGTATTCGAGGCGAATAAGAAGGTGAACGGACCTTCATCTTTACGATGCAGCTCCCGCCCTCATCCTCGATGCTCACTTGGATCCCTTCGATCGCCCGCTCGAGGCGCTCCACAGCGGCGTACTTGTCCGTTGCATTGGTGCTGCACGGATGTTCAGCAGCGACGATACATTGTAAAGTCCTTGACTCGCCTAAGAACATATAAAGGCGGTGCGACGAGCTTCGCCTTTATGGGCACCGTGTCGGTGCTGGCTTTTTCGCCCGCCCGCAGAGCGCGCTTAATCGCATCGATGCCTGCGGGTGTGTAACAGGTGAGTTCGATGTCGGCACGCAGCTTGATGGGCTGCGGGGTGAGACGGCGCGCGATAGTGGCCGTCAGCAGGGCGTATGTGGCGGCAGGAATGGGGGTGGTGAGAGTCGCGAAGACCGTGTCAGGTTCGCTAGCGGTGAGTCAGAATCAAAAAACAAGGAGCGGAAAGAAGTAGGCGGACGTCAGGGCTAGTTTGAATGCATCGTATGGGTGGCCGTAAGTGCGGCCAAGCGGCCAGCCGATGGTTTCGTAGAGCAGTTCGAGGCGCTCCTCCTCGCCGGCAGCAGGTGGTGGGGCCTCCTCCACCGGGGCATCCTCCGCGTCGGCACCTCTCTTGCGAACCCGCTTCTCCTTCTCCCCGGGAATCTCGCCGCCAAGTTTGCTTGCGACGTGTCGCAGGATGCTGGCTACGCTCTTGCTCTTCATGTACCGCTCCTCGCACCGCGTAATGTCCTCGGGCGACACCCGTCTCTTGGAGAGATCGATATAGCCCTTTTCCTTGTCCACACGCAAGACGACGACGACCTCATTGCGGCCGACACGGATGAGTTTTTGGACAGAACGGATGCGGCGGCGGGAGAGCTCGGATAGCAGGATCATGCCCTCTGTGCCGTCGTACTCGAGTAACTTGACGTACGCGCCCATCTCTGCGATTTGCCGCACCTGGACCATGACGAGCTCATCGACTTCCGGATATTTTTGCTGGTAGTAGCGCATTTTGTGACAGCGTGACAGTGACAAAGGACTTCTAGTTATCGCAGGTCGGCCGGGTCCGTTCAGGTCCGTTCAGCGCTGGTCGGCCGGCTCCCTTCAGCGCTGGAATCCCTGCCCCCGTCACCTGCAAACCGAAACCGTACTCGGTCAACTCGACACTTGGCCGACTCTTCAGCTAGATCCTGTCTTTCCCGACGTCTATCCACCCCTACTCCCCAGATTCCAGCGCAGACCTCCTGTGAAGGAAGTGTGCACGTGTTTTGCTCGAGTCAAAAAAAGATTTATATCGCGGCGGGACATGTATTTTACAGCAATGTATTTATTCTACGAGCCCATTCTAGATGCGCATTGAGGGTGTCCTGTGTGTCCAACGTCAGCGTGTTGAGAAAGCGGGGTGAGGGACGAAAAGGTCAGAAGGAAGGCAACGGAAGAATCCACATGGGGTTTATGCGCTCTCGGACAATGGAGCTTTTGCTCTACATCCGTAATTGGGTTCATCAGGAGAGAATAGAAGAAGTAACATTTACCTGGAGGAGAGGTAAGGTGGTGGTTTGAGAGAAGGAAAAAGTTGGCGTTACATCCATGTCACGACGGGTTTTAAGCGATGTGTCACACTGGCTCGAAGTAAACGAGTGGAATGACGGGCATCTGGCCTGCGTCGGGTATTCAAAACCTGGGTACAGGATAATCAATTATGTGTATGGAGGGAATTGTCCGTGTGCTATGAGAGGGGATGGCCACAACGTTCACAGCACCGCCGACACCATCGCCAAGACTACCAGCCCAGCCAAAGCACCCATGGGGCGCTGCATTTCCGGAGCCCCGCTGCGCTTCTTGCGGGAGGTGAGCGTCTCCGTCGATATCAACCCGTCGCTCGTGACCGTCGCCACCGCCGCCGTCACGTTCCTCAGCGACCGCTTCGGCAACATGTTCGGGTCGGGAGACACCTGGAACAGTGGGGCGACGGGCGAGCCGTCGAACTGGAAGAGGTGCAGCTTGGGGCCAAAGGTGGGGTCCTGGAAGATGCGCCACGACGTCATGAGCTCGGTGAAGTTGTAGTTTTGGATAAAGTTGGACGTCGCAGCGCAAGGCGCCTGGACCTGCTGGTAGCCGTCGCCGACGGGCGCCAGGACGATGGACCCGTTTCCGAGGAGAGTGTAGTGTCCGTGCGCCCAGATAACGGTGCCGATGATGCAGTTGGGCTCGGACGCTGGATGGGATTTTAGGATGTCAAATGGCTGCGGACGCCGAAAACCGCACCGTTGGAGGCAAAGCGGTACCTCGCAAGTTCGTACCACCCGTCGTCGGAGCTGTGTGTATCATTCAGTCAATCGGCATTTTGTGAGTGAGAGGGGGGGGGGGGGGGGGGGCGTACAAGGAGTACCCGACGCCTGTAGTGTTGGGGTAAGTGAAAGATTCCTGGGCGGGGTTTGCGAAACCCTAAAAACCGAGTATGAGGAGCCGCAGAAGAATGAAGAGAAGAACAAACCGCTCCAGGGATAACATGTTGGCTACCGGAGCTCCATGTTCCGACGATGGGTGTTACGTTGTGGACAGAGTTGTATACGATGTCCTGCGCGGAAGCGGTGGAGGCCGCCAGCGCCAGAGCCACGAGAGAGGCGAGGAACATGATGTTGAGAGAGAGAGGTGAGGGGGAAGGGGAACGGCGGATCGCTGTGGCGGCGAGGTAGTGGGAGAAAGGTGGTAATGTGTTTGGTGATGTTTACATGCAACGGATACCACTTTATTACCTAATTCGACCATGTACCGCCATCTGCTGGGACGGCGGAAGCGCTTCTGTGCAGCCATTCTCGCCCTGGCATGCCTCCCGGACACCGCCGTAGCTATGTGGCCATTTCCACCCAAACGATTCTCTGGAAACTCCTTGGTGGACGCCGGTTCTATGGGCATCAACGTTCAAGGCCGGGTCATTGCTTTTGGAGATTTCAACGGCGACCAGTTGTAGGAATATCGCGTCTCCTCATTTCTGCGGTCTGAATACTCATCCAGTCTGGATGCGTTGACCCTCGGTTCCGATCAGCAAACCCTCACGGTGTATTTATGGAGTCATGGTATACGTCCCATACTATTCAAGACGCCTAACTGAGCTGCGGTAGACGAGTTTATATTCAAAAACTCGGGTAGCTTCGAGCATCCACATAAAATACACAATGTGGTTCCAGGGGATTTCACCCACTCGGGCAAACTCGACCTACTCGTCATGGCTCAGAGTTCCACCAGCAATCAGCTCGAATTATCTGTGTACACGGCTTTACCAGGCGGAGGCTTTGGTGTGTGTCTCGCCCGCCGTTCTCGCCCCCAACTAATTCGGAACAGACCCGAATCCGCTCTCAGTTCCCGCATCGGCGCTACCCCAACCAATACCAATTGATGTCGACGGTGACATGAGGATCGATCTCCTTGGAATGACGCCCTCGTCTCAAGGCAGCTCCGGCTCACCTCTCCAGGTTTGGCAGAACGTTTGGAATGCCTCCGACCCACATTCACCATTATTCAATGTGTACGCGCCCGTCTACGTTTGCTCATAGAACTAATTGTGTGGCAGTGGTGATCCTCTCTTCAAAGGTGCTCAATGCAAGCTCGCAAATCCTCACAGCAATGCCGTCGTAGATCTCGATGGAGATTGTTTAGCAGGTAATGGCAGCCGTTTTACTGCATTTAAAGTTCTCATCCGCTGAATAGACGTGTTTTTACTCTGCGATGACGGTCATGGAGGGAACACATACCAGATTTGGGTCAACAACAAGGGCGACGGTTTCTCGCTTGCTTCAAAGGGGGCCATGCCCGCTGGAGTTCAGACAGTGTCGTTTGCTGACGTCGGTATGTTGGCTATGAGTCCGCGCCCACTCAGACTCCTTACGGTTCGACTTAGACCGTGACGGCACTATCGACATGGTCTTCGCTACCTGCTCGTCCGTCTCTACCTCGACCGGTGTAGGCACCGACTGCGCCATCAATATCGCATACAACCAACAGTTATCTCTCTGTTCCACGGGCGATTCCGGCCTCAAGAAGGGTGTACGGACCTGTCGGCCGCCTGAGGACCTCTGCACCGCTGATCCAAACTTCAAATTCGACTTGACCTCCAGCGTTGACAACGATGTGAGCGCTTCCTATCGTCGTCTTCGTGCATTCTAACGACGCAGGCCTACGTCCGTATCCCTATCAATGCCCTCTTCCCTGGCGCCTCGCTCGTGGTGCTTGACCCCACGCAAGCCCCGCAGCTGCCCATCTCCTTCAAACTGGGTGACGCGAATCTCGATGGCTTCCCGGACATGTTGGTCATCGTCGCACAGGGGCAGAGTCACATCCCCAAGATGCTGTTCTCTGTCCCATGCGGAGCTGGCGCCGTCGGCTGCGGATCTGGGCACGGAAAGCGCGGTTGGAGCGTTGCGACCAAAGGGACGGAGAGTCTAGACGCTATAAAGGATGCGCGGAGCGTGTCTTTTTTGGACATGGACGAGGATGTGGGTCTTGCATACTGAGTTCAAGCTGTTTGCGTGCTGACGCGCGATCAGGGCACACTTGACATCATGGTCCAACGGACAGGCGGCGCAGGGCAGGGCAACATTCTGTTCGTGCAGAACAACTTCTACTACGATGCGTTTTTCCTCAAGGCCATCGGTGTGTCCCTCCGTCCGTTCTTGTTCATTATCCTTGCCAACGCTCTTGAGTAGTGCTGAATGGTGCGTGTGGCAATGGATGGTGCTACGGTCCCAACGGCACGGAACGATATCACGTACGTTGTCCAGTTCAGTCCCTGCCGCCCCGGCCTTGACTTATTATTCTCCTCCAGCCGTTCGGCGTGAGCTATTCTGGCGCGTCGTACAAATACACCGTCCTCGACACCACCGGTGGGCGCTCCGCCGCGCAAGGTACGTCCCCCCGCACACCGGTGCTGCATCTGCTTACCACTCTTCCAACGCACAGTGGGCCAGCTACCGCAGACGGGGTACCACGCGCTGCAGACGCCCTACGCGTTCTTCGGGCTCGGGCGCACGAACAACTACATTGAGAACCTGTTCGTTGGGTCGACGGTGCACGCGCCGCAGCACTACATCAACATGGAGGGTGTCATCCCCAACTCGAAAGTCGTCATCCTCCCGCCGTCGCGGGCGGGCGACCCGTGGAAGCGCGAGCTGTTCCTGCGGCCCGGGGAGTGGATCCCCTGGGTGACGCTCACGGTCGTGGTGGGCACGGCACTGCTTGCAGTCATCGTGTTGGTGCTGCATTTGAATGAGAAGGTGTGTCCGCGTCGGCTTTTTTTTATCTTTTTTTTTTGACGTGTTTTGCAGCGGGAGGATGAGATGGAGCGGAGGCGGGCCTCGCATCATATCAATTTTGACGCGCTGTGATGTGTGGGGAACGAGGACGCTAGGCTATCTACATACTTACCTTACCTTACTATGTTTTGTAACTGTACACTACACGGAATCCTGCGAAAGCGCCCTACAGAGATCTCTCAGTATCAACCGGGGCGCGCCCTCCTGACTAGTGTGGCTGGTATCCAAACTTGTAGTATATTTACAATTACATCGCGTGGAGTTGAGTAGGCCACACTTTTTACAAGGCTTTTTGAGCTAGGCTCTAGCAGACTGTTGGGCTCTTCCCTGGGGCTGCCTTATACCCTCTCCCTCGACGGACTGATGTCCCGACCCTGCGCCTGCTCGCGGTGCCGTCGCAGCAGACGGTCGAGCGCCTCCTTCTGTCCGACCGCAAGTTCCCCTGACTGAATACCCGAGTGGTAAATCCGCAGTAGGGAATCGACGTCGTCCATGGACTGCGTGCGGACGTCCGCCAGCTCCTTGATCTTCGCCGTCGCGTCCTTGATCTCGGCATCAGTCATGGTTAGCTTCAACTGCTCCACCCGCGACTTGACGGCATTCCAGCCAGTCAACCGGTGGCTGCAACCAGGTCAGTTCGAGTAAGGCACGTAGAAAATTAAACACACCCGATGGAGACGTATCGTGTCAGGCCAAAGTCTTCTGGCTTGAGGATCTCGTATGTGCTGGGGTTGTTGAGGATGGCCTTGGCGTGGATGCCGGCCTTGTGCGTGAATGCACAGTACCCACTGGGAAAGATTTAGAAGGGAGTAAGGAAAAAGAGCGTCGAGCATACGTGATGGGGTTCATGAAGGGGATGTTAACCTCGACGGCCTCGGCGACCAAGTTCTCAATCTCTCGCAGCATCGGGAGGTTGTACTTGGCCTTGACGTATTCAGGGTTGGCGGCGTAGAGGCACGCGATCAGGCCTCCCAGAGGAGTGATACCAACTCGCTCGCCAATGCCAAGCACCGCTGGAGTAAAAAAAGAAAATTAAACGTGACATCTAGGAGCTGCCCAATATACGCACAGGTGTCGATATGGGTAGCACCGGCTTCGAGGGCAGTGTACGCGTTTGCGATAGCTGAGGGCCATATATAAACAGCACGTCAACGAAAATGACGAAATGACGTACCCATGCCCGTATCGTTGTGAAGGTGGACCTCAATATCGCAACCGACGACGCCTCTCAGCGTCCGGATGAGATCGTAAACCTGTCTGGGGTTGGCGCAGCCGACGGTGTCGGCGATACCAACACGGTGGACGCCAATTTTATCGACCGTCTGGTAGATGGATAGGAGGTCGACGAGGTCGGAGCGGAACGAATCCTCCGACGAGAACCGGACCTCGATGTTCTTGGACTTGACAAAGTTGATGACTTCAATGGCGGTTTTGGTGATATAGGCCATGTCCTTGCCATGTGAGAATTCCCGCAGGAAGGACGAAGTACCGATGACGACGTCCACACCGTCCACGCCTGGCGAGCCGTGAACAAGCAGGGGCGGGGACATGATTTAGATACGGACCAGTTTCCACTGCTATCCGGGCATCGTCCATGTGGCAGCGGATGTGGGTGAGGATCTTGGCCTTGAGACCAAGCTTGCAGATGGCCTCACAGTCGGCGCGAGACTGCTCCGAGGCGGCGGGGGACGTGAGTTCGATGTACTCGACGCCAAAGGCATCAAGGGCTTTGGCGATCGCGATTTTGGTCTTGGTGTCGAAGAAGGCGTTGGCAAACTGCTCTCCCTCTGCCAAAAAGGTTGGGACCTGTGGAGCAGTTGCGGACGCGACTGACCTCTGAGCGTGCTCTCGATGATGTTGAAGTTGGACACATTGGACAAGAAGTCGGAGGGGCGGGGTGCATATGGGTTGCGGGTCTGGTCTGAGGACTCAGTGTGGCCGTTGAAGCCGTTTACTTTGGCCGATGTGCCGCGCTTCCCGCTCAGAGGCGCGTTGAGAGGAACCTCGACCATTTCGGAGGCTGCAGAGGGCAGAGAGTCGCCTTGGGCATGGGGGCACATAGTGGTTGGAGTTGAAAAGTGAGGAATGATTAGATTTTTTTTTCCGTTTGACTCGTTTAATTTATAGCTTCTCGTTATGTCTCGGCGCTTTCGGCCGGTTGTCATTCGAGTCAAAGTCTAATCGATCTAATCCACTCTATCTATCTACTCGTTTATCTTCCTCGTCCTTCCCCACCCGCACGGGGAGTCCCGCAAATTTTGCCCGCAGCGCCTCGTATTTGCGCCGTTGCGCCACGCTCACGCTCGGCCCGACCTTGTCGAGCGCGTCGACAAAGTCAGGCAGAGTCACCGTCAGGGAAGTCTCCTGCACATCCGCGCCCTCCTCCATCTCCTCCGGCCGCCCGAGTGTGCGCCGCAGTGCGCTGACCCCCGCCTCCCGCAGTAGCGCCGCCAGGTCTGCACCGCTGTATCCCTCGCACCGGTCCTGCACAAGCTGCTCCACCGCGTCCTCTCCGCCACCGAGTGGGACCCCACGCATGAGTGTGCGCATAATCTCCCCGCGTTCTCGGGCCGCGGGAAGGTCGACGTACAGCAACTTGTCGAGTCGACCGGGGCGTACCATCGCAGGGTCGATCATGTCGGGGCGGTTCGTGGCGGCGACCACATACACACTTTTGCGCGCGTCCAGGCCGTCGAGCTCCGTCAAAAGCGTGTTGACTACGCGTGCGGACGACTCGGACTAGAATGGCTTCAATAGCTGGGCAGAAATATGAGGCGAGTCACTTACGAGACTGTCGTCACGCCTCGGGACAAGCGCGTCGAGCTCGTCAAAGAATATGACGCACGGCGACGAGGCGCGAGCACGCGCAAAGACCTGTCGTACTGCTCGCTCGCTCTCCCCCACATACTTGACTCAGGGTCTCAGAACAAATCAACAGAGTAACGATACGCCCATCTCACCTTATTAAGCAGCTCTGGGCCCTTGACGCTGATAAAGTTGGCCTGGCTCTCATTTGCAACCGCCTTTGCGAGGAGAGTTTTGCCACACCCGGGAGGACCCCATAGCAAGACGCCACACGGTGCGGCAATGCCGACGCTGCGGAAGAGCAGCGGGCGGCGAAGGGGAAGCACGATCGCCATCTGCAGAGCGTCGCGCGTTGCGTGTAGCGCGCCGATGTCTGCCCAAGTGACGTCGGGGACAGTTGCAAAGCCCTCGCGCTGGGAAGAGGGCTGTACTTGCTTCAGCGCGTGCAGAAAGTCGGCGGGTGTTATGAGGAGGGGCGCAAGTTGCTCGGGGGTAAGGGGCGAAGGGTGTGCATTCAGGAAATGTGCAATGGTGCTGGCGGTGGGAGCGAGGGGAAAAGAGAAGGAGAATGCTGGGGCAAGCGCAAGAACGGAACTCGGTCCTGTGGATGAGGGCGGGTCTGCCATAAGCACGTCTTGCGGCTGCCCTTGCTCCTGCTCAGGTGTCGATGGAAGGACGAGGGTGCCGTCCGATAGCTCCTTGAAGATGCGCTTGACCGCAATTATCCCTGCGGCGCCAGTTAGGGCCGCTAGATCCGCGCCAACGTATCCCGGAGTAGCTTTAGCAAGAGCAGTAAAATCAAACTCGCCGTCGAGGCGTAGTTTGGCAGACAGCACTCGTAAAATTCTGGGGGTTACGCGGGTTATCCACTATCCATAAATCCAACGAGATGTTCATACTTTGCGCGTGCTGCTTCGTCAGGGACACCCATGCTTATCTCATGGTCGAATCTACCTGCCCGACGAAGGGCCGCATCGAGAGAGTCGGGGCGGTTGGTTGCGCCCATGACGATGACGGGCTTGTTGTCAGTTTTGTCCCAAGACATTTCTAAGTAATCGAAAATGAGGCAATACCTGGGGCATGTGAGATATCAGCGTACCGTCCATGCAGGTAAGGAACTGCGCAACAATGCGCCGTTCCATCTCGCGCTGCGCACTTTCGCGTTTTGGTGTAATTGCGTCAATTTCGTCGATAAAAAGTAGGCATGGTGCTACGCGCTGGAAAGTAATAAATAAAGATCGAGATTGGTGGAAGGCAATAAACCAACCTTTGCTTCTTCAAATGTATCCCGCAGCGTTTTTTCTGATTCCCCGGACATCCCTGATACGATGGAGGGTGCGGAGATGCTGATGAATGGTACACCGAGCTCCTGAAAGGGAACCATTAAACCATAGTTCAAGCAGGAAAAAAAAGTGAACCTACTCCGGCAATGGCATTCGCGAGGAGCGTTTTCCCGGAACCCGGAGGGCCGTGAAGTAAAACACCCCGTGGTGGCTGCACGCCCGTATGCAGGTAAATCTCCGGATGGCACAGTGGCATCGCTACGAGTTCGAGCATTTTTTCGATGCAGCCTTCAATACCACCAAGGTCTGCGAGACGGGCGGTTGGCGGCGCGTAGTCCTTGGCGATGGCTCCCCCGCCGGATATTTTGGGCCGCTTGCTGACACCGTTGTCATCTGCCACCCTCGACGAACGTACTTTGCGCTTGCCATTGACAGCAACTGAAGGGGTCGTCGGGGGGTCGGCAGGCGTAGACGCCTCCTCCGGGACCTCGACTGCAGGTTCCTCTACGGGGGGCGTCGGCGGGGCGTTAAGATTCATCCTGCCTCGGCGGTGGGTTGACCAAAGGCCCTGCATTTGCTTGTTGAGTACATTCGAGCCCTATCTGCTTTCTTGTAAATAAGCCCGGTATGGGACAGCAACACCAACGCACAGAGGCCTCCATGTCGGCAGGAGATGTCGACGAGAAAAAAGGGATTGTTTGGTAGGTGCAAACAAAGTGCTGATATCGAATTTTGCAATCTTGCACTCACTTTTTGCTCACAATGCGTCAGTTCCCTTTGCGCCGTCCTTGTCCTCCCATTCACACCATCCTCCCATACAGCCCCTAAGAAAGCGAAGAAAATCTCCTTGAATGAGTTCCTCGGCGACAGCGGTGCGTAACCGGATGCCCGCGATTCATACACCACTGACTCTACATTCTGCCCAGCGCTAGGATCATGGGCTGATGAGATGGACTCCCTGCCCAATGCCCGTAAGATTCCGTCCAGTCTCCCTCTCGTTTCACCCTTAGCTGACCTTTTTTTGCAGCGGCCGTCAGGACCGACGAGGAACTGGCGCGCGGTAATGATCGCTATGGGCGCCGGGACGATTTCTTGTCCACGCGACGTGCGTAAACCGCCTCCCTTCAGTACACCTTTCCAACTCTTCATGCATCCTCTTCTCCAGCGGATCGAATGGGCCAGGGCCCGCCTCGCGAAGATCTGCCATTGCCGACCCAGCCGCCCTACACCGCCTTCATCGGTAACTTGTCCTTTGATCTCACAGAGCAGGAGCTCGAGGAATTTTTTGGGTCTTCCAAGGTCCGTTCTCCCGCCGGTTCTAGGCATCCCGCTCAACCGGTAGCTGCAGACGAAAACCATCAAAATAATCAAGGACAGAGAGGAGAAACCAAAAGGATTTGGCTACATTGAGTTTCAGGACTTGGACAGTCTGAAGGAGGCCCTGGCGAAAAGCGGCTCTGTGCGTTGATAAAAGTCTCCATCTTTCCTCTGGTCTGACCTGGCTCCAGAACTTTTCAGGCCGGACTATCCGCGTAAGCGTTGCCGAACCTCGTGAGTAACTCCTTTAGATGCCGCCAGACGTACTGACTAATCCTTTCCATTTAGCCAAGGAGCGTGGTGCCTTTGGCGGATTCGAGGACGAGGCTAAATTTGACAATCCTTGGAGGCGCGACGGCCCTCTCCCCCCCAGTTCTGATTCCCGCGACTCTTCCCGCCGTCGGTTCGACGGGCCATCGACCGGAGATCGTACCCTCCCTTCCCTGTCCGAAGGGCCGAGTGACTGGCGATCATCCGGTCGCCCAGTCCGGGCAGCCCCCCTCGACACCGATGCCCCATCGTTCAAGCGAAAAGCGTCTGGCTTCACAACACCCGATGGTCAACCAAGTCCCGCCGACCGTGAAGAGGTCTGGTCTATTGGCAGCAAATTTAAACCGGCCCCTCAGGCATCGGAAGACGGTGGTTCGAGTAGGTTCGGGAGCATCCGAGGCAGGAGTGATATGGGGCCCCCGAAAGAACCTGTAGTCGAGGAAAGCGATTGGCGCAGTGCCGCCCGGACAAAGCCCGTCTCTCGTGGCAGCGTTTCGCGTATGTCGTCTGTTTCATTCACAAGTCCAAGTGTCGCTGATGTCTATTATAGCAAATAGTTCCACCCCTCCGACGCCCCAACTGAATCGACGCAAACTGGAACTCTTGCCCCGCTCTGGCAATGTCTCCAACGCACCGAGCCCCTTATCCTCGCCCAAAATGGGACCTACCCCACCTGTGAGCGCCGCACCTCGGTCCAGCCCCTTCGGTGCCGCGAGGTAAGCCCAAGCGCTTTTTTTTTTTGCGTGTGTAATCTGACCCCGGCGTAGGCCCGTCGATGTAACGTCCCGAGAAAAGGAGGTGGCGGAACGGGTCGAAAAAGACCGCGAAGTCATCAAGGAAAAATTAACAATGTCCCGCACCAGTTCCCGGACTGCTACGGAGCGGACAGCATTCAACCGCACTAGAACGCCTCCGCCCGGTTCCGCCCCTCAGTCGCCCAAGTCACCGAAACTTGCCCCCGTTGCTGTACCGAAGGCCGTTGTGCCTTCGACGGCACCGACCGTCCGGCCGACGCTCAGTTTTGCGAGCGCTGCCGCGAAAAAGGAAAACGTCCCCGAGAAACGGGGAGAGAGTGACGGAGAACCCAAGGACGTGGACGCGGAAGTTGAACGTGTTGCAGACGTCGTCGCGGAGGTCACTATTTAATGTAGCTGTAGAAGTCAAATCTTTGTTGTGATATAATCTTCGATTATCTATCTCTTGGACATTTATACCATCTGCTGCTCTACCTGATCTCAATCTCAGCAACATCGTATGATGCAGGACAAAGTGAACTACACAACCCCAAAACATTTGTCCGCCAGCAGATTCGGCGGAAATGCCTACCTCCGCAAGCCCGATCCATATGCTCAATACCGAGCCGGCTCACGTAAGCCGAGGCAGGCCATACAGTAGGTTCTGGGGTTGGCTGACCAAGAAAAGGTCTTCAATTGCCAAATTGCCTGAACGGGCGTGTAGGAGTCGTTGCTGAAAAAGGCAATCCTCGTGATGGCGCGTGATCGCTGACTGTCTCTGCCAATGCTTTAAAATGAGCGCTCCCGGGCCCCGGCCCCCGTCATGCTCAGGGTCCTTCAAGTTCTCTCTCTGCTCCCAGTCTACATAAGCCTCGCGTTCTACTTCAAGCTCATCACACTTCCCCCATCCGCAGAAGACACCCTGTCATCTCTCCTCAAGCTTGCGAACTCTAATCTTCGCCGAGCTCAGTTTTTATCGAAACAAGCCTCAACTTCGATCGTCGACAGTAATATGGGTGTTAAAATTGTGCCCCGTCCCAGCCACGAGCGGGGGCATGCGGACCACGACTGGCTCAAGACGTTCCACACCTTTTCCTTTGCGTCGTATGGCTGGCTCACCTTCACCGCCCATTCATCCGCTCACCGCTCCCAGGTACCAAGATCACACCCACTCCCAGTTCGGCGCCCTCCGGGTCATAAACGAGGACCGGGTAGCGCCAAGAACTGGGTTCGGAACCCACTCTCACCGCGAGTTCGAAATCTTCTCGTGAGTCTCTATAGACAACTGCAATAACGATACTCACCCTCGTTCCTTGCTAGTTATGTTGTTGCGGGGCAACTTGAGCAGTCAGTTTCCTGTAACTCGGGGATCTGCTTTCTCTAACTTCTTGATCTTTCAGCAAAGACTCTATGGGCAATATCGAGATTCTGAAGCGCGGCGACCTTCAGCTGACCTCTGCCGGGACAGGCATTTCCCACTCGGAGAAAGCGTACGGCTCCAAGCAGGTCCACTTTCTCCAGATCTGGTCCCTCCCCTCTGTTTCGCGCCTCCAGCCGAAATACTTCACCCGCCACTTTACCGACGCCGACAAGCGGGATGTGTGGGCACGCATCGTTGCCCCCGTGGATGCGGAGGGCGTGTTAAAGGATAGCAGAGAAGGGGACGGCCCCGCTCCCGTCCAGAGCTCTCTGACGTTATACGCGACCCTGCTGTCCGACGGCAAGAGCCTCAAGCAGACCATAAGGGGCTCGAAAGGGTACATTCACGTCGTCCAGACCAGCGGCTACAACACCAAAGCTGCGACTGGAGCTGCGATCAAAGTCATCGGCGCACCGGGGGTCGAGGTAGAGCTCAAGGAGGGAGATGGAGCGTACCTGCATTTTGACAAGGGCGGCGATTTGACGGTCGAGAACATTGGTGACAAGACGGCAGAAATTCTCTTGTTCGATTTAGAGTAAATAAATTATGGTTGATAGCTGCGATTTTTATTGCAACCGAGAATTAGCTGGTGAACGAGTGCTGGAACTAATTTCGCCCCGCCAGCGCGAAGTAGTAGAGTTTATATCGCTAACCTTTAGTCGAAAGTTCTTTGTGTTGGTACTATTATGCTTGTTGAACGTAACTTCTTCTCCCATGCCTCCTTTGCGAGCCCTTCGTTGATCTGGAACACGCCCCAGAAAATCGGACGGCAGAACTTCATGCGACCTTTGATCACCGCCATCGGTGCCTACAACCCATTTGGACGGAACCTTTTCTGGGGTGTAAATATTAAATTTCCCTTATCTGCGTAAAAAGCCTAAGGCTTTTTCAACCATTCACCAATGACTTAAACTCCGCATGCAATGTTGTAGGGATTCGACTCCTCCAAGAAAGTACTGTGCCATCTTTCTCTCCAAGGAATTGCTCTAATCGTCGTGGAATTCCGTCTGATATTCCTGTTCCATGTGTTGGAAGAAAATCAAAAATCCGCCACAGTACTTCTATTCTAATACTGATTTCATGCGGACTTTCTGTTCAGCACTCTATGCCAAAGTGTCCAGGTAAAAAGCCTTATACTACTAGCCTTAACTTATAGGCTTAGCGAAACTGGAACCGAGTAAGCTACCGGATCGATCAGCGGTGTCGGCAGGTTGCCCGTCCCTATTTCTTATAACGTTCTGTCTGTGAATAATTGCTGACTATCTCTGCCAGTGCTTTAAAATGACGCTGACTCCCATCTCTGCCAGTGCTTTAAAATGGGCGCGTCATGCCAGGGTCCTTCAAGTTCTCTCTGCTCCCAGTCTATATAAGCCTCGCCTTCTACTTCAAGCTCATCACACTTCCCCCATCCGCAGAAGACACCCTGTCATCTCTCCTCAAGCTCGCGAACTCCAATCTTCGCCGAGCTTAGTTTTTATCGAAACAAGTCTCAAGGCCCTCAACCTCGATCTTCAACAGTAATATGGGTGTTAAAATTGTACCCCGTCTCAGCCACGAGCGGGGGCATGCGGACTACGACTGGCTCAAGACGTTCCACACCTTTTCCTCTGCGTTGTATGGCTGGCCCACCTTCACCGCCCATTCATCCGCTCACCGTTCCCAGGTACCAAGATCCCACCCACTCCCAGTTCGGTGCCCTCCAGATCATAGCCGAGGACCGGGTAGCGCCAAGAACTGGGTTCGGAACCCACTCTCACCGCGAGTTCGAAATCTTCTCGTGAGTCTCTAGACAGCTGCTATAACGATACTCACCCTCGTTCCTTGCTAGTTATATTGTTGCGGGGCAGCTTGAGCAGTCCGTTTCCTGTAACATGGGGATCTGCTTTCTCTAACTTTTCGATCTTTCAGCAAAGACTCTATGGGCAACATTGAGATTCTGAAGCGCGGCGACCTTCAGCTAACCTCTGCCGGGACAGGCATTTCCCACTCGGAGAAAGCGTACGGCTCCAAGCAGGTCCACTTTCTCCAGATCTGGTCCCTCCCCTCTGTTTCGCGCCTCCAGCCGAAATACTTCACCCGCCACTTTACCGACGCCGACAAGCAGGATGTGTGGGCACGCATCGTTGCCCCCGTGGATGCGGAGGGCGTGTTAAAGGATAGCAGAGAAGGGGACGGCCCCACTCCCGTCCAGAGCCCTCTCACGTTATACGCGACCCTGCTGTCCGACGGCAAGAGCCTCAAGCAGACCATAAGGGGCTCGAAAGGGTACATTCACGTCGTCCAGACCAGCGGCTACAACACCAAAGCTGCGACTGGAGCTGCGATCAAAGTCATCGGCGCACCGGGGGTCGAGGTAGAGCTCAAGGAGGGAGATGGAGCGTACCTGCATTTTGACAAGGGCGGCGATTTGACGGTCGAGAACATTGGCAACAAGACGGCAGAAATTCTCTTGTTTGATTTAGAGTAAATAAATTATGGTTGATAGCTGCGATTTTTATTACAACCGAGAATTAGCTGGTGAACGAGTGCTGGAACTAATTTCGCCCCGCCAGCGCGAATTAGTAGAGCTAATAGCGGTAACCTTTAGTCGAAAGTTCCTTGTGTTGTCGAATCGGGCGACATGTGCTTGTCGAACGTTGAACTCCCAAGTACTTTCAAATGATGAGGGTTGGACGCCGTCTGTACAATTTGACAACATTTGGCCTCGCCTTAGCCATATTCCGTTGCAACCAAGTTCGGGATCTGGTAATATGTACATGGTATATAAGCTGCCATTCACACGAGACCCAAGTCCTTGAATAAAAATGTTCTAGTCTCACTTTACGGGAGAAACGCTGACTGACCTTGTCAATGAGTTTTCTCGCTATTGGATGGAACTCGTTCTTGTTCTTCTCCCATGCCTCCTTTGCGAGCCCTTCGTTGACCTGGAACACACCCCGGAAAATCGGACGGCAGAACTTCATGCGACCTTTGATCACGCCGCTCCCATCGGTGCCTACAACCCATTTGGTGGCCTCGGACGCGAAGTGCACGGCAGCATCGGAGGTGGGCGGCGACAGCGCGAGATTGTAGAAGCGGAGGCGGATTTCGGCGTTGGGGGTGGTGTCTAAGGCGTAGACGGCGCCGAGGTGCTTTATGTGCGCGAAAGGCAAGGCTGGGAAGTTCTGGAGGCGCTCGAGGAATACCACTGAATTTCGAATGTCAGCAAAAAATACGAAAGCGTAAGAGAATGACGGACCAATTTGGGTAGAACTGAATGTGTCCAGGTCTGATCTATTGAAGTCGAGGGCGGAAATTTCAGCGACCGAACGCGAGGCATCCCAGCGACCTGCAAGCGCATAGGCCTCCTGGGCCAGCGTAAGATCGTATTCCATCTCAACCGGCAGCTTCAGGCCTTCGCCGTAAAACCAGGCCTTCGGTCCGTTAGTTGGTCTAGGTCAAGGAGAAAGATACAAATGATCTCACATCCCAGTTAATGCTGTCCAGAGCTTTAATTTTTTCAGGACCGCCATGGGCAGTGTAATACGCGTAAAGATGCGTCTTCCATTGCTCAGTCGTGATACTCTTTCCAATGAACGTGTTCACGTAGTCCTTGACATATGGGAGGAAGACGTCGAGGCCGCCCAACGTCCGCTCTGCAATTTGTATTAGCCATTTTCGACCTGCGCCGATTGCACACACCGAGATGTAAAATTAGATTTGAGCCCTTCTCGTACGGGATTTCCGAGTACGCATCGTCGGGGTCCTGGCCGATCTCGAAGTCGATGACGAGCCGCTGGTATTGGGGCTTGTCGGAGTACTGCTTCAGCGCGTCCGCGAGCCCTTTGGCGCCGATAACATACGAGAATCCGCGGGCGGCAGGAGAGTCATGCAGGACCTGGAGCAGGAGTCTCTCCATGTAGGTCGTCTCGTGAAGCATGAGCATAGAACAGGACAGGGGGACGGAAGAAGAATTACCCAGCCCTCATTGAGCCAGAAGTGGGTCGCGTGCGCATGGCTGGAGCGAAGGTGAGCGATGAAGTCGGGGAAGAAAACAGGGCAAACATACGTGACTCCATTACCGAAGAAAGAGTGTGTGAGTTCGTGCACGACGACATCAACGAGAGTGCGGTCGCCCGTGAGGAGACCTGGACATGTTTCAGTCAGAGGGGATGGAGAAGCAATGGGAAATCTACATACTGGGCGTCAAGAAGGACAGGCAGGCATTTTCCTGCGATGGCTCAGCAATGTGTGGAGCACGGAACTAGGGGTGCAAGTTTACCATACCGCCATAAGGAAACGAGGGCGGTAAGACGAGTAGATCGTACACGCCGAACTTGTAAGGTACCACAATTTTCTCTTCCGCCGCGAGAAATCTAGAACGGCATTTAACGAGCCTATTTGAACGCGTTGTTCGAGGACAGACCTCGCGGTATCGGCACTGAATTCCCAATACGCGGCATCAATGAGCTCGGGCTCAGCCCAAATACCCGTTCGCCACTGCTTGTCCTCGAACTGGGGAAACGGCTTGTATACGACGTTTCCGGAAGCGATCGCGATCAGGTAAGACGGAATGGGGACCGGCTGGATGCGTGGTTAGTCGTCCTTTCGCTATATTAAAATTTGCGCTTGCCTGGTTGTACTTGTAGGTTACGGAATCCTTGCCGACAATCTTGCCGTCGTGGGCAGGGCCTTCGGATGGAGGAGAGACGCGTATCGCAGACAGCAGGACGGGTAGGACCGAGGTCACTGTTGCAGTGTATGTCTGCGGGATAGTTCATATTCAGCCTGGCTACGCAGCAAATCCACCAGCACACGCACAATCTTTACGGACGGGGTATCTGAAGCAGGATTCAATAACGAGTTGAGCGCGAGTACAAGAATGAGCACCTTGCAATGGCGCCATTGCGCGGGCGTAGATGGGCTGGCACTGACTGAACAAGTACGGGAAGGATTTGCCCTGGGTTTGCCTGGTCCTAGTCAGCCTCGAATCTACGCCAAACAAAAGGATGATGTACTCTTTCTCGAGCCACTGCAGGGCCGTGCAGTCCTTCGTTGTCTTGTAAAACACCGCGACGATGATGGATGTCCCCGATTTGAGGCCCTTAGGAAGGGGGATGTGCAGCGCGGAGCCCATTACCTCGTGCTTGGGCTCGACATCGTGCTGGAAGCCAGGATCGCAATGATGTTGCGCGATGGGCAGCGATGCCAGAGACTGACCTGAACCGCGGTGCCATCTACTTCGGCGCGCGAAATTTCGAGGTCAGCGGTGTCGAAGCTGGTCCATTCTCGTTAATCAGTACGTGCAGCGGTGTGCGGCTGCAGCAGACTTGCATGACTTCCTGCACATCGTCCTGAAGTACGCTGAGCTGATGTGTAGCGGAACCAGAGAGGATCTCAGTGGGGAAATCGAGAATCCAGTCGAAGTGAACGCTCTCGGATCGGATTTTATCGTAATTGGCCTGGGTCGTAGGATCGAGGTCCGCCATGAGATGAGGCGCACGAAGTTGTGGTATTACGTAAATACGCGTTCGATTACTTTACGTTAAGTGACCGTGACCCCGCTTGTAACTGCTTTCACACTGCCATGAAGAAAACTACACTCATAATAGCTGGCCTCGAGGTCTACACCTACACTACTGATTCCTTTGCGACCTCTTCCAAGCCCATACTCGCGCTCTTTGTTCTACATGGACGCTTGGGATCGACAGAAGCGCCATATATACAAGACCTGATATCTGCTCTCATGAAGGCGGCAGCAGAGCACGAAAAGCCGCAAGACCTCATGGTCGTGGCATTTGTGGGTCACACAACGACTCGGACAAGGTCGCGCTTGACTCGGTACACAGGACCAGCGCAACCACGGTACAAGGCTTCGGGATCCCGTCGCAAACCTTGGTTTCGAGCAGAACGCGAACCATGCGTTGGTATCTATTGCGCTTCGATCGACGGTTTGACTAACGGTACACAGGCACGACATGTACAGTATTCAAGGTATGTAAGCGGCGGGCACATTAGCACGGGCAACTGACCGACTCGGACGGCAGCGGGGACGGCCAAGGACGTGTCGTTTGTGATGGACTTTCTACCGGCGTATAAATGACTCTTCTTGGCGCTTCTTTGGCTCATGTTTGTTTCGGACAGATATCTGTTCCCGTTGGGTGAGCGCACCATTGCCGAGTGGGGCGTGGCGGGGGTGAGCCTGGGCGGGCATTCAACGTGGATCGCGGCGGCGGCAGATCCGCGGGTGAAAATTGCCATCCCGATTATTGGATGCCCCGACTACCTTGGACTCATGGGACCGCGGGCAGAGGCAGAGGGCATTGCTCTGGGCCCGCCACACTTTCCCGAGAGCCTGCTAAAGGGGATCCGGGCGACGTCGCTGACTGCACTGCCGTACACGAGCAGGGGAGACGAGAACCCCTTCCTGGGCAAGAAGGTGCTGGTTCTGTCGGGGGGCAGCGACCCGGTTGTGCCGTGGACGGCGAGCGAGAAGTTTGTGGAGGGCCTAGAGGTGGGTAGCACGGGGACGAAGGAGGTGATTGTGGAGGCAGGTGCTGGGCATGAGGTGACGGCGGCGATGGTGAAAGAGGCGGTCGCGTTTATGCTGCGTATGTTGTAGGTACTAATGAATGATATTTCCAAAGGGGTCAAGGATGTTATTCAGATCGCTCTGAACATCACTTTTACTTCGTTCCAGTCCTGGGGGGATTTCATTTTGATTATAGCGAGTGAGGGCTCCTCAATCCGGGCGTGGAGAACAGCTACGAACACCATAAAGCGGAAAACAGTGGCGCGAGGGTGACTGGAGAAAGGCTAAGTCCAATAAGGGCAAGCCACTCGATTGGGACGGCTCGACGCCAGTCGAAGCTGGTGCCAGAAGTGGAAGGCGAACAGAAACCATAATTACTGATCCATAAGATACTCCCACATTTTATATAAATCCGGCCTCCATCATATCGTAGTCCGGGACGAGACGGTTTATACCCGACACTGCACATCCACACCACCAACGAGCTTGATCCCCGCCCCGAGACACCACCCAAGTTCCGTACCCGCGATCTTCTTCCCCAGCATCACCTCCCGGTCGCCGTCGAACTCGTAACTGCAGGGACAGTCAGTAGACACTCATAGCAAAGAGAGGAGATAATGCATACCCAGTGCGCAACAGCGCATGCATGAACGTCAGATCCAGACACCACTCCGGTCTTCCCTCCAGCTCCTCCATGACCGCCGGTTGCGTGCCCCATTTTCCCAGCCACGCGTCCCGCCCCGCACATACCACCCGCGCCAGCTCCGCAATGTCATCCACCGTCGCCTTCAGCGGCTCGTCCTTTTGCTCGGGCGCCGGCACCAGCGGCGCAACACGGTCGTAAAAGTAACTCAGCAGTAACACGCGCCCCGCCTCCTTCGGGAACGCCTCCCCCAGCGAGGGCTGGTACACGCCGCCGAACGCGCACGGCCTGTCGATGCACACTGCGTCCTTCGCGAGCACCAGCGCCACCAGCCTTGCGCACGCGTCGAACCCGCCCACTGTCATGCCGTCCATCACCACCTTCTTCATCCCGTGGTCGCCCATCGCGAGCTCAATGGTGCGCCGCGTGCCCTGCGCGAGGCACGCGTTGCTCACCACGCGCTCGGCGGTGGGGGGCGCGTCCGGCAGTGGCGGCGCCATAAAGTCGACGAGGCGGTGCACGCTCGCGCGCGCGCGCATGAGGCCGTACCCGAGGTACGAGTGCTGGTAGAGCACGCGCTTCTTCCCCCCAAAATCAAGCGCGTACTTGTGCTCGCCCTCGTGCAGCGGCGCGTCGGGCACGGGCGCGAATACGATCTGCGTGCTCGCGCCGCCGAGGTCGAGCACTGCGTACGTCGGCGTCTTGGGCGGCGTGTCCGCGCGGACGGTGCCGAGCAGGTAGTTCGCCGTCACCCACGCGAAGACGCCCTCGTCCGCGCCGTCCATGATGGCCACCGCGTCCGCCTCACTGGCCGGCAGCGCGAAGGGGTACGCGTCGCGCAGGTGGGTGGACACCGCCGTGATGATGTCCGCGGACTGCGAGCCGGCGAGCAGGCGCAGCCCCGCGGTCGCCTTGACCGCGACGGGCGTGCACTTGTGGAGCGCCACGGGGACGACGCGCATCGCCTCGTCCATGAGAACGTTGAGCGACGCGGCAGCCTCAGCGGGATGGCCCGCGAAGGACGAGAGGCCCGGCTGCGTCATCTTGAAGACCTCGTATTCGTACGCGGGCGAGGCGCCGCAGTTGTTGAACTTGTAGATGTGGATCCGCGAGCCGGTGGAACCGGCGTCGAGCATGAGGCCATACTGGACGAGCTGGCTGGAGGAAGAGTGGGGCGTTCTGCAGTGCGTCGTCTTGGAGGGGTCGGGGTCGGACTCGAAGGAGTCGGGGTGGTGGATGTCTTCGTCGGTGTGGTCTGGGAGTGTGTCAGTAAGAGCGGAGGGGCAATCGAGAAAACGAAGGAAGGAAGACAGGCAGTGAACGGCGCGGCGCAACAGAATAAGAGTAACAATGATTCGAAACGAGGATTCGAATACTTGGATCAAAACAGAGAGTGAATCGAAAGGAAGGAGGGAGACAACACGCACTCGGCGGGACCTTCACGGGCGGTTCTAGAGGGAGTCACGTCAGCGTGAATTCCACGAATAGTCAGAGGGGGGAGGGAGAGGCGCGACGGCATATGAATGATGAGTTAAGTAAGAGCCGTCTATTCGCGATTGAACGAAGACTCTGTCTTTCTCTCGCGAGCGCGTTATCTCTCGTGAAGGAATACCACGAAACAGACGGCATGAAGAGAATGATACGCACTAGTCGGCGGGCGCACCAGCGGCGATTCTATCGCTGCAGAAGGGTGGTCAATGGGCGCTAGCGTTGCGGAAAGGTGGAAACGCTGTACGAACTGTCTGGGAGGGAGGGAAGGTGGGGTCAGTAGGAGATCGTGCAATGAAAGGGTACGAAGGACAAGGAGGGGTTGGGAGCACGCGGGTTCTGAGAAGAGTCTGCTCTGGGTGTAGAATCCCCGCTCGTTTTGTGGGAGGAGTGTACGAGCATTTTGGAGCGGATTCGATGGATCCCCGCAGAAATGCAGTGGATTGGACCGACAATCCACGAATGCACGAGGATGGGCCTCGTGTATCAGGGCCGTCGTACCCATGCAATGAATTGTGCAGTCCTCCCGGTTCCTTCAATGGAATGCGTCGCGGACGTAGAGAGTGGGATGCAGCCTCGAATCCAAAACACGGAACGCAGCTCACCTTGAGCTGTTTTGCTGGGTTTCCCCTCGTACTGCGTGTTCCCTGTACGAATACTCTGTCAGCCGCCCTTTAGTCAAGCACTCAAACGCACCCTTCCCAGAAGTCGTACCCCATTCCCAGCCCGAGGGTAGGACGGCGCGATTCTCCTTGGGGACGAACAGCCAGACGAGGGCGATCAGCAGCCCCGCGCCAAGGGCGAACTTCTTCCAGCCAAACCGCTTCGTCTGCTTCTTCAAGTTCGGGGCGCGGCCCGCCTCGAGACGGTCGTACGTGGGCGACATGGGCGCCATGCGGACGCGTGTTCGAGGGGTGAGAGCGGAGGTGGGGGAGAGGGTGGGGTCGACGGCGGAGGAGGAGGAAGAGTAAGGTGAAGGGGGGTTAAGGCGAGCCAGAGGTTTAAAGAGGGCTTACTAGAGGTCGTTATGTTTGTCTGTGTGTAGTTCTGGCGTCGACTCTCTCTGATCCTCGACAAACACCTGCGTTGCCCTGCTGTGGCCCGCTGCAGACCCCGTATTTATCCTACAATATCCCGATTCACCCCGCAGCTCTGAGCAGTCCTTGCAGTCGTTTGTTCCCTGCCCAGCACTCCCGTTGGCCCCGTCTGTAGCCAAACAACGGGATGCCTCGTCGCGCCGCGCCCCGTCCTGCAGAACTCCTCGACCCCGACGCCGACAGGCAATCCCCAGAACCCTCCTCCTCTGATCCCTACGCCCAAAACCTCGCCCGCCTCCGCACTCACTGGAAATGGGCCGCCTTTAGCCAGTTCTTCTATACCTTTTCTCATCTTTTCGCAATGGAAGACGTCTCGCTCCGCGTCAGTTCCCCCTTGTCGCGTCATAAAAATACATTTCCTGTCGCTGACTGCCCCGCGACGCGTGCAGGACATCGAAGACGATCTCGCCCGTGAAATCAACATCTTCCTACCACGCGTCATGGCCAGACTCCTGTTTGTTCTGTCCTACGACCGCAAAGTCTCGTAAGTCATCTCGTTCCCATCCCATCCTCATATTTCGCGTCCTGATCGCGTTTCAGTCTCGACAACTGGCAGGCGGCCCTCCGGAAGCAACACAACCGCCGCGACCCCGAGTCCAATCCCATCGGCCCTGAGCCCTACACCGAGTCCTCTGGACCTCGCTATCGCTACGAGTCCGTTTCCGTTGACGACCCCACCCCAGCTCCCGCCGATGATCCCACGGCAGAACCCCACCAGGACGCCGCTGACATCGACGGAGACCTGGCCGCTTCTGAAAAGGCCACATCTGCGCTGCCCAGCGGTTCGAGAGCGAATACAGAGGACAAGGCTAGTCCTGCCCCGCATCAGGAGGCTTCCGCTGAGGAGCAGGAGGCGGAACAGCAAGAGTCAATAGACTGGCTTGATCTCCCGATGCTCGCAAAGCTCGACTCGATGCACCGTTTGACCGAATGGCAGTTCCAAAACCCGACCCGCTTCCGCACCTTGATGAAGAGCGACGACGAGGACGCCACTTGGGTCCGTTTTCTGCCTATTCTTCCCCAACATCCACTCTGATTTCTCGCTCTAGCGTATTGAGCCAATTGGTTATGACGCCAAATCCAACGCATATTGGCTCATTGGCGGTACGCATACCGAGTTTCTCGTTCACGATCTCGTTCTGATTCTGGCTGTCTGTCAGCGGACCGCCTATGGATCCAAAGAATTCAGCCCAAACCCCCGAGGTATACCGCGACCACCTCGCCGCTGAAGCGCAAAAGACTCGAGAACGTAGCAAAGTCAAGCACAGCAAAATCAAAGCGTCCCGCCGCAAAGCGCGCTCGTCTTACCAGCGACGAGTCGTCTAAACTGACCATCACGGTCCCTGGCGGCGGCCGCGCTGCCAAAGCAGCAGGCCAAGCTCAAGCTGAACGCACAGGCCAAGGAGCTTACGGAGCTGAATCGGGCGGCAGGGATCAAGGCTTCGGATAGACGCGCCGCGCATGGTAGAACGCCCGTTGCACCGGTAAGACCGCTCGGTACGCGCGTGAGTGCGCGGCTGAGGGGTGCGGAGGAGGACGAGTGGCAGGCTGTCCTCCAGGATTGGCTGGCAGAGGAAGGGAGGAGCAAGACGAAAGCGTCGGTGGAACCGCGAGCAAAAACGGGCTTGGAAAGCGACGACGATAGCATCAGTGATTTGACGGAGCTCAGCGAGGAGATTGCAGATAATGTGAAAGAAGAAGAGGAGAGTGCCGAAGCTGAAGCTCCGGCGGTTGAGGAAACGTCCAACGGAGAGGACGGGCAGCCAGACGGATTTGTCGAATGGGAGACGGTAAGCGCACGCTGTTGATTCTACTACGACTCCCTTATTCAAACTCCGTAGATCTGCGTGACCCTATCTGACTGGGAACACATCGCAGAACGATTCGAGAACGGTACGCATTACACGGAGAAGGCGCTGCATAAAGTCCTGGTCAAGCAAATTGTGCCTGTCATTACGGAGGAGCTTCGTGTACGCATTTCGATGTTCTTTGGTTGCCGCTGCTCACTAGGGCTCGCCCGCTGCAGGAGGTTGAACGTAAACGCCGGGTAGAAGAGGCGATTGTACACCGCAAGCGATCGTCACGCATTGCTAACAAGGAGAGCGAGAAGGAGGAGGCGCGGATGCTCGCCAGACAAAAGGCGGAGGTAGCGGAGAAGAAGAACCGAGCGCAAAGACTGGAGGCGCGTTTGGCGAAGGAGGAGGCTGAGAGGGAGCGAAGGGAAGCTGCTAGAGAGCAGCGCAGAAGGGACAAGGAGGCGCAGGAGGTTCAATCTACAGCTGAGGATGAAAGGTCCGTCTCACCTTTGTGTCGTCTGCGTTACGTTTTTGAATGCGATTTTTTCAGCGCGGATACGGTCGTTGACGTTATGGGGAATGACCCTCCTCCGAAACAAACCACCTTCGCCCCAGATACGTCGCGGCGAAACGGAACCTTCACTGCAAGTTCCTCAACGAGCGGTACTCGTACTCCTATGGGCGAGGATTGGGTCCTCAACTGCGAGATCTGTCTTCGGTCTGGCGTGAATGCTGTAAGCTGCCGTCTTTCAGCACAGAGATCGCTCGACTCAAATATTCTTGATCGTCCAGGACGACGGCATTCCCATGCTTTGCTGCGGTCTATGCTCCCAATGGCACCATATCGCCTGTCATGACCATGCCGATGTGCAGGCAGGCAGGCCCCGCCGAAACTGGGACCATGTCGAATTCGTGTGTCGCCAGTGCCAAGCGCGGCGCATCGCAGCCAAGAACTCGAGACCGCCTCCGCAGCACGCCGTTCCCAGCTCGTATTTGCCGCCGCCGCCCATTGCGCATCCGACCTCGTACTCACCTTATGGCCATGTGCAGCCCGCTGCGTCCCACCCCGCTGCGTCTCACCCGCCACGGGAATACCCTGGCTCGTATCCGGTAGCTGTGAATGGCGCGGCCGCGTATGCACAAACCGGGATGGGAACGTCCCGACAACTATCATATCCGACTACAATGCCCGCGAACTATAACCAGCAAGTGCAGGTGCAGCCAGTCCCCGGCCCACCACCACGCATTTCCGCCGGATCTTCCTACAATACTCCTGGCGCACAGCAGCAGCAGTATCAAGGTGCTTACGCACGTTCCCCAGCGCAGTTCCAGCACATTGCTCCCAACGTCAACGGCCATCGAGCACCGGTGTATCAGGTACGTGGCTTGATAAATGCCACCATCGTGTCACTAATCTATCTACAGCGTCCAGTCGCTAATGCACCGTCAGGCTGGATGCCCCAAAGCGGATACAACACGGCGTACCCGCCATCAAATGGTGTTTCGGGGCGGGGTGAAGGCGAGCGACAGCAGTATGGCGATGGCGCGCAATGGCACGCGGGGGGATCGCAGCAAGCGGCGGCATCTGGCTACCGACGATAGTGTATATACTTTTTTTTTTTGTAGAATTCGAATGTGACTCGATCTTCATCGATTTGAGTTTTGTACAAGTTTTGGACATCACCATAGCTTTCTTACTTGCTCGTCGGCTGGTGCCTCTACCCGCCCTATTCTGCAGGAAGATGGCTTTCTCGTCTCCAGACCCGTCGACATGTGTTCTTGACGCGTTCAGGACCTCCATCGCCGAGCGCGTTTCCACTGCCCTTCCTTCTCTTACCGTGGAGCAAGTCTATGCCGGCGTCGACTATGGCAAGAAGGGCGTCGATTTCACCATCGCCCTCCCGCGATTCAAGCTCGGCAAGGTAGACGATGTGGCCGCCAAAGTCGTTGCCCAGGTCCATTTCCTCCTCCTTGGATCCCGACTTTTTTTTCCTCATCTCACCGCATAGTTCCAACCCGACGAATACATCCAGTCGGTCACTCCCGACAAAGCCTTCTTGCACTTTCAATGCACGAGCACGACCCTTATTCGCGAAATCCTCACGCAGGTGCACACCCTCACCCATCTCACGCCTTCGAAGGTACCATGCTACGGCAGCAACAACACTGGAAACGGCAAAAAGGTCATCATCGAGTACTCTTCGCCCAATATCGCAAAATCATTCCACGTCGGCCACTTGCGGAGTACAATCATCGGTGGTTTCTTGGCCAATTTGTACAAGGCCTGCGGGTGGGAGGTTACATCCATGAACTATCTGGGCGACTGGGGAACCCAGGTGCGTATGAACGACCCAGTTTTTCTCGACCTGTTAACATGGTTGCATCGCAGTTTGGGTTGATTGCCACGGGGTTCGAGAAATATGGCTCTCAAGAGGAGCTTGAGAAGGACGCTATAAAACATCTCTTCGACGTATATGTCAAAGTCAACAAGGATGCGGAAGCGGACCCCGAGGTCAAGGCTGAAGCAGCGAGGTGGTTCAAACGGATGGAGGACGGGGACGAGTCCGCATTGAAGAACTGGCGCGTCTGGCGGGCTCTGAGCGTGAAAAAATACGCCGAGGAGTACGACCGTTTGAACATCGAATTCGATGTATATACGGGGGAGAGTATGGTGGGGAAAGAGTGGCAAGATAAAGCGCTCGCACGGTTGGAGGAAATGGGATTAATTGAAGACTCTGATGGTGCAAAGATTGTGAACCTGGAGCAGTGGAAAATGGGAAAGGCAGTTCTGCGCAAACGAGGTGTGTATCGCCTCCCCCGTCGTTTTGTGTCCCATTGACGATAATCTCAGACGGGACATCTATCTACTTGACTCGTGACATTGGTGGGGCAATCGAACGATACGAGAAGTACAAATTCGACAAAATGATTTACGTTGTGTCTTCACAGCAGGATCTGCACCTCGCACAGTTCTTTAAAGTTCTGGAACTCATGCAGTTTCCCTGGGCGGAGTCCCTCCAGCACATTAACTACGGCATGGTGCAAGGGATGAGCACTCGCAAAGGGACTGTCGTGTTCCTGGATCAAATCATCAAGGAAGCGGCCCAGGTTATGCACGAACAGATGCAGAAGAACGAGGAAAAGTACAATGCTGTCGTCGATCCTGAGACTGTTAGCCGGGAAATCGGCATAACGGGGGTGAAAATCCAGGACATGGCCGCAAAACGGTACATCTGCTTCTCCTCTTATCATTCCTTTACTCAACGGCATGCAGAATCAACAACTACACGTTCAACTGGGATCGCATGAAATCTTTCGAGGGAGATACTGGCCCATATCTTCAATACGCCCACGTCCGGCTCTCTTCTATTTCCCGTAAAAACCCTCATCTCCTTCCGTTACCATCGCCTTCGCAAATCGATACCACTTCACTCGCGTCATCCTCTCATGCGCGGGACATCGTGTTTCTGTTGGGCACGTATCCGGATGTCGTCAAGGTCGCACTAAAGACGCAGGAACCAAGCGGAGTGGTCACCTACGCGTTTAGACTCAGCCACGCCATTTCAAGCGCATGGGAGGTGTTGGTGGTTAAAGGAGAAGAGGACCTTGAGAAGGCGCGCGCCAGAATGTGGATGTACGAATGTGCACGAGATGTTTTAGGCGCCGCCATGCGCCTGTTGAGCATTCGGCCATTGGATAGGATGTAGACGTAAAAGAGTAGTGCACATTATACAACTATGGATCCAATGGCAGAAATCGTGAATAATTATTGCAATCGAACGCACGACAACAGTACAACAAAAAGATAAAACAGTAGACGACGTTTCCTCAAACTTTTCTTGGTCTCTTCTTGACCTCCTCGTCTTTGCAGGCGTGTAGCATGAGCTTATTCGGATGCCCCGGGGTCATACCGGAGTGCCCCTTGGACCAATCATACGACACAGCATAGGCGAATATCGATCCATTTCGGTTGAAAGCGGTGGTTGAGATCGGTCCCGGAGCCGCCTCGAATGCTGGAATCGGTTAGAGAGTCCAGGGTGGAGTACGTCGACTCACTCTTGAGTCGATTCCGGGCGTCTTTATCCCAAAAGTGGATTGAACCGTCAGCTCCGCAGCTTGACTTGAGATCAGCCAACAGGAATCGAGGATCTAAGGGACCGTACGTTGAAAATGTTCCATGGACTGGATGGAACGAGATATCATTAACGGCGAAAACTACAGCAGCATCCTTGGTGGTTGGCGACGAATCGCGCCGGTGACATTTGAAAGAGAAATTGTTCCTGCGAGGAGGGTAAACATCAAGTGGATACAGATGGAATGAGGCTTTACCCGCCATCCTTGTCTTCCACATATCTAACAGCCATTGGAAGTCAGCCAAAGAGAATATCATGGCAACACGTACTGAATAGCTACTCTGCCCTCTACACTACCAACAGCAAACCCGCTGTTAGAAGAGGCAGTGAAACAGGAAACCACGCGGGTCTGCCATTTCAATGGAGAGAGCATAGTCTGACAGCAACGTTCAAGGATAATAATTGAGATGAAACAAATCGCAGCTAACCTTGTAAGGTGTTGTAGGATTGGTTAGATTAAATATCTGGATGTGGCGCTCAGCCGTCCCGACGACCATTAATGGATATTGGACGTCAAAGCTGTAGCAACGTTCCGGAAGTTGAACAGTCGCAACGGGGGCAGCAGCACGAAGGTCCCAGTACTGAACAAAAAATGTTTGATAGCAAGAACAAGACAGAGGTGTATAGTACCCGCATACCTTGATGGTCTTGTCCCAGCTACCAGTGGCCAAGATACCGGCTTGGGGAGTATCTACCCATTTGACCACTTTTATCGGAGCTTCGTGCTGCGCGACCTGAGTTGCTTGTCCAGTTGCAATATCAAACATGCGCCCTGCATTATCTGCCCCTCCGGAAAATACTTTGTTACCCTCCTGTCAACGAAGTGAATGAGTCGGAAAGGATTGCAAGAAAAGCCTTTGCCACCTTGTTCCAACAAACACTCAGGACAGGGCCTTCGTGTTGGTACATCGCCTTTCCTTGGCTTTGTCCCCCAGCACCGACCTCATATATGCGAACCTGAAACAAGCGTTAGAAATCCAAAGCCAAGTATTAAGAACGTGCGACGCACGCTGTTATCCCAACTGCCAACGGCCAGATAGTCTGCTTGCCCAGAGAATGAGAGAGAAGATATCGAATCGCTGGGAGGATCTCCCATCTCGATATCCTTCTCCGCGGGGGCCGCAGTGCCTGTACTTAGACTCGTCGAGGTGGAGGAGTTGAAGAACGCCATAATTCACGCGAGAATTGCCCAATCGGAGCGGACTCGATAGCTATATGGTTACTGGGAGCGGCCTACCTCGCGTTTGGCTTCTACGACGCGGCGTACGGCGAGAAAGACGTGAACCGAGAACAATTCTGAATAGACGTGTTTGTTGTTATTGTTCTTTACTTGTCCATGTTGAGTAAGAAGTACCGTCAGCGAGGACATGGCGTGGGCTAAGTTTGGGCTAAGTCGAAGATGACCAGACAACAGTGTGGCAGCTGCCCGCGGAATTAATTACACCGCCTGCTGATTCACACCGTCATGCACCTATGGGGTCGTTTATATGTTTGCTTGGTGTTTTCTCACTGCATTTTGAGAATCCTACGGGGTGGACAGGGGAGGTAGATCATATCGCCCACCTAGACATATGTGTAGCCTGCCTGTCTCTGCAAACTGGCCCTGCTGATGACGGAACGAGAATCAGGACCCCGGCTTATGCTGCAAGAGGTCCGATCAGAAAATCAAGATTCCGGCCGTTTCCGTACATCCATTTTTGGCTTGGATACGTATGCATCTTCAGGAAAGGCCTCCTTTCCTAATAAGGTCGGATTCTCCAAAATATTGCGCTAATCCCGCCACATAAGTTTCATTAGGTTTGTTAGCTTTCTAGTGATGTTGCAAATAAATTACTAGTAAATTACCGGTGATTCCTTCAAGTTGGCATAGATTCCGCGGCCTTTTTGACTGAAATAGTCCCACTTTTGCGCATGTTAGCACCATATTTTTTGCCTTCCGGCTCATTTGGGGATCCAAAATGTGCAATAGTAACTTGCATTGAACAACAGGACTATGGTAGGGATATCTAGAAGTATACACCGGACTACTGTTATATACTGAGCCGAGAGGGGGAAGAGGAGTCCCGTGGAAGTCCGGAACCGGAAGACGTCCGGAAGCCGGAGCAGGACTGGAGGTGAAATAGTCGGCTATTCTCGCAAGCACCACAACTCAGCAGGGTGTGCGACTGTCTGGGTGTCGAGCCGGGACGAAAATCAGGACAAAACGGAAACGCTCCGCAACATGGGGTTCTAGCCCGATTGGGACTACTCCGGGAGGCCGGACCGGAAGGCCCGGACCGGAGGTAAACCGGAGTGGCATAGAAGCTGTGGGAACGAGGACGTGGGCCGGAGTGGTGTGGGAACCGGAAAGACCGGAAATGGACCGGAAATAAAGTCGAAGTGCGAAAAGGACATCCAGAGGCTTAAGGGTAACCTCGGAGTCGAGTTGAAGACAAGGATTGAAAGAATAGACTCAGTCCATGAAGGGAAACATGGAACAACGTTAATTTTCCAGATGAAGTACTGGACGTGGCTAAGACAGATATATACTAAAGTCTGTAATTGTAGTCCTAAATGTGGATAAGTAATGTGACCAGTGCGTAAAACAATAAGCCACTATCCAAATGGGGACAGAGAAGTAAAGCAATGTTAAAGACAATAAAGGAACCTCGGATAAACGGATAAACTGGAGAAACACTTAGTAAAGCGTTGTGACATAAATACCCGAAGTTCTGGAGTGTTCCAGTTGGTCCCGGATCGGTCTGAGGGTCCGGATCTGGAGTGTGACTATAGCGTGACCGGAGTGTGACCGGAGCCGGAGTGCACAGATATAACAGCGACTCAACGCTCCAGGGGGCGGCGTATATCCTGTATATGGAGTCTTTGGTAAGTCGCCTCAAGCTCTCACCCAGTAAAATCCAAACTAATGCCTTAATCCCAGTTTCACTCCCTTGTACATACATATATGTAATATTATTTTGATTTCAACGCGCTCCGCCGGCCGATACATCCTGGGGTCGTTATTCGGCTCCCAATTCCCGCCCCACAGCCTGCCCACATCTCCAGCACCACCCAGCAAAATACTTCCACAATTGACGGCTCCAAATGATGCCATCCAGTAGCGGTGTAACTAATTCTGATTGCTGTGCCCGGTCAAAGCGACAATGATCGAGTCAAATCCCCATTTTTTTCTACCTTCCCACACCTACTTAAGGCCCTCCGATGCGCCAAATGAGCCCAAATGCTCTTCCCTCTCAACCACCACCACTCTTGGTGCCTTGTCGCCATTTCTGGTATCTGGTCGTCGGACTGGCCCCCAATCACCACTCCTGGTGCACATCTACACCAGAACACACAAAAGCAAGGTCAAACGGGCTTTCATCTTGACCACCACCACCACACCACCACTTTTGGTGCTTGTCGCCATCTTTGGTGTTCCAACTGACAAAAGATGGTCCACCTCAGGGCGCTTCGATGCAGGCTGACCCTGGCCAAAATGTAAGCACTTAGTGCAGCTGTGATCAAGTTCTGATTGTAGTAGTTCACACATCCCCAACTACACGACCCGGCGCAAACTCGCCGTCGAGCACGCAGTTTACAAGCACGACGGGCCTGGAGGGCTCTATGTCACCGGGTGAATCAAGCACAAGATCGTGCAGCGCGTCCACGCTGGCAGGCTCCCAGAATTCACCATTGATGAGGAGATAGAGGTCAAGGTCGGGCACACCCGGAGTCTTCCTCATCGGCGCAAACAGTACCAGAAATGTGTCCATCCGACATACTGCATGGTCTGGAGCGTGTATTACCCAGCCTGCTTACGGATGAAAGCAGGTACATCTTGTTATTTCCAGTGCGGACTCTCTCGCTCATTGTTTGCACAGAGAGGCTGGTGCACCTAGCACCCAGAGCAAAGGGGGCGCACCCCATCATACACACCTGCCTGGGTGTCAAATGCCGCAAGAGGCATTGTGAATTCTATTCGTTGAAGGCGGCTGGAGGTTGGAGAGCGGTAGAGGATGAGGTAGTTTCAGCGTTGAAGGCCACGGGCCAGAAGGACATTAAGAGGTGAGTATTGACAGTCAAAGACCCTAGACTTGATTTCTGACCTTCTATTGTGCAGGATTGAACTGGAAAACGACCTTGTGTAGATAGAATGTACATGCCGCTCAAGATGTAATACAGTGCTGGTTCAGCGATTGTATCGTGTGAGTAACTAAGTGTTTTGTTGCTTTTCTCTCACTAACCTACATCTCTCTTCAGATCTCGCACACCGGTCTATTCAGCCTTCAACGTTCTCAAGATTGCGAAGCATTCCAAGTCAAAACTCAACAATGGTCTTCAATATGATATGCATCAAAAAAAATTAAAAAACATTCAAGTGTCCTCAAGAAATCCCCGGTCTCAAGCCCATCAAGGCCTACAATTTCAAGACACCCTCACCTCTGGATTAGACGGTATGTACACTGTATATTAGTTCACAGTAGATATTTTGAATATATAAAACCTTGCCAAAAAAAACCCGGGCCAACGACATGACCCCAAGGTGCAGCCACAGGTGCAGCTGTGGCTGCACCTCAGGGTACACTCTGGGGTTGGCTGATTGTTATTCTTTCAGCAGCGCTTTCAGAATTCGCAAAAAGTTATTCATTCTCATATAGATGAAAGGGCCACTGAAAGTAGTTCTTTCACTGAGCCTTTCAGCTATATGGAAATGTTTTTCCTTCTTTGCTTTTGAATTGCGGTGCTGAAAGAAAGGCTTTCAGCAGCCATCTCACAAAACGCTGATAGCACAGCAATTTTTTGTTTTGGAAAGGGACGCTGATTGCAGCCTTTCCATTCCCGTTTCAGCAAAACATATTTATTTAGAATTAGACAGTTGTATTGCTCTTATGGTTGTGATGTGATTTATCTACCACTCGACTTACGTCAAGATTTTTCTTTCTTGGGTATGATATTGCATGGATATTGTAACCAAACAATCTATAAAAAGATCAGAACACTTACCGGAATGGGAAATAAGCCATCTGTGTCAGACAACACTTTATCAGATCACCCACAAGGAACAAAAGCTTCTTTCTTCCTTACATGGAAAACAAGTATCACATGATGGACCTCACTGCATAGATAATGAGATAATTTAGAGAATAAATATCACAGCCTGTGAGATTTGAACTTGTGACCTCGTGGAACTTCTGATTACCTCATTGTAGCTGATCTGGAACTAGTTCCAGAAATGACTACGTGAGATGGCAACCAGTTGGTGTGCCATGTGTCAGATAATGTCATCAAAAGCTCAAGAAAACATACTTCCTAGTTTTAGCAGCTGAATTAGAGTGGTTTCAGCTTTTTAGAAATTTCCTTGTGGGGTCGCCAGCTTTGCCACCACCATAGTACTCTGCCCCTGCAGCATCATTCATGATGTTCATTCTCTATGGGCATTCCAGAATTCACTGTTCCTTAGTGGCTTTGTCACTGCCAATTTCCCTAGCAAATTTCGGACTCAATAAGGGGTGTCACTGTAAGAATTCTGAGGCTCCCCTAATACTGCACCAGGCGCATCCCATTATGCCAACTTGTGTAGCTGATTTTCTGTCACCCATCCTCTCCTCCTGTTCTTTCTTCATATTTAGAGCTCTAAAAATTCTGTAACCCCTGCAGTGCCTGCTTCTTGCAATGACTCTTGCGAGCGGGCTCGCTCTCTTTGTCGTCTTCTACCTCCACATGCTTACGCTTGACCCCCTTCCCCTTCTTCTTTCCGCCTGGCGCCTCATCGTTTTTAGATCTACATGGACTGTCAGTACAGCTGCGACCATTTCCATTTTGGGACCCACTTTGGCTTCAGCTCGCCTGGATGCCAGCAGCTTGTCCAGCAGATACTGCACGTCACTAACCGCGGTCGACCAGCCTGAGGTGTTCCCCACCTGCCCTCCGCGCGCCTCCGCAAGTCCCCACCAGAGAAGGCTGGCGGCAAACTCCACAAACCCAATCCTTCCGTGCATTTTCGGCAGCTTCCCCCAGGTGCATTTGTCCGGCACAGTAAGCATCCCCCCCACCCACTGGCACTCCGGTGGTTGAACATTTCGCTACCAGAACCACCATTGGTCCGAATACGTCCCCTTCTCACCGACACGGCCCAAGTCCTTGATTGTCGGTGGCTTCCACCACTGCCTCCCGTTCTTCAAGAACGTGGCAACCTCCGGCGGGCGTTTGTCTGTCGGCATCTACCCGCACGCTGCCTCCACGTCTAACCACACATTCACCAAATTTCCCCACTGTGGCCCCCACTTTTGCCCATTGCGAACGCCCCATGCGTGTTGCGCATCTCCGGGGGCCATTTTGCCATGTCTGTGTGCGACCACGCGGGGTGGTGGTGTTCGACCGTGGGGCCTTCCACCTCCAGACTCATGTCACGCCTTGGCGACTCCCTCCCCCACCTTGTTCCTGGAGGGGATCCTCTCCTTCATCGCAGGGGGGCGATGGAGTATTGTCATTGCCATCTCCTCCCCACTCCCGTTCGACTCGCCAGTCTCGTCAGGTGGAGGCAGAGGATGTGCGGGCCCACACAGCGCCTCTGCGCTGGCGTCTGAACCGCCAAGTGGCGCACTGCCAGTGAGAACGCCGGCCCCAGGTCGCGCCGCTGGCACTTCCCCAGAGCCTTTGTCTACCGTCACTACGCGCGCTTGACGCTCATCACCCACTATATACATGTCCTTATTAGCCCCAAATTCATCATTGCTATTGCCCACTTACTAAAACACTTCTCGCTGAACTTCACAAATGACCGTTCCGTGGCGTCGTATCCCATCGGCTCAAACTGGTACCATTTCTGCGGCCCCAGCCCGTGTGTCGTGCCTGGCATGTACGCTGGACAGAGATCAGTATCTCACAGCTGTCACCTACTCCTCCTTCTTACCTCTGAACCTCAATCGCCCCTCCTCGGTCACCAATAGGCCCACACAGCATAATCGACACATTCATCCCGAACTTCTGCATAATCGCCTCGGCCAGCGGTTCCAGCAGGAAGCCTGCATTCTTCAAGGACCTTTACATCTTGCATCAGCTGCCAAAGCACCACCGAGCAAAGGAAACTCACGCGCTCAGCACCTCTGCGCTCTTCTCCTCCCCCGCGACCCAGGTCATCTCCCAAGCCTTGACCGCTGCCCGGTGCTCTGTGTCCACTGCCGCCAGCACCTCCGCCCAGAAATCCTCTGTCTCCTCCTCCCACACCTCTTTCGTCACCTCATTCCTGATCTTGATCTCGGCCGGTGGCTCCTCCCCAAGATTCTTCGTGCGCTCGACTTCCAACGCCCATGCACTCTCGAACCGTCCTTTGATGCGCTCCTCGTAGAATTTGCGTGAGAAGAAATGTGTTGGCTGTGACCGCGTAGGACACCCGACTGCCATGTCCAGCGCCCCACTCAGCAAGTCAGCGAAGATGTTCTTATCTTGCTTGTCGACACCACGGTAAGTTCGTCGATACCACGCTGTGATTCTCTGACAGCGAGAGGTTAGCGCTTGAAGTGCTTTCGATGGCACCCCTGCACACCTTCCTTAAATTGGCGGTCAGCTTGCTGTGCCGGTCGGCCTCCTCCTTGTTCAGCTTGTCGGAGCCTGGGATCCTCGCATTGGCGTCCTGAGGGTCCGCAATATCCTCCTCCAAGTCCTCGTTATCTCCCAAGTCATATCCGTATTTCAGAATGTAAAGGTTCGCGATCTCGGTGTAGAACTTCCCCACCACGACCACCCCCTGTTCTTTGGCAGCGTGCCACGCAACGAAGCGTGCAGACAAAAACACCAGTTTGGTACCGTGCACCCAAGATTTTTTGCCCGGTTTCAAGCCCTTCATGCGCGAGCGCCTTTTGCTCGCTCTGCCCCAGCCGCACAGGCGTCTTTTTGGCTTTCCCTTTTGCGTTGTCAGCCATCGAAAGTCCTCTTTTAGGTGGATGGTAAAGGATTTCTGATTGGTATGATCACCAAAGTCACAGTGTTCCGCCATCTCACATGCCCGGTACCTCTTAGCTCGTCTGGATCTTAGGAGGTTACCTTAGGCCTTCTCAGGTCTGGGTTACCATACATACTGTACCTAAAACAGGTGGCAATGAACCCCTAATTTCCTCCATTTTTCCCCTGTTTTTATTCATCGCACTACCCAGAAATGAGCCAATGACCCGAACAGTGTACATTAATGGTTAAGACTTCAACGCCCCATGAAATACCGCCAGTCTTGTCCAAACGTCGCCTGCAGCTCTACCTCATCCAGCAAATCATCCGTGGTGCGCATCGAATCTGTGGGGTCCAAATAATGGACTGACCCCGCATCTTCCTGCGCGTGCAGGTCCTCTAACTTGGCAAGGATTTTCTTGCAGCGGAGATGCTTCTTCTTCTGACATTTCTCGTGGTCCAGTGCGTACTTTTTGTCCGCCTCCCTAATCTCCCCCAGCCGCCTCTCCGCGTCCTGCCACATTCCAAGTTGCTGCGCAAAAGATGCAGGTCGTTCTGTCGCGATTGCGTCGGGCGGCAGGATTGGTAGCCACGAAGGTGTGTACGGCTTCACCTGGGACAGTCCTCGTTTATTAGGTGGCCAGACCTTGGGCATGCGTCGCGCAAGATTTAAGAGGTCTTTGTTTGGCAACAAACACCACAATCAGCAGACATCCCATTCCGGAACGCACACGCTAAAGAAATCCATTGCACTACATATACAAGTCCTCGAGATCAAAGGTAAAGAAGGAGGAAGCTAAAGAATTGATGGCAAAGAGCAGCAAATCAGTGTTAGGCATCCACCTCCATTGCCTCCCCCGTCTTCCCCTTCCCCTTCCCTTTCCTCAATTTCCTGCTCCGCCCTGCGCTCTCCTCCGCCACCTCCATCGCGTAGGCAGTAGCCACGTCCCACCCCATGACCACCCACACCGGCCCTGCCCCCACCCCACTCAGTGCCGACACCTTGGAATGGTGGATAGTCCCTTCTGCTGTCACGTAGAAGGGGTCGTCCAGCAAGGGGCTTCCCATTGACATTGACCCCGCAGATGAACCAGCATGGGCGGACACAGTGTGGGAACGGGGAGTATGCGACACAGACAACCCAGATCCGGCGACCGCCTCACTGCCTTTCCCTGCCGGCATACCCACACTGCTGGGGCGCCAGTGATGATGGGGACGACATCGACGACACCGAGTCGCACACCTCAGTATCAGCGCTCGGTGGCCGCGCCGGTACTCAATCCACTGCCGCCTCATCATTCGAGCTGTCCAGGTCAAAGAATGGCACGGCCCCTGGCGTACCGTCCGAGTCGGACCCGTAGTTGGTTTCGGGCACAGGCGTGTATGACAGAGGGGAGCGGGGAGTGGTAGGTGCACGCCGGGGAACGGTCGCATTTACATGGGAGGGAGGGACGAAGATGCGGGAGTGAGCTCACAAGCTTCAATCTTGAGGGCTGTGAGTGGCTCAGTCTTGACCACCCATTTTACTGTTCTGTCTCTCTTGATGGAGTGGTGCATAGGCTCCTCCTTGACAATATGTGGGTGCGGATCGTCCCCAAGCTGACATGGGTGGGCGCAGGGCGGGTATTGTAGCAGCCATTGGCGGCGCACACATCTGGATGCGCTGCACACTGCCTGTGTCGATAGAAGCAGTGCCGGCCCCACCACTCCTGTACGTCGTCCCAGGGCTGGAATGACCTGACGGCCTCATCCTGGGTAAGCCGCCGGCCCATCACTGCCATGCACGGCACCCTATTTTTGCCCAGGTCAGCCAGCTCCTTAGTCATAAGATAAGAGAAGCACTCACTTCAGACTATACATTCCTTGGCCCCCAGTCAAAAAAAGCACCCAGTACGTCTCGTTGCCAGCGTTCGAGAACACAGCGTGGCCCTTGAAGTTTGAATCCAAGTGGTTTGGGATGTCGCAGGTGGTGAACGAGGCCGGTGGTTTTGTCAGGGCGAGGATGAACGACGGCACTGTATTGCGAGTAATTTAAGGAGCAGACATGAGTCATTGTGTTTGTCCTGCTTTGGTAAGCCACACATCATGGCCCCAACCGACCACCTGCCGTACCCTAATATAGTAACCAGTTAGATGCAGTGATGCCATCGTTACACTGCATGCGGTTGGTATCAAAACCCCTCGCGCGCATTACCCCTCCGATAATACCTGCGGGGATTTCTACAACAATGCCTTGGGCTTTCGAGAATGTCCGCGGGCGCTGCTGGCTGCCCTCTTCCCAATTGGGACATCATGTAATCGAGTGCGCTCGGAACATTCCCGTGCCGATCTTAGCCGACACTATGTGATGCCGCCCACCGCTGCCCGCCGTTGCCCGCCGCTGCCTGTAGCCGCCGCCGCTTCGCTGTCTCGCATGATACGGCTGTCCTATTCCCAATCGGGACATCATGCCAGTGCACTCGGAACATTCCCGTGCCAATCTTAGCCGACACTACGTGATGCCGCCCGCCGCTGCCCGCCGTTGCCCGCCGCTGCTGCCTCGCCGTCTCACATGATACAGCTGCCATATTCCCAATTGAGACATCATGCAAGTGTGCTCGGAACATTCCTGAGCCGATCTTAGCCGACACTACGTGATGCCGCCCGCCGCTGCCCGCCGCTGCCCGCCGTTGCCCGCCGCTGCCTCGCTGCCTCGCATGATACGGCTGCCCTATTCCCAATCGGGACATCATGCCAGTGCACTCGGAACATTCCCGTGCTGATCTTAGCTGACACTACATAATGCTGTCCGCCGCTGCCCGTCGCCGTCGCCACCTCGCTGCCTCGCATGATACGGTGCTTGGGATACCTGTTCATTGCACATACTATGTATTCATCTAGGCTGCCCTATTCCCGATTTGAACCGTCGCCGCCTTGCTGCGTCGCATGATACGGTGCTTAGGATACCTGCTTATTGCATATACTATATATTCATCTGCCCTATTCCCGATTGGGACAACTCCCCTTGGAACATTGTTCTAGTAATCCGTGCCGTATTCCCATGTTGCCACCGTTGATATGCGATGCCGCCGCCGCCGCCGTGATGGGTGATCAAACCATTTCTCCCGCCGTCCCTCCTCCTCCTTTGGCATGCCAGTGAACTCGATGATGGCTTCGCTGTCCACACCCGTGTATCATCTTCGTTCATCCGCCCGCCCAGCGCCCGGCCCGCTCTTCCCGCCCGCGTGTAAAACTATGCAATAACTCAGTGTATTGTACCGCCGCTGCGCCGCTCGTACTGGATATCATCATGTAGCATTTCTAATGTGCCTTTTGAACATATCCGACGGTGCACCAATGCGCGCAGCGCACTCAGACCTACACGATCATAAGTGATGTATTGAGCACGTCGCTGATACGCGAGACCGGTATTCTGAACGCTGTCCACCATTATCACTTCGTTTTCCCCCGTTCATGGCCAAACCTCGCAAGGCCAAAGGCCTATCGAAGTCCCACAAGATCTCCTACAGCGCCGGAGTTACTGCCAAGCCGAAGAATGTGGTGCTTAACAAGACAGGGGCCCAGATCATGCAGAGTAAGGATAAGTACAAGGTCCAGCTAGCAGGTAAGTCAATATTCGCTATACCATCCATTCCCAATGTTTAATGTCGAAATAGCCCTCAGTTTCACCCAACGTGAAGAGCTATTCGGCCATGGACTCTATGATATCGACATGCCTGATGCACCGGATTATTATGCTGCAGACGGCTGGAAGGATGCTGACAGCGACGAGGAAGATGCCTTCCAGACGCTCCCGCCTGGAGAGGAAGGCCTGCATCATAGTCATGCAGGCAAAGAGGCTATTTTCCATCAAATCTTCGATAAATGCAAGCCGGGGTAACAATTCTTTCAGTCTATCTAATCCTAGCTCTCTACTGACATACTATTCAGACGGGGAGACTCCCGCAGATGCGCGCTTCGTGTTCAGACCATGGTGGACGTATGGAAAGAACAAATGCCGCTGCTTGTCGATGCATACCTTGAATTTAAAAAAAACGGGCCTATCAATTCTGACAATACACCGGGAGCATGGACAATTCAGGTTATCAGCTTCGAAGGTGAGTGTCAAATGGCCGTCACATTTTCCTATTAACCCACAAATTTGTAGAGAAGGGGCTCCGAAGTTTCATTCATGCGGATGATACACTGCGCACCAACGAAACACTTCTGCGCCATGGATACATCGGGGCCAGCCCAGAGAAAGTTAGCCTTGCCTTCCCTATCCGCCTCTTCGAAATATTCCGCCAGATCCATCGTGTCTGCCCGCGTTACAGTTTCGATGCACTCAGTAAAACCCTGACGAACCTCCATCATGTAAGGATCTTCCTTTTAAATATAATATAATATATAACAATCTAACCTGCATCAGGGGTCACGTCAGCCGGGACTGGCGGAACATCTTTCTACGGGGTATGATGCATATCTTGAGGTCGTCCGCCGCGTTGATGCCCGCATGGACACTGCTCTGGGGCGCGACGCGGAGTGGTATATCAAAAATATTTGTCCACCATGCCTGTACAAAACGGTCGGCGAAGCTCCCCTCAAATACTCCTTCCTAGCGTGCATGGATGGAAATAACTCCCTGAAACTTGTCAACAGCACCTTCCGGCCGGGTACTGTCCGTCCGGACAATCGTGCTTCAACATCCTTCCGATGGTTAACACCAGAGCAGGTCGATTTATATAAACACGAAGTGGCCGACTCCCAAAAGGTATGCCATTATATTATATTACAGGATATATTCTGATTGTAGGCTTTCAGAAAGCACGTGGGCAGAAGAAAAAGACGGGGTCTGGCATCCCAGCAGGCCCTTCCATGCCTTTTCCGCCGCCTCCTGAGGAAGGCACCTCGTCTGTTCATCCTGCCGACGTCGAGTTACCCGATGTCAGATTACCTGATGCATCCGGAGAATCAGACTCTTCCGTTGCGCCTGCTGATGGCGCAGATGGACACGGCCATCCCAAGGATGACGACGGTGACATTGCGTGGCTCAACATCAACGAGCTCAGTGGAAACGAGGCAGAGGAACTCGCCAAGTGCATCAATACATGTGTGGAACGTTGGAAGGCAGCGGGACCCGAAGCACGTAAAAAAATGTTCGCTCTTTTTGCCATCGCTGGGATCTTCGTATCGGTATGTCGGCACGGCCACGTCTTGGTAATGTGCGACATGATTAGAAGTGGGGAACTGTACGTCTGCAGCTCTTTCTCAGCGATGACTACTGACTTCAATCAATCAGAATGAAATATCCACTTGCGGTGGTTAGATGGCTACTTGACCAATATGGTGCCGATATCGGTCTCGGCTACAATATCATGTGCGCTTTCTTCAAGACGCTTCTGCGAAGCTCCCTCGGTGCGAAGGTTGTTGGGCTTCGGATGCAAGGTGTTGTACCAGCGTTCCATGGACACGCACACAATAGGACCTGCCAGATTGGATGGCACCCATTGTACGTGGATGGTGTAGGTTTGGAAGATTTTGAGGAATGCGAGCGTACCTTCGCTCTATCAAATCATCTGGCCTCATCTACCCGGCTCGCAACAGTGTTCCACCGCCAACAGCAAATTGATGAACATTTCGCCTTTCACGACCAAGACAAGCATGCGGCGTCGGGTATTTCATTTCCTCTACATTCATCCACATTGATCTCACGGGTATGTGACAGGCAATTTCATTTATCAGAACTATCGGCAGGCTCTCGAGAAGATCTCTATCAATGGGGCCCAGCTCTCTCTGTTGGAATTACAGCTTGGGACGACTAGTGCCGACTACGAGAAGGACCACGCGACAGAGGTGAAATACTTCCAAGACCTGCGCTCAGAGCCGGACGTAGTTCAGCAAACCGCTGACTACATGGACTGGCTTTTAAAGCTATACATTAGCACATACGAGACTGATCCACATTCATGAACATTGCTTATATCCTTACGTCAACTTCACAGACAGAACGCTGTCGAGCGGAAAATATGTTTCCCTTGTAGGCCTTGGAAATGACGTTATTCGAAGGTTCTACAATGTTCGATTCCTCAGGTAAGAAATTGCCTTTCTAAGAATTCGGCGGTGAGTCGGCTGTTCGGTGCGGTACGGTAATTTCAAATCAACACGGGGCCAAGGTCAACTGACAGCGTGTTGCGGGCGCAGATCTTCTTTCTGCGGTGATCGGTAGTTCAAATCAACACGGGGCCGAGTTTGGTCGACAGCGTATTGCGGGCGCAGTTCTTTCCTGCTGCGGTAATCGGTACTTCAATTCAACACGGGGCCGAGCTCGGTCGACAGTGTATTGCGGGCACAGTTCTTTTCTTGCTGCGGTAATTCGGTAATTCAAATCAATACAGGGCCGAGCTCAGTCGACAGCGTATTGCGGGCGCAGTTCTTCTTGCTGCGGATAATCTGTATGGCTTATACAAATGCTTGACTACGCGTGACAAGTCAAGCAGCAGTATGAGTAAGCGTAGTAAATTTATCCTGTAGTCAACGGGTACAAATATGGGGTGTTAACTATTTTTCAGCCCGAGTTCCTGCCGCTCTTATATACCTCTCGGACTGCACAGCCACCCGTAGTCCGCAGCGACTGTGCCGCAGTCCGCAGCGACTGTGCCCACAGTCCGCAGTATTTGGTCATGTTTGTCTGATAGGGTCAAATCGGGCTGATCTCCGTTATTCTCCGTGTCATGCAAAAATTCCATAACTTGAAGGTTTATAGCAAACATAATTAAGGTGGGACATCCGCGGCGAACGGGGTAATCTGGACTGTCCTCAGTCCTGGTTGCAATAAACCTTCAAATCTGTTATGAAATTTCTGGAGCTAACGATTGTATAAAACGGTGACCGATTCGTGTTAACTAGGCGTTATCGACATGGATGAAGCGTGGAATCAACGGGGGCCGCTGGTCGGTGAAGATCTGGGAAACTGAATGAACGAGAGTCTTAGCCTGGGAAAGGAAGCCCAACGAAACCGCGTGATGATGGGGGACGTGGACAAATGTCCAGAGCCGCCGCTCGACGTTCAGCCACAACATTACCACCCATCGGTCATATCGGTACCTCCAACTGGTAATACGCCAGCTATCCACCATTGCTCCATAGCAAGTCACCTCGATTCCTTCACCCAGCTTGCGCTGCGGGATGCTGGACATCTCGAATCCCAGTTGGCTGTTGGGAAGGATAACGGTGCGTATAATGGCTGCTTCTTGCCCAACAACTGGCTGATTGTCGGGGGCGATGATTGCAGGGTTCAAAGACGGTACCGCTGAGCGCAAGCTGACAAGACGGCCGCGTTTGCGACGATACTGAATCAATGTGTTTACAGCGTTAATGACCGATTCCGGTTCGCTGGGATCGGGAAGACGGGCGCGCAGGAAAGCGTAAGGAAGGGTGTTTGAAAGAACTTCAGCAAGCGGTACTTGCTCGTGAATCACGTTCATTGCAGTTGGGTCAAGGGTTTCTGTGGTAGCCAGGAATGCACAACTGTGGCGCTCGCTTGGGAAGAACTCCGACGAAGGGCGTCCCGTGGCCATGGTGGGTGCCTCCACTGTGGACACGGTTACAAGTTCGTTGAAATATGGTGGTTCTGTTATATCTGTGCACTCCGGCTCCGGTCACACTCCGGTCACGCTATAGTCACACTCCGGATCCGGACCCTCGGACCGATCCGGGACCAACCGGAACACTCCAGAACTTCGGGTATTTATGTCACCACGCTTTACTAAGTGTTTCTCCAGTTTATCCGTTTATCCGAGGTTCCTTTATTGTCTTTAACATTGCTTTACTTCTCTGTCCCCATTTGGATAGTGGCTTATTGTTTTACGCACTGGTCACATTACTTATCCACATTTAGGACTACAATTACAGACTTTAGTATATATCTGTCTTAGCCACGTCCAGGACTTCATCTGGAAAATTAACGTTGTTCCATGTTTCCCTTCATGGACTGAGTCTATTCTTTCAATCCTTGTCTTCAACTCGACTCCGAGGTTACCCTTAAGCCTCTGGACGTTCTTTTCGCACTTCGACTTTATTTCCAGTCCATTTCCGGTCTTTCCGGTTTCCACACCACTCCGACTCACGTCCTCGTTCCCACAGCTTCTACGCCACTCCGGTTTACCTCCGGTCCGGGCCTTCCGGTCCGGCCTCCCGGAGTAGTCCCAATCGGGCTAGAACCCCATGTTGTGGAGCGTTTCCGTTTTGTCCTGATTTTCGTCCCGGCTCGACACCCAGACAGTCGCACACCCTGCTGAGTTGTGGTGCTTGCGAGAATAGCCGACTATTTCACCTCCAGTCCTGCTCCGGGTTCCGGACGTCTTCCGGTTCCGGACTTCCACGGGACTTCTCTTCCCCCTCTCGGCTCAGTATATAACAGGTTCTGTAAACGTGATGGGCCCATGGCGGTGAATTCGTTGGACACGACGGAGCTGGCGTTGTTCTTGGGGAGGGAGGTCCTCCTGTCGTAATGGTCATGACATCATGAATGAAAAAAATTTGCATTAGTCAGCCGGCACCTTACCTCTGCTGAAGCATTTGCGGCAAGGGCAGGAGCGCTTTTGGACTCGTGTTGCTGGTAGAGGCCCCGCAAACCCAGCGACTGGGGAGTAGGAGAATGAGACATGACAGAGTGAAGGGAGGGAGAAGCGAAAAGCGAGAGGCTGAAACGACACCGGTGAAGGTGAAGAGGGAATCCTCCATCCGTTACATGCCTTTCACGTTCGTATTTATGGCTCCCTGAAATTTTTCAGGCTCCGCTATTGAATTGGTTCTCTGCTTCCATTCTGTGAGACCTTCCATGAAATTTTGCAGTACGCCGCCCTTCTTGCCTGTTTTTATCCTTATTTGTCAGGCTCGAAGCTTCAGCCCTACATCAAAAGTTTTTGAAATATCATGTCCAGATTACACACGTCGGGTGTTTTAGGGTTTTTCCGATAACGTTAGTGGTCGTTCCTCTCCACCATCTTGTCCTGTATAGCGGCAATCCGGTTTAGGAGGCTTTGTCGTTCCTCGAGGTACCAGATCGCCTGCAAGTCCTCAGGCCTTCGCTGACGAGCAGCGGGAGCCTCACAGCAGTGATCGGTCTCATCGGGGTTAAGGAGGGCTGGTGGCGGAGTCATTCGCAGTGCAGGGATCACCCAGTTCAGGTTATCGCGCTCAAATAGCACGTCGATCTTAGCACCGGTACCTAGATATCGGCAAGAAATGACGATCGTGCCCGACTTTCCATCATCGTAGAGCGACTGCGTGGGGACCAGTATGTCTCTAATGGCTCCCTCGCAGACCAGATAGGCCCCGATGGAGATTCGAGTTGCTCCCAAGAATTTCGCTTGATGCGGCGGGCGTTCCGGAAAAACAGGGTACTTGGTGGCCTCAATGGTGGCCCGAATTACTGCAGCAATAGGGTCCCATCAATGCTTGTCTTTCTTCATCTTCCACACTCACTGTCTGTTTCCCCAGCCGATACTACTCGAAGGCGCGGTTTGATGCTTATGGGGAGCAGTTGCATGATGGGAAAAGGTACAGGCTGGACGCCTCGAGAGTGCGGTTCAGAGGGATGAGTGCTCGACATGCCGGGAGACGTAAGGGGCTAACGTCTTGAGGAAGGGACGGCCTGCTACAAGCTTTTTAAGTGAGTTGGTACATGCCGGTAAGTCTATTTTTGGGAGTCAGAATGAGGAACTTGAAAGACGGAAAAGGGAAAGAGGAGTCACTACTCCTTTCCCCATTTAGTCCTCGTCTGATGACTTGAACAATTCTTCGTCTTCGATTGATTCATCGTCATCATCATCTCCTTCTTCCTCTAACCAACCAGTTCTCATGAACCAGTGATTCCGAGTTATGTAGGGAAGAAGCCGAAATGCAGCTGTAGGATTATGCCGAAAAGTTGTGCCATCCAGTTCCTTCAAAATATAAGCCCCTCCTCTATTCTTTCGCTCAACCTCGTAAGGCCCGAAGTAGCGGTCAGTTGTTTTTCGCTTGGAGCTTACCTCCATCTCTATTCCTACATTGCGCACTAGTACTAGTTCTCCTTTTCTATATTCATCTTTTTGTAAGCGTTTTATGAAGCGTCTTTCGAACTGTTCCTTGGACCTGAAACGTGCCTTTCGTAATGTATCCGAGGCTCTCTTCACGTCGCGTTCATGTTTAGAAAGCTGCCAGATTCGAAGTGTCAGTAATTCCGCCGTAGTCATCCCTGATCGGAAGCCATTAACCATGAACGTGGCCTCGGCGAGATCAAATGGTAAGACCGGATCCGCGGCGTGCAATAGCTGAAACGGGGAAAAACCAGTTACCCGACTCACGGTCACGCGATCTGCCAAAAGCGCGACCGGCAACTTCTCAGGCCATAGTTCGATCTTCCCGCCACATGATTTTACTATAGCCTCGCGAATCGTATAATGGCCCTGCTCTACCACCCCATTTGCATGTTTGTTGTAGGCTGAGATTCGTACGTGAGGGACCCCTAAGTTTTTCATTAATCGTTTGAATCCCGCTTTGACCTCCGGTCCATTGTCAGTGATGACTTTGCGTGGGCACCCATAACGGCAGTAAATATACTCCCAGAAGAAGGAGGCTAAGTCTTCTGCAGTTTTGGTTTTAAGTGCCTTCGCTTCACACGTGCCTGATAGGTCGTCTCGAGCAGCCACAATCATTCTGAGTCCCCGCACCTCAGGCATCATCATAATGTCCACATACACGGTCTGGAAGAGCGCTGCCGGTGTAGATACTGTTACTGGGATTTCCAATTTCTTGGTGCTACGGATCTGGCAGCGATGGCATGACGCCACATGGTGTTGAATGTCATTATGCATTTTGGGCCAGAAGAGCCTGACTTTCAAATTTTCCCACATCGTTCTGACTCCCCGATGCCCCAAATCATCATGTGCCTGCGTCAAGATCTTCAGGCGGCGCGCTGGCTCCGTGATCACAACCAAAGGCGGTCCTTTTCCATTTCGACGTAAGAACTGTCCTTCGTGAATCATGTAACACGTGGCTTGGCTTATAAATCGCCTATGCTTCTGCGAAGTATCGAAGCATGGAGCTTCTAGTGTCTTCAAGAACTTCTGGATATTTCCTAATAACTGCTCCTGTCCGCTCCGGGTGAGATTGCAAGATGGTAAGCTTCCCGCAGAATATGGTAAACCCTCATCTGCTGTCGTGTGAGTCCATAATGCCACCTCATCTAACCATTCGTCGTCATCACTTATAGCCTCTTCCCCTTCAGCGAGACCTCTCCTGGACAACGCATCAGGTCCCTGAAACTTGGTTGCAGGCACATGGATTAACGCGAAATGAAACATCAAAATTCCCTGAATCCAGCGGTTTACGGCCGCGTCAGGCTGCAGGTCGGGATTATTTAGTAAGCCTTGGATAAATTTGGCATCCACTTCGACCTTCAAATTCTTCACCCCTATGATGTACAACCTCCAATGGCGCAAGGCTCGATACAGTCCGAATAGCTCCAACTTTGGTTGTGAGTAGCGAGACTCTCGCTCGCTCATAGGAATTGATCCGTATCTCGCAGGTCTTCGTCGTCCTTGCGAGTCTAGTTGTGATAATATCATTCCCGTTGCGTCACGGCAAGAATCTACGGACAAGAATACCGCCAGGTCCGATTCGTAATCAATCGGGTGGAGCGCTGGAGCACTAGCGACCAACTCTTTTATCCTGGCAAATGCTCTTTCTCGCCGTTCATCCCAGTTGAATTCAACAGTGCGTCTATACAATTCGGTGAGAGGTCGGATTATCATCGAATAGTTCAGGATCCATATTCGCACAGTTCCACATAATCCAAGAAACCGCCGCACCTCTTGGGGCGTTGTAAGCTCGGGCCAGTCCAGAATAGCCGAAACCTTCTTTGAATCAGGTGTGCGTCCTTCCGGCGTGCATAGCTGCCCAACAATTAAAACCTCTTGTCTGCAGCACTGAACTTTTGTAGCCGAGAAGGTGGCTCCCGCGCACTTCACCTTGTGCATAATGCGATGAACATCCACCGCATGCTCCCAAACAAAACGTCTGATCCCAGGATTCTTTTCAAGACATTCTGGTTGACCATCTTGGTTCAAATAGGCAGTCTTCGGCCCCTTGATGGGTAGGTCATCAATAAAAATATTGGCTACGTGCGGAATTTCATCATGCAATATGAAAACCATGCACTTCTGAAATTCTGCAGGTGAATTTGTGTACCCGGTTGGCATGGAAGTTAGTCGCAGTAGGCCTAACGGGGTCATGAAAGCGGTCATGTCTCGACTTTCCGGCTCCATCTTCCGTGCATCAAACCCCCAGTATAGGTCGAACACTGTATAACACTGCCGGCCAGCAAAACCCTCAACAAAGTCATCAACAATAGGTAACATGCCTGCGTCGCGAACCGAAACTTTATTCAAAGGCTGTAGATCATGAACGATCCGCAGCTTGCCATTTTTCTTCAACACGCAAAACCAACGGGAGCGATAAGAAGACTGGCACATTTCGTAGACACCTGCCTGCATCTTTAATTTGAGCACATCAATAACCTTCTGGAGAATACCCGGTGGAATGGGAATATTCTTGTATTCCCAAGGTACATGGGGAACCGTCGCGATCTTGTACGGCGAAAAGTATTCATCACGGAATGTGCCTCGTTCCATATCTTCGAATGCTAGCGCGTCTTGGTTCAGTTCCATTACCCGTTCAAACAGCTGTTCCTCTTCTTTCGATAAAAATCCCTCTTTATTTATTTCTAGTGAATCTAAGCGCTCCCGAGTTAAGCGCGTTGTCGGTGCGAAGGGCGGTGGATTAGGACTCAATTCTGGTAATGACTTCATAGGGTCCTCCGGGATTTGCCGTTTCACCTCATAGTCCGGTGAGAATGTTGTCGAAACCGGTCGCACTTTCTTGTCCACGCGTTTATACATCGTAAACGCCTGGTAATTATCTCCCGTTGTGCTCTGCATATCTACGGGGTAACATAGATATTCGTCATCCTCTTCTAAGTCCTCCCAATCTCGTTCGTGATCTATTCTGTGCAATGGTTGCGCTTGCAAGGGTTTTCTAGTGTTTCCATTAGTGGAGGCGTTAAAAGAGTAACAAGCAAGTGGTGTTTGGGGTTCAGATTTTCTAAGAGATTGCCATTGGCGTAGGGTCTTGTCCAGAACGGCTGATAGAATTAACAGGGCTATCATAACAGCTATTCGTATGGCTAGTATTACAGTGCGCAGACAACCCTGTTTCAGATCGTGTACACAACTCACAAGACGGTCCATAGTTTGCCGGATCTGGTCGAATCGACCGGGGTGGTGTAAGTACAACGGTCCAGCCGTACATCGCTCGAGAAGTCTTCGCGTCAAATATCATACAACCGGTGAGGGGAGGAAACACAGATTCAAAGCCGAAATCAGAAAAACGGGGGGCACAGATTGGAGTACTCGATCCAGCGAGACTCCCGCCATTGCGGAACCGAGGTGTTCGAGGTCTGAAGTCGTCAGCGCAGTCACGGCGGACGGGGTTAATAACGACTCACCGTCAAGCGTTGCTGACGGGCACACTGACTGCCCCATCTTCCACGCGGCGAACATAAATAAAATCGGCGGGCATACCAGCGCCCCCATGCATGCTAACGGCGTCAGAGTCGTAGCCAGACGAAGTGCTGGCGGGGTAGGGGGCATCGTCTCCCATCCAGCGGAAAGGGCTTGTTCGGCAGCTTGGATATCCAGTGGCCGAGGCGACTCGTCTGCACTCTCGGGGTATTGCAATCCGGGAGCGTCCCAATCCGAGTCGGAGTCGTCGTGCGATTCATCCGAATCCGAATCCGAGTCGGAGGAATAACGCATACTCGCGGGGTAAGGAAGAAGTTCCCAATAACGAATGTAGCCGCTGGGTAATTGCGACTCCAGGTGACTCGCGTTGAGTAGGTGAGAGAGAGCGTAGTCGTCGCGAAGACGCAAGTTGAGGACGTCATAAAGAAGTGCGGCCGTCTCGTAGCGCTGGTGACGAATAAGCACGCCGTAGACAGCACGAATCTTAGCGGCTTCGACGTCAAAGAGCAGGGGGTGTTTGACAAACCCGCTGGGAAGATCGTTCTGGTGTCCGACGATTTGTGGATCAGATAATCGGCACGCAATGGATGCATACCGCTCGCGTACCTCATCGATACCATACCGATGCCAGACCGCTCCTTCAATCCGTCGCGCACCCTCCAGAAAGGCCAGGCGGATGCCCGCGAAGTAGCGTACAACCTCGGGAGTTGCAAGATGAATCGCTTGAAAAGCACCGCGATCAACCGCTCGCCGGTACAGAGAGTCGCCGTTGAACTTACGAAATCGTTTGCGGGGACCCTCCTGAAATTCTCCCAGCCGTTCCCCATCAGGTACTTTGCGTTTACTTCCTGCTTCGCCAGACTCCGCTAAATCACTGAGGTTGGGGCCGGTGTTTTCGCCCGTCGACATATTTGCAAGTTCTTGCTGAGGAAACGTTGGTTCATCGAATTCCAGAGGTGTCTTGGTCTGAGCGAAGTCCGGCGGTGGTGGAGGTACGTCCGAAGGAGGCTGCACATCCACAGAAAGTTGGGAAAGTAGCTCGAGTCGTTCCATGCGGATGGCGTTGCTAGCTGAAGTATCAAGAAAGTCACGTACAGGCCCGTGCAAGCACCTCAAAAGCATGACGTATAGGCGCTCCCCCAACGAGATCTTCGTTGATAAAATGCTCTTCTTGATGATCCTTTCCAGCCCGGATCCATTTTTCCAAGATCGATTGTTGCTCTTCCGCCGAAAGCGCATAGAACGCTGGATCATGCTGGACGGAATTTCCCTGCCCTTGAGACTCCGGAGCGGGGGCGGCGACGCGTTCCGGCGGCGTTTCGCGAATTGGTTCCGTCGCGTTCACTCTGTCAATCGCTTCGTCAATCACTGCTTGCGGATTAATAGGTGGGTCGTGGTAAGATACTGACCTCACACTAACAGGCGAACTTGATCGCTCGGAGGCAGGAGCAACCGGGTCTTGGCTGGATCGACTCAGCTTTCCTTCGTCACCCGTGGAAATAAAAATGCGAGCGCCAGCTTCGTCAGTAGTAGCGCGTTCCGAGAGTGGAGATGTGAAGCGAGCGGGGCGAAGTGGAGCTGGTGCGAAGACAACATCAGATTCTGTCGAAGGAGAACTGACAATAGACGCGGAGCTAGACCAGGAATCGCCAGATGTAGGCGCGCTAGGCTGCGAAGCGTCGAAGTCGGTTGATGGAAGCGGATCGCCGGATCCCGGCTGCGAGGACCCGGTGGCGCTGCTCTGATCAGTGCTTCCTGCTTCCACGACCTCGTCTGTAATCGTATCCATCGCCGCCGTTAGTTCTCGCGTCATCTCGTCCAGAATCCGTTCCTTCTCTGCCTGGTCTCCACTCAGTCCATCTGCGAAATCAGCAATCTCTTTCTGCACTCGAGTCGCGGCATCCATCAAGCGTAGGTAGCGTGCTGCAAACGGCGCCGGAAGGGAGAGCAAGGCTCGCACAGTGGGCAGTCGTGCCGATTCCAATACACGGTCCAGAACTCGCGCGCGCTCGGCATCTGCGTAAGAATCCATCAGCTGAGGCCAAGGGATGATGTCGTCCAGATAGACCGTACCTTCGATCGGGGGTGGAGACAAAACCACTGGGGCTACCGCTACCGGCGTTGACTCGAGAGGCGGTAAGGGAATACAGGCTACGGGCTCATGGTCTGACTCGAAGCAAATGGGGCACAATCCCGCATGGTAAGACTCGGAACTGGCGTCGGAGGCGCCGTCGTTGAGATCGACTGAGTGAAGTGCGGGGACGGCTTCAACATCACGGGCATCGGCTAAAAGGGTGCGTCCGCTGTCCTTCAAGAGCTCGAGCTGCTCGAGCCCCTCTTCTGAACGCTTGGCTACGTCCTCCAACAACACCGCAACCAATGAAGATCCTTGAGAAGTCGTCGCAGAACCAACCGACTCCACCGTCTCATAGCTGGAAGAGCCGCTTCCCAAGGACGAATCCTCCGAATTTGAACGCGGTAAGTCACTAGGACGAACCATTCCTCGACGCATCTGTAGGCCATGAGCTCCCATCTGCTGCATTCGCCACAAGTCACGCACCAAGCGCTCACGCACACGCTCTCGGAAGGTGAGCATCGGCGGCGCGTGCGACGTGACGTGCATAGGAAATCCGATTTCATCATCCGTCGGTGGGTCATGAGGCGCCATGGCGATCATTTCGCGGTGCAAGCAGTCGTTGGAAGGATAAGGGACCTCGTACTCCCAGCGTACATTGGGGTCCTTCGGAAGCGTAACGGTAATGCATAGTGTGTGGCCGAGAAGGGAAAAAGGGCGACCCGTAAGTTTGTTCTTGTGAACTTGAAAATTGTTCTTCGCAAGGCTATAGTGAACTTCCTGGCCGTTGGCTAGCGTAACTTTGCCGTAATATTCGGAGTGCGGGGCGGCCGCAAAAGTGGGGTCGCACTCTTCCTCCTCCCCGTTCTCGCGGCGCTGCCAATAGCGGAATACGGCATCATCTACTGCCGAAATTACATCGGTCGGAATCTTCGCGCCCTCAGGCTCGTGCGCATGGTGGAAAATTCGATGCGAAAAGTACTGTTCAAGCGCCGGGGGAGCGTTATTCTGGATTGCGCTTGCGCGCGGGGTTTCGAAATCGGTAGGCATTGGGTGTAAACTCGTATCGAAAGCTGGTAGGCTGGTGAGTTGACAATCCTCAGTCCCCGCTCGAGCTCTTCTTTTATACTCCTCCAGCCGCTGACTCAACTCGTACTTCTCAGCACCCCGTTGCCAGATCGCCGCGCCCAGTATAAAACAACACGCGGCAAGGGCTTGCACGATCCGCAGTCCCGCCGTAAAAATCACAGCAGCGGAATCGCCTTCCTCTGCGCAGTAAAGGCCGTGAGTACCAAAAAGAGAAATCTGTCCTCGCTCTCTTCTTCTCTTTTCATTCAGGATTCCTTTTTCTAGTGCCATGCGCTCGAGCTCCGCAGCTTCCTGGTCTACACGGCAGTAATTTGGTATGGCGTCTTCCTTGGTGATATTAAAAGATTGGTATTGTGTCGCATTTCCCGGTGGAATTTCCGAGGCCGCGCTATCATACGGCACCGCAAGCAGCTCGTATCGGGGACGCTTCGTCACCCGGTCTTTAAAAATCAAGTATGTTCCTTCCTCGCGCTCATCGATACTCACGAGGTTTCCACGCTGCCATGGCCGACCCAGCAACAGCTTAAACGGAGCTTTTTGCGATATCCATAAATCGGTAACAGTTACTGCTCCGCCGCAGTTGAATTCAACGTCTAAAATTTTCCCCATTAGCTGTCCTCTCCCACCATTGGCGTCGCTCATATTAGTCCGTTGGGCCATATCGACCGCCCTCCTAATACTCAACGCCGCTATGTCGGATCTGACGGCATCTAGTTGTGACCCTGTGTCGATGATGGCACACACCGGCTGCCCGCCAGTTTCCATTTCTACTTTAATCAGTACCCCTTCGGTGCGCGGCCAGTCCAGGTTAGCGATTAGCGGATGGTCTTGTGAATTTCCCAGAAGTACAGCTTTGACATTCTTTAACTTAATTAATTCTTGGAACTCATTGCGTAGCTCTTTAGATGTAACCATAATTTCCCGCAGCGACATGCTGATCTGGGCGTCAAGAATTCGATCCATCAACCCCGGCCTGTCAACCGTAGAGGTCAATTCTGATTGTCTCCCCTGAATTTTGGGGGCTGTTACTGTCTCTGCTCTTGCCTCTCCTTTTTCGTCTTCATCTGGCTCCTTCCCATGCTTCTTTCGTCCTGCTTTTTCTTTAGAAAGGTCTTGCATTTCCGTATCTTTGACACTATCAAAACGCACTTTCCGGGCTTCCACAGGAGCCACCTCCGATAAGGGTCCTGCCTTTTCCGCATTCGAACTTCTAACCGGTGATTTCCGATTCCCCGCGTCTGGGGTAATCGGAGGCGGTGCTTGATTGGCAGCCGGCAGAACAGGTTCGCTCCGCGGAGGCGATGCACCTTCCGAAGACTTTGCTTTCATTCGCACGCGTTCCAAAGCCGGAGGATACACACCATCCATGATCTGCCGCCGTGCCGTCTTGGTACTGGGAACGGTACGTTCCGCGTTCTGAACATGAGGCCCCTTTGTTCTTACCCGTTTTGGAAGAGTCAGGTAAATTTCCTCATACTCTTCTGACAGTTCTGATGCTTCGTTATCCGAGGTTGGCGTCAAATCGGCTATACCTTCCTCCGCCGAACTCTCTTCATTTATCTCCACAATATGGGCGCGCTGAGTCTCGGCTTGATAAAAACTTCGCACGGCATCCTCCCTGTCCATTGTTCCATCAATCTGCACGAACATGATGCGTGGCACGCCGCCTGATGCGATCTGCTCCGCGGCCTTCACCAATGACTCACCTGGGTGCCGCTGTATCGGGGCTCCGTTCTTCATTGTGAGTCTCCGCGTGGCCTCGTTAAACACCACCACATTTCGATTCACGAGTTCTGCGACCTGATGGCACTCGGAAATTCGATGCCCTTCCTCCTGGCAACCAAAACATCCTAAAAATTCGCTTCCTGGTCCCATCCTCGGCGTGCCCAATGGAATAGTATTAGGGTATGTCGCAGGGGTCGATGGTCGATCTGTGTTTGCACCTGTTCCCACATTGAAGGATCCTCGTGGGCGCGATCTTTCCGTGCGCTCCATAAGAGGTGGTTTAACACATTTTTCAGCAGTACCGCTCTGGTCCATTACCATCACTTTGTAATAAATTGGTGCGTATTCCGGATCGTTTAGACTCATCGCGTTAAGGCGTCGAATCATTCCCGCAATTTCCTCCTCATTCCCTTGAACACGCTGTTGCTCTTTGTCTGGAGGGCTTTGCTTGGTCGTTGTTCGACGCCTACGTTCTTGCTTCTTCTTCTTCTCCCGCAATTTCTTCTTCCTTCGATACTCCTCAAAATCCGAAGCATCATCGTCACTGCTCTCAGACTCACTGTCTGACTCGTCCCCACTATAATCCTCAGCCTCGTCTTCTCCTAGTTCCTCGCCGCGCATCAACTGTGTCTCGAAGCGGTTACGTCGAAAATGCCATTCTCCAGCAGCGTTCAATTCTTTAACGGTATACAGATCATCCCCGCGGAAAGGATTCACCTGGTAAATTCGTGTTTCCAACAACGGACGCAATGAACGGCTAATTCCAATCCAAAAATATTCGTGATACAGCCGCTTCGTCAAATGCCCCCGCCGCAATGGTCCTCCTGCAATGGCGTTATACTTCACATGGTACTTTCGCCACTGCGTTAAATTGTGGCACGGCCGGCTGCGCATCTTCTTAGCATACTGTTCCACGTCCCAAGGTTTGTACTTCTCGGATGCCCGATCTGCATCAAACTGCTTTAGGAGCTCCCGCCTTAATTTAGCCCAGTGTCCTTTAGTAAAATAGTCGTTAGTCTGAATCACATTTTGCACGGTGGTCGAGCAGTATTTAAGAATAAAATCGCATTTTTCCCGCTCGTTTGTAACGCGACATTTATTCAGCAATTGCTCATAGTGATCGAGGAATTGTTGAATCTCTGTGTGCCGCCCGCGGAATGTCTTTGGTGCTTCTCTGCTGCCTGGAATAGGCATGTCATAACTGGTACGTAAAGGTGCGTTGAACATGGGAGGCGGCGCCGGCGCCGTCATTCTTGGAGGTTCTGGTGATGATGGAGGACTGGGGCGGCGCCGCCGCTGATCGTCGCTCGAGTAGTGTTCCGGAGAACTAACATATTCATCCCCCAAGTAGTCCCACACTGATCGATGTGAGCGGCTATACGTAGCTTTCCTTTTCCCTTTATCTCTGGCGGTTCCTGAATATCCTGCTCCAGAAGGACCAGCCTCCGCGTTATTGGGAAACGCTCTGTCATATTCGCGACGGTGTTCTTCACTAAGGAATTCATTCAACTTTGTCATACTTGCGGTTTGTCTGGTGTCTTCAAGATTGATTAGTCGGTCGGTCGATCGGTTCAGTAGGTTCGAAGAAGGGCAATATAGGAGAGATAGAGGATATTATTTTCCCCTCGCGGTGGGCTCCAATGATGTCAAGCGGAAAATATGTTTCCCTTGTAGGCCTTGGAAATGACGTTATTCGAAGGTTCTACAATGTTCGATTCCTCAGGTAAGAAATTGCCTTTCTAAGAATTCGGCGGTGAGTCGGCTGTTCGGTGCAGTACGGTAATTTCAAATCAACACGGGGCCAAGGTCAACTGACAGCGTGTTGCGGGCGCAGATCTTCTTTCTGCGGTGATCGGTAGTTCAAATCAACACGGGGCCGAGTTTGGTCGACAGCGTATTGCGGGCGCAGTTCTTTCCTGCTGCGGTAATCGGTACTTCAATTCAACACGGGGCCGAGCTCGGTCGACAGTGTATTGCGGGCACAGTTCTTTTCTTGCTGCGGTAATTCGGTAATTCAAATCAATACAGGGCCGAGCTCAGTCGACAGCGTATTGCGGGCGCAGTTCTTCTTGCTGCGGATAATCTGTATGGCTTATACAAATGCTTGACTACGCGTGACAAGTCAAGCAGCAGTATGAGTAAGCGTAGTAAATTTATCCTGTAGTCAACGGGTACAAATATGGGGTGTTAACTATTTTTCAGCCCGAGTTCCTGCCGCTCTTATATACCTCTCGGACTGCACAGCCACCCGTAGTCCGCAGCGACTGTGCCGCAGTCCGCAGCGACTGTGCCCACAGTCCGCAGTATTTGGTCATGTTTGTCTGATAGGGTCAAATCGGGCTGATCTCCGTTATTCTCCGTGTCATGCAAAAATTCCATAACTTGAAGGTTTATAGCAAACATAATTAAGGTGGGACAACGCGGCTCAAGCAAAGACCGACTTTAATCAGCTCGACATCTACATCATCACTAAAGGTTATACCCGTCCACAAATTACCCTTGTGCGTACCCGATATCGAACAACATGGACGAAGTATCTTGCCGTTGAAGAAGCGGTTTGTCGGTTCGAAGAAGAACATGGGATCAAAGTGCGGTGGACGCCGGAATCAAAGGAATATAAGGATGCCCTGGTCCTGACACGCGAACAGAAGTATCGGGCTGCGTTGGCCAAGCTTGAGCACCTCGTCGTGCAGCGACTGTTTGAGTTGACAAAAATGGGCATGAGTGGTGTTGGTACGTACTCTATCTCCTTCTAGTGGCATGCTCTGACGCCTGGCAGCTTACAAACTACGTGAGAAGATCTCGAAGGCTCTCAGGACCCGAAGCGATGTGATCCGGCGCGCAATAGTAATGTACAACGAGACTGCCGCAGCGCTTGTTCCTCCTCGGGAACCTCTATCTTTCGCGGAAATCATCAAGACCACATCTCTTGCAGAATTCGATTTACTACGCGACACCCGGCAGGACATTCGCAGCCAGCCATGGACTCAACCCGCACGCCGCGAGGCGATGGTATTGTATTATGGGATCAAACGGGCCAAGGAAGAGATTCAACGTCTCAATGTGGAGATTTGCCGTCTGATAACATCAATGGTAGACGAACATGTGGACTACTACAGGGCTATTGCATCGACCATCATCCACGATCCTCCTCTCGCCACACTGCTTTCGGAACGCTGGCAACACACAACTAGAATCAGCACAGCTATCTGCAAACGACTCACACTGACGTCCCAACTGGTGGGTTTCTCGTGGAATTTATTCCCTGGGGAACGCGAAGGGCGGGACCCAAGTCTGAACGACGCCATCCCTCCCCCTCTCTGGCTTGCACGCGTCCTGCATGTCACTCAGATGGTTGTTGAGTATGAGGAATTCGACATGGAGCCGAACCCAGAGGAAGATGAGGAGTCCGACCAGGACTTGGTTGTCAGGGAGCTGGAAGTCGATGAGGATAGAATAGCAGACCTTATGGAACATCTTAGTTCATTTGATGATTCCTAATTTATTATCTTTGCGTACCTCTACATGTTTTCACAGCGGTGTACGGAAGAATCAGGTGAGCTCGGTGCTCGACCCGATTGGCCCGGAGGTGCGGGCCGTTCACGGCGTTCAGTTTAGATGGCCGGAGTGCGCGACAAAGCTCAATGCTGAAGGGCACTAAGTAAGAGACAATATAATGTGAGTAGGCAATCCTCTAGCCCCGACGTCCACCATTCCCAAATAAAAAGAAGCAAAACTCTGGACCAATCCTGCACGACCTTACTGAAATTTATGTTGCACAGCCTGCCAAAAGGAGGCCCGAATCTGAACTATGACAATAGGGCAATGTTCACATGGAATAAAAATACAGAAACATGGTAGAGACACTCCATTGGATGTATAATCATAATATATATCGATTTGCAGTAGCAGGATCAGTGGTTCAGTTGATGTGAAGAATGGTCAAAGTTGAGCGGTATCCTCATGAAGTTTCAACTGTCGAACCAGGCTGTCTTTTGACCGTATTGAATGACATTGCCACCTGGGCTGTCAAATACCCCAGTTAATTCGACAAGCATGGATTCATACATATGAGTTCCTCACTCTAGCGGCCTTTAGACACCCTTGGTGTCACCCTGTCCTGCCAAAGACCCCAAAGACGTGATTATGGAGGGAATTTCAATCACCTCCAAATCTTCTGAAAACTCACAGAGATGAATATGTAAGATAGAAACCAATGTTTCGAGATTTCCTCGCGGTTCTACAATGTTTACAGCACGCAATGAGTAATATAAGGTTTAGCAATAAAGCTACCCAGCATCGAACACTGTGTGTGGATAGGTCCGTTTTTTTTCTTATGGGTGCAGGACCAGCCCATGTATAATATATTACAAGAGCACGATGTTGTACCGCCAATGTGGCAGGAAATGATTTATATCTGATGTCAGCACCGATTGTGTGCAATCTTCACATAGAAAATGGTGGTAGCCACAATTCTTGCTCAGATAAATCACTTTGATGGTAAAGAAGTAATCTGCCTCCTTAATTTCATGATCCTGTGTGAGGAACCCACAGAATTCATGGTTTCGACAGATTTCAACCTTCCACTTCCCAATTGAGCGACAAGATCTGTGCTAGATCTGTGCCAGATCTGTGTCAATCAGTGGCGGTGAACGTGGGAAATCACGGCTCTCTCTCATCTTCCCTCCCATCTATGTCGTTCATCTACGACTGGGGGCTCCCTGCTATCAATGTCCCTCCCCCTGCCTCCCGAGATGGCTACGGCCCCAATCCTGCACCCCTCCCTTGGAACTCTCTTCAATTCAGCCCAATTGGTTTATACGACCTTCGACGTCGTCTTGGTGTTCTGCCGCGCGAGCCTGGCATTTTCCAGCGGTACCAGTCCCGGTTCATCGCCTCAGATCTTGCTTGGTTTGTGGCAGATGCAAGTGTCGATAACAAGCACATCCCACCTACTCCGAATTCGTTCTTCCCGGAGTTCAACACGTTACGGGACACAGTTCCCACTGGACCGACAGGCGCGGAGGCTAGGAAGAGCCTCAATAAGCAGATTGGTCGGCTTGTATTCGATATGGTGCGCCCCCAGGTTCATTTCTTCTCCTTCTCGTTTTACAAGCTGTTCCGTAGGCGACGTGCTGGGATCGCCTCTTCGGAGGTACAACAATGATCCTGCACATTGAAGGCACCACCGTTCCCAATACACCACCTCTACCGCAGTACCTTCGCTGTGCAACGTACCTGCCCCCCTCCTTCATTGCCGACAACCCCGCCAGCCATGCCTCAATAGCGCGTATCGCACAACTCTTCATTGAGTCAGTTGGCGTTCCGACAGTCCAAAAATGGCGTAACAACGCGAACCGTCGCGGGTGGCCGCTGACCCAGCCAGGTCCTGTCCCGATGCCCAACACCAACTCCCCCATCCTCATTCCTCAGCCCGACCACGGTACCACGCACTACAAGTTCAAAGGCCGCCCAATTGGTGGACTCAACACAATTCTCCCGCCCGTCCTCCCTGTCGTGATCATCCCCGATGAGGATGACTTCGATGATGCCATCATGGATGCAATGGAGCGAGCGGGGTACGCGGAGGCTGAGGCTCTTGAATATCTTCGGCGGATCGAGGAGTTGGAGGCGCAGGAGGCCATCTTGATTGAACGGGTCGCGTCGTTGGAGGATTTGACAGATAGCTTGCACGCTCAGCTCAGCAACGCTCACGAGGCCAACGCGAGGCTTCAAAGTGCGGTTAACCTCGCCTCACGCTGTGAGTCCCCATATTCCATCATTTCTTGTGTCAGCTGAACAGCTGTACAGCTACTCCTGCCTGTTCACAGCCGCCTTCATTCCATTCCGCTGCTCGCTCTCAGCCCGCTACTCCGACCCGTGTTCAACCATCTACTTCCCGTCGTCCCCCACCGTATTCTCCCTCGCAGACACGTACCCCACGCTTGCTTTCTCCCTTTTCCAGGCCCCACGATAACGAGAATGCCGACATGGAAACATTCATTATGGACCCGAACAACGGCCTGGAAGACCACGCTGGCTCCATTAGGTTGCTGATCCGTCTCGCGCATGCCGCAAAATGGTATGAGGAGCTTCTGGATTTGGGCATTGAGCCAGCCATGGCATCTGCGATCGTGGATGTGGCTGCTGCTAACGGGTTCGGGCAATGAGGATGTGCTAACGATTACTTACGATCTTCACTTAAAATTTCCTCATGCTGTCTGTCTTAACGATTTACTTACGATTTGCGCTTAGAACTTTCTTCATGTGGTCTGTCTTTACGTGCAAATATGATTTAGTGGAACCTGACACAGGCCGGAGTTTCACAGAGCCCTGGCGGAGGCGCAGAAACCGTCAAGCCTACCCCGTTCTGCAACCCCTCATTTCGCCTGTCTGTAACACATCCACTCTTGGAGAATTTCCCTCATGCTGTCTGTCTTTACGGCCACATATAATTTAATTGAACCTGACGGTGGCCAGAATTTTTGACAGAGCTCTGACGCGGTCGCAGATCAACCTGCCCCATCATTCAATGTGTTACCTTCGCCTGGCCGCTCCTCAGAGAATTTACGTGCACATATGATTAATTGAACCTGACAGGCCGGGATTTTTCGCAGATCCAGCCCGCCTCGTTATTCAACGCACCATCTTTCCCCGTCCATAACGCATCTGCCATTCGCGCCTCCCCACCCAACATATCATGCCTCCAGTTTACACCACACTATAGCTGCCGCCAGCAATGCGCGACTGCGCGTTGATAAAGCTCCACCACCTAAGCAAGCACCCACACCGGCTGACCAGCTGAAAGAAAAGAAGAAAAATCGCGAAAAGCATCAGGCGGATATCGACGAGGCGATTGGGGAGTGGAGAGACTTCACGTTTGCGAAGGCCGATGAACTCGCAGCGCGTTTTGACATGAAGGCCCAGTATTTTCTGGACATTTTCTTCCAAGGCAGTGCGCGCATGATCTATCACCAGGAGAAGCCGAACGCGTACAATGCATACAAGGCTGAGAGGGCTGCAGAGAATAGGGAATGTGAGTTCTATAGTCGGATATTGTGTTGTGAGCTAATTATTACGCAGTGGGTGTTGTGAAAAAAGTCCCCGAGCTGCACCTTGACATCATCAACGACTACAACCTCTTGACCGACCAGGCAAAAGAGGACCTCATCGAACGGCACCGCGACCTCCAGGACCGCAACTTCAACCTGCGCCGTGATACTCCGCGCGCGAAGATCCAGGACGTCTCCAATGTTGTGCGCAACATGAAAATGCTAGTATGTGTACCGTATTTTCGCTCTATTCAGCGTGTACTGATCTTCATTGCAGATGACGAGCCTTGGAAATTGTGTCGGCATGGAAGGGTTCTTCTGTGTCGTGCGCAACAATGCTGAGTTCCACATGTCCCCCGAGTGGTACTTCACCAGCCCCGAACTCGAAGGCTACATGCCGATCGCAACACGCAAGACGTGGGATACAGGGGAGGTTGGGATGAAGCTGGAGGCATTTGCAGGTAGCGGGATGCCAAGCTGTCAGTGCGTGTGCTGTGCTCTCTATTCCACATTTTCATCGCTAACATTCTTTCTAGATCTCTTACGTTCCTCGAGGCAAAAAGCTGACTACATGAAGGGTGAAATACGGGAAGGGATGAAGAAGATGCTAGGTGCGTAATCAGATACCTTCGCTTCAAGGTGTGCCTAACAAGGTGTAGTTGACGCTGCTCGCGACCCCAATGCCAAGATGTCGTACCGGTGGTTTGAGGAAGACATTGTACAGCGGTATGGGATTGTCCTGGAGGGCTGGACGCCGGCGCGATTCGTCAACCCCAGTGAGCTTAGCACGTCTCTCGTAACGCTCCGCACACTGCTCGACGCCATCAAGGGCGGAGATTGTGCCTTCAGGCGGCTCGACGCAGACGAGGCGGTCGCACGCAGGAAGGAGTGGGATGCAGGACGTGGCCGCAGGGAAGGTAATTGCAAAGCACCGTAACGAGCGCTCCGATGTGGGCGTGCCTCGTAAGAGGCGCTGGGAGGACGAGGAGGCAGAGGCTCACGAGGACGACGCGGCCGCTCCCTCCACCACCAACGATCCAGGCGACGACGACACCCCCACAACTGGGTCAAGCTCGGACCCACCCTCGACAAAGCGCGCGCGCAATGCCAAGCCAGCGGCCCCAGCTAAATTGTCCGCCACAACGTCCGCCAGGCCCAAGAAGACTCGGAAGGAGGCGGCTGTTAAAGACGGTGCACCAGCGCTCGGGGACATCACCAACAAGCGTGCCGCGAGGCGCGTTGTCAGCAAGGCCACGATCACAAGCGAGGACGAGAGGGACTCCCATGATGACGCACCCGTCCCCCGCAGGCGCAGCGGCAGGCGTGCCCCGGCCCTCATGACCAGCGAGGACGAGATGGAGTTAGATCCCGATGCTGATGAACCCACCAACTGCCGACGCACCTGTGCCCACCGTGTAGTCAACGTCCTTTACATACATCTTTAGTCCCCCCTGCGCCCACATATATGGTGTCCCGCCCGCCGTCTCTTTTATATATGCATATTCATCCTTATTTTCTTTTCAATGATTTGTAATGACGCTCTTCTCTGTGCTTTCTGTGATTTATTCAGCTTAAATGAATACATAGTATGTGCAATGAGCGGTTATCCTAAGCACTGTATCATGCGAGGCAGCGAGGCAGCGGCGGCTACAGGCAGCGGCGGGCAACGGCGGGCAACGGCGGGTGGCATCACGTAGTGTTGGCTAAGATCGGCTCAGGAATGTTCCGAGCGCACTTGCATGATGTCTCAATTGGGAATATCCTAAGCACCGTATCATGCGACGCAGCAAGGCGGCGACAGCGACGATTCAAATCGGGAATAGGGCAGCCTAGATGAATACATAGTATGTGCAATGAACAGGTATCCCAAGCACCGTATCATGCGAGGCAGCGAGGTGGCGACGGCGACGGGCAGCGGCGGACGGCATTATGTAGTGTCGGCTAAGATCAGCACGGGAATGTTCCGAGCGCACTTGCATGATGTCTCAATTGGGAATATGGCAGCTGTATCATGCGAGACGGGGAGGCGGCAGCGGCGACGGGCAGCGGCTGGCAACGGCGGGCAGCGGCGGGCGGCATCACCTAGTGTCGGCTAAGATCGGCACGGGAATGTTCCGAGTGCACTGGCATGATGTCCCGATTGGGAATAGGACAGCCGTATCATGCGAGACAGCGAGGCGGCGGCGGCTACAGGCAGCGGCGGGCAACGGCGGGCAGCGGTGGGCGGCATCACGTAGTGTCGGCTAAGATCGGCACGGGAATGTTCCGAGCGCACTCGATTACATGATGTCCCAATTGGGAAGAGGGCAGCCGGCAGCGCCCGCGGACATTTTTGAAAGCCCAAGGCATTGTTGTAGAAATCCCCGCAGGTATTATCGGAGGGGTAAGGCGCACGAGGGGTTTTGATACCAACCGCATGCAGTGTAACGATGGCATCACTGCATCTAACTGGTTACTATATTAGGGTACGGCAGGTGAACCGACAGCAGTTCCGCCATCCCTTTCATAACCAATCTGTCTGTATCTCTCCTGCAGGACTCTCTCCTTCCTGCCCAACAGGGCTCTGTGCCGCTCCTCATGTAAGCAAAATTTCCGACTCTGTCTCACTCGACATCCAATTCACTCCCCCTTGACTAGAATGGATGCCCTACCAATAAGGCACAATATCCAGCGGCTTGCACGATATCCAGCGGCTTGCACGTATATGTATGCTACAGCTCGACCCCCTAGACCACGGCACGCACGAACACCTGCGTCGCCGCGTTTCTTATCTCCGCCATATGAAGACGATGTCCAGGGGACTCCGGGAGATTCAGCGAGCCAACCAGAAGATCTCGCATGCAATGGAATGTTGGGTGTGTCCTTCCAAGGGCTGTGCGCCCCCCACCGACTGGGTGCCACTCCCCGACTCGATGTAGCTAGCACTTGTGATAATTGCCTGCTAAATATTACTATTACAACGAATCGTCCTCTTCATACCCCACTTCTGGCCTCCCATGCAAACCACGCCCTTATTTTCTGTCGAGTAGAATATGAACGTCGACATACAAACAAATTTATTCAAAGACATGATTCCTTACACATCGCAATGTCGCCAGAATCTCTGTGTGCTCCTCAAGGTTTTGCAGCGAGAGAGCGGCTTCTTGATCTGCAGGGTCCAAGTCCCTATTCAAGGGGCTGTACCCATGGTATCGCATGTATTCTTCCATCACTGCGGCGATAAATCGAGGGAGGCGCATGTCCGCTCTGGCGATTATGTACCCGTCACAGAACTGACACAAAAAATCGACCTTGGCGTCGGTGACACCCCGTATGTGTCGGACAGCGCGTTGTGGAGCTGCTAGCATGGAGCTGGTTGGTGAAGAGAAGAATGCACGTCACATGTCCACCCAAAAAACAAATTGATTGCACGGTAGTTCTATGTTGACACTAAAAAAAACCGCTGTCCGTCCGTGAAGTCTGATCATTGAATTTTGTGCCTGAAGAACACGAGGAAAAGACAAAAGGGAAGGGCGTAAGGGACCGGCCTTCGTGCAATCAATTCAAAGATGTACCATTTCTGCTTCGGCACCGATTCCTCGGGGATCCCCCGATTTCAGTTCTGGAGTTGGGCCAAAAGGCACGCGTCCTTGGCTTTGTGCGCGATGATAGATTGGGTGATTGAATTGGTGCCACGCATCAGTGAGCCAGAAGGCGGGTGTGGGCCATTTTTCAGGGGGGGGCAGCGTGTAAACGACGCCAGGGTGTTCATCGCTGTAGGGTGTGGTAGGAGCGCGCCATGTAGCCCTAACGTTCCTCGCAGTGCAGAGACGTTGGAGATCCGCCCAATACGTGCGAGAACAGAGTATCTCGAATTTTTTTGCCTTGTTGTTTGGGGGGCATTATCTAGAGTGTTACGGCAGGGTGTCACATTCCTGATTGGGCGGGATCACGAATGGCACAAAATGTCAGCGAGACTGTCTACCCACCTCGCTCACATATCACGTGTCAAGCTGTAAGCAGGTTAATCTCTGCCCGCCTATGGGATGTACCTACGCGATTCGGAGTCAAACCTCGCCCGTAGACTCTGAGTCAGGACCGTCGTTGAGTCCTCCGCGACTCCCAACCTCGCGTCCAGGGTGCCCTCCGTTTCCAATTCAAACGATAGCTTGCCTGTCTTGTTGCCGTGCACGTGATACAACGGTTTGTATATTTCGCGAAAGTTCTCAGCCCCAAACTTCATTATCCATTTCCTGGGTTACATTAGCCACACTTGTTAGCAGGGTAGTCAGTGCTTACTTTTGCCGTACTCTGGATTCATCGGGAAATTATAAGTTTAAATAGATTTCCGAGCAGGATCTGAGAATCGTACCATTCACAGTAATCAGCGCCGACCTCGTGGCGCTGCTTATTTGCCAACACCGTCTTCTCTGGCGATTCCTTGAGCTGCGCTCAATGCCTGCGGACGTGTGTAAGAGACAAGTAGCAGTCATGCCAAGAGCTACTTACGCGTGCATTCTGGTGCGGGCCTTTTCACGTTCTGCTTCCAGATTCCTAACAACCGATCAGTCCAAATTGCGCGACAAAATCATGTGTACCTCTCTCGATATGCCTCCTGTGAGTGGGCATGTTTGCGTCGTGCGGCGGTCTCTTTGCGGCGGACGGTTCGCGCCTCGAGATCAATTGAGGCAGAGGACGACATGAGAGAAGGAGGAAGGAGGTAATGTTTGCACTCTAAATATGGCCAAGCTTGATCAGTCTGTGATTCAGTTTGGCCCAGCAACAGCATGGTTTAAGTTTAAACCACATCGTCTCCAACGATAGCCTTGTTTAAACCATAGTGGTTTAAACCACCCTCCTATAATCATATAGGGAGCAGGCTTTGGTTTGTACCACAGTGGTTTAAACTGGTTTAAGCCATGGTTTAAACCATTGCGGTTTGAATGTGGTTTGAAATTATCATGGTTTAAACCAGTTCAAACCAGATGGCTTAAACCGTTCAAACCAGATGGTTTAAACCAATGATGGTTTAAACCGGTTTGAACCAAAGTTGTTTGGACATTTTTTTTTTTTTGGTCTTGACTCTCGTTTTTCCTCCTCACACCGGTGACTGCCAAATTTCGGCACAGACGAGGTGTAACTCGAAACTTAAGGCTAGGGTTAGGGTTAACCTTATATGGTATATCTAATCTTATCTATTTCCTTATAAGACTAACCCTAACCCTAGCATTACGTTTCGAGTTCCACCTCGGCTATGCTGAAATTTGGCAATCACCGGTGTGCCTCTCTTAAGATTAGTGATCACCCTCGACCCCCAACTCTTTCCAAAAAAGGAAATTCATATCATTTGGATTCAAAAAATCACAGAAAGTTATGAATAATTGCGAAAAATTGTTGAAGGCACGAATAGATTGGTGGATGGCACCTACCAAAAATGGAAATCCATCAAAAATTAAAGTTGTAGCCCTCATTGAACACTGCAAGGTTGACCAATTGACT